>JARWLC010000002.1:171096799-171762156 GCA_033318265.1 Phyllotis vaccarum | reverse complement strand
TAAATATGGGATTCGAGAGATCACTCCAAACATAGGACTTATATTTTTATAGTTCCAAAACTTGAAGCCTAGGGGACTTCCAAGAGTCGGGGAGTTTCCACAAAAATTTTGGTTATATAGGAACTTGGAAGAACACATAAAAATTATTTGGTAGAACAACTTATCTTATGAGGGTAGAGGCCAGGGTATAGGGTGTGGAAACATGGCAATTCCAGAAACTTTAGTTTTATAGTAAACAGAAATGAACTTATTATGACCTTGTAACAGGATGGCTTCTGATATTAAGATGGAGTCAGGCTGGTCCATCAGTGACTAGTTTCATTTCTGTTGGACTGTGTGGTGGGCCAGGGCCTGGCTCCTAGAAGTGATACAGAGCAATCAGACGTGTCCCAGCATTTCATGGGTGCCTCTTTTCTTGTCATCTCTCTCTGTTCTCAAGCTGCCATAGATCACCAGCAAGAAGAGGATTCAGGCTCTGCACCCAGGATTCTTATTTTCTCAATTGCACCCATCAACATCAGAGGTTTTCAATTATGATGAAGTCTAATTCATAAAGGTTTTAATTTATGGTTTGAACTCTTAAGAAATTTTTATCTGATCCAAGGTCACAAGTTATTTTCCTGTGTTTCCTTCCAAAAGTTTTGATCTTGAGATTTGCTTGTGATGTGTGTGGCTGTGTTAGTTTTCAGCTCCTGTCTCAGTTCCTTTTTCTGTTCCTGTGATAAAAATTCCCCCAAAATGCAACTTAAGACAGAAAGGGTTTGTTGTGGCTCATAGTTTAATGGTTTATAGTTCACAATAGCAGGAAAGTCAAGGCTGCAGGGGCTTGAAGGAGCTGATCAAATTACAACCCACAATCGGGAATCAGGAAACAGAGGGATGAACATATGATCCAGCTCAATTCCCTTTCTTCATTTTTAAAATTATATTTTATTCACGTGTGTGTGTGTGTGTGTGTGTGTGTGTGTGTGTGTGTGTGTGTGTGTGTGTGAGAGAGAGAGAGAGAGAGAGAGAGAGAGAGAGTATGAGCTTGCCTGTGCATGCACCCATGTACAGGTGCATGTATGCACATGCATGCACCTTTGTAGCTGTCTCAGTTTGGGTTTCTGTTGCACGAATAAATGAGACTCAGGGCTAGATCTCTGAAGAAGTTGGAGATACTAGACAGAATAAACACCACAGTCAGATCTTACCCAGCTGTCTTCCAGTTTCCTCAGCCTCGCTTTCCTTAGCTTGGCTTCCCCTCCTGTGTTTCTATCCTGTCTTAAATACCCTTTTTGTAAATTAAGGCATGGCCCCACCACTGCCTTATTGGGAGCCAGGAATTCCTTCAATAATCTGAAGTGACCTGACTCAGTTGGGATTAAGGGCATAGGTCACCACTCCCAGGATACTCCCTGTGCTGGGATTAAAGGTTTGAACCACCACTCTCTGATTCTCCTAGACTGACTGTGGTTAGAGCTCTGGAACTTCTGGAGCTTTTATTAACTCCCCACATAGACTGTGGGTAGATTCCCACTGATATCTCCAAAACTTCTGAAGCTTTTATTGAATCCCCACAGTTTCTATTGCTGTGAAGAGACATCAGGTGACCACAGCAACTTTTATAAAGGAAAACATTTAAATTGGGCTGGTTTGCAGTTTCAGAGATTTAGTCGATTATCATCATGGTAGAAAAAATGGCAGCATGCAGGCAAACATGGTGCTGGAGAGGGAGCTGAGAGCTCTACATCTTGAGCCACAGGCAGCAGAAGGATACTGTATCACTGGGCATGGCTTGAGCATATGAGATCTCAGAGCCTACTTCCACAATGACACACTTCCTCCAGCAAGACCACCACACTCCAATGAGGCCACACATCCTAATCGTGCCACTCCCTATAAGCCAAGCATTCAAACACACATGAGTCTGTGGGGGCCATTTCTATGCACCACAATAACCGAGTTTATAGAGAGGTAAGAAACATTTGTGTTTTCAGGGATCAAAATCAGGGCATGAGGACTGGTGGTGGGCACTGTAACGTGCTAAATCAACTCACTGGCCATCATTCTTCATTTAAACAGTCTAGTATCTCCAAAGAGTGATGCCATTCAACAGTGGCTAGGCCTTTCCACTTATAGATAACCTCCCACAGGCACATCCGGAGGTCTCTTAGCATAAATCAAGAGCATCCATGTGCACAGAGGCAAGGTGGCACCTGCCAGAGATTGATATTGTGTGTCTTCTATTGCATTTTCAGACATTTTTGTTTACTGAAATCTGACTTTCTGTTTCAGCTCATCTGGCTAGCCAGCAAGCTTTCAGGATCCTCTCCTTTTGGTACCACCCTTTCAGAGCTGAGATTGCAAGCATGCACTACCACATCTGTTGTTTACATGGATCCTGTAGATCTAAACTCGGGTCCTCATATTTTCTCAGACTGCCCATCACTCACTGAACCATGGGCTCCACCACCCCTATGTTTCTCACAGGCCTCGAACCAGACTTGTTCTTCTCTCAGCAAAGCCTGGCAGAGTTTGAGGTTACAGAAAATTGAGAGAAGAGATGATAAAGTGAGGGCTGTTTGTTGACTGACCCTATTTGAACCATAACTCCGACCTTTCTAGCTAATATTCTTCCTATAACAGTAGCTATGAAACATCCATCTGTAGGACACACTTCTGATTGATTAGCTATGATTTCCAGTTACAACATCCACCACACAAATCTTTCTCTAGTGAGAAAATCTTGGCAAGAAACACATGGGTCTGCAGGAATATGTCACCATTACAGAAAAGAATCTGAATATTTAAGCCTGTTACAGTGAATGGGGAGGGTGGGCACAGGAATACACCACCGTTCTAGAAAAAGACAGACAAAAAGCAAACAGTGAGTGGGAGCCCGGAATGAGGTGCTCATCTGTAAAGCCAGTATGTGGAAATGGAGGATCAGCAGTTCCAGGTCATCTGGTACAGAGTGACCTTGAGACCAGACTGGGCTACCTGAAATCCTATCCTCAAAGCAAATACAAACAAAAATAGTGAATGGGACTGATGATGGATCAGGTGCCTATCCATGAAGTCCTAGGCTTGAAAACCAGCACTGGGAAAAAGTGTACGCTATTATGTTCTCCCTTAGAAGACCCATCTCACAATGGTCTCCCCTGTGGTGCCTGCAATTGTAATAAATAATCCAGATATCTTTATATGATAGCTAGGGATGCATTTTCCTTCTGCGCACAGACAAGAGTCTATGGTATTAGACAAGAGCAGCCTAGCTGTGTGTAATCACTGTTCTTCTGCTACTCTGATTATAACAGTGGACAATTGGTAGTAAGGCCCAGAAATGTACTTTTTAGTTAAACAAAGAAGTCTTATGTATTGTTTCTCAGAGAAGACTCAACTTTAAAATAGCATTTCAAAAGTCAAACCCAACTTTCCCAGAGACACAGGGCTGCATGCACAGTGCCTGCAGGTGAAGGTCAAAGACAGAGGTGATTTTTCCTATGTAAGAACTGAGTGAAAACTACTGTACCCTCAGGCACCATAAGTTCCACATTAGCCCAGCTCATCAGCATATCCCCTTGAACTGGGAATTAAATATTAAATGAAGATTTGATTACTTCTTCCTAAGAGGTCCCTGGGCCAGATTCTGATTGCCTGAAGTAACAATCTTTAGTTAGACAATAAAAACAAAAAGGTGTCTTGGGTTTTGTAATTTTTTGTCTTGCTTTGCTTTCTCTTTTGAAGGATGTGGATGTGAACAGATATCTTGGTGTGGGGGGGGGGGATGACATATTTTAACCTTGAGTGTAGTTCTTCAGGACCTATTCACAGTGGTTCTTAATGTAACTTGTTAATGAGTGTCTGCTTATAAAGCTGGTGCTCTTAGAAGTCAGAAGACGGTGTTAGATCTCCTGGAACTGGAGTTACAGGTATTTGATAGCCACCATGTGGGTGCTGGGAACTGTATCAATGTCTTCTGCAAAAGCAAGTTTTTTAAATCTCTCAACCATCACTTCATCCTTACTTGGCTTTCTTAAAATATATATATATATATATATATATATATATATATATATATATGTGTGTGTGTGTGTGTGTGTGTGTGTGTGTGTGTGTGTGTGTGTGTGTGTGTGTGTGTGTGTATACTCTTTGAGAATTTTATGCATGTGCACAAAGGATTTTGGTCATATCCACCTTTTTCTTCCCACTCCAACACCTCCTAACACAACTTTCTCATTTCCCTCACAACTTTATGGCATCTCTCTTTCTTCCTTCTTTCGTCTTCTTTCCTTCCTTCAAAAATCTGCTGAGTCAGGTTGGTGCTGCTTGTATTCCCATGAGAGCAGAGCCGTTCATTCCAATATGGACAACATACCAGGGGTCACACCCCCAAAGAAAAAGATGGCCTCCTCCTCCCCCTCAGCAGCATCAGCTCAGATAACTAGCTCCTCAGCTGGAGGTGAGGCTGAGGGAGTTCCTTCTCTCACCTTGTCTTTGAAGACATGACCCTCCTTGGTCTGGAGTCTGCAGGGTAGGCTGGACTGGCTGGCCAAAGAACCCAGGGATCTAGCTGTGTCTACCTTCTCAGTGCTGAGACTACAAGCACCCTTCAAGTACTAGAATTATAGGTATACAAAACTGTGTCCAGCCACGGCTTGGGTTTCTTCCTTTCTTGTTTTGAAACATAACATTTTATTGATTCTTCAGGAATTTCACATCATGAACCCCAATCTCACTTGCCCTCCAGTCCCTCCATATCTGCCCTGGACCCTTGTAACCTCCCTCCACCCCTGAAAAATAAAATAAAAAATATTTAAAAAAAACAAATAAACAACAACAAAAATAATCACTTCTGCCTCTTCATCACCCATTCATTTATCTTAGTGGCATTGAGAGCTGCAGTGTGTAGACCCTTTTGTCTATTTGTTACACACAAATGTTCATTGTCATGAGTTGTTGGTCTCGTTTGAGGCCTTTGGCTTCTGGTATACCATGAATATTGGAGCCTCACTGAAACTCCTCTTGGATATTCTGCTGTTGTCCCAGTCACGGGGATCCTGCAGCTATGGTTCCAAAGGACCAGTCCATTCACATGTTCCAACAGGTCATAGATGGTGTAGAATTTGAAGTGAGCCAACTCAGAGCCCTGCATATGGGCCTGGGTGGTAGCTGAGTGAGTCTGTCAGCTTCTGCTAATCCCTCAGGGAAGGGAGGAACCCTCTCTCCAGTGCCCGTGGTGAGAGGTGGGACCAGTTCTCCCAAGCGTAGGGACAGATATTCCAGCTGAACCCTGGGGTCAGCTCTCTCTTGAGGAATAGGACAAACTCTCCTGCTTCAGCAGCTGTCTAAAGATGTGGCCAGCTCTCCTGTGCCACAGAATTACCATTGGGATGGAACTCCCTTGTGGGGCAGAGCTAGCTCTCTCAGGGCCAGTTCAACATAGCCTTTGGAACTCAACACTTAGGGTTTGCATGGCCCCCAGTGGCAATATGGGCCATGAACATCAACACAGACCTTGGCCGCAGCAGGACCACGGACCCAGACATGGCCTTTGGCAGTAGTTTGGCCCCAATTCTCCATGGCCCCTGATGACAGTGTAGATCAGTATGGCAGGGCACCATCATGGCTCTTGGACTCCAGATGATAGCCAAGACCCTGGGCATTCACTTTGTCTTCAGTGGTATCACAGGCTACAGACATGAATGCAGACCCTTGCTGCTTGACATGGGTTTCTAAATGAATTGGTTTATTAATGTGTTTGGTCACGAGTGCATCATGTGGGGGGGGGGGGGGGCATGCATACCATGGCATGGGTATGAAGATTAGAGAATGAATTTGAAGAGTTGGTTCTTACACCTTTATGAAGATTGAACTCAGGTCCCCAGAGCTGTGGAGCAAGTATATTTATCCATTGGGTCATCTTGCTGACCCATGATGCGGATCTTGCTTGGTGACTTGCATGAATTGGTATGGCCTGTTAAGAACTGAGGTGAAGTCTACACATGTAGAGGTAGTTTAGTGGTCTGAGACTGGGCAGCCCTCCTAGGAAGGAGACAAAGCCCGGAGAAGATGCCTAAGTGCTAAAACAGATCTCTGAGAAAGTCCCTGTTGTTTACAGCTCCTCTTTGTCTTTTTGCTGTTTTGTTAATCCCTCAACAGCAAGAGCAGAAAGACACACACTCAGCAAGGGTGTTTCGGGGCTCTGCCTTCCTTAAAACCTAGAGGCATTTGTGGGCAAAACTTGGCAGACCATCGCAATGACTCATTCCTTTAGTACGATCTGTTGTTACCTTGGGGAACCCACAACTCTGTCAGGCTACATTAGTCAAGAGAGATTTAGCATTTTCCTTGTTCTTACAAGATTTCAGTATTCAACAGGGGGTTTCAAAAAAAAAAATTCCTAGACTAGCCCTTGAAAAAAGAGCAAAAAGGTGAATTGCTTTCCACCTGTGCCTTACCACTTCTTCCTCACATAATTGTTTAGCATAATAATTTTACTGAGATGTAGTTTATATATAACCTTTTCCTTGAAAGTGATATTTAGTACAACTACACAGTTGTGCAACCATCCTGATTTCCTGATTTGGGAGCATTTTATTTCTCTAAATAGGAACCCTGTGAGTGAGTGGTGTCTCTCCTTTTCCCAGCTATGGGTAAGTGCTAATTTACTTCCTGCCTTTGCGGACTTGACTATTATGAACATTTTATGGGAATGAATTCGTACAACATTTGAGTTGCTGTTTCTGGTTTCTTCTAGGTTCTTACTCATGTTATAGCATGTTATAGCATGCATCAATACTTTTGTTTGTTTTGAGGTAGGGTTTCTTTGTGTAACAGCTCTGGCTGTCCTGAAACTAACTGCATATAAGTTTGGCCTAAAAACGTGCAGAAGTCCATTGGCTCTGCCTCCCTAGTGCTGGGATTAAAGGCATGCACCACCACTGTACCACTGCATCGATACTTTATACCTTTTACTGGTGAGTAAAATACCTTATATGACTATGCCTGATTTTATTTGTCTAATTATCAACTGCTATTTTTTTCTAATTTGGGGTTATTTTAAATAATACTTACACACTGAATGACATCCTAAGATTCTGATGTATATGTGTCTTTTATTTCTGTTTTTGGGTGGTACTCAGGAGGGCTTTGGTTTCTGCAAGCTGGGCAAGCAGCCAACCACTAAGCTACATCTCTCTAGATCCTTATTTTGAGACAGGTCTCCCGTAGACCAATGTGGATGTGAACGCCTGTCTCTATTTTCTCGCTTTCCAAGTGTTGAGATAAAAGGTAAGCATAAGCCCACCATCCCTTCCTTTTCTGAGACAAGGTCCCTTGATGCTGACCTCACGTTCACTTTCCTTTTTCCAAGTGCCATTTTAACAGGTACATCCCACCTGAATATGTTCTTTTAAATGCCTGGGGAGGCTGCGAGGTGGCTCAGTGGACAAAGGCCTGACAGCCCGAATTCAGCTTTCAGGACCCATACGATGCAAGGAAAAGACCAAGTCCCACCTCCCCACATGCATTTTTGAAAGTATGTACCCACATGTACACCAAAACACAAAATAAGTAAAAGCTAGTGAGAAAACACATTAGAAGAAAACACACAATTCCAACAGCAACTCAAATGCTAGTTCCATTAGAAAAGTACCATGTGAAGATAGGGTCAGGATTTTACAGAAACTTCCTGGCTCGAAATCCAATGCTTTCATTACTGTGTTGGATAGGCTCATACACGCGTGTGAGAAGGGTGGCATTTAAAATGAGTTAAAGGGGCTAGAGAGATGGCTCAGTGGGTAAGGGCACTAACTACTCTTCCAGAGGACCAGGGTTTGAATCCACATGGCACCACACAAGTATCTATAACTTCAGCACATGGCACCACACAAGTATCTATAACTTCAGCTCCAGGGCATGCTCTTTTTTTTGTTCTCTGTGGGTTCTTTGTTCATGTGCACATGCTCTGACATATGCATGTGCATACACATAACTAAAAATAATTTTTTAAATTAGGAATAGGCATGGAGAGATGTCTCAGTGATACAGAACAGAGGCTGCTTTAGCCATGGTCCAGGTTTGATTCTCAGAACCCACATGGTGTCTCACAATTGTCAGGAACTTCATTTCCAGGTCATCCAATGCCCTTTTCTGGCCTCAAGGCTATGAGACACCAGGCACAAATGTGGTACACAGACATATATATGTCAAAACATCCATATATGTAAATTAAATTAAATTAAAAAGAATTAGCCAGGCTGTAGTAGCACATGCTTTTCATCACTCAAGAAGCAGAGGCAGATGAAAATGTACATACTGAGACCTTGTCTCAAAAACAAAAATTTAAAACAACTAGACAAGAGATATAAATTCATGATAGCCATCATACAATGTACTGACTACTGCCATTGACAAATAACATATCCTTAAAATTTTCTAAGAGAATAGACCATTTTTATTTTGGTGTGTGTATGGTGTATATATGCATACATATATGATGTGTGAGTGTATGCATTTCTATGTGTGTGTCTGTACAAGTCACAGAGCATGGAAGTTGGTGGACAACCTTGGGTCCTTACCGTCCACATTATAAGAGTCAGGACCCTCTTGCTCACTGCAGCATATGCCTTGGCTTCACTGTAAGAGTGCTGGATCATGAATGTGCACTGCCAGGCCTTGTGGGGTCTAGAGACTTGAGCTCATGAGTTTCACTGTGTACAGCTCCTTCACCCACCGAGCCATCTCTTCAATCAACAGGAAAGCAGACTGTAAATATTTGGCCATAAATAAAATGTATGTGAGGTCATGTATGCTAATGAGCTTGACGTGCCCATTCCTAAATATATATGTACTTCAAAACTTCATGTTGTATACTATAAATATATAATTTGTTTTCAACTAAAATGATGTCAGGGACTAAGTATGTAGTTCAGTAATAGAACATTTACTTAGAAGTTTGAGGTTTGGGGTTGAAGCCCCAGCACTGGAAACACAAAATAATGTCAACTCTTACATATACATGTCTCCTGGATGGATGCTTCCAGAACAGATATAAGCATAATTGAATGTGTTAGAATGGAGAAAAAGGGTATGAATAACTTTCCTCTAGGAAGATGTGAAGCCTTTTAAAGAACTGTCACCAAACTTTAAAAGCTAAAAGGATGAGATTGATAACTTTGACTTTTAAAATCGTCTATGTTGGAAATAAACAAAAAGGCAATGTGTACAACTTGTTCTATAAAACAGGTGGGAAGACAGATCTAGAACATGTTTCATAACATAAAACATAGCAAGGAGCTAAAATGCTAAAATATACTTCCCACGGGAAACAAAAATAAAAAGCAAGATGACCAGAGAATATGAAGAGGCAGTTTATAACATGAAGCTATGCAGGGTCTGGAGCAACTACCTCACCTTCACAGCACTGCAGACTGAGTTTGCCTCATAGCACCCAGGTCAGGTACCGATTACCCATAGTTCCAGCTCTAGACGATCCAGTGCCCTATTCTGGCCTCTTCAGGTACTACACACATGCATGTGTGCATGCACATGTGCATGTGTTCACGCATGCACACAAATCTTCAAAAAATTCAGCTAGCCAGATGGCTAGTATAAAGAGATGTTCAACATTACTTATCTAGCAAATGTTTGGTGTAGTGGGACTATGTTCTGTTACATTGTAAATAGTTGCCCTGCCTACTGGTTTAATAAAAATGCTGATTGGCTGAAGGCGGGCACTAAGAGTAGGCGGGGCTACCAGACTAAGATGTCACATGGTAAGTGACATAGGTCAGGGGCTGGAGAGATGGCACAGGGGCTAAGAGCTCTTTCTGTTCTTGTAGAGGACAAGATTCCCAGCACCCATAGGGTGGCAACCCCAACTTTAGGTACCCTCTTCTGGTCTCCATAGGCACTGCGTGTACATGGTACACATATATACACACACTCAGGCTGAACACTCATATGTATAAAATAAAAATAAACAAATGTAAATAAGTAATTCAGAAAGAGAAGATGCATGATGTGCAAAGGTGTGATTTCATCAGTGTGCCTGATGACAAATGTACACATTTTTGTGGAGCAGTGCCAGGAGGATTGTCCCTGCAACGACATGAGATTTTCTCATGGTTATGGTATGCTCTGTATGTTTTTTAAATCTTCCCTCTGTTCACAGCAAGCATGCATTGTGTTTGAAAGACAGTAGGCTAGCTGTAGTGTACTGACTCTATGCGGGGCCTCGTTCATTCTTGCAATATATATGTCTGTGGCCTGGCACAGACGTGGAGCAGAGACCACAGGAAGAGCATTTCTTCCCCAATCAATCACACTTGTCCCTGTAGCAAGATGTAAAGAAGTCCAGGGAATAGAGAGAATAATATAAAGTACTTTACACACCCTAAGTAAGGTGTTTCAAATCAGACTATGGTCAATCCCAAACAGTCCCCAAAGACTTAATGAAATTCCTTTAAAATACTTTACAATTAAAATATCACCTTGAAAAGCACCTCTTTCTGTGTCTATCTCTCTCTCATATATAATATATATATATATATATATATGGATTTCTGAAGTATGGAGAAAGTGTTACTGTAAACCATTATCAATTCCCATACAAGGAACTAACATTGATACTCAGAGGCCAAAAACACATCTTGTACAATGCCAAGTGCATTACACATCGTCTTCAGAAACACATTTATGGCAAGGAAAACAGGAGCTGGTAATTGAACTATCAAATGTATTTTAAGAGGAAATTATGTTCCAGAGGGAATGGAACAGATTAGAAATAGATTTGGTCTTCTTCTCTTGATCCGAAGCATTTCTGCAAACCAGCAACTGTCAGGCAAACTCTCCACAATGCTGCCAGCACTGCAGACCTGTGAAACAATCTTCACACGCACTTATGCAGGGGGCTTGTTTTTCTGTGCAATGATGCAAAAGGGGCACATTTTAAAAAAACAAATTTAGTTGTTTTATTTTATATCTCAGCCACAGTTTCTTCTTGCTTCGATCCTCCAATCCCTCTTTTCTCATAGCGCCTCGTCCCAACCCCCAATCTACTTCAGGAAAGGGCAGGCCTTCTGTGGTGGGTATCACCAAAACGTGGTATATCAACTTGCAGTAAGACTAAGCACCTGTCCGTGTATTAAGACTGGGCAAGGTGACCCAGCTTGAGGAGTAAGGCTCAAAAAGCAAGTAAAAGAGCCAGAGACAGCCTGTTCCCACTGTTAGGAGTCCCACAAGAGGACCAAGCTACACAGCTGTCACATATACAGAGGGACTAGGTTAGTCCCATGGAGGCTCCCTGGTTGTTGGTTCAGTCCTCATGAGCCCCTATGACTCCAAGTTAGTTGATTCTGTGACTTTTCTTGTGGTGTCTTTGACCTCGCTGGCTCCTACAATCCTTTCTCCCTCTCTTCTACAGAATTCTCTGAACTCCACCTAATGTCTGGCTGGAGGTCTACATTTGTTTCCATCAGTTGGTGGATGCCTCCTTTCTGATGACAATTAGGCTAAGCACCAATCTGGTCACAGGATATAGGCAGATCAAGCTTTGTATCTGCTATTACCAGGAGTCTAAACTGGGGTCATCCTTGGAGATTCCTTGGAGAGTCACTTATGCTGGGTTTTTATCTGTCCCCCGAAATGGACCGACCCTTTCCAGTAGTCTCTTTCACACTGTCCCTCTCCATCCCCCAAACCTGATTGCTCATATTCCACCCCCCACCCCACCCCCACCCTCAATCCACTCATGAACTCTCTTCTATTGCCTCTTCTTGGGGAAATCTGGCTGTTCCCTCATGAACCCTCCTTGTTACCTAGTCTCTCTGGGGTTGTGTATTGTGGTATAGTTATCCTTTACTTTACAGCTAATATCCCCTTATGAGTGAGTACATACCATGTTTATCTTCCTGGGTCTGGGTTACCTCACTCAGGGCGATTTTTTTTCTAGTTCCATCCATTTGCCTTATTTTCTGGTATCTGTTTCTTTTCTTTTTTTTTTTTTTATAGCTGAGTAGTACTCCATTGTGTAATGTATGGCATTTTCTTTGTCCATTCCTTGGTTGAGGGACATCTAGGTTGTTTCTAAGTTCTGGCTACTACAAATAAAGGTGCTATGAGCATAGTTGAGCAGTGTCTTTGTGATATGATTGAGCATCTTTGTGTATATGCCCACGAGTGGTATATCTGGGTTTGGTGGTAGACTGATTCCCAATTTTTTGAGGAATGGCCATACTGACTTCCAAAATGACTGTACAAGTTTGCATTGGAAGAGTATTTCAAAGGGGGCACATTCTAAGGAAGAAATTGTATTAAATGAAACTATATATGTGTGTGCGTGTGAGTGAGTTTGTGTGTATACATGCATCATACATACATACATACATACATACATACATACATACATATACATTATACATTCTGGAACAAAATTTGTGTGTGACCTCCACAAAATCAGGCACACACATGGTGTATATACACACATGCAGTTAAAACATACAACACACACACATATAATAAATCTAAAAGAAAAAAATGTGTGCATGTGAGTGTGGAAGTGCATATGGTGTATACATATGTACAGTGTGCAGAGGTGAGGGGTCAATTTTGGTGTCTGTCTCTACCTTAGTCTTTGAGATAGGATCTTCTATTGAATCTAGAGATCAGGGAGAGACAGGACAATGAGTTTCAGGAATCCCCCTGTCCACACAATTACAGGCACAGTACTACACACTACTTTTCATGTGGGTGTCAGGACCAAACTCAGGTTCTTATATATGTACAGGTAACACATTACTGACAGAGCTGTCCCCCAAACCCTAATAAAGCTTTATATTCCTCTAAAATAGGACTGAACAGTCCACAGGGGCAGTGGGAACTAATGAAGTAATATTGAGAATCTTCTTCTAGCAAAAAGGGGAGGGTAGCTAAGCATTGTGATACATCCCATAATGCTAGAGGCAAAGACAAGCTAACCTCTGTAAGTTCAAGTCCAACCTGGTCTACAGAGAAAGTTCCGGGCTACTTAAGGTTTCATAGTAAGACACTGTTTAAAGAAAAAAATTGCTGTGGGTGTGTTAATCATGCATTGATAACCAAAAGATAACATATAGTTCTAGAAATAAAAATGGTACGTAAATTTTAGTATTTCAGTGTTTCACATTCATAGATAGACCCTAACCCAGGACCTTGCTGAAGAAGGAAAAGCAAACCAACAGAAAATCCCCTCATATGCAGAATGCTTCAAACCCCAAGGCCAGAGTAATACTGACAGAAGCAAACTTACTTGTTATGTGTTCAACCTCGAACTTTGGTCAATCAGAAATTTCTGAATACTAATACTATTTTTTTTTGTAAGAAGATACATAGGTCAATTTATAATATAAGCTTCCATACAGATTTACTCATGTGGGGAGAAGGATTCAAGAGAAGAAAAACACCTGCCACGAATGGACAATGCTGAATTCTCTTCAGTACAGTTGGAAGCACAAGGTTTCTCATGGACCACTAGTTTTTACTGCTGTAAAAGCTAAGGTCATTATTGTAAGTTTCTAGTATCAACTGCAGAACCTTTGAGAAACTCCAACGTTTTCCCCAGGGCCCAGCAGAGTCCCTATTTATAGCCAAAACTTCTATTTCAATTTGATCTGGAAAAGTGCAGACACAAAGGGTTAGCCCTTAGGCTTTCTTTTCAAGTCTGGTAGATTAGGCCACTGAACATGCAGTCCCATCTAAGCAGGGGATCATAAACAGGGCCACACAGAAGAGTGGGAAACTGAAACTAGTTCCTCGCTCTGCTCAGGACTGGACAGATGAGTTTGAAAAAGCCTGTCTGTATTTGAGAGCAGAATAATCTGGTCATAGCAATTTTAGATTTTGGAGAAAACATTTTGATTTTTGTAATAAATCCACAGTAGGCAAGGCTCTGAAAAAAGAAAACTAAACTTATAATATGGAAAAAAATTGAGAACTGCCTGAAGAGAAGGGTCTGGGAAGATGGCTCAGTCAGTGAAGTGCAATCAGAAGTTTCTGACCCAGCCTAGCCCCGAGGTCCAGACCAGCAGTCCCAAATAAACATACAGAGGCGTATATTAACTACAAGCTCTATGTACTTTGGTTTTATTTGGTCTATGGCTCAGGCTTATTACTACTAACTCTTATACTTTAGGCTAATCCACATTTCTATTTATGTTTAGACATGCAACTTGGTATCTCTTTGCTCAGTGCAGCCTTCTCATCCCACTTCCTCTGCATCTCACTGTCCCTCTGCTCTTTGGCTTTCCAGAATTCTCCTAGTCTGGTTGCCCTGTCTCTACTTCCCTTCTAGCTACTTGATCAATCAATGTTTTATTAGACCAATATTTACAATGACAAATATTTACAGTGTACAAAGTATAATCCCACAGCAGTGAAGTGCTACCATGCAGATACAAGGACCCAAGTTTAGGTCTAGAATTCATGTAAAAAGCCATGTTTCATGGTATGAGCTTGTAACCCTAGTTCTGGGGAGATGGTGACAGGTTTCCTTGGCTCTCTGGCCAGCAAGTTTAGCCTCAGGTCACAATGAGAGACTGTCTCCAAAATCAAGGTAGGTGGCTCTTGAGGAATGATGTTGAGGGCTACACACATGTATCAGAATACCCACCCACCACCGCACAATTCCATATCCACAAGAAGACTACGAAATGTTATTATAATAAAAACTGCTATAAAGGAAAAATGATTAAGAAGATCTGGCCATTTATCTGGGAGCTTAAGGAAATGTTCTTGGTTAAGGAGGTGACAGAGGGACCAGAGGATCATGCAGTACCCAGAGTGTTCTGTCCTCATTTCCTCCCCCATCCCATACTTGTCTAGTTCATGAGATGAGCTGTGAATCTGGATGACTTCATCTGTGGCTTGATGAGCCTGATGAAAGGCTGAGCTGTGCTGAGTTATTTGGCACTATCTTTCAGAACAGAAACAGATAAACACTGTCCTTGCCAAGTGGCAATTGCAAAAGTTTAAGGATTTTCATGGTTGTACAGGTGACCGAAAAGTGAAGCAGGGAGACTTGGTAATGAGGGAGGGAAAGGGACAGAAATGGGGAAGAGATGAAAGGGGGGGTAAGAGAGAAGAGAAAGGGTGGGAGGGTGGGAAGGAAGAAGATGGAACAAATGAGAGCTTGGGGAGGCAGAATATTAAGGAAATTTTTCTTAATTCTTAAATGTGCAAAGAAGCACATGGCCTAGGAATGGAACTGGGTCATTTTACCCAGCACTGCACAAACCTGGGGTAGTAATGCACACTACAATTCCAGCACTTCACAAAACAGACGAGGGGTAGTGGGCACACTACAATCCCAGTGTTGTGAAAAAGGAAACAGGAAGATCCAAAGCTCAGGGTCATTCTTGGGTGATGCATGTTGAACCCACAGCTGGGATGGATGTTAGTGTATCACTGAATAAATTAGTTAGAAAGAAAAAAAAAAGAAAACAGGGTCTGGGAATGCAGTTCTGTAGATCACTTTCCTAAGATATGCAAGACCCTATGACCATCACAAAACAGAAAGAAGAGAGAGAGAGAGATTTTAAAATAAAGATAAGATAGCAAGTAAGTTCTCTACAAGGCATAGAGATTTAACATTGTAGAGTAACAAGTCTATTGCTATCAGAAACTGGAAAAATAAAATAATAATTGAAAGCACATATTGCTTGAAGGCAAGTCTAATGGCAGGCATGGAATGTTTTTATACTCACATACATTTACCACACAAAAATTAGGTTGAATTGTCTAGAGAACTACTGAAAAGCAGCAAGCAGAAATGTTCTGTAGTCCCTAAAGGACACCCCCCCCCCCCCGTGTGTGTGTGTGTGTGTGTGTGTGTGTGTGTGTGTGTGTGTGTGTGTGTGTGTGTGTGTGTGTGTGTGCTCACTCGAGCTCCTGAAGGCCTGGGGCTGACATCAGGTGTCTTTCTCACCTACTCTCTACCTTCTATGTAGAGTCAGTTGAACCTAAAGCTCACACATACCGCTGGTTTGCCTTGCTGCTTCCCTTGGGGATGCCTATTTCTATTTCCAGAGGATTTGCATTACTGCTGGGTCACCACACCCACCTGGCATTAACATGGGTGCTCAAGATTCAAACTCAGGTCCTCATGCTAGTGTGACAAGACAGCCATCAGGCCATCTCCCTAGGCCCCAAAAGACTTATGCTGAGCTATAAATGGAGTCACTTCTAGAAGAATGACTGTACCTTTGAGTTTCTTGTAACTCTTTTTAGGCAGTATGGCTGAGTTGGGTCCTGTATACAACTGAGTTTGTCTGACCTGACTTTCCTGAGTTAGACTTCAAGGGATAATTCCCATTTGCCACCTTCCTAAAATCTTTTGTTAAAAGTCATCAGCAAGTGGGTAAAATCACTCAACGTTCTGAAAACTCTAATTTTGAATAATTATACTGAATTACCTGAAGGACTCAAGTGAATTTAAGTCTGACTTATAAAATTCCTTTTGAGATCTGTTTAAGTTTGTACTTTAATGCATGTCTGGAATAACACAGAAATTCTCACAAATTTTCAGGTGAGTATTACTTAGAACCATTTTAACAAACAGATTAAAATAATCATTTTAATTAGCCCATCATTTATATGCAAATAAATGCTGTCAGAAAATGGCATGCTCTCTTAGAACAGCTTCCACAGTAAAACTAGTAGTTCCTTGGTGTATTTTTTTTCTTCCAAAAACAATTTATGTAGCAAATGTTTTCTTTAGAAAAAGCAGAGTAGTCACAATCTTGCCAGGCTAGAACCATTGCAGCTTCTTAGGTCTCATGTTAATTTAGTGATAGATCACTACAGTCCTCATCACTTCATTACTCAAGAGTGGTAATTGTGCCATATATCTAAACCTTGTGTGTACTTGGGTGGGGGGGGGGGCACAGATGGCTGTTCCTGACAATTTCCTTTTAGCTGTTTCTATGACATTTATTTTAACACTAAACAATATCCTGAAAAACGTGGGTTTTGAGTTGATTTAATGATGAATATTTATCATTGTCTTAATGAGCAACATGCTGGGAGATAGTGTAACCATGTAAGAATTGGAAACATTATTAGAAAATGATGAGAACAATAGCCTACTAAGGCTGGGGGTGTATGAGCAGGCTACTCAGCAGAGTCCAGGCTGGATTAGCTCTTCAGAAAGTGTAGGAGTGTGAAGAGTGTTATAAGCCACTTAACCACTTGGCTTGCTACCATCTATATCTATGTCTGCTCTCATGTAGTCCAGAGTACCCTCAAACTTACTAGATAGTCAAGGATGACCTTGAACTTCTGATCCTCCTGCCTGGTTCTGAGATTACAGGTGTGTACCACAGTTTTATGAGATGCCAGAGATCAAGAACCCAGTACTTAATCCATGCTAGACAAGCTCTCTACCAGTGGAGTCACATCCCCAGGACTATGGACTGGTTCCTTTCTAGGAGAATCATAGCAATGACTGATAAACATGCTTCCATAAACTGTGCTATCTTCATTGACTTAAAGATGGTAAATGGAAGGAAACAGAAAAGACAGTGAGGAGTTACTTAAAGATAAAACGTGTTGGGAATAGCATGGCCAGACTCCAGGTGAATATTAGCCAACAGAATTCTGCACTGTATGTAGAAGAGAGCTGAGTCACGGAAGGAGGCAAACCTTCCAGATAGATCCTCACATCTGCGTTTTGTAGAGGAAGACATTGGGTCTCAGAGAGATGGAACTGTAGATCATGTCACAAAAGAAAGAGGTCCCTGTTTCTCCTTTCTGACCTCTGCCATGGACTCTCTTCAAAAGACTCTCTTCAAAAGCCACTTCTGTTGACCCTTCCCTACTTTTCCTATCTAAAATGACATTTCTCATTTAGGAATTTCTACAGTATTTATACAACAGTGTCTATTTGAATTTTGGTAATTTGTGTGCATGTATCTTAAATTACATAGACTTTTATCTTCCACAGCACTATATGAATATAAATAAAAATCTTCTGTTGATATTACCTTGAGACGTGGTCTTGATATGTATCTCATGTTGGCCTGGATCTATTTATGTATCCCAGGCTAGAATGAGACTCTAATCCTCCTACTTCAGCCTCCCAAGTGCTAGGGTTACAAATACATATCACTTCAGCTGGCTGTTGATATAAATGTTTAATAAATAATTTCTAAGACCACTTTTTAATGGATATATGTCTTAACCCTGTCCAGACATAAAAGAGAAAGAGTTTCGTTAATGGTATGCTATCTTTTTAAAGGTTAGGATGGCCTGCTTCAGTCATTAGATCATTAGAGAAATGCTCTCTGTGGTAGGCACTGCTAGAAGATGAGAAAAGGTGAGCTACAGAGCTCATTTATGCTGGAGGGCAAACAAACTGAAGAAGATATTCTGACTTCATTATTCCTTTCTTCCCTTCAATAAATGCCATACACAATCTCCACTTGTTTACTTCTCCCTGTTCCCATGAACCCTGGCAGCAGATCATTTAAAGTTTCCCCACAGAGCATTCCATTAACTCTCTGCTGTGAATCAAATCAATCAATCAGGCAACCAATCATCAATCAGTCCTCTAGAGGCTGAGTCTTGGTGACCGGCTTTTCTCTTTTCCCCTTTAAATGACAGTTAACTAGTTAGTTATACATCCAATCCAACACTGATAAGTTTTATGTTGCTAGTTGTCAAAGAACTAAATGGTTCAGTCAGATATGAAGTAACTAACTGGCCAACTCAAAGTAAGGAGGGTTTAAAATGTTTGCAGTTGTTATTCGGTTCAAAGAACCCATTATAAGATGAGGTTTAAAATCGTGAAGATGGTTTACACCTAACAAAACATTCAGTGCTCCAAAAAAGATGTTTTCTTCTGTCCAAGAACTCTTAGGAATTTACACACCCCAAGAGGAGAATGAAAGATAGCACCTCAACAGGTAAAACAGTGTTAACCTGTCACTTCAACTTCCTGGAAATACGTGAGAGACATGATGATGATGAAGAAGATGAAGACGATGATGGTAAAAGGTTATCAGCAGTAAATATAGTGATGAGACACTGAATAATGAATGAATGATGAATGAATGAATGAATGAATGAATGAACAGATTAAATTGACTGATTCAAAGAAATCAGTTCAAAAGAGCAGGGGTGTGTGTTAGAGAGCCAAGTAGAGGGAGCTCCTGAAGGTGGGGGCTGGTCTTACCTTCCCTAAACCCCCTGTTCCACTCAGACAATGCTTGCTGCAGTTGGCACTGAGGCATCTTGTATTGCAAAGGCACTTGTTTTGCCTCAGTGACATGCCTCTGAATCATATCTGGTCTTGGTGCTTCACAAATTGGCAGCAGCAAAGAAGATGTCCTTCTACCTTATGCTGTTCTTCGCCAGAACTGTTTCTTCTCCTTTGTTGAGCGAAGAAATGATGAGCTCTACGTAAATCATGTACGTAATGGCCTGAGTCCAATCCCCA
Organism: Phyllotis vaccarum; assembly: GCA_033318265.1. Lineage (NCBI taxonomy): Eukaryota > Metazoa > Chordata > Mammalia > Rodentia > Cricetidae > Phyllotis > Phyllotis vaccarum. The sequence goes on along the minus strand of JARWLC010000002.1, from coordinate 171,742,700 downwards.
GGACCCACACAGTGGAGTGGGGAGGGTGGACTCTAAAAACGTTGTCCTCTGACTCATATGCACACCATGACGTATGTACCCCTCAAACCCAACACACACCCTCTCTCAGAAATAAGTATATGCAATGAATATAAAATAAAAACAATAAATCGAAAAGCCGCCAGGATCTTTTCATGTCTGGACTACTATTGGTGAGGATTTAGTCCTGGAGTCTAATGGTTTAGTCATCAGGGAGTGGGAAAAGAGGGTCCTTCTCTTATGGAGAATTTGTCCTTATTCCCTCAATGATCTTTCTGTTTCACACATACAGACAGACATTTAGTCTAGACGGCCAAATAAATGTTTTGAACATAAATTTTTCTTAGCTGGGTATTGTGGGTAGTAACACCCCCAAGAAGTGGTTCTGTTTTCTATAAGAAAGTGGGCTGAGGAGGCTGTGGAAACAAGCCAGTAAGCAGCACCCCTCCAGGTTCCTGTCTTGAGTTCCTGCCCTAATGTCTCTCCACGATGAACTATAAGATGAAGCTGAAAGAAACCATTTCCTGCTCAGGTTACTTTTGGCCATGGTCTTTATAGTAATAGAAAGTAAGTTACACATACTTCAGAAGTGAAAGCAAAAGGTTTGTGAGCTTTGGGCTATGCAGTAAGGCCTCCCACTGTATCAAGAAACACCAGAAAATAGTCTTATTTTAAACTGTATGTGTATGTGTGTATGTATATTTGTATGAGTGGTGCATATATGTGGGTATAAGCATCTGAGCATGCAGAGGCCAGAGCATCTCCCTGGTCTACCATTTAGAGGCTCACTGTTTTGGTAAGCTGCCTAGCCACTTAGCTTTTAGGCTCTGCCTGTCTGTCTCCACCCCAGTGTTGGAGCTACAAGCATGCAGAGTCAAGATTGGTATGTATGTATGTATGTATGTATGTGTGTGCATGTATGTATGTATTTATTTATTTTAATATGAGTGATGAAAATGTTAAAATTGCATATGCATGGGTGGGTTTCTTTTCTTTCTTTTTTTTTTTTTTTTGCATGTATATCTGTGAATCATTTGCATGCTTGATGCTTGCAGAGACCAGAAGCAAACCTTGCATTTCCTGGAGCTAGCATTACAGATGGTTGCTAGGATTCAAACCTGGATCCTTCAGAAGAGAACTCTCAAACATTTTGACGTCTCTGTAGTTTCATTGTGCTACAGATTCTAACTCAGGCCTCCCTGCTTATGGAGCAGCTCTGTTACCCACCAAGCCATACCCCAGCCCAATTATCAAAAAATCAACACATGCTTTACTGTAAAAAGGACTAGCAGAGGACTGTATGGGATGAAAGTGATGTGGTCCTACCCACCAACATCGTAGGCAGAAGTGGGTGGAGAATTTGTGGACTGGGGTCACAGTCCCACCCAGTCACTAGAAATCCCAGCTGATAACCATCTTGGTCTGAGAGATTTCTGACACATCTCCTCAGTTGTAATGTTTGAAAACAGAAAAATCTTACATTCAAAACAATTCTGTCTGTGTGCCTGCCAATCATTCGATTCACAGTTTTACTGGAACACTGGTCAGGTCCTAAAAAGGAAATTTAAAAAACGATTACGCCCAGCCCATCGTGTGAGTGGTACAGACTGTTAACCGTACACCTTGTATTATTCTTCATACATCCTGGATTCCTGGGGAGAGGGTGTATGATGTGGGCGTATTTCGTGTGCTTGATATCTATAAATACACTCAGGCTGCTCAAAGCTGCTCACTGCTATCTCAGCACCTTCACACTATGCCTGGTTTCCTCAGACACCCTCACAGAAAAGGAGAAAGTGAATTTCAATTCTGCTGTCATGGCCACAGCCCAGAAAATTGCTCTAAAACCAGGTATCAGTTTTGAGGTGCACCTTCACCCCAAATGGGCGATATGAAAGTCTGGTCCTCAGATCCTTGAGCTGCACAGCGGTTCCTGCTGTTCTCTTGACCTCCTTCATGGCTCTCTTAGGAGATACCACTTCTATTTATGGCACCATCTGCCTTCTGAAGTTTGATTCAGGGTTTCTCCCAGCTCATGACTCTGATTCTATTTTTTGTTTGAAGCTTCTTTCTCTCTCTTTTTTTTACAGGAAACCCAGCCCACAAATTCTCCACCCACTGCTGCCTAAGGCTTACCCAGCCCTGTATTCTGTATTCACCTAGAGCGTGGGACTTGGTTCAAGGTCCACTGAGATCTTCCCTTTCAGCCCCCTGGTCACACGATCTGTGGCTTTATTCTCTGTAGCAAAGCCATTCAGAATACAGTGTGTGGTCCACATCTTGGCTTTGGCCTGTCCTAGTTATGGGTTATTTGATGCCTTACTAGGCTCAAATTTCTCAACCAAAAAGGAGAATTCCTGACCCCACCTCAACTGGGTCTTCTTTTGTATTCCATGCTACCTTCAAATTCCTAGACACAAACAGTCTTACCACATGTGCCTCCCTAGAAGTTGAGACTATACATACACACTACCCTGCCTAGCTACATTGCCCAAATGGAGATATAGAGATACACTACCCAACCTAGCTCAATTGGGGAATGATAACAGTGCCTACATCCCAGGGTGTGATGATTAATATTGATGGTTAATTTAATAGGTCCTAGATTTATTTAGAAGACGAACTCTTTCTGGGGAGGTTTCTAGACTGGGCTAAGATAGAAGTTCCTTCCTAAATATGGGCAGGACCATTCACAAGTTATAAATGATAAGAATATTCATATTCATCTTTTTCTGCTTCATGACTGTGGATTCAGTGTGACCAGCAGTGGCCATGATGCCCCCCCCACTATAGCCTCAAACTGTGAACCAAAATACCACCCCCACCAGGATGTTCTTGTCAGAGATAAGAGATACATATCTAACACAAAGTTGTTCTAACTAAGATTGTAATGGATTGATGGTAAACTTAGTGGTATCCCTTCCTTTGTTAGTTTTAGCTAATAGCACACAGAGAGATTTGAAACTTACACATACTGTACTTTGCATTCACATGATTACTGCTTTGCAAAGCCTGGCAACCACCTGGAAAAGCCTGATTGAGCCTACCGGATTCTCAGACACCTGTCCAGATGGCCCTCTCTTGCCAGTCAACCACCAAGCTTATCCATAGGACATCTGGGACCAGCCAGCCCTAGCTGGGTTGCCAAATGACTGCAGCCATATGTGTGATTCCAGCCTCCACCATTTGGAGCAGGGGTAAACCTTCCCAGTTCAAATCCACAGAATCTTGAACAAATAAGCCTTGATAGAATCATTATATTGGGAATGGTCCATTTTGTAGCAATAATTAAACGATGCAAAAATAATGCATGTGTTTGCCTGATACATAGAAAGTATTCAGGAAAGTGTCCAGATTGTGGTTTGTCAGTAGCTTTTTATTGCATTAGTTTGAACCAACCATTTTCTCATTCTGGAAACTCCTGACTAGGCTGAGTCTTCTTAGGTCCTTATGCTTTTGCAGGTGGCTAAGGCTTCTACATTCACATTCACCCATAGCCTACCTTCTCCCTTGTCTTCCAGATGGGGACTATTCAAAATACTTCCTAATTGGTATGACATGGATACCAACTGATCCCATAGAATCCACCTGAATGTCAGTCCTGTCTTCAAGATTTAGATTAAACCTCAGTATCATATCTCATCTTGTTTATTCTAACACCACATCAGATTTCTCTACTCCTGCTTGCATCTCCATCACCCCCAGCCTGTATTTTGTTCTTAACACAGTATTTCTCTTAAATAGAATTAACATAAATTAGAGGTTGAAGCTTTATATAGCTCCATTGGTAGAGTGCTTGTCTAGTATATAGAAAGTCCAGAGTTCTACCCAGTGTACTGCACAAACTGGGTATAGTGCTACACATTTGCAACCCCAGCTCTTGGAAAGTGGAGGCAGGAGGATTAGAACGTCAGGGTAATCTTTATGCACACAGCAAGTGCAAGGCCAGCATTTGATACAAGGGACCCAATTTGAAACAAACATACAAATAAAAATCAGACAGAGGCAGGAAGACCGTGACTTCGAGACTACTCTAGGATGCATATGTAGATTCTGTTTCCTCAAAGTGAGATTACGTTACCCTGAAGAAAATCTAACACTGTAATCACTTTCTTGTTCCATCAGTAAAGTCTGAAGTTTTCACAAAGACAGGAACCTGCTCTTGGTCCTCATCCTTCTGCCTTAAGCTCACTTTTCCAGGAAAGCTAAACTGGTTTTCCTACATAACCTTCCAGCCCCCTAGCTTCCTCTCACTGCCCTATACTCCTTTGTCTTTTCACTTCAGAGTTAGTTGAGGATCCACCAGAGAAGCAGAACCAGGGGATACATACATGGAGAGAGTAGTAACAAATATGTGTACACACAAACACAAATGTGCTCATACACAGAGACAGGTGTGCATATGCACACATATACAGGGACAGCTGTACACACACAGAGAGACAGACACACACACATATACACAGGGACAGCTGTACACATAGAGAGAGACAGACATACACACACACACACACACACACACATACACACTTTACTGTGTTGCTCAGGGTGGCCTTGGACTCCTGGGCCCAGTGGTCTTTTAGTTCACCATCCTGAATAGCTAGGATTACAAATGTATGCCACTATGCCCAGGCACACTCATGTTTGATCAAGTAAGGAATATATCTGAGTCAATTAGCAAACAGAATCGACCAGCATTCTTTCAAACATGCTATATGATACTATCATTTATTATGGTTATTTCAGTCTCCTTAGTAAAATCTGCAAGTGTTGGGAATATTTGCTTTGTTTTCTGATATTCTGCATTGTACTTTGTAGTACTTGGGAAATTGCTCTGTTAGTAGAGTACTTGCTTAGCATGTGTATTACTTACTTTCCTATTGTGATAAAACACAAGGCAACATATAGAAGGAAGGGTTTGGGGGATGGAGAGATAGCTCAGTGGTTAAAAGTACTGGCCAATCTTCCAGATGACCTGGGTTCCATTCCCAGTGCCCATGCTGTGCTCACAACGTTCTGTAATTCCAGTTCTAGGAGATATGATGCCCTTTTCTGGCCTCTGTGGGTGCCAAACACGTAATACACATACAGACTCGCAGACAAGATACTCATACACCTAAAATTAAAAGAAATAAATCTTCAGAAGGAATAGTTTATTTGAGTCTTATAGTTTCAGAAGGATGTGTCTATCACCAACATTCATAGCGAGGAAATGTGGCAGCTGGTCAGCATGGTTCCTGCAGTGGCAGCTGAGAGCTCACATCTCAGACTAAAAACCAGAAGCTGAGAATGCTAACTTGATGCCACAAGTCTCCAAGCACTCAGACATCACCAGCGATACTTCTTCCAGCAAGTCCACACCTTCTAAGCCCCAACAAAGACATCTATCAACTGGGGACCAAACATTGAAATGCCAGAAACTATGGGGGACAGTTCATTGAAATCATCACAGCACACAAGAAGTTCAGATTATATCTCCATCAGTCAACTATTCTGGGGCACACTAGCACTCAGTAAGTGGAAGCAGAAAGATCAGAAATTCAAGGTCATTTTAGGCTACAGAATAGGTTCAAAACCAGCTTGAGCTCCATGAGACATTGTCTTGAAACAATGATATCCCACTGAGTAGACTTTAGTTGCATTAAACAGGAGCCCGAGAATGCATCTTCCTTACAACAGACATGCACTTCCCTGAGTTAAATGTCACTCATCTACTCTTCATGATTTTAATCAGCTCAGTCTAACCTAATTGTAGCAGTTAGCAGAGCACCCCAAACAACCAAACCTCTCTGCTCCTTCTACTCATATTAACCACCCATTTTATAGTAAAATCGACCACACTTGCATACCAAAAGAACTCTTGAAGAAGTCTGACAAACAAATACTGTTAGACATCTCTCCACCAAGCAATTTCCAAATCAGGCAGCACACATCCATTCATGAATAAAGTATTGAGAGCCAGATGTGGTGGTTCACTTCTTTAATCCCCGCACTTGGAAGGCAGAGTCAGGCAGATCTCTGTGAATTCAAGGTCAGTCTGGTCTACATAGTGAGCTCTAGACCACCCAGGAATACAAAGTATGACCATGTTTCAAAAAACAAAAACAAAATAAAATTTAAGTACAAGCCAAGGTCACTGCCTTAAAGCATAGTAAAGATTTATAACATACTGCCCTGGAGACTAAATGATACCTGTGTTAGTCAAGGTTCTTTAGAGTAGCAGAACTGGTAGAATGAATCTATTACAGGCTAAGGTCCTACTAATCCAACAATAGCAGGCATGAATGGAAAGCCCAATAATCCAGAATCTGTCCACAAGGCTGGATGTCTCAGCTGGGAGATGCTGATATCCTAAAGAAGTAGGCCCTAATGCCAGTATAGGAATGGACTTGTTAGCAAAGTGAGAGCAAGCAGGCAAAGCAGGAGGAGACAGCAAAGGCTTCCCTACTCCATTTTCTTATGGAGGCTTCTAGCAGATGGTGTAGCCCAGATTGAAGGTGTGTCTTCCTATCTCAAGATCTGGATCAAAGACTTGAGTCTTACTATCTTAAAAGTTTGGATTATAAATGGATTCAGCCACCTCAAACCAAGCAGAATTTCTTTCACAGTTGTGCCCTCCATTTCTGAATTATAGATCATTCCAGATGTAGTCTAGTTGGCAGTTAAGAATAGTCATCATAATTGCCCTCATTTGTGATTAGTTCAGTTTTATTTTGATTCATACTGGTCTATTTGGGGCTTAATATTTAAATCAGTAGTAAATATGAAAATCAGTGTTCTAGGAGTCCCTTAAAATATGATGAACTCTCTACCATCCAGTACCATTTCATCATTATATGTTTAGTCTCCCCATCTTCAGGGTCAGACCACATACTCTGAGCTGATCTAATTATCTAAGTCACCTATATGCCCCCCCTATAGGTATCTGGTTGCTGGGTTATTGGTCTAATGTGAGGTAAGTAAAAATAATATAATATAAAACATAATTTTATAACATCACATTAGAGACTATATATACACATGTTTTAATATTAACTTATATTCTATGTGGGTTTTTGCTTACATATCCATTTGTGCATCCCTTGTATGAGCAGTGTATCAGAAAGATAAGCAAGGGTGATAAGAGACCTGTAGAGTACATTGTTACCAACAGGTCCTATATACCTTTGCTTGTAAATTTTTTCTGAATAGTGTTTCCCTCTGCTTTAGACGTCTAGACGTCCAAGGTCTTTTGACTTCATGAAGATGGGTATTTATAGTTTTCCGTAAAGAATAAAACAAAACCCTGCCCCAACCCTTGAGTTTTTCCTACCACTTAAAAAATTGTCACATGGGTAGATGGGCCATCATTTCTCTTTTCAGCAAGTTTTTCTGGTTCAAATAGTCTTAATTAATTTTGATGATATCCATAGTTTCTTTTCACCTGTAGAAACAAAAATGAAACTCCTTCCCCAATGTAGCACATACCCTGGTTTCCATTCTGAAGTCAGCACATCTTTGAAGTAGACAGGCTGATTTAGCTCAGTCATTTTTTCTATAGTCCAATGCCTTTCAGCATTGAGAAAACTCAAAGTGATAAAGCATTATGTAGTTTATTTCGAGTGTCTTTGTTATTCCTTTCTATTTATTTAGCATATCCTTTAGAGTTTGATTTAATCTCTCTATGACTGCTTGCCATGTAAGATTTGTGGTATAACTGTAATATGTTTTATGTTATAACAAGCAAAAACTTGTTTCATGTCACTAGAGACATATGCCAGAGCATTGCCAGTTTTAATTTGTACAGGTATTCTTACGATGGCCATAACTTCTAGCAAATGTGTAATTATAGAATCAGTCTTTTCTGAACTCAAAGCAGTTGACCATTGAAATCTTGAAAGCTTATCTATTGTATAATGTACATATCTTAAATTCTGTAAAATGAAACACATTTATCTGCCAAATTTCATTACTATGTATACCTTTAGGATTATTTCCTGCCAGTAATAAAGTTTGGTTATAGAAGAACAGGTGGGGCATCTTTTTACAATTTCTTTGGCTTGTTGCCAAGTGATAGAGAAATCTTTTTTAAACCTCTGCTATGATGTGACTTTTTAATGAAATTCTGAGTTCTCTAGTACATTTCTGATTAACAATTTATCAATTTCATCATTACTTTATGATAGAGGGCCTGCAGACCTGTATGAGATTGGATGTGTGCTATATAGAAACGATGATTCCTATTCCTGACTATTTCTTGTAACAGAATAAATAATGAAGTTAATTCTGACTCATCAGTAATAAAATCAGCAGTTTCAATGTGTAAAACAACTCTTTCTGCATACCAAGATTCAGTGACTGTTAAGAGGTTCTGTAAAATTTATTAAACCAACAAGATAGCATATAATTCTAACTTTTTAACAGAATTATAAGGGCTTTGAACTGTTTTACTTATATTTTCTGATTTGTAACCTGTGTTTCCTGATTTGTTTGCATCAGGATAAAGTGTAGGGGCTCTGAAAATTGGTGTATCTCGTACAACACAAAGAAGAATCCAGTTAGTTTTCTTTACAAATTCAATTCTTTTGCTTTGAGAATATCTGTTGTTAATCTCTCCCCAAAAATTACTGCAAGTTCTTTGCCAAGGTTCAGTTTCTGCCCATAATTGGTGAATTTCTTCATTAGTTAAAGGTACAATAATTTCTCCTGCTGGGTCCATTTCTGTCACTTGACAAAGTCTTAATTTTTCTTTAAAAATCAAATTAGAAATTTTTTCCACATATGTCTTTAATTTCTTACTGTTTATGTGGTAGAAATATCCATTCCAATATAATATTTTCCTTCAAAATTCTGGTAGGAGAATGCTTAGAGGACAAGATAACTAGAATGCAATTAAGGTCTGGATCCACACGATTCACATGTGCATCCTGTAATTTTTTTTCCACCGAAACCAATTCTCTCTCAGCTTCATCTGACAGTTCTCTTGGACTATTTAAGTCCTTGTCACCATTTAAGGTTTTTAACAAATTATCTGGTTCATGATTTTTTATCCCAATAGTGATCTGCAAATTGGGAATGTCTTCTAGCAATTTTTTGGAAATTATTAAGTGTCTGCAATTTCCTCTCCTGATTTGCACCTCTTGGGGTCTAATTTTTTGTAAACCTGTTTTGTATCCTAAATAATTAATAGAATCTCCTCTTTGTATTTTTTCAGGAACAATTTGTAATCCCCAAGCAGGCATTTTTTTTTTTCACTTCTTCAAACATTCTTTCTAACACATCAATATTTGAGTCAGACAACAAGGTAGCTAACTTTTTGTTTGTTTTTGTTGTTCTTGTTGAGTGTGTCTCCCTAGGTAGCCAAGGCTAGTCTCACATTTGCAGTCCTTCTTCCTCTTCCTCCTGAGTTCTGGGACTCCAGGTGTGTGCTACCATGCCAGAGCTAGAATTTTAATAGAATGGAAAACTTGTCATTTTAATGAGTCATGGATCTGTCAAATATTTTATATTAGGTTACTATAAGATCACACCAATAAATACTTATATCTAAGGAAAATAGAAATAAAAAGTCACATTTTCTATACAATCAAAATATCATATTTTTCTATTTATCATCCACATATATAGATGATTTCTTTTTGTTTTATATATATATTCAACAACACACAGTGTTTCATAATTTGATTTATCCTTAAACAATGTTTATTGGGAGCTGTAATGATGATTTATTTACGAGTTAAGGTCACTTGCTGCTCTTGTAGAAGATCTGAGTTTGGATTCCAGAATTCACACCAGGAAACCAACAACTGCCTATAACCCCAGCTTCAGGGGATCAGACACACACTCTATGGTCTCTGAAGGCATCTGCAAACATAAGGTTCACAGACATGCACATACACACACATAAATAAATCTCAAAAATCAATCCCATCTTTTTTATAACATTAAATATCCTTACATTTTATCAATAAAATGATCCCATAGTAGTCCATTAGGTGGGACTATTTTAATATTATAAATCCCAACTCCTATCTGCCAATTTGGGCTTTCAATTTATTATTATCCAAATATGCTGTATTAAACATTTTGGAGTCTGGATTTGAAAAGATATTTCAGTAGTTAAGAGCACTGGCTGCTCTTCCAGAGGACCTGGGTTCAATTCGCAGCACCACATGGCAGCTCACACATGCCTGGAACTCCATGGAGTGGCAGGGGATGTGACACCCCCACACAGACATACATGCAGGCCAAACATCAGTGCACATAAAATAAGAATAAAGAAATCAATAACATTTAAACAAATTTGGAAGCTGACTCAAATGTATCTAAAATTAATTCTCTGCTATAAATTCTTAGAGGTAGAATTGATGTGTCACAAGGTCCATCTGTTTTAAAAAATGTTTGGTGCACATGTAATGGTCAATTAATCAATGCCTTTACTTTTAAAATCCTTCAAGTCACTGGAGGGAGGTGGTGGAAAATTCAGTAGTAAGGCACTTGCTTATCCTACTTGATACCATTAGATTAATATCTAAAAAAAATAAATCTCATGGGCTGAAGAGATAGCTCTGTGGCTGAAGTATTAACTCCTTTTCCTGAGGACCTAGTTTAGATTCCCAGCACCCTCATAGCGGCTCACCACTGTCTCTCAATGACCCCCTCTTTGGGCCTGCAAGGACCTTGCACATGTGGTACACAGACATACATGCAGATAAAAAAATATTCTTGCATGTAAAATAAACTCAAAATGTTTATTAAAAAGATAAATCTCATTCCCGACTTGTCCACTTCAACTACATCAGTCTTACTAAAGTACCTCATGAATAAGTAATTCCCTTATTTAAAAAGCCTCAGCAGTTTCTAAATAGATCAGTTTAAAGCACCCCAGCTCTGGGAGAGCCCTGCGGAAGTATGTGGCCTTAGTTGTTCAAGCTTGCTACCTTCAGCTTAAGGGAAGACAGACCCTGAACTTGTGCTAGCTCTAGTGTTGTTTATGTTTTCTTTTTTCTTCTCTCAGTGAACATGGCTCTTTTCTTCTGCATCGATCCGAGCTGTCTATGTCACATATGTGCATACGTCTATGTACAGATCCAAGTTTGTCTTTTCCAGAATGGGTTGCTGAGATAACCCTACCAACAAATATCATTTTCGCACATGAATCATATTCTTCTGTAATTTTAGATATATACCTAAAATTTCCCTGGGGTAGGCAAGCTCCTCCTGGCAGGCTAGATGTTTTTTAAATCTGCCTCCTTAGCAAATAAGAGTGCTAAGTACTATATCCTGAAAAAGACCGAAATCATGCATTGAGTTACTAAAGAAAGATCAGAATCCAGAATATTCTCTAGATGTAAATTTTTTTTTTTCCTTTTGAGACAAGGTCACATACAGCACTGCTGGGTTAAAACTCAGCTCTGTAGCTAAAAGTCTAACTTTGCCCTCCTGCCTCCATCCCTCAAATGCTCAGTTTACAGTCTTGCATTGCTATGCCTGACTGATGCCTTTTAGAGTTTTTAAAAGTTTATTAGTGTGTGTGTGTGTGTTGTGCACACATGGGCATGCATGTGTGTCACTAGCATGTGCAGGTCAGAGGACAGCTCATGGGAATCAGTTCTCCTCTTCTGCCAGGTCACCAAGCTTAGTGTCAGGTGCCTTTACTCTCTACACTGCCTTTCCTGGCCTCAGAATGTCATTTCAAAGGGCCATCTTCCCATATAAAATTAGGTAAATGAACTAGATAAGTCTGCAAACTGGTTTCAGAAAGTCTTCTCACAATGCAATTTTAATTGGTTATGGTGAAACGAATAATTTTTTTTCAGTACAACCCAAAATATGTCCACTTATAAAAAATGTTTGAGGATCAGCAAGATGTCTCAGCAGATAAAGGTACTTGTTGCCAAGTCTGACATCTGGCATTCTGTCCCAAAAATCCACAGCACATGAGGAGGGAATCAACTCCCATGGGATGTCTTCTGACCTCTACATTTGTGTGCCACACATGTATGTGTCAACATGCAAACAAATGTGAAAAAAATGGCGTGAAATTCAGAATAAAAGGAAAAACATCTCTCAGAAATAATTTAACTGCAATAATGACAAAAATAGTCAGTGGTGGTCATGAGACATGAATATTTGCAAATTAGTTTCATTGTATAAAGACATCTTTATTCATGGCTTATAATAAAAACAACCAATGAATTTTAAAATTATCCTAGACGCCGAACATTAAAAAGCTTAGTTCATTTAAAAATACATAAATTATTTTCATTCCACGCCCCCAAAGTGTGGTACTTTACTGTTCTAAAAATACTACACATTCAAATAAACTGTAATTATGAATACATATAGCTTCTCAGTTAGAAGTGTAAAAATGAATTGTGCTAAATAAAATGCATGTTGCTGCAATATTTAAGCATGCTTTAAAGTAAATCATTATTATAAGTAGACATGTAACTACTATGGCTTTGGAAGGCTTAACCAGGAACTAAAACAGAAAAAGTATAAAATTTCAGCACCTCTTGACCTATGTGCAATGAACAGTTATCCGCCATAGCTCAGGTCTCCTCTGCCCTCATTCAAGGGGAATGAAAAACTCAGAAGGAGCACAGGCTAGAAGAAAAGGTATTTAAAAAGAGAGAGTCTAGAAAAATGAAGAATAAAAACAAGAGGTTGGAGAGATGGCTCAGCAGTCAAGAGCCATTGCTGCCCTCCTGGAGGATCAGAGTTCACTTCCCAGCACCACAGCAGGTAACTTGCAGCCTCCTGTAACTCCAGCTCCAGGGAATCTGATGCCTCTGACCTCCAAGGGCATCGCTCATGTGCACATACCCAACTCGGACATACACATAATTAAAAATAATAAAAATAAATCTATTTATTTATGTGTAGGAAAAACATAAACGGAAATTTTATTCCAGGAGCAAAGACATTACAATGAGCTTGGGAAGCCAAGGACAGCTTCCTGGAAGTGAACAGTTTGAGTCTAGCTAGAAAAGACCCACTGGAAATATAAAATATGAATATGGATGTCTAAAAAGAAGGCCATTCTGGGGAAAAGAAACAGTAAAAAGAAGAAAAAAAAACCCCAAAACAAAATCTGGACAATAGAATGATGTTATCTGTTTGAAATGGCTGTCCGGAATTCCTTCCTTTCAGCTGAACCCCGGATTTCTTTAGTGATCTGTCTATTTCTTAAGCATTCATATGCATGAGAGACTTTTGTCTCTCCTTCCAGGTCTAAGCAAGGCCTGTCCCAATGGTCCAAAACCAGGCATTTGGTTTGGCAGTGGTCAGTTTGGATCTTGTGTATTTCTTGATTCTGGCCAATGAGATGTGAGTTTTGTAGAAATATTTCTTGGAAATTCTTTCTTTTACTAATATATTCTCATATATTACACCCCCCCAATAATAAGAATGTCTTAAAACAATAAAAATGTTATTTCCCAAGAGCAGGCATAGTGTTATACATCTGTGATCCTAGCCTTTGGGAAGCTGAGGCAGAAAGTTGGCTTTGACATTCAATGCCAGCTTGGGCTACAGAACAAGACCCTATCTCAAAAAAAAAAAAAAAAAGTAAAAATAAATAAATAAATAGAGTTCTAGGCCTGGGAAGATAGTTCAGTGGGAAAGGGCATTTGATGCCAAGCCTGATCACCGGAGTTTGCACCTACCTCTGCCTCCGAGACCTAAGTGATACTGTTCTTACCAAAGAAACACAAGAGTTGGGTCCCCATAACCCACCTGAAAGCCAGACCTAGTAGCACATATGTGTGTAATCCAGCATTCTTATGTCAGTCGAGATGGGAGACAGAGTCAGGAGAATCCCTGGAATCTTGATAAGCAGCTAGACTGGCATATGAAACAATGAACATCCTAAGATCTAATCTCAAACAAGATGGAAGATGGGGATGAGAACTGATAACTCCACATATGTAGCATATAAGTGTACTTGCACTCACACATCTAAGTGCATACACGTACCAATAGGAATAACAGCTACAAGATCTCTGAAAGAATGTGCATGTTTTGTGGAAGGGGATGGAATACTGTCTGTGATACCCAGGTTTACAGATATGATGGAGCATTCTCACCTGACAGCACCATATTCACCCTAATGCATTTGTCTACCTTCTCCTGGCCATTGCCTTTTCTGAAGTTTGCATTAGTTTAAATCCTGGATGTACCGGTAATTGGCATCTGAGTTCTCCCTGCCTGAGTTCCCTGCAGCTACAGGAAATTGGCAGTTAAGTTTCCCTAGCAGCTGTTAATGGATGGTGGTGGCATACAGCATGATTCCATTTATGGAGACAAACAAATGCAAACCTGGGTAGAACTTCAGATACTTCCTATGATGCAATGACATAAAAAGTTCATAAAAAGATACAGGTAGGGTTATTGATACATGCCACATTTGGTGAAAGATTAGGAGAGGGGGGCTCTCCATCTTGAATTGCTACTGTAAGAATATACTCATGCCTTATTTACCTAACTTTAAAAAAAATGGGCAATTAAAGAAATGTTAGGGTGTCAGTTATGCAGAGAAAAGCAGAAAGAGGTTGGAGAAGGTAGGAACACTGTAGCAACACATCTGCATCACTAGTCACTGCAGAGCCAGTGACTTTAAGCAGTTATTACATCTTTGTACCAGGACTCTTTATTCTGTTGGTTATTTCACTAGAACTTCTTGCTATGATTGAAAACCCTTAGGTATTGTCTTAGTCAGTGAGAAAGACACCATGATCACAGCAAAGCTTATAAAGGAAAGCATTTAGTTGAGGTTTGCTTACAGTTTCAGAGGTTCAGCTCAGTTATTAACATGGTGGGAAACACTGCGGCATGCAGACAGGCAGAGTGCTGGAGGAGATGAGAGTCCTACATCTGGATCCACAGCAGGAAGGAGAGAGAGCCACTGGGCCTGGCTTGTGCCCCTGAAACCTCAGAACCCACCCACAGTGACACACTTCCTCCAACAGTGTCACTGGCACCATCATCCAGCCCATGGGATCTTAGCTTTCCTAGTTTGGCCAATTTTTCATGTTTAACATGTTTTGATTTTGACCATTATCTTCCTTGTTCATTATAACAAATTAATGGTTAAGTCAGGCATATGTTATCTTTTCTCATTTGACCTTCCCCTTCCTGTGGATCACGCACTTCAAGCTTTCGTTATATCATGAATTTGTGTAACAGGTTTGTTTGTTTGTTTATGACAAAGTTTCTCTGTGTAGCCATAGATGTCCTGGAACTCACACTGTAGATGAGGCTGGCCTCCACCTCACATAGATGCACCTACCTCTGCCTCCGAGAGCTAGGAATAAAGGTGTGCACCACCACTGCCTGAATAGTGTTTGTTTTGTTTTTGGTGTTTTAACAAATCTCGCTTTCAATTTTTCCTACTTGTACAACATACCAGGACAAATACACTCCCTTATGTTTATATATACACACAGCACAACCAAGAATTACACTTGCTCTATAGAAAGTCTGAGATTCACCCAAGATACCTGATATCTGACCTGAATATTAACACTTCAGCCTTGTGTCTCCATGGTTCATCCCTGGGACCCGTGTTTAAAGTTCTTTCTATTCACCGAAAACACTCTCTTTTCCCACTTTATGCAATATTCAACACATTATTTTCTAAAGATGATTTTATCTTGTATTTTTTTTTAAAAGAAATCTCTTTGTTTTGTTTATTTGTGTGAGTGTGAATGTGTTCATGCTACAGGTCAGTGTTGTTAATTTTTTTGGGGTTTTTTTTTGGCTCCTTGGGGGACCTGCCACTCAGATCCCAAATAAATCACACACAGAGGTTTACTTCTTACTTATAAATGCCTAGCTTTAGCTTGGCTTGTTCCTAACCATCTTTCCTTAACTGGAACTCATCTACCTCTTGCTTCTGGGCTTTTCCCTTTTCTTACTTTTATAATCTTACTTTAACTCTTACTCTGTTGCTGGTTGTGCAGTGTGGCTGCACCTTTCAGTCCCCTCCTTCTCTTGCTCCATCTCCTTCCTCCCAGATTTCTCCTCCTATTTATCCTCTCTGCCCGCCAGCTCCACCTGTCCTCTCTCCTGCCTCGCTATTGGCCATTCAGCTCTCTATTAGACCATCGGGTGCTTTAGATAGGCACAGTAACACAGCTTCACAGAGTTAAATAAATGCAACATAAACAAAAGTAACACACCTTAAAATAATACTGTACAACAGGTCAGAGAACAATCTTGGGGGTCAGTCTTCAACTTCTCCCTTGCTGGAAACAGGGTCTCTTGTTGTTTGTACTTGGTCTCTCAAGGCTAGCTGTTCTTGGAGTTTCCAGTGATTCTCCAGTCTTCCTCCCATATATCTGTAGGCACACTTGGATTACAGATGCTCTGCTGTGCCCTGCAGGCACACTTGGATTACAGATGCTCTGCTGTGCCCTGTTGTGGAGGTATGTTTCAAATTTAATAAAAACTGAGATATCAGAGGGATCTACCCACAGTCAGTCTAGGAGGGCAGGCAGTGATGGCACACACTGTTAGTCCCAACACTTGGGAAGCAGAGGCAAGAGAATCTCTTGAGTTCAAAGCCAGCCTGGTCTTCAAAGCAAGTTCCAGGACAGCCAGGACTGTTACACAGAAAACTCTGTCTGGAAAAAAACAAAACAAACAAATAAAGACGGGAAGAGGTGGATCTGTCCTCTGATATCTCAGACTGTTTTTATTATATTTGAAACATATCCCCACACCCTGTCCTGTGGACACACTTGGCTTACAGATGCTATGCTGTGTCCTGTCCTGTGGGCACACTTGAATTATAGATGCTCTGCTGTGTCCTGTCCTGTGGGAACACTCTTATTACAGATGCTGTTATATCTGTAATGACCTCTTCACATCATACCTAACCCCTTCCTCATTCTACTCACCAATCGTTGAGAAAAACATTCTTAAATGGGGAGCTAATTGGCTAACTGAAGGATAAAAAAAACACCAAACCTTTATTATTTGCAGGAACCATTGTTCATACACTTCCCAAAGTAAATGGACAAATGAAAGTTACTATATAGATGTACTTAAAATGGACGTTGCATGAATCTGGGTTGGAATATATACAAAACAAGGAAGATGATTTAGTTAGTTCCAGTTCACTCAGTAACATCTGTTGAACACATAATGTGTGCTGCCAGACCCTAGGGATATAATAGTGATTACATGGACTAAAATCTATGCCTTCATATGGCTTGTATTCCAAACGAAAGCACAGCACATTAAATATTATGCAATATATTATGCAAATAGTTTGTTGAATATAATAAACTAGAATTGGCATTTAGGAAGCGAGGGAGGTATGTTGAGAGGGTGGTAGTTATAACTTAAAATAGAGTGTCCAGTATTTTCTCTCTGGCATAGGAAAAAGCCAATATGTCTAAGCGTAACAAAATTAAGATTGGCTTGAATAAATGTGCCTCAGAAAACATGGCTAGAAATATTGTTTTTCAGTGTAATTGTAGTTGTTTTATTAACAAAGACTTCAAAATGGCAGCTCAGGTTGATTTTTAGTTTCGTGAAGAATAGCTCTCTTACACAAGTAGTTTGGAGTCAGTCCCTCCCTGGCTGGATCATTACCAAGATTCTAACAAGGAAAATGAAGAAATATAGATGCTTTGGGGATTGAGTAACAACCTACCTCCTATATCCAGCATGCTGCTCTAGAGTTCACCAGGACCAGATTGAGAACTGAGTTCTTGGCAAAGGACCCTCGCATGCAGAAAGAATTCTAAGTCTTGGACTGAACTCACATTTGGGGATTTATGTGGAAACTCAAGACATATCTTTTTAGATTACCATGTAAACAATTTGAACTCGCAATAAACTCCTACAGGTTCACTCTCAAGAGGTTTGTGGTTCAAGAGATGATGTTTCACCCCTTAAACTCAACATGGCTTCTTAGCAAGCAAAGTAAAGCATTCTTTAAACAGTGCTGTGTAGTCAAATCACTGCTAATGTAAACAGCTTTTCAGCTTCACAATTTATTGTCTATAATGTGGTTTAAATAGTATAGAAGTCATCTGAATACAGCCTAGAGTAAACAGAAGAGGAAATTCAGTCTTATTTAGCCACAATAATACCAATAAGGGATTGGGGAGGTGGCTCAGTTGGTAGAGTGCTTGCCTAGAAAGTACAAAAATCTTGTGTTCAACCATCAATGCAAGCTGGGTGTGGTAGCACACACCTGTAATCCCAGCACTTGGGAGGCAGAGGTAGCAGACTGAGAAGTCCAACATCTTTCTTGGCTACATAGTAAGGTTGAGGTCAATCTAGGCTACATGAGACCCTGTTTCAATGTGTGTGTTCATGCATGTGCAAGTGAATGACTATTAGGTTATATTGAACTTAATATAAAGTTATGTACTAGAGCATGGCCTTGTAATCATTCTGCTAACTGATACCTCATTACTGCAGATTTTCATTGGAATAGGAGAAGAACATAGGCAGTCTGCAGACCGTGAGGGCTAGAGGTAAGAGATGTACTAATGCTAACAAGAAATAAACTGAGCCGCATCCCCAACCTCTTACTGGTATCACTGTAGCTAAATAAGACTCAATTTCCTCTTCTGTTTACCTAGGATGCATTCCAATGGCTTCTATGTTCTTTAAATCACATTATAGACAACACATTGTAAAGCCAAAAAGTTGTTTCCATTAACAGTTGTTGAGAGCCCAAGCAAACTGATGTCATAACCTGCTTAGGGTCCTGTATTCACATTCCCTTGTGAGGGGCAACCAGGAGTTGTGGGTGGTGTTCCTGCATGTGCATCATCTGAGATGAAGAACAGCAAGCCAATAATGCTTCACAAAAGTTGTCAAAACTTTGTCTGCTTTCTCTTCCCTCCAGCACTGATGACCATGTGGAAAGATATTTAGTTCTAGATAATTCTATAATGAGGCATTACGTCACCAGACCACATAAATAGATACAATATATACAAGTAAAAATAGATTAAGTCAATTTCTTTTCTTAAAAAAAAAGCACAAAAATGCTTACCTGATATACATTAGTGTGAAACCTATTTTGAGCTACTTCCTGGACCATTTCAAACAGTTTTTCAATTAAATTTCACAGCAAACAATTTTCTTCCATTTCTCTGGGAACTTTAGATATAGGTTAATGGGCAGGTGTGCCATGCGAGAAGTGCAGTTGGTATCCTCAGAACATAAAAACAATGAAGCAAGCATTTGTAGATTAAACTGAAGTCAATGGCACAAAAGACATCTTGAAACAATTGTTTTTCTATTAGTTCTGAAGCAGAGAGTCAAATTACCCCATCAGACAGGGTAAGGATTATGATAAATACCTTGAAGTAGTCAAATCCCCTTGCTAAGCAACAAAGTCTCAGGAGAATATGTTGAAATGCCTCATAAGAGTCTATGTATAGTAAGCCTCCAGCCTGTATATCTACAAGCAAAACTTCCAGTTTAAAATGAGTGCACCTGAGCATGGTAGGACACACCTTTAATCCCAGCCAGCTCTTGGAGAGATGGAGGCAGGTAGATCTGAGTATAAGGCGAGGATGCTCTACATATGGAATTCCAGCCATTCAGAGCTACTTAGTGAGGCTTTGACTGTGTCACTGCCCCTTCCAATTAAAAATATTAATTATTAATTAATTAATTAATTAACATAGGCAGAAATTTAAACAATGCACTTTGGGTTAACTGTAGTACAGAAATTAAGACTTTTCAAAACCTTTCCTGTTTGTCTTTATTTTGGGAAAGGGTCTTTTTATGTTGCTCAAGCTGTTCTTGAACTTCAGGACTCATAATCCTTCTGTTTCACTCTCCTGAATGGTGGGTCTGTGTTATCACACTTTTTGTCTGTACATCTTTTTAATATAGAGTCTCACACAGTCTAGGTTGGCCCCACACCCAAAAATATAGCTGAGGATGACCTTGAACTCCTGATAACCCTACCTCTACCTCCTCAGTGCTGGGTTATAGGTGTGCAAAATGCCCCATCTACCCCATGGTAGAATAATCTACCATGCTCCATTTTATGAGGTGTTGGGGGCCAAACTCAGAGGTTCCTACCTGTTATGAAAGCAGCCTACCCCCATCCCCAGCCCTCAGACGATCTATTTTTGAGCAAATAAAAATGTTTGTACTTTCCATTTTTCTAGAGATAGGGATTTCCAATGTAGGATCTGTGAGATGTTTTATAGAGATGTGGAGCTTTTCGTCACAGAGGTATTCTCAGCCCTGAGACTCTTGCCGTGGTGACATAGCCTGGCATGTTCTGCCACTAGCTCTCCGGCAACATTCAATTTCAGCTGTTTAAGGAATTCTTGCCACTGCTTCTGTCCATCACTTGCTCATCTGTGAGTTCTCTTTTCTTTGCAAGTCATCTATTCTGGCAATGTCACATTAGTTTTAGATTCTAATGTCATAGGGACCGCTTTGTTTCACCAGTATAACAAATGGATGGAGTTTTATGAGGATCCATCCCTTTGTTAAGTAGGAAGAATTCATAAAAAAGTATCAGGGGTTTGGAAAGATGGCTGAGCCATTAAGAAGGCCTGTTATTCTTACAGTAGGTTGGGGCTTGGTTCTTAGCACCCATATTCAGTGGCTCACAAATACCTGTAACTCCAGCTCCAGATAATCCAACCTCCAACCTATTCTTCTGGCCTCTTTGAGTACCTCATACATGTGTGAATACCCACACAGACTCCCTCTCCCAAAACACACAAAGAATAAAAACCTTAAGAGAAAAAAGTAAAAAAAATCAAGGGCTGATATGGTGGTTCCATGCTTGTAAATTGTGTACCTGGGAAGCAGAGGCAGGAGGCAGGAGAATGAATATTAAGGTCAGTGTCAGCCTGGACATATAGCAAAAGCCTGTTTCCAAATAAATCAAAGGCTAGGAATATAAATGAGTGATGGAAAATGCAAGAATCCTTGGATTGTTCAATCCTCTAATTCCTAACACCACAAAGAAACAAATAATCAGCGATTAGGATTGTATAGTAATGATTTAGTATTTGGTTTGCATGCTGAGGGCCTTGGGTCCATCTCAGCATCGCATTCCCCTTCCCCCAAGCAGAGGAAAAGTTAAACAACTGTGTCTAAATCAACTCTTAAGCCAAGGGTAAAGGATACCAGAATTCTTTGGTGGCCTTGAATAGTATTCCCAAGAAGATAGTGAAGTGGACAGTTGCTGGGCACTTTTGACAATCTCTCTGCCACTTTCTCTGTTGGTGGATTCATGTTCATCCTGTCAAGTGTTTTTATATATCTGCTCTTGTGAATGAGGAAACAGGGTTAAGTGTGGCAGCTGCATTGAACCAAAGACTAGTTTTGTGAAGTTCCTTGACCCACTTAACAATGGAGATATAACCAGCACTTGGGAGGCAGGGGCAGGCAGACAGATCTCTGTGAGTTAGAGGTCGGCTTGGTCTACATAGTGAGTTCCAGGACAGCCAGAGCTAGTGAGACCCTGTCTCAAAAATCCAAAAATAAACCAGAGAGAGGGAGAGAGGGAGGGAGAGGAGGAGGGAGAGGGAGAGGGGGAGGGGGAGGGGGGGGAGAGAGACAGAGATAGACTTTGGCTTCATAAACTGTTACTGATCAGAGGCCAAGTTTGCTTTATGACTGAAAGCCAAAGTTCTGACAAATTTCCTTTTCCCCCAGAACATAACAAAGGCTCAGTGTGGATTTACATCTTAAAATTGTTTCAAAAGCTTTAAATGAGACAAGTGTGATTAACCCTGCCTGATGGAGATACTGGCTCTTCTTCCCGAAGAAAAGGGAGGTAGTTGGTACAACCACTAGGATTCTAGACCTTGGATTGATTGATGTTGAACCCTAAGACTGAACTTATATGGAAAAAAAAAAAAACAAAAGCACCCCTTTCTGCTTTACCCCTTCCAAAGCCTACAAATGGTTAGACATTTACAATATTAGACGGATTGAACTCATTAAGCAGAAAACTGTGATTGACAAAGCTGAACCATGGGGAGATGTAAAGGTGGCTATCATTCAATGTAGGTGCTCAGCAGATTGACACATTCTTTTCATTTTTTTTTTTTTTTCAGTGCTGGGATTGAACATAGAGCTTTGTGTTGGCACTACCATGGAGATACAGCCCCCTATTTAATTCAATTTACTATGAAACTAAGTCTCCTAAGTTGCTCAGGCAAGGTTTGGAACTCACTCTGTAAGCAGGCTTATCTTGAACTAGTGAGCTCAAGCATCCATCATTTTGTTCAATTTTTACTTTTTTTTTTTTGTGGCTCCAACACATCACTAACACTAACACCAAGGAAAGAAGTCATCATGTAGGCCCTATGTATGGTAACTCAGTACTTGCACCAGGATGCAGAGATGTTAGCTCATGGCAAGGAGTATTTTCTGTTACTAAAAAGGCCACTAGTGACCATTCTTGCTTGGCCTCCAGAGTGCTGGGATCACACGCACATACCATCACTTTTGGCATTTTATTTATGTATTTGTTGGTAGTGCTAGGCTAGATAGAACCTTGTGCTCCCCATGCAAGCACTCTGTCTCTGAGATGCATCCTGGCCCTTATCTTAGTTTCTTAATATTGGAGTGCTCCACAGCTCATTTCTTGGTCTTTGTTTCAGTAGCTACACCAGAGTTGATTTCAACTAGTCCCATGACTTTATATACCATCCACATGGGACAACCTCCAAATTTAAGTTCACTCCAGATACATACCTACCTCATTGTCTACAGCTATTATTTAAGCGTTTAACGAAGATTCCAATTTACTCTATTTCATAGTCTAAAATACCCCCCCCAACTTGTTCTTCCCACTCTCTCCAATCTCAACAAATCAAAACCCTCAGGACTATGGCCTGTTAGGATTTGACCACTTCTTCCAATCACTCTGACTCCATTCCAGGCCATCTTTCTCATCCTGGCTAGGCTACTCTTGTATGGTCTTTTACTCCCTGAGTGTATCACTTATACAACTAACTATAATCATTTGGGTCAGGATGCCTCAGCTACAGTTAAGAGTCTCAGACCTTAGCAGGCACCAGCACCATCTGGAGGACTCCTTCAAGCAGGAAATCCTGCCTCTACCACGAGGTAGCCCAGACAGTAACTTTGGAATGAAACAGGAGAATTCCCATCTCTAAGCTCCGAGGTGTTCCTTCCTCTAGCTGGCTTTAGTGCAGAATCCCCACTTCCTACATCTACCTTTTCCTTAACCTGACAGGCATCTTGCTGACAGGGATCATCACTGTTTTTTGCCTTAGCCCTAGGCATTCATCCCTTTCGTTACTCAAGGTTCGTGTTGATTCATCCTTGTTTAGCTGATCCCTCAAGAGGCCTTCCTGATCACTCCTCCTCATCCTACAGCATCGCCTACCTCACCGCAATTCATTCTTCTTCACAGTGGGCGTCCATCCTCTGCTTATTGTTTCTCTTATCACGTCCAAACCCGCAGCAGCTTGCTAAACTCAGAGTTTGCTCTGTCACGTCCCCAGGATCTGCCTAGCAGGTGCTCATCTCACTTGTCCACGGGACCAGATTAGGAACACCCACAAAAGACCCCTAGATTCAGGCTTGGGACACTGGCCAGGCCGATTCTTTTTCTTTTTAATTTTTCCTTGCCTCGGTTTCCCCTTTTGGAAAGGCAGTGTTTGTTGCCCGCGGGGGTGGGGGAAAGGCACTCCAACGCAAAGGACGTGAACACGCCGGTGAATCAGAGCCAGCCGTGCACAGGCGAGCGCCCTTCCGCTGCCCATCCTCCTCCAACCTCGGTCCCCGGTCCCCACCCCCCCACCCCTCCTAGGGCGCCCGCCCGCCGCCGCCTCCTCCAGACGCCGCGGAGGAAGGGGCGGCGCCGAGGGAGGGGTCCCTCCGCCGCGGGAGGCCGCAGCGCCCGCCCGTCACGGCGTCGGCGCCGGCCGGGAGAACCCGGAAGTGGCCGAGCAGCGCGCTCGCCCGTCCCGCCGCCGCCGCCGCCGCCGCCGCCGCCGCCCCGCACTCGGGGGGTGGGAGGGGGGAGGGAGAGCGCGCGGGAGCCGCGCCAGGCACGGGAGCGCGCGTGGCCGACGGGCCATGGCCGCGGGGGCCGCCGCCGCAGGTGGTGGCGCGCGGTGAGGAGCGCTGCGCCCCCTCGGGGCGGATGGAACGCGGCTGGGCGGGCGGACAGTGCCAGCGTCCGCGGCTGGAATGGTGCTGGCGGCGGCGGTCGGTGCCTGCGTTCTGAAGCCCGCGAGGAGCCACAATGGAGACGCCGCCGCTGCCTCCCGCGTGAGTGAGCGGCCGCCCCGGGCGCGCGGTGGAGGGGCTGTGCGGATGCGGAGGGCGCGCGGCGGGCGCTGCGGAGGACACGCCGCGAGCGATCGCCGGGGGGCGGCGGGCAATGGGAGGCGCGGGGCGTGACGGGGCGCGGCGCCCGCAGTCCGGAGGGTGACCGCGGGACGGGACTCTGTCGGGCCGGTCTCGGGGAGAACGGCACGTTCGGGATGGGGCTGTGCGTAGGGCATAGAGGAGGTGGGGGGGCGATCGCGATCGCCCCGTGGGTACCCCCCCCCCCTCCCGTAAAGCACGGGTTGCTGCTGTCCATCTCGCCCACCCTTTTCTAGTAGGGAGCGAGAGGATGCACAGGAAACTGGAAAGTACCAGACGCCTGGATTCTAAAATGAATGCGATCTGAGGTTGCTTGCTTCTCGGAATTTCTAATAAAATTAATATCCAAGGAGCTTTTACATCACTCCAAATGAGCTGCGGCCGTTTTAGGGCATGTGATCTCTTACCTGGCACTGCAGAAAATCTTTTATCCAGAAATCAGAGCATCTCTGGTTCCCTTGGTACCCGGGGCACATTGGTAGTGTTACCGACCTGTTAGGCACAGGTGTCTTTTTTCCTTGGTGCCCAAGTACATGCAAGATCACCTGCAGCAAAATTACTTTCTAGAAATAAGAGCTGAAAACCATTTTTGTTTTTAAAACACCTTTATAATAGTGGTCTGTAAATCTCAAGGAGTTTAAACATTCCGTGTGTCGTCCCCCCCCTCCCCCCAATCAGTTTAACCTTTAGGAAGGAGCAAAGACTCCTTTGGATCTGACTTTTCAAACCATGGCCAAACCTCACTCTAAAAAGAAGTGCACCTTTTCATTCGATCTGATTCATGCAGTCTTGTAGGTTTTTAATGAGATCTGGCTAGCCTCAGTCCATCACAGTTGTACCTCTTAATCCTCTTGTGGCCATTTGGCAGAATTCCAACTAAAATAAGGCTATTTGGTTTGGGCTGAACAGTTTTTTTTTTTTTTAAATTTTTAGTCTTTTTAAAAAAAATTTTATGATATGGAATAGGATTATAGAGCCACAGTTTCTGTGCATTACCGGATTTTTTGAGTGTGAGTGAAACAGGTCATGGGGATCTGAAGAG
The DNA here is from genome assembly GCA_033318265.1 of Phyllotis vaccarum. Lineage (NCBI taxonomy): Eukaryota > Metazoa > Chordata > Mammalia > Rodentia > Cricetidae > Phyllotis > Phyllotis vaccarum. The sequence goes on along the minus strand of JARWLC010000002.1, from coordinate 171,717,301 downwards.
TGGGTAACAGGAGTCTTGGCTTGCCCCTTCTGGGCTGATAGAAGTGACAGAAAAAGAAAGGGATTAGATGCTCGAAGATGGTGGTGGCTTTGAGGCTGTGTGATGTGCTCTCATGCTTCCCAGCAGGTTGGGAAAGCCTCCTGAACCCCCTGGGAAACATATCTGTAGATTGCTTCAGCAGCTTGAGTATAGTGCCAGCACCATGAGGTTTCTGACCAGGCTCAGAAGCATTGGTGGCAGAATATACTCTGTGTATAGACAACATACTGTGTGTGATGGAAAATGTGTAAGTTACTTATGGTGAAGTTACTTCTGCTCCCCACTGTCTCCTTTCTATCGATTAAACGCGGTCCCCTTTTACTTTTGGAGCAGAGAGAACTGAAGGACAGAACAAGGGGATATTAGGATGAAGGTTAAAAAAAATGTGAAAACCATGTCCTAGAGGGAGGGAGAAGAGGCATAGGAAATGGTTTAAATTGAAGAAATGAAATAGATGTTCAGCTCAGTTCTGTGGCACTGAGACTTCATCTGTAGTTCTGGAACTAGATAGAGGCTTGAGGTGGAGGAGAAAACCCAGAGTGCTGAAGTGGAGGAGAATCGTGGAAACATCTCTCAGTCACTGGAACTTTTTCACAATCACAGAGACTTCTTCATTGTTTAATCTATTTGAAGATACAAATAGATTTCGTTTTCATTAGGTAAATCCAGAGTCAACCCCCTTCTAGAAGTTGTTACCTTGACACTTAGGTTGTTATAGATTAGAAGCAGATTTGGGCTTCCCACCCTCCACTTTCTTTCCCTCTATTCCCAATAACTTCCTGTCACCTTGGATCATGCAGTCTGATGTAAGAGATTGCAGGTGAGGTCTTTGTGAGGGATTTGCTGCGTTTCCTGGCTAGAGCTGGGAAAGAAAGGAGTCTCCCAAAGTCCCTGGGAGCAGTCAGCTTTTTATAAGCACGAAGTGTTAGCCTGAGCTTCAAGGCAAAGAAAGAGGCTTGACCTGGTCTTAAAGGACCCTAGATAATATGGTTGGAAGCAGGGACTCAGAATTCTCTTTGTATGTCTGTGTAGTAATTCATTCAGTTCTTGGATGCCTGTCTCTGCCTGGCACGTCTCTTGGTATGTTAGTCTGGGCTTCTGTTGAACTAGGTCTACCTTGTCCTCTGGTTGCACCCGACTCCCCTTAGCCTATCTTGGAGGGGTGGTAGACATCTATGCCTAGATTTTTTTTTTTAAAGTAATTTCTTTTACTTAAAACGTTTTTTCCCCCCTCATCCTCACCACTGCTTCCCCTCCCTCCCCTCCTCCCAATCCTCCCTCAGCCTCTCCCTGCCCCATCCCCCCCCCCCATCCACTCCCCAGGGAGGGCAAGGAATCCTAAGGTGAGTCAGTTTGGTCTTCTGCCTAGATTATTTCCTCATTTTGATCTCTTTCTGCCTTTTCCACTCTGCCTCCAACTTTTTCTCATATTTTGAGGAGTATCACTGATTGCTACTGTACTTCATGTTTCTTGTTGTCTTTTTGTGTACTTGTGGGTATGTGTGTGTGGTATGTGGTGTGTGTATGTGTCTGTGGTATGTGGTGTGTGTGTATGTGTATGTGTGTATAAGTGTGTGTGGTATGTGGTGGGTGTGTATGTGTGTGTGTTTATAAGTGTGTGTGATATGTGGTGTGTGTATGTCTGTGTGGTGTGTGTGGTATGTGTGTGTGTGGTATGTGTGGTATGTGGTGTGTATGTGTGTGTGTGTGGTATGTGTGTGTGTGGTGTGTGTGGTATGTGGTGTGTATGTGTGTGTGTGGTGTGTGTGTGGTATGTGATGTGTATGTGTGTGTGGTATGTGGTGTGTGTATATCTGTGGTGTGTGTGTGGTATGTGTGTGTGTGGTGTGTGTGGTATGTGATGGGTATGTGTGTGTGTGGTATGTGGTGTGTGTATGTCTGTGTGGTGTGTGTGTGGTATGTGTGTGTGTGGTGTGTGTGGTATGTGATGTGTATGTGTATGGGGGGTATGTGGTGTGTGTGGTATGTGTGTGTGTGGTGTGTATAAGTGTGTGTGGTATGTGGTGTGTGTATGTCTGTGGTGTGTGTGTGTGTGTGTGTGGTGTGTGTGTGTGGTGTGTGTGTGGTATGTGATGTGTATGTGTGTGTGTGGTATGTGGTGTGTGTGGTATGTGTGTGTGTGGTGTGTATAAGTGTGTGTGGTATGTGGTGTGTGTATGTCTGTGGTGTGTGTGTGTGTGTGGTGTGTGTGTGTGTGGTGTGTGTGTGGTATGTGATGTGTATGTGTGTGTGTGGTATGTGGTGTGTGTATCTGTGGTGTGTGTGTGGTATGTGTGTGTGTGTGTGTGGTATGTGTGTGTGTGTGTGTGGTATGTGGTGTGTGTATGTCTGTGGTGTGTGTGTGTGCGGTATGTGATGTGTATGTGTGTGGGGGTATGTGGTGTGTGGTGTGTGTGTGTGTGTGTGTGTGTGTGTGTGTCATTTAGGCTCTTTAGTTGGAGGTCTAGGTGATATTAAGACCATGGGACATTTGGTCAAATCTCAAAGATGTGCAACCAAAAGATTAGGTATTGGGTAATGAGTCAGGGAGTTTGAGGACGGAAATGTGGTTCTGCAGAGAGAATGAAAGGTGAGCAGCCTTGACCTCTGCGATACCGTTCATATTTTAGCCTTATAGTTATTTGCGTAAAGGAGTTTGATAATTATTAGACTGGTGGAAGGCTGTGAAGTTCAGATTGTGTGAATCCCCTGGGTGCCCCTTCTAGAACATTTTTTAGTTCCTGTTTTCTTCTTCGCTCCTTTCTCCCAGGCTGACTGGCTCCCCTAGCCATGCACTCTTGTGTTTAGTCATGCAGCCGAGGAGTGATGCCCCCGAAGGGGCAGCCTTGTCTATTCTCCCTGGGTGGTTCTGCACCATCGGAGATGCTTGTCATCCGAGGAGGCCCTTCCAACACAGCCTGACTGACAACTTGTTGGCTATGCTCCGAGGACTTCAGTCTGCCAGAGATGGGTCGCATCACAGTACAGCTTTCCAGTTGTTTGATTGCATTGACCTGTTGAGAGGAAAAAGTGAAGTCCAGCATAAAGTTGCCAAGTTTTTTATGTTGCCAAGCAGAAGTGTCAGTAGAAGAGTAATTAGCAATCATTATCACTTATCAAAGGACGATATTGTGATGCTGTTCTCAAGTTTCAAAAAAGGGATAGTACTTTAGTCGTAGAAATTGAACGTTGTGAACACTTGTTTCATTGGCTCCATTTTGTCACAGAAACAAAGTAATTTGTTGAAGTGCGAGGTTTGCAGTGCATTGGGTATGCTGTGGGACACAGCTCTTCCTAAGATCCCGACTGTGAATCGACACCCTGGCAGTGTATTGGCTCACTATTTGTATACGTGTCTTTCATAAAATACAGTGGCATATACCCTTGTTTCCACTTAATTAACCTTAGATATTGAAGTAGAGCATGTCCCATTTTTTGTTACATTTTTATTTTGTGTGTTCTGTGTGTGTGTGTGGTGTGTGTGGGTGTGTATGTGTTCTTTGTGCGTGTTTGTGTGTATGTATGTGTGTGTGTATGCTCATATATCCACTTGTGATTGTATACAGCAGGAGTTTTCAGGAGTTGGTTCTCTCTTTTCACAGTGTGGGCCCCAGGGATTGAATCCAGGCAAAGACTTTTACCTGTTGAACTTTTTCAGTGGCTCAGTTCAGGTTTTGTTTTAATTCATATTTATTGACTACCTATTATAATTAAGTTTTGGAGATTTCTCAGAAAACAGAACAAAATCTTTTATCTCATGGTAGAAACTGATAGTAGCCAAACATAAAAATAGTGGGGCCAGGGATAGATAGATAGATGTCGTTCAGATAGCCTCAGGGATGTCTTGACAGGTAACCTGAACATAGGTCAAAGGGAGGACAGTATTGACAGTGGAGGGAGAGCAAACAGGAAGGCATTCTTGTTACAATAAGGTTTCCTGGTCCCAAGCAGCCAGAGGTCCAGACCCACAGACCTGCCGCTGCCCCAGATCCCTTAGCCGCCCGCTGCTGCTTTTTCTCCAAAAATGACTCAGGTACTTAAAAGTTCATGGTGTTTGGCCCATGGCTCAGGCACATTGCTAGCTAGCTCCTTCATCTTAATTCAACCCATTTCCATTAATCTGTCTGCCATGTGGCCTGTGGCTCACCTGTGTTCCTTACATGTTTCTTCTTGGCTGGCTGGGTCAATCTATCTTTGACTCTGCCCTTCTCCTACCTATGCTCTGATTTTCCCTCCTATTTTTTCTATGGTGCCTGTCATGGGCCAAAACAGCTCCTTTATCTAAAGATGGATATTCACAGCATACAGAAAGACATCCCCACATTACATTCTTGCACATATTTTCCACTGAGGTAGCACCATTCCAGCCAGTGCACTTGGCATGCTATACACTGCAGCTTTCTACATTTCAGATTGTGACATCTGCTCACATTCTGACTGGTTCCCTTCACAGATTCTGTGTTGAGCAGCAGCCTTGGCTTTAGTCCTTTAGTTTTTCAGTTGCTGAATGTGATTTACATAATTTCCTACTTACTTAATCTTCTCAACAATCTTATCATGTATGTGTCCCATTACTATCTTTTTGGCCTAGGAAGTGCAAGTTAAATTGCTTTTCGTATTTGAAAAACTGATGCCCTAATCTCTGTGTTGTTTATTGTTTTTGAGACATGCTGCTGCTAAGTATTCTGGATTGGCCTGCAGCTTTGATCCCACTGCCTCAGCATCTTTTTCAGCAACTGCTCATAGGCAGCACTTGCTCCTCTAACAAGTTCTTCTTAGTCTACAATTCAGCTCATCTGTATTCCCGCCTGTATCGTTTTCTTTATTGTTTTTGGACACAGGTTGTCTCATTCTGTAGCCCAGATTGACATTAGTCTCATAATGTAGCCCAGGTTGGCCATGAACATACAGGAATCCTTTTGCCCCAGAACACTGAGGCATCTGTATTTTCTTTTTAAACTATTTGTTATTATTATAATCTTTACATCCTGACTGCAATTTCCCCTTCCGCCCTGCTCTCCTCCAAGCTGCTCCCCCCCACCACCCCATCTACTACTCCTCCATTTCTATTCAGAAAAGTACAGGACTCCCATGTATTAAGACTGGGCAAGGCGACCCAGTATGAGGAGTAGGGTCCCAGAAGTCAGCAAAAGAGTCAGAGACAGCCCTGTCCCACTGTTGGAATCCCACAAGTAGACCAAGCCACACAACCGTCCCATAAATGCGGAGGGCCTAGGTAGGTACCGTGCCCCGTATGAATCCAGGTTAGTTCTGTGCTCTCTCCTTCCTTCCTTCCTTCCTTCCTTCCTTCCTTCCTTCCTTCCTTCCTTCCTTCCTTCCTTCCTTCCTTCCTTCCTTCCTCCCTCCCTCCCTCCCTCCCTCCCTCCCTCCCTCCCTCCCTCCCTCCCTCCCTCCCTCTCTCTTTCTTGTGGGAGACTTCTGTCTCTTAAGTCAACACTTATATCTGTGCTTGAAGGATCTGGAATCTTGGGCTTTTATTGAAGTACCTATTTTTAAGCTCCAATGTAAAATGCAGTGTGTCTAAAGGTAAGTTCCTAACCTGTTCTCAAACTGGTGACCCTTTGTAACTTCTCCATGCGGGGATGGAATAACTGTCCTCCGGTGCCTAGCACTGAACACTCACCTCGTCTTTGACTTCCGTCTTCCCTTATCTTCCACACCTTGTCTGCCTGCAGGAGCTGGAGAGGCTTAGGTTTCAGTGCCCAGTGAGTTAATTCCTAAAACCTTCGTCATGTTCACTTAAGAGTCACCTTCAGTCATCCCCCCTTTACATTCTCCCGGTTTTGCTCTTCCCCTTCCAGTACATGTTACTTTAAACTCTCAGCATCCTTGAGTCAAGTAACATGGCTAATCAAAGCTGCATACTCAGCCAGGAGGCCTTGGGCTGCCTTTTGGCTTTAAATCCAGGGTCGTCACGTGCCTTAGGCTTTGAAGCATCCTATCCAGGGTCTCCAGCCCTGCCTGTTGTTCCACACCCGACTTTACTTAAAATGATTTTGGAGTTCTTGCAGGGCCCTGTTGAGCCCCACCTTCCTTGAAGTTTTATTTTTTAAGTTTTTGACTTCAGCCGCTTCTGGATCATTGTGAGCTTCCCTTGGAGTTTATGGTTTTGCATATGCGTCTTGACCTGTGCCATTTCTTGGCATTTAGCCTGGACCTCTCTATTAGATCGGAAACTGGAGCAGGGTCTTGGGTCGGCCCCTCTTAGCTTTATGCTTATTACAGGCATACAGTGGGCATATAGGCAGCACGTATGTGCTTGAATTATTAACAGCTATGATTATTTGTACGTTTCTAATGACTTCAAGTTGAGTATTGCAATTTAAATTGAAGGCCAAGAAAATGAATACAATCAAATATTCAATTTAGTTCCTAACGTCAACATTTTTCTTCTTTATGCTTGCATTCGTGGGGAATTTGATGAGACAAATAGATGACGAGCAATTAATTATCTTTCATATTAATTCAGGGTCACTCGTTTAGTGCTTGGCATAGTGGCATAGACAGGACTACCTCTTGGTTCTCTCCCTGATTCCTGTCTTTGAGTAGTCCTTTGCCACACACCATGAAGATGATAGAAAATTTAGCCCATCATTTGAACTGCTTAGTTAGATTGCTGCTTCGAAAGGATGGCCATACTAGAGAAAATAGCAAAAGATACACACACACACACAATGAGTGATAAATGATATGGAAATGCTTGAAATGACCCATCACCCCCCTTTTCTCTATTTTATCATCTCATGAAAATCCATCTTTAACCGTTCTTTGTTAATTGTTTATGAGATATTCTTTAAAAGATTGATCTTGCATAAGACATGCTTTTACACCATCCTTTTCCTGGTAATAGTCACTGTCAGGGACAAAAAGTGCCTGATTGTGCTGTGTTTGTCACGTAGGTGGGAGGGAAGAGGAGAGAGCTGGGATGAACTGAAGTGCAGCTTTGTGCAGCACTATTGTTCTACCATCAGAGAGAGCAATTATGCTCAACTTCCATCAACCCCTCAACCTCAGACATCCCATCCACCTCCTCCTGCCCGCGCGTCCCCCCACACTTAACAGAAGCCACACAACCAGGTCCCAGGCAGAGAGGAGAAGACATGTCTCCTCTGCCCCCCGTAGGCTCAGGGCTCTAGTTTTTATCTGATGTTCCTTAGTAAAATTGATTATGCCTGGCTTTTCTAGATGTTTCCTTTCCAGCTTTGAGAAAGCGGAGCTATACCTTTAGCAATAACAGCAGCGACATCAGCAACACCACACACATTCAAAGGTAAGAGTGTGAGATCGTGAAGTCATTCAACCTACACTGGATCGGAGCTTAATCTCACAAGATTCGTCATACTCAATTCTAAGGACCTACATACTGAAGATACAGTCTAGTCTTTCTTTTTGGTGGGTTGGGAATCTCACTCACAGCTTCACACATCCTAAGCAGTGTTCTACCATGCCTGAACTGTACCTTCAACCTACGTTTAACAGAAGCTCTGTGTATCATAGGGCAGACATTCTCAATTAAAAAAAAAAAACCAGAAAAGCAAACAAACAAAAAAATCAACTGTATTTATTTGGTGAATACCACAAGTCTATAGGTTACAGTTTATGCAATGACACAATTAAAGCCCCGTTAATGCTTAGATTCCATACATTTGAAGAAATATTGACTTCAGAACATTACAAAAACTTCACAACCCTGTTATAAAATAAGTGTTGAATGAAGAAAACCTAATGTTTTTCCTGACTCTCAGTAATGTGATTATTGGGAGGTACGGGGCAAGGGCTCTGAGAGCATTTTGTTGGCAAGTTTTATTATAGAGTGGTGTGATAAATATTTAGGAAGACAGTCATTAGGTTCTAGTCTGCATCTTGAAATTGTGGTCTTGTTTTAAGTGGATCATTGCTAATAACTTGCCAAGCTTCCGAAAGGAAGTTTGGCAGGGAAGACTGTGAGAACACAGGAGAAATAAAGTACTGGGGAACTGGAGAGCAGTACAGCACGGATGCTGACTTGGAAAACAGCAGCTGCTGGCGTGAACTGGGCAGAAATTTATGAGTAATGGTGGGTGACTCACTGCAAGCTGGGGAGTCTTGCAGCTTTTGAGGTGAACAGGCAGAGGGGAGAGATGGTGGCCACCCAGGGATAGCCAAGTGTTTATATCCTATATGCGACAGCGTCTATGTCTGTGAAATTTTACAGTCATATTATTTCTACGACTTGTACACCACTTCTACCAGAAAACACTAAACTTCTAAACAGCCCAGATTTTCTAGAGCACTTGTTCTCAATCTGGGATGATCAGTCTGGGGTGGGAGGGTAAGTGGGTGGTAGGGAGTATTACATCACCTGTTGTTGTTTTTAAAAATCATGCATAGCGGCTTTCACCCCAGCCCCCCAGAGATACCACTGTTCTACTATTTCTGAAAAGGACTCGCCTGCTTTTTATATCAGGAGGGATGGATTTGCATAGTTGGAGAAAGTGGGCTTCTCTCTCTCTCTCTCTCTCTCTCTCTCTCTCTCTCTCTCTCTCTCTCTCTCTCTGTGTGTGTGCGTGTGTGTGTGTGTGTTCAGGTCCTCAGAATCTGGCTTGGTGGTTTTTATCTGTTAAATTATCTCAGTGGTTTTCCATCTTATTTCTTGAAACAGGGTCTCTCTTTCGGGTTGCTTTCTAGGAAAACTTTCCTAACCCCCCAAGTGCTGGGCTCACAGGTGTGTTTTCTATGCCCTGCTTTTCAGGTGAGTGTTAGGGAATCAAATTTAGCTCTCCATGTGTGTGCACCGTTAAGTTTGCCCTCCGATCTGTCTCTCTTGACTTTTGTATATGTGAGTGTGGTATGTGGTAAATAGCAACATGGATGGATTCCTGTGTCAGGAGAATGCTGGGATACCCTGCTCTAGCCCTTTACGTACTGTTGCTGAGGCGAGCACAGTAAGAAGGGACTTAGTTCATCCTGTGGGTTCCATTTATCCTTGCAGGATGTCAGGCTAGGAACCTAAAGCAGAAGTCATGGAGGTGCTTGTTGGATGGCTCCAGCTCTCCACTAATTATGTTATTCTGCTCAGGCCTACCACCCCAGGGATAGTACCATCCACAGTGGACTGATCCCTCCCATAAGCAGCAAGCAAGACAATATCCCACAGACACACCCACAAGCCAGTCTGATGGAGGCAGTTCCTCAGTTGACAGATTCTGCCTCACAGGTGACTCTAGTTTATGTCAACTTGACAGTAAAAAACAACCATACATACATTGAAGACCTATTTTGAGACAGTGTCTCTCTGAGCTCAGAACTGGGCTAGTCTCTGGCAAATCCCATTGATCCTCCTGTCTCTGCTCCCACAGTGCTAGGATTAGAGGTGTGTGAGCGGTTGTGCCTGGCTTTTTGTGTGGGTTCTGGAATCTATGCTCAGGTCCTCATGCTTGCACAGGCACTTTTAAACCTCCAAGCAATCTCTTCAGCCCTTTCCAGTTTCTATTCCCCATCCTTGAAAACAAAACCAAAAACCACTGTTCTAAATCAAATAATGCAGAAGTCTTGTCTGCATTATTGTCCTGCTTTTAACCCTTGACCTGGTTTTGAAATCTTGACTATCTGAGGATTCTCCAGGTTAGAGTATTTTCCTGGTGTCTCAGAATGTAGTAACTGTTACAGGGCACAGTGACAAAGTTTACAAAGCCAGACTGGGAGTCTGGAGTCAATCATTCAAGGAAGGCTTGAGGATTACCTCCTCCACAGCATAACTCTAGACTGAAATTCAAACCCTCAGAAATGGCAACTCTAGATTCCTTTTTTTTTTTGTAACAATAGGCAGTTGAGTGGCCTATTACCAAATAAGAACAGTTGTGGAGTGTAGAATTGGAAAGAAAGGTAAAGGGACTTTGAAAAAGTACCTTCTTTTGATGTTTACAAAAAGGCAGTGCCCAACTCGCTTGGAGAAGGCCACTTTTTGTTCAGAAGAGAAGCAAGCAGGGAAGGACTCCTGGGCACACATGCTATCGTTTAAGGGTAAACTTTTGTGCATAGCCCTCGCTGTGTGCCCCTAGGAGCTACACTTTTCACCACAATAGTTTTAACATGGTGTGCCATGTCTGTGGCTCCATTTAACACACAAGCCACACAGGAAATGGGGGGTTAGGAGAAGGACATTAGTATTGGAAATCGCTGGTGCAGGAGGGCTGCCATGTTTTTAGGTGGCACTCAATAGAAGGACCACTTAGAGGTAGCAAAGCCAGTGCATGCCTGATGTCTGCTGAGAGGCCAGAAGAGTTGAATCCTGAAACTGGAGTAATAGGTGGTTGTGAGCCACCGAGTCAGTGCTGGGAGTCAGACCCCAGACCTCTGCAAAAGCAGCCCGTGCTCTTAATTGCCAAGCCCTCTTTCAATCCCCTCCTAATTATTTAAAATACTTAAATCATCTTATTGTTATCTATGTTGAGGAAGATATGTGCATATCATGTGGAGATCAGAGCATGGTTAGTGGGACTCAGTTCTCTCTTTCTACCATGTGGGGTCCCGATTTTGAAGTCAGGTTGTTTAGCTTAGGGACCAGTGCCTTTCCTTACCCACAAAGACATCTGCTGGGCTCCTGATGGGTCAAGCTCTTGATTCTTAAATGATGCTGTTCTTTTTGCTTGTTTGTTTGTTCTTTTGGACAGAGTCACATTCGCTTCCATTCTGAACATTGAAAACTGACGCCTGTGTGTATGCTGTATTTGTAGGAATTCCATATCAGATTGTGAAAGAGGCAGTTTGTCTGGGTTCCACAGACTTTCCATGGGAATCCTATTCTTTCCTCGTCTGTGAGATTGGGAATATCTGTCTTTTATACTCATGCGTCTCCCCAGCCCTCCCTCTTCTGCCTTTTAGACTTTTAGATGTTTTCCTTTCTAAGATCTTTTTCTTTTTAAGATTTGTGCATGTGTGTATGGGGTATATGCACATGTGTGTATGGGGTATGCACATGTGTGTATGGGCTATGCACATGGGTGTATAGGTTTCTCTTCTTATTTGGAGGTCAGTGGTTGATGCTGTATGCCTCTTTCTGTTGCTGTGCACTTTAGTTTTTGAGGCAGGGCCTTCTCAGAACCAGGAACTTTCTTATTGGCTGGAAGACTGGTTATCCAGCTCTGGAGATCCTTCACCTGTTCTTCACATCCATTACCACTCTTGGCTTTTATGTGGCTACTGAAAATCTGAATTCAGGTCCTTTGCTTGTGCAGCTGGCATCTATGTGGGTGCTAACTTCCTTTCTTAATTTTTTTTTTAGATAATTATTTCATTTGATGTTCTGCCTGCATGTATATCTGTAACTATGCTCATGCCTGATGTCCACAGAAGCCAGAAAAGGGTGGCAGATTCTCTGGAATTAGAGTTACAGAAAGAGTTATGAGCTGTTATGTGAGTGCTAGGAATTGAACTCAGGTCTTCTGGAAGAGTTGCCAGTGTCCTTTAACTAATGAACCAACCCTGCAGTCCCAGGACCCTTTCTTAAATCATTCAGTGCTCTCTCCCAAAGACCATAGTTAGTGGGGTGCCTCCTTATGTCTCACTTACCCCAGCAGTGGAATCCATGTTAGAGGCAGTGCCTCATGTTCATTCAGTCACCTTTAAAACCCAGTCACCCGGGAAAGTAGAGTCTATGCCTGTGTTTGGTGGACAGCCTGTTAAGAATTATGTACTGCACTAGTGCTACTCAGGGACTAGGGGATTGAGCAAACTGCACTGAATTTTCTAGGTGTCCTTAATGTTGAAAACCTGCTTCTTGGAGTCATCTACTGTAGCCAGCCTACTTTGCCCATATAACCAGTGATTCTCAGAATTCTGTCACCATCTAAATTAAAATAAAATACAAAATAAAACAAATTACGGTGTGTGTGTGTGTGTGTGTGTGTGTGTGTGTGTGTGTGTATGTGTTCTCTTTTCCTGTTGTGTGGGTCCTGGGGATAAAATTTAGGTTGTCAGACTTGGCTCCACTTATTCAGCCATCTCACCAACCCACCTGCTAAACTTTCGTTTTCCAACTCCAGGCTCTGTGATTTTTGTGTTCCTACATCAGCACCAACCTGTGTGAAAATCTTCCTACACCCCAAACTAGTTCCACCAGTGCCCCCCTTCTAATAATGGAAATTCAATCCTTCCTGTCTTGCTCAGACTAAAGCATATTCAAGTCAGAGTGACTCTTTGACATGTACATTCATTCTGTCAACCTGTCTTATTGCCTGAACATATCAGAAGCCAGCCTCTTCTTAGGGAGGCAGCCTCCCTAGCCCTTTAGAGGATTACCCCGTACCTAAATCTCTTTCTTCGTTTCATCCTTGACCCCTATGGATTGTTGTCCTAGCATACTTTCTGTTCCTCAGACAAAGCACTGACCAAAAGCAGCCTGGGGAGGAAAGGGTTTATTTTAGCTCGCATTTCCTTATTAACCATTTGTCCCTGAGAAGCCAGAGTGAGAACTCAATGCAGGAACCTGAGGCAGAACCCATAGAGGAATGGTACTTACTGGCTTGCTCTCTGGCTCACGCTCTGCTAGCTTTCTTCTAGAGCCCTAGCCCACCTATCTAGGGATGGTGCCAGTCATGATGGGCTGGGTCTCCTACATCATCTGTCAATCAAACCAGTCTTTCACAGAGCCAGGGGGTGTGCGGGAAGCAGTTCTTCATTTGAGGTTCCTTGGGTGACTCTAGGTTGTGTCTAGCACAACTGTCTTCACGAAGCAAAAGCAGTCAGTGGTCCTTAGAGCATGTAGGCTGAAGCCCCTGTCACTCCTTAGCCCCAGTTGATTACTGTAGATCTAGGGCTTGTTGGGCACACAGATCCCCTTCTCCACCCGTGCCCCTCCTTCTGAAAGGCCTCTCACTTTCCAGGCCTTCATTCAGATCTCACTCCGAGTTATTTTCTTTGGTTACTCTTTTTTGATACTGCAAATTCACCCTTTCCTTGTGATCCCACGTTTCTTGCATTTGCTTTCTCCTTACCTAGACTTTTCCCTGTAGCACTGAACCCCTTTGTAACGTGCTCCGTACCCACTTCTCTGATTTGCCAGGCTTTTTGTGTTCTGTCCCCACAGACTGCAAGGGGCAGGAATCTTTGCTTTATTCATTCATGGTTTATAGGTGCACTTAAAAAAAACCAGCTGATTTCATGAAGAATGTATGATCTAGCTGATTTCATGAAGAATGTATGATCTAGTATTTTACAAAGGTTGGGCAGGAGGAGAGGAGGAGTGTGCTAAGGGACCCTTCCTGCTGTTCTTTGTGCGGCACACACGCAAGCATGGTTTTCAGTAGGCTTACTGTGGTGCCTTCATTTTAAAAATTGATTTATTTGAACTTTATTGTGTGTTTATTTTCATGCGTGTGTGTATGTGATCCTTGTGTGTTCACGTTCATGCATGTATATATGTGATCTTTGTGTTCACTTTCATGTGTGTATGTATGTGACCTTTGTGTGTTCACTTTCATGCATGTGTGTATGTGATCTTTGTGTTCACTTTCATGTGTGTATGTGATCTTTGTGTGTTCACTTTCATGAATGTGTGTATATGATCTTTGTGTTCACTTTCATGCCTGTATGTATGTGATCTTTGTGTGTTCATTTTCATGTGTGTGTGTGTGTGTATTTGACCTTTGTGTGTGCACCACCACATGAAAGCCTGGTGCCCAGGAACAGAAGTTACAGGTGGTTGTGAGCCGTTGAGTGGGTGCTAAGAATTGATTGCGGGTCCTTTGCAAGAGCAGGCGCTCTTAAGCTTTGAGCTATCTCTCTGGCTCCAGTTTTTTGTGGTATAAATTTATATTCTATAAAATATATATAATTTAATGACTTATAGTAACTTTTCTGAGTTATGCACTTGCCACTTCAAAATTTTTCTTTTTGTTTATATAATATGTAATTCTTAACTCTCACCCCACACTCCTAATTTTGCCAGGGTTATGAATTTATTTATTTACTTATTTGTTTATTTACCTATTATCTATCTATCTATCTATCTATCTATCTATCTATCTATCTATCTATCTATCTATCTATCTACCTACCTACCTACCTACCTACCTACCTACCTACCTATCTATCTATCTATCTATCTATCTATCTATCTATCTATCTATCTATCTATCTATCTATCTATCTATCTATCTATCTATCTTATCTATGCCTCCACATCTTGAAAGAACAGTTCATATAACAACACTGAAGTTTTGGGTGCTTTGTGTTATTCTTGTTTTTATTTAAGTTTTTTTTGTTGTTGTTGTTGTTACATACTAACCACCGTTCCCCTTCCCTCCCCTTCTCTCCTGCTCACCCTCTAGCTTCTCCCCACCCTCACCCCATCATCCATTCCTCAGAAGGGGTAAGACCAATGGGGAGTCAACCAAGTCCAGCTTATCAAGTTGAGGCAGGACCAAGCCCCTCTCTCCTCTATTGAGGCTGAGCTATGTATCCCTCTATAGGGACTTGGCTCTGAAAAACCAGTTGATGCACTAGGAATAAACCGTGGTCCCACTGCCAGAGGCCCCACCAACTGCCCAAACCACACCACTGTCACCCACATTCAAAGGGCCTCATTTGGTCCATGTAGATTCCCCAGCTGTGAGTCTAGAGTCAGTGAGGCCCAGCCCAGTAGCTCAGGTCATAGTCTTGGGTTCTTATTTACAGTAAATATAGGGGCTGGGGGTTTGGCTCAACTGGTACGAGCACTTAATGATCTTAGAGGATTGGTGTTTGGTTCCTCGTCCCCACATCTAGTGACTGACTGACAGCTATCTGTAGCTCTAGCTGCAAGGGAACCACTGCCCTCTTTTAATGTGGAGGTCCACATACAGGTCCATAAAATGAATACAAAGCTTTTCTTTAAAAGAGCATAATTATACATTTAAACATGAGTTTAAACACTTTGGTGTAGGAAGTAGCAGTGAGCATGAGTGATAACTCAGATTGGGTGTGCTCTGCTGTTTACTGTGTCACTCCTAGCTTCCTCCTCATCTCAGTCTCTTCATCTGTGAAATGGGATAATGGGCTAATAATGGATAGTTGGCTTTTAGAGTTGTTGTGGCGGTGATAAATAATGAGATCATACTATTACATACTATTACATGTGCTGAGAACTCAGTAAACTTTAGTTATTGTGATTAATCTTTGTAATGTCGGCCCCAAATACATGGACTAAGTGTCTTTGCAGAGAATGCAAATTTAAATCAGATTTTGTGTCTTAAATTTGCGTCAAGTACAACCATGCTTCTATCTTAGCTTATAGACAGACAAACAAACCATACACGCACCCCACACATGTATGTATATATAGGTTGATGGTAAAATGCAAGCTGATTTCCAACAAAGATTATTTTGCAGTGCTTTTTGGGGGGAAATCTGTTAAATTATTTCCTCTGGATCTTCCTTGTTTCTGTTTGACAGCTCTTTGACACCAGGGAGATAATTACTCACATTTTTTTTTTTTGTAGAAACCATAGTGACCGGTCTGAATTGTATCTTACTCTTACTTGAGGACAGCCTTGTTCTAACTGAGCAGGGGAGGGAGGGAGGCATTCAATTTGTCTCTTGTAGCTTGACAAGCCAGAACTAAATTATCCTTAATGAGATCTTTGTTTCTCTCTCTTGTTCTTTTCTCTATGTACAGATGCACAAAGCAGGGTCATCAGAAGCCTCTCGATTCAAAAGATGATAATACTGAGAAGCACTGCCCGGTGACAGTGAACCCCTGGCACATGAAGAGAGCCTTTAAAGTCATGAACGAGCTGAGAAGGTAGTGACTCTAATGCATATGCAGCCATTAGTCTTTCTCAGTTTATTTTCTGCAGGGATGTAACTCCCCTCCCCCATTGTTGCTCTGATACAGGGCACATCAAAAGCTTTTCTGCAAGGTTTTTAAAGGAACAAAGGAGATCAGAAGTGCAGATGATGTCTAGTCATGTGTGGTTACTGTGAATTCAAGCATTCTCTAAGAAAAGTACAGTGCCTCTCCAAGGAAAATATTCCATTTCTTTTTCTTTCTTCCCTCCATTCTATCTGTTTGTTTGTTTTGTTTTAGTGTTTTTGAGAGAAGGTCCTGTGTATCCCAGGGTGAGGATTTGATCTTGAACTCTTGGTCCTCCATTTGTACCTAAGTGCTATATGATAGGCATGTGCCACCATATCCCCTGCTTACTTTTTAATCTTTGAAATATCAATTATATGTTAAAATGATAGAATATCAGATATGGTTTATTTGTTTATTCAGGCAGGGACGCGTGTGAGAGTCTGTGTGAGTGTGTGTGTCTGTGTGTGTGTGTCTGTGTGTGTGTGTGTGTCTGTGTGTATGTGTCTGTGTGTGTGTCTGTGTGTGTGTGTCTGTGTGTGTGTGTCTGTGTGTGTTGGGTGGGGCACATAGAGGGCAGTTAGAAGATAGTATGTGGGACTTAGTTTTCTTTTACTGTGTGGATGACCTCAAGTCCTTAGTTTGATGGCATGCACCTTTATCCTTTGAGCTTGGCTGTAGTGAGTCTCTGTTCCATCAGCCAGCTCTCAAATCACAACACAGAGACTTAATATTAGTCACGAAAGCTTGGCTGATAGCTTGGGCTTGTTTCTAACGAGGTCTTATAACATAACCCATTTCTGTTAATTTACTTTCTGTGACTTTATTACTTTTATTCTGTGCTGCCTGTGTTGCTTCCCTGCTTCCTCCATGTATGGTTGGTGACTCCATCCTTCTTCCCAGTGTCCTCTGTGCCTGGAGATCTTGACATTCAGCTTTTTTATAAACCAATCAGAGTGATATACGTGTTCACAATGTATAAAAAGATTATTCCATAGCACCTCGACATAGAGATTTAAATGTCTCGTTTTATTGAAATTAATGTTATTCCTTTTTAACTTTGTAATATGACTGCTCAAAAATAGTCACTTGCATTATATTTCCATTAATAAATATTGGTGATGGGCTTCTAATTCCAGCCATAAGGAATGTGGAAAGGTGCTTTTAGACAAGGAGAATACATAACTGGATTTGGTGGTGGTGGTTGTGGTTATAGGGACAGTACCTACCAGTTGTGAAACAGATTCTCATATATGATAAGGGTCATTGCCACACACTGGGCCATTTTACTACATACCTAAAGTCCTATCACTCAACAGTCTGAGGCTGGAGGGTTTCATGTTTAAACCAGTCTAGTCTGTGTAAAGAGATCTGCTTAAAAAAACAAACAATAAACTACAAGCCCTTGTTGATAAAGGTGGCATTAAAAAATGATTAAATAGGGTCTGGAGAGGTGGCTCAGCAGTCCAAAGTTCTTGTTGCTCTAGTAGAGAACCTGGGTTGGGTTCCCAGCACTTACATTGTGGCTTTGAACAACCTGTAACTTCAGTTCCTCATCGGGCATTAGACATGCTGTAGTGCACTGTATGTACACTCAGGCAAAACAATAACATATAAAATAAATAGATTTTTTTTTTCACATGGAGGAACTTTATTATAGAGTTAGGGGTAGGGGGAGAGAGAAGAAAGGAAGGAGAAAGAGCAAATAAATACATCTTTTAAAAAAGCGATTAGAAAGACTGGCTTTAGCAGGACCCCGCTCCACCCTGCCACCCTCACCTCCCAACAGTGAGGGCCAGGGTAGCTTTGGCTTCTTCCTCTTAGTCCCTGGTTGACCTGGACTTGATTCATTACACCAGAGGAATGCAGCACTAGCTACTGCTTCTTCCTTCCCCCGGGGCAGCTGACCACATTCAGAGCCAAGATGACATTCAAAGACTTTGACTTTGAGTCCTTTGCTTTGTCCTAGGATCCCGTTCCTGACCTGTTGTGGGTGTGGACTACATGGCTGTGAAATAGCATCTCCTCGTTCAGTGTGTTGTACTATTTCTTAAGCTAGTGTGACCAGCGAGTAGTTAACGCTGATCTTTAGACAAAGGAGAGTCCTGAGTAGTGCAGTTGGCTGCTGGTCTGTTACCAGGCTGCCACTACTGATGCCACTAACCAATAGTATTTTTAAAATGAACTGTCAGGGTGGGGAGATGGCTTGGGGCAGGTAATGGTGCTTGCTCTATAAGATAACAATCTGCCTTTGGAACTTCAGGACCCATGTTAGTAGCCTGCAGCTAGGTCTGTAATCCTAGTCTCCTGAAGCAGAGGCAGAGGCAGGGAGATCTCTGGGGTCTATGGGCCCATGGGTTTAGCCAGTCCTCAAGCTTGGATGAGAGACCCAGTCTCAAAGATAAGCCGAGAGCACTTGAAGAGGCTTGAGATTGACCTTGCCTCCACACATTTGCACATATGCACACAGGGGCACATGCTTACATACACTGACACAAAATGAATTAACCGCACAGCTAGGAAATGGGTAAACTGGATAAAAGTAAATTCAGGCTATTATTTCTACACAATACTGAGGAATTGCGTAGAAAAGGCTAAGGAGTAGGGGGGGCAGAGCCTTGCGATACTGAAGGCCTTTAATCCCCATCCTGGGAAGGCGGAGGCAGGAGGATTTCTGCCTTTAAGGACAGCCTGTTCTACATAGTGAGATCCAAGGCTACAGGGTGAGACTCAGTCTCAAAAAAAAAAAAAAAGTCATCTTTATTTCTTATCTTTTGAAGTTAATTTGTGTAGTTCTTTTAAAAATACAAATGAAAGAAACTTGAAAAGCTTTTTATTGTATAGCTGAAAGTCACTAATTACTTCCTGCCCTTGCATCAATCAGCTTCCTGTTGCCAGGAAAGGGTAGCCCAGGGTGGTTTCCTGACTTCTGGGAAGGGAGAACTTCCCTGTTCTCATGGCTCTGCTTGGCCTCCGTTGGCCTCTGGCCTTGTGGCTCTAACCTCCCTGTGGGAGTGTGGATCACAGCTGTGTACACAGGGGTGGCTTTCATGGAGCGGGGAGGCAGAGTCGCTTTGTAAGGTATGGTTGTGCATATGTCTGTCCCTAGAAGAGGAGGACAGGAGCTTTGTGAGGACATTTAACTGCAGACAACACATCCTGAAAGTGGGTAGTGCCATTCTGTGGTCCTGGAAAAGCCATCTGAATGCCAGTCCCTTCTCTCTGCCTCCTGAGTGGCCCAGACTCCAATAAGTCTACAGCATGATGGACCATACTCTCAAACTATTACCCAAATAAATCTTTTCTCCTCAGAGTCTCAGGATTCACACAAGGGCCAGAGACTGAAGTCTTTTGTGGCTTAGCTAATTGCAGAGCTGGGAAATGGGTGGGCCTTAGATAAGGTGAATTAAGGCTTTGTGCTTGCCCTGTGTAGAACAGGGTGAGAAGCCAGAGAAGGACAGAATACTACAAGAATGGGGATTTGGACTGAGCAGTGTTATTCACTGATGATTTCTAAGAGACCAAGGTAAAATCAGGGATTCAGGAGGGATTCTTGGATTCAGCTCCAAGAGCCTGGCTCTGTCTGGTAAGAAAGTTGTCTCTCACTTCGCCCTTCCCAGGTGCGAGTGGAAGGGTATTAGTTTAGAGCAGGAGTATTGTCAGAATCCATTAGAGGATCCTTACATAGCATTGTTTACCGTGTGCTGCACATGGATGGGTGTAGGAAGAGACAAGATGTAGGGGATGTTGCTGGTACCTTTTTTATTTTGAGACAGGGTCTCACTTTGTAGTCTTGGCTGGTCTGGAACTTATTATATAGATCAGGCTGGCCTCTAATTTAACAGAGATGCCCATGCCTCTGCCTCCCAAGTACTGGCTAGGATTAAAGCCTTTGTCACCTGCCTAGCTTTCCCGCAAGCCCCCATGAGACAGGTCTTACATATCACTGGTTTCCTTGAACTCACTATGTAGCTTGAGGATGACTGAAAACTCTCCTCATCCTCCTCCTGCTTGTACCTTCCAAGTGCTAGAGTTACAGGCCTGCACCACCACACCCAGTTCTCAGAACGCTTATTGAGAAATGTAGAGATTAAAGAACTGTAACAAAAAGGGCTATCTGTGATGATATATTTTATATTTAATAAAATCAGCCTGGAATATCAGAGAACAGAATCACCCACAGTCAAGCCTTGAGGGTTGGGGTCAGAGAGTGATAACTCACACCCTTAATCTGCCAGGGTGTGGCTAGCATTAAAGATTGGGCTATGGCAGCTGACTCCACCAAGATCCACCCAGCTTTTTGGTTCGTGAGAGCATACCTTCAAGGCAGATTTACTGGCAGGAACCAAGTTTACCATCCCAAGTCTGGAATTTTAGGGTCCACCTGGCTACCAAGTAGAATACCACCACTACTCTCGACCCTCATGGCTTGACTGTAGGTGATTCCAGGCTGATTTTATTAAATGTAAAATATCTCACCACAAAGGGCAACATTTTATCTTGAAAAGAAATTGAAGAAACAATTTATTTCTAGGATATATGACTCCACCCGAGTTTACAAACTTTGCAGTGATTCTTACTAGGGTGTGGGTGATGGGCAGCAGTCTCTCAGTTTTATTTAGAAGGAATATAATTTTGATCCTTAAATTATATTTAGGGGCCAAAGTCTTCTGTAAGGATAGGCTGTGATTTGCCTCTGTGTCTTCCATAATCCCTACATACTTTTATGTTGTGGGACAAGAAGGGGAAACTGGAGTCTTTCTCTTAGAGGAATGATTGTCCCTCCTCCCCCACCGTACCCCAGAATTGCCATAGCGTGAACCCAGCTTCCCCTTAGGATTTTCTTATTTCTGTTGCACCTGCAAATAATCGAAGTGTGGCAATTCCTATGTGGTTGTTCATACTTTGTTCCTTAGAGGTCAAGGCAAGTGGATAGAGCAGTGAACTCAAGCAAGGCTGCCTTGATTCTCATCGCTTTCTCTCGGGATTTTTAAATGAGATTTTAGAAAAATCACATAACTGTGACATTTCTGCCCCAGTATTTTTTATATGGTAGGATGTTCTCAGGACCTTGACCTTTTGGTTCTGTGCACCACAGTAGAATACAAGATCTTTCTTAAAGGACAGAACAGTCAGGAAGCCCTCAGTTCTTCCTGATGTATTTATATAAGAAAGATTAAGAGAGAGCCTGGAGTACAGGCAGATTTAACCAGCAGTATTCTGCAGGGTCTCATAAGCACCGGTGGTTGATTTCTTTTTAATGGGCTTTATTGAGTAGGAGAGGATCATTAAACCCTTCTAGAATGTGAAGAATGGACAGTTGAAAATGACTTCACTACAACAACTTTCTTTCCCCTTTCTCTCTGAGGTGCTGGAAACTCACGGGGCATGAATTACCCACCGCACTGCCTGAGTTTGCCCTTGGCAGCCTCGAAGCCAGACATTTTCAGATCAACCTTAGCCCACGGCCCACCGCTTTATTTATTTGTCTTATTTATGCGTGTGAGTTTATATGCAGTATACATGCATGCATGAAGTTGCCCTTGGAGGCTAGATGAGGGAGGGCATTAGATCTCTGGAAGTGAAGTTACAGACAGTTGTGAGCATTTAATGTGGGTGTTTGGGACAGAACCCATGTCCTTTACAGCAGTAGTAAGCCATGCAGTGCTCTCAACTGCTGAGCCATCTCTTCAGTACACCCCCACCCACCTCTTAAGAGACAGGGTTTTGCATGGCCAGGCTGGTCTGGAAGTCTTCAATTGTTGAAGCCATGATCCTCCTGCCTCAGTTTCCCAAGTTCTGGGTTTACAGGACTCCAGTGACATCTGTATTTCACCATGTTTTAAAAAGCAAATTTGTAACAAGGTGTCTTGTGTATATGCGGGTTTTACCCTGTGACAAGTCTTACCCAAAATGTTCCTAACTCTCTCTTCTCTTGGCTTGGAGAGGCAGCAGCCTCTTCTGCTCTTCATCTTTCCCATGCTTCCCTAGTATTTCCTTTTACTTTATTCAGAAATAAATCGTCTACTTAAGTGACCAAGTCTTTTTGCAAGTCCTCGAATCTGAAGACGTCCCTTCCCTACAGACGCAAATGCTTTCCCCAGGGTCTCTTTGTGGCTCTGCTAATTTTTCACTGACTTAAGTCTCTGTGAAAGGATGATAGATTCTCTATTCTGGGACCCATTACTAGTTTAAAGCAGTGTCTGAATTGTTGCCTATGTTTTTCTTAAGTTTAGCTGCAGCAGGAATTTACAGATGTCACCTGCCAGCCTGGCTTTAGGAAGAAAAGGGAAGATAATGGTCACATACGTTATACATGCTATACATGTTAGACACATACGTGTTATGCATGCTTGCCAGAGTGTGTCTGCCTTGTCTAGTAACTGACCTTGTCAGTCTTAGATTTGGTTAAATCTGACTAATGAAATCACTGGGGGCTCTAACCAAGGTCTCTTTGTGGCTCTGCTAATTTTTTACTGTCTGAAGTCTCTCTGAAAGGAGGATAGATTCTCTCTTCTGGGACCCATTACTAGTTTAAAGCAGTTTCTAAATCGTTGGCTTTGACTGGCTTTCTTCTAAAAGCCCTGATGGACTGTTGCATTGGCAATAACCAGGTTTCCTCTAAGTTTCTTGGTTGAACTTGAGGCTGGGGAAAAAGTTCAGTAAGTTAAGTGCTGAGGACGGGAGCCTGGTCCCTATAGCCCAGATGAAAAAGCCCCATAGTGGTGTGTGCCTGTAATCCCAGTGCTGGGGAGGTGTAGGCAGGTGGCTCTTGGGGTTCACTTGCTAGCCAGCCTCATCTACTTGATGAGCTCCAGGCCAGAGAGAGATCCTGTCTTTCAACAAACGTGAATGACTCCAGAATGAGACCTGAGGTTGCCCTCTGGTCTATACACATAGGTACGAACACACAGTGGGGGCGTCAGTGCTCGTGTGCATGCACACAGACACATAGACACACACACACACGGAGATGGGGACATGAGCACACACACAGATGAAGACATTAGCACACACACACATATACACAGATGAGGACATTAGTGCACACCCACACAGATGGGACATGAGCATCCACATGCATGTGTGCGCACGTGCACACACACACACACACACTCACATACGGATGCACACAACTGTACCCATATGCAGACATACACAAACAGCTCACCTCTCCACTCTACCTCCCTAGTGCCCAGTAGGCAACAGTGAATCATAGGGCCATGTCCTCATCAGGAACCCGCCCTGGCTCACTCTCTACTTTCCTTCCTGACCAGATTTTAATTTCCTTGTGCTTTTTCTGCTAACCTGCTCTTGTTTCTGTGATGCCTGGCATTGTCCTCTGGTGCTTATGCTCCCCAGACTTGGTGTACATGGGTCCCGACAGCTTTTCTCACCAGCCTGGCATCTCGGGGACCATTCTGGCTTGCTCCAGGTGGCAGGAGGTGCCTCCAGACTTTTCCTGGCACCTGAGAGAGCGGACAGACTTGCCCTTTCCCAGCTGCCCCCGCTTCCAGTCACAAGGGATTTTTTTCCCCTATGACAGCTAATTATTTTTGATATCTCCCAGTTGGATGGTACTTCAAGACACTGCATTTTAAATGCAGTGATAGACCTTCTGCTCTTAGGAATTCATTCATTTTACACCACAAAACCAAACGGTGTCTTAATATATTCAGGCAGCTTTAGTTCTTTTCAATGTTTTTTTCTTTTTTTTCCCAAGAAAGACCAGTTTTTATATTGTTCTATTAGAATAGTGGTTCTCAGCATTCCTATGTGACCCTTTAATACAGTTCCTCATGCTGTAGTGACCCCCAACCATAAAATTATTTTCGATGCTACTTCTAACTATAATTTTGCTACTGTTACGTATCATAATGTAAAATATCTGATATTTGACCCCTGTGGGTTGAAGCTGGCAGGTTGAGAACTACTGACTTAGATGATTAAATCCCCATCCTCACTGTTAGATGAATTTTACTGAGGATCTGTAATCTCCAGAGTCTCTGTCTGGGTTTGACTTGCATTCTGATGTGTTTTCATCGTGGGTTTGGCCTTTTTCTTCCTAGATACCATAGGCTCTCTGTCTGTTACAGTCCCTGTGTCTCTTCGTCTCTCGTGTATTTTGAGGCAAGGTCCTGCAATACTGGCCTTTCACTGACCTCCCAGCACACTTCCTGCCTCCACCTCCCGGGTGCTGGTGCTGCTGGTGTTAGCAGTGAGAGTCACCATGCTGGCACCATGCTGGCACTTGGGTTTCCTTCTTTCTTTTCTTTCTTTTTTCTTTTTTTTTTAAATCATGATGTGTTTCCTTGTGTGCCTCCCTACTCACCTGTAAAGTCCTTGCTGTCATGACATTGTCTGTGTTGTGATAAGCTGACAGCCATGGCATCTAGTAGGCGGCACTGGAATGGCTGAGGAATGAATGGATGCAACTCAATAACAGCTTTATTTCATTATTTTGAAGTCCCTTTCTATCTGCAGTCTATTTTTTATTAGATTTCACATAATAGTAGCATAAGACTAGAAATCTGAAAGGCTAAAATGTCTTATTTTTATTGCCAGACCTTCTGTTCTCAGTTTCTCTGCACACCCAAGCCATTTAGCTCGTAAGAAAACGCCCTTAGGAAGAGGTGAAGAGCGCGGAGCTGGAGAGATGGATGGCTCAGCATTAAGAGTGTTTGCAGGTCTTACAGAGGAGCCCTTTGGGTCCTGCATCCACACGTGCAGTTTTCAGGGAATCTGACACTTTCTTTGGCCTCCACAGGCATCTGCATATTCATGGCATATACTCACACAGATCCGTACGCACACATAAGCACACACAGGAGGCATGCATTCACACAGGCAGACAGACTCACATATGTATACATTCAGACACAGGTGTACAAATGAGGTATATATATTCATGTTCATGCACATACAAATAAGGAAAATTGAAAAAAAAGATGAACAACTCTGAATGCTGATGTATATTTAGTGCACACGGAACAATAGTGATTAAAAGGTTGGTCACGTCTTTGTCTTAAAATATGTCATTACTTGACACAGAATGGAGAAAAGCAGGTCTAAAAGGAAGTGTGTCCGTGATTATGCCTCAGCCTTCCCACAACCTCACCCAGGGCGTATGGGTGTAATATTTTGCTAATGTTTTAGCCTTATTAGTTAACTGACATCAACTAATAAGCCAGTGAGGCCAAGCTTATTATGCAGCAACCAGCAGGTGTTATGCTGGAAGGTTCGGATCAGTGAGTAATTGTAACTGAAGCTGAGCGTAATTAATTATGAGGTTTTTGAGGTATTCAAGTGTAATGCTATTTATGATCTATCTTTCTGTGAGAGCAGTATGAGGGATTGCTCACTTGAGAAAACAAAATGCCCTTGGCCTGGGTCTAACGGAGTCCAGATTCCCTGCTCACTATAGAAAAGCCAGGTTGGCCCCATTATGAAGCCACTTTGTCACCCTGATGATCCCGCGACTCCCTCACTATCCATCCTCTGCTCTCTAGTCTTGGGCCACCACTTCCCACTGTTTTTTTTGCTGAGGGTCGTCTTTCCACAGCTCACACTGTTTTTCCACTAGGATTGTCTTGCTCCTCCCTGATGGAGCTAACCCTTATTTGTTTATAGGAAGTCTCATTGTGTTCCCCATGAAGCTGGTCTGGAACTTGGGATTCTCCTGCCTCAGCTTCTTGAGTGTTGGGAGTGTAAGCTACCATGCCCGACTTCCCATGCTATCTTTATGGTGGTGCTTTCTTCCCACTCTCTCTGTAAAACCTGCTTTTTTTCTGGGTGCCCCTGTTCTTTTTCTGGGTGCCTTAAGTGCACTGGTGGTCTTGAAGTGCTTTGCTGATGAGTGTATAAACTTGATTTTCTTGTAAATATTTTATAGAGATGGTCCTGTTGAGCCTTTTATCATACATACATAGCCTTTTAGCTATATGTAACACTTAATAACTTCTTGGCTAGGATGTGGTGATATACATTTGTAACCTTGCCCTAGAGCAAGATCATTAAGGGTTCAAGACCAGCCTGAGCTATATAGTGATTTTGGTTCCAGCCTGAGTTGTATAAGGGTTCAAAGTCAGTTTATTTTGTTCAAGCTTTAAGAAATCTTTTAAGTACCCTACTTAGGCGATTGTATGGTGGAAAGGAAGTACTGGACTTGGCCACTCTAGGATTGAATATTGATGTCACTTTTGGGGATGGGAGGAGGCTGTAGGCTGTAGGTCCCTATGTCTGTGGTTCTGAAGATAGACACCTAGCTCTCATGCGTACTACATAGTTCTTTATCACTGAGCTATCTCTAGCCTGGGCTATTCACTTTTAGCCTTGTTTGCCTCAACTGTACATTTGGGGGAATCTGAATAATGACTACCTCACTAACTGAAATGGACCACGCACGAGAAGGTCTTCCCATACCTCTACTTTTTTCATGCTGGTTTACCTGTGAGCCCTGGCATTCAGAATACAATGATTTTATTCTCTGTGCTGGTGGTAGACTTTGTCATTGCCAGCCTGATCGGAGGAATTCCAAATGAGTGCCTTTAATGACTCTTAATATGAGACCTTCCTGATGCTTCATTTGCTATCATGATCTCTTCAGTCAGTGCCACCCACAAGCCACCCTTCAGTCTAAATGGCACGGCGTGCTTGTCAAGAATTAGGCCACAGAACACTGTCATACCTGGAGCTAGGTTGCTTTTTTTTTTTTTTTTTTTTTTTTTTTTTTTTTTTTTTTTTTTTTTTTTTTCTCATAGTTTCTCCTAAACTAAAGAAGAGAGACTAAGTGACTGCAGACTTTCCAAAAAGTTTTAGTTCCCCCGGGAGCCAGTTTAGAAGCAAGTGAAGAACGACAGAGATTTGCTTAAACTCCTAAGAACATGTTGCTTGTGAGTCAACAGGAAATTAACAGTTGGCTTCCCTTGAAGGAAAGAAGCAGAAGCATTGAGAGCAACCTGTGAGCTGTGTGTTTTATACAGACGCGAGTTCGCACTCAGCATTTGCGGGATGTGTGCCTGTACCACGTCTGTTCCTGTCTTTCACTAGTTGAATACCAACTAGGTGGGGTTTGGGTTTTGAATCCTTTCTGTTGCCTCTCAAATAACTGTCGGTAACTTTTGTTTCTTTGTTTGTTTCTTGAGACAGGGTTTCTCTGTAACAATCCTAGGTGGAACTCACAGAGATCCACTTCCTCGGCCTCTTGAGAGCTGGGATCACAGGCATGTGCTGCCACTGCCCAGCTTAGTAACTTTTCTAATGACCCAGAGAATGTAGTATTGTTTAAGTAAGCACCTAAAAACCACTCGCCACACATTTTAAAGTGTGTTAAAGAGGCAGTTATAGAAAAGCAAGTATAATCATGTTACCTGAAGAATGGTTTGTTTTAAGGTTGCAAAGTGCTTTTTTGTTTTGTTACTAGTAATATAGTTTGCCCTGAGGATTATTAATACATGGTATATTGGTAAAATGGTCCAGGTTAAGTTCGGCATGCCCAAATATATTATAACCAGCCAATGTAATTGAATATAATTCCACCTTTGCAAGGGGACCCAGGGTCATGTCCAGCATATTTTTAATTTGGCAGGAGGGGTATATTTGGCTCAGATTGTTCCTCACAGGCCACACCACCATGTGTGTTTCTGCTGATTCTGTTCTTACTGAGCTGTGTCTCTTTAAAGAGCCTTTTTGTCTTCCTCCCTAACTCCCTGTGGGTGAGAAATCAGTAATCAAGTTTGGACAGGTCTCTGTTCTGTGACAAAGGCAGGCCCTGGAACAGTGGCTTTTTATTTAGCATACTGTCTTCTGTGTCCTTATATTTAGGGATTCTGTTAGAAGGGAAGGGATGTCCTTAAACAAGACCTCAAAACAAACAATACAAACAAAAAAGGTGTTTTTTTTTTTTTTTTTTAAAGAATAGTTTCATATAGAATATTGAATAATCTTATTATTGGAGGCATTTACATTTTCCTTTTCTCTCCGGGAACAGTCAGAATTTGCTGTGCGATGTCACCATCGTGGCAGAAGACACGGAGATCCCCGCCCACAGAGTGGTGCTGGCGGCCTGCAGCCCTTACTTCCACGCCATGTTTACAGGTACGAGGTATTTTAGTTTTTAGCATGTATTCAGGCCTGAGGCTTTTCCATGTTCATTTTGGTTTTATGAAATGAATTATAAAGGAAATTGCTCCATCCGTTGTGAATTCAGTCACCTTTGCTTTGAATTGTTGCTGTCAGCAAACATGTACCTGTGGTTAGTCATGTGCTCAGCCTTGCCACTACAAATTTCCACTCACATGTATTCCCACGGTTTGCCTTCCTGACATTCACAGCAGCGTTTTGGGCCCTTAGATTAGTATTGGTTTGTTTTTTGTGTATGCTAAAGGAAAGCATTTTTTTACTATTTTATGTTTTTTTCAAATCATTTTCACATTTGCTTTACCTAGTATTTATAATAAATTAACATGTTGTAAGATGACTTATTTTTGAAATCTGAGAAAGAGGCTGATGTACCCATAAGCTTAGATTTTAGTTTGTCATGTATAAACATGTACAGAATGCTGCTGTCTTTTGGAAAAAGGCTAATATATGCCAGTTAATATTGAAGCCTCATTAAAAAACAAAAACAAAAGCAGCATAGATTTGGTGGTGGAACTCAGTGGTGCATCCCTTATTTAGTGTGCATAGACTCTGGGTCTAGTCCTCAGCATAACCAGAAGTAAAGGAAGAGAAGACATGCGTACACACACACACACACACACACACACACACACACACACACACATACGCATGTGCGCACGCACATGCTCATGCTTGCATGCACTAATACACACACATTGTGTTGTGTTTACAGTAATTAAAGATGTGGTCATGGATTTGAGAAAGAATGGGAGGAGCCAAGGACTTATGATATGAGGAGGTAGGGCGGAAATTATGCAAATATAGTATTCATGTATGAAATTCTCAAAAATAATTTTGAAAAGTTAAACCCAAACCCAAAACCAAGAGAAACTGCCTAGTTAATGCTGGCAGGAAGTATCAGCGTCTTCTTAAACTAAATTTCATTATGTTGTATAAGATTAGGAGATTGAGCAAAACTTAGGCTGGACATTCACATTTTTTTTTTCCTTTAAAAAACTCTTAGTATATATACATGGTACAAAATAATGAGTTTCACTGTGACATTTTATACATGCACATGACACACCACAATCATACTCACACTCTAAGGCCGTATCTCCCCCTCCCCCAGCTCTTCATCCCTTTGTAATTATTCCTCACTGCAGGGTTTTCTTTTCTCTCTCTCTCTCTGCCTGTCTCCTTTTTTTCTAGACCATGTCTCACGTAGCACAGTATGTCTTTGAACTCACCATGTAGCTGAGGATTCATAGGCATTTTCTTTGATAATTTTTTTATTCTCTGTAGAATAACAAAAATGTAGTTATTAACCAAGCCCTACTAGGCATGCACAGTAGCATAGGACTATAGTTCCAGCAACATGAGAGCCGGTGCCTCAGAGCTTGAGATAGTACGGACAGTGTAGCAAGGCTCTGTCTCGAGGGAAAAATTTTTATATTTAGTTTTTATTTATTTGTTTGTGAACCTGTGTGAGTTTCTGAACATCATATGTGTACAGGAGCTTGCAGCAGCCCAAAGAGAGACTAACATCCCCTGAAACTGGAGTTATAGGTGACTGAACTATCTCATATGGATGCTGGGACCCAAATCCGGTCCTGTACAAAAGCAGTGAGCGCACTTAACCTCTTAGCCATCTTTCCGGTGTGGGGATATTTTCAAATATCATAAAAACAACCAGAGACATCAGAGAAATCTACCCACAGTCAGTCTAGGAGGATCAGACAGTGGTAACTCACATTTTTAATCCCAGCACAGGGAATATCCTGGGAGTGGTGACTTATGCCCTTAATCCAATCTGAGTTTGAGGTCCTCTTAGTTTACAGAAGGAGTTCTAGGCTCTCAGGCAGGCAGTGGTGGGACCACGCCTTAACTGAGTGAAGAGAGTATTTAAGGCAGGCATAGAAAGACAGAGCAGGCAGAAGAAGCCATAGTTCACACTGTTAGTTCCAGCACTTGGGAAGCAGAGGCAAGAGAATCTCTGTGAGTTCAAAGCCAGCCTGGTCTTCAAAGTAAGCTCCAGGACAGCCAGGACTGTTAAAGAGAAAACTCTGTCTGAAAAAAAAAAAAAACCAAAAAACAAAGAAAGAAAGACTGGAGGAGGTGGATCTGTCCTCTGATATCTCCAGTTGTTTTTATTATATTTGAAAATATCCCCACACTCCAGTCCAGACCATTTTTTTTAATTAAAAAAATATTTTAACATACTCAGGCACTGTTCCCCTCCCACTATGCTTCTCAGTCCTCCCTCAGCTCCTCAGAGAGAATAAGGACTTTCAGGGTGAGTCAGTGCAGTCAGTCTGACTATCCAGTTGAGGTAGGACTGTAGTGGATTTATGATGTTACATTGTAAATAATTGTCCCGCCTACGAGTTTAATAAAAAGTACTGATTGGCCAAAGGCAAACAGGAAGTGTGGGCGGGGCCACCAGACTAAGAAAAACTCTGGGTAGATGAACAGAGCAGAATGCCACAGAGACTCCAGAGTTGCCAGACAAACCAGAAGATGCAGAGGACAGCTATACTGCTCTGAGAAAAGGCACTGAGCCCCATGGCTGAACAGGATAAGAGACATGGGTTAGTTTAAGGGCAAAGAGTTAGCAAGTATATGCCTGGGCCTTAGGCCGATCTGCCTAAAATTAATGTAATCATCTGTGTGTCTCTGCGGGTCTGTGGGTCTGCGGGCCTAAACCTTGAGGGTAGGCCCGAAAGTCCGGGACAGAAACTTCTTACAGGACCAAACCCTCCCCATTATCAAGGCTGAGCAAGGTGTTCCTCTATCAGGAGTGGGCTCTACGAGGCCAGTTCATACACTGGGAATAAACTGTGGTCTGACTGCCGGAGGCCCCACAAACTGTCGTCCACATTTAGAGGGCTTAGTTCAGTCCCAGCTGTCATTTTCGAGTGAGTGAGCTCCCAATAGCTTGGGTCAGCTGTCTTTGTGGGTCTCCTCCTCATGACCTTGACACCTTTAGTTTCTCCTCTCTGGCTGGACTGCAAGCTGGACCCGGTGTTTATCTGTGCATCTCTGCATCCGGTTCCAACAGTAGCTGGATGAAGGTTCATCAATTTGATTATAGGGGAAGGCCGTTTCAGGCCCCCCCTCCACTATCACTTGGAGTCCTATCTGGGGTCTTCTTTGTGGGTTCTTGGGTGTCTTCCTAGCACCAGGTTTCTCTCTAACCCCACAGTGGCTTCCTCACTCAATGTATCTATTTCATTGTTCTCCCTCTCTGTCTCTCCCCAACTCAACCATTCCTCAGGGTCTCTTTCTACCTCCCCTCCCCCTCCTCCCTATAGTCCCAGCTTACTCAGGAGATCTTCTCTGTTTCCATGAATGTCTCCCTTAAGTTCCTCCTGTTACCTAGCTGCTTGAGGTTATGTGGTGGGATTCAGGTGTTAGCTGATGCTTATCCAGGGTCCCCAGCTCCTGAAGGGGGAGTGGCCAACCCCATTCATAAAAGGCTGCTGAGATCGTGGGGTCCCATTCTCTCTCTCTCTCTCTCTCTCTCTCTCTCTCTCTCTCTCTCTCTCTCTCTCTCTCTCTCTCTCTTTCCCTGACTGGGAATCGAACCCAGGTCGAGACGGTGAGAGCACAGAATCTTAACCACTAGACCAAGCCAGCCACCCTAAAAGGTTGCTGGGATCTTAGGGTCTCGTTCATCCTTTGCTTTATTTCTAAAATCCACTTATGAGTGAGCCATGTTTATCTTTCTGGGTCTGTGTTACCTTACTCAGGATGATTTTTTTTCTAGATCCACTCATTTCAGGACATTATTTTTAATCTGCCATAAACTGTTTGTGAAAATTTCACTCAAAGTATATGATATGAAAAAGAATTGTATTACTTCTGGTAGTTTCAAGTATTGAATAGAGAAAGAAGGTGATAAATAATTCCACAGTGTAGTTGCAGGTTTTCATCCTGTGAAGTCTGGGGCTATTTAGAGCCAAGCCAGGTGGTTATAACTATGACTTGAGAAAGAACGTAGCAAATTGGGTTCTTGTTTTTAGACTGTTCATTAGAAATGTAGTCTTTAAACCCTTTTATTTGACAAACACACTTAGTTTCATTTGGTGGTACAGGTTAAAAATTCTCTTTTAAAAAGATTTATTTTTAATTATGTGTGTGTGTGTCTGTGTATGTGCACTTGAGTGCAGCTACCCATGGTGGTGGGAGGTCACAAGTGTTGGATCCACCTAAAACTAGAGCTATAGGCCATTGGGAACTGCCTGATGTTGGTGGTTGGACTTGAACTCTGGACCTCTGGAAGAACAGCTAGTGTTCCCAACCACTGAGACATCTTTCCAGTCCCACAGGTTGAAATTCTTAAATTCTAGTCAAAAATACTGAATAGTATGCACTTTTTAAAAGGAGTATGTACTTTTCCTTTCTTTTTTTCTTTTGTTTTCTTTTTTTGTTTGTTTGTTTTTTAAGACAGGGTTTCTTTGTGTAGCCTTTGTCCTAGAATTCGCTCTGTAGACCAGGCTGGCCTCAAACTCAGAGAGATCCACATGTCTTAAATGTGTGCCATCACTGCCCAGTGGGAATATGTAGTTTTTTTGATAACTTCCTGTACCGTAATAAATATAAATTACCCCTCAAAATTTAAAAAGTTCAACACTGTTAGTTGAGTGATTAAAGAACGTAAATGCTGAAAGTTAAATGCATGGCTCTGTTTGTCTAGGAATCATGCTTTCTTCCACTGCTGGGTGTTGTCATAGGCTAGGACCATAGGGAAGAACAAAGTAGACAAGTTCCTGTTCTTAAGATTCTAGGTGGGAGAGGAGGCTAGGTTAGGAAGCCAGTAAACTTGCTATTCATGGCTGCTGTGGGGAAAGTGAAACCAGATGCTGGAGGCAGAGAGGCTGAGTTAGAATGCCTGAGGCTTCAAGTGACAGAATATGCCACTTGAGCTGGGCCAGATAGTAAGGAGGAGGCTGGGTACCAGGCAAAGCTGATCTGCAGCCTGAGAGCTTTATTAGAATCCTGCCTTCTCCTGTTTTTGTTTTTGTTTTTTTTTTTTAACCTGTTACCATCAATGAATACCTCCAGGTTGGTCCCCTGGAATTCAGGATGTCTCTAAGAGTGGAACTAGCTTCTTCAAGGAGGGTCATTGTCCCACTTTTTTAAGAGCTAATAAGTCTTTGCCACAAGTTATTCCGAGGCAAAAGCTGTAAGTACATGGATTTACCATGTTTGCCTTAGAGTCCTGAAGGACTAGGGTGGCGTGTTGTTCCGTGACCATTATAGTGAGTGACTGGTGTGGCCTCTGGAGTCACCTCACCAGGCAGACGTTGCCCTCGGTCATTGTAGCCCAAGCTAAGAGAACAGAAGTCTGAGATGATTATTGTCAGTGACAAGTAGAACTTGGGGAGTGACAGAACTCTTCTGTTAAATGGGTTTTCAGCTTGCTGTTTCTTTCTTTCTTTCTTTTTCTTTCTTTCTTTCTTTCTTTCTTTCTTTCTTTCTTTCTTTCTTTCTTTCTTTCTTTCTTTCTTTCTTTCTTTCTTTCTTTCTTTCTTTCTTTCTTTCTTTCTTTCTTCCTTCCTTCCTTCCTTCCTTCCTTCCTTCCTTCCTTCCTTCCTTCCTTCCTTTCTTTCTTTCTTTCTTTCTTTTTCTTTTTTTTTAGGGTCTCAGTATAGTCAGATTCATCATTATGATTTTGCTTTTCAAGTAACCCTTAATAAAATTTAAATTAGAACAATCTACTTTTTCTGTAGTAGATTCTAGAGTTTATCCTAAACCTATTCACCCTTTTATTTTTATATTTTCTTTTAATTTTTAAAATTATTTTTAATTGAAATAGAGCTATATCCCTTTCTTTTCTTCCCTTTCTGCCTTTGACCCCTCCCAGGTCCTTCCCATGTGTCAGGCTGATAACTGCATTGAACAACCACTAAAGGGACTCATCCCCGGGAGAGGCTGGCCCTCCTTCTCTCGGTACTCATTCACTGTCGTTGGTTCTTGTCTGGAGCCTCACACAAGTTTCACCCTTCTGTGTTAACCTGCCCATCGGTATTGCCATTGTTTCTGTCTGGTCTATGCAACCCTTTCTGGGAGAGACTTTTTCACAGTAGACTTTAGGGTATTCTGGCTCTTCTGGGATGTTCTCTGAGCTGTACATGGAAGAACTGAGATGTTGATGTATGTGTTGGGCCAGGCTCCTTGTGACCCATTCATCTCCACATTGTGCCCGGTACAGTTTTCTCTGATGGTCTCCATTTGTTTTAAGAGAGGATTTGTTGATGAGGAGTGGTAACTGCATGGATCCAGGAAAGGTGGTTTCACCTATGTAGGGTTTTTTTGTTTGTTTGTTTGTTTGTTTTTTGGTTTTAGTTGTGTGTACATAGGTATCTATGTGTGGGTTCAGTGCCTGTGGAGGCCAGAATGGGGCATTGGGTCCCTGGGAATTTAAGTTACAGACAGTTGTAAGTTACCAGCATGGGTTCTGGGAAACTGAATTCCAAGTCCTTTGCAAAACCAGTATGTGTGTGCTCCTAATTTCTGGGTGGTCTCCCCAGCCCTCCATTCACTTTTAATTGGAGTGAATGAAGGTTCTTGATAGAAACACTTCTAGTTTTACAACTTGGATGACTTCATTTTTTAAAAAAATCAAATAGATGATCTGTTATTTGCTGATGAGTTTACTTAATCCAGCTTTCAGGTTAGAGTGTATGCTTAATAGGTGTTGGTTGATTGAAGCCCTTCTCAGAACTCACGATCAAGATAAACATTTTTATACTATGTAAATATGCTTCATTTTTAGTTGGCATGCCCTTTCTCATTTAGTTATCAATTAATACAAACAGTGTTGGATTTTTACCAGGCATTTTGGAGTATAGGACTAAGAGAGTCTTCATCTGTGACATTAGGAAGGCTGGGTTGGTTATGGGAGAGTGGAGTGCATGAGGTATACCCAGCTGTGTAGGGAGAAAGCCCAACCCAGCTGTGGGCCACCAGAAGATAACGCATCTTGGAGAGGCTCCAGTGAAATCTTGAGGAATGTGTGGAGATTGGCTTGAGGAATAGGAATGCAGAGCCCAAGAATAGGGGTGTGGAGTCCAGTAGGACAAGGTTCAGCTCAGGTATCAAGGTAAGAAATTGTTTGGTCTGTGTGGAAAATTACAAACAGTTCCTTACTAGCATATTTTGTGTCTGGAAGTGAGAGAGAGTATATGAAACTAGGTGGTGAATTAGAGGCAGGCTATGGAAGGGTTTGCACACTTGGCCAAGGAGCAACAGGCCAGTTTTGAACACAGTCATCCTATCTGTCCTGTAGCAAGGATGAGCATTGGACACCTGTTGAGTTGGTCCCCAGTATCTATGTTGGGTGACATATGACTGCTTGTAGCTCCAGCTCTAGGACATCTAAAGTCCTCTAGGACTCCTAGGACATCTGTACTTATGTGTACACACCTACACACAGACCCATTTTGGAAAAAGGGGAGAGGTTGTTGCTGCAGAGGTCTCCCAAAGGCGCAGGGCTCCTATAATATGGTGGCGAGAAGATAAAGAGGTGGCAGGGTGAATTGTGGATCTAATTAAAGTTAGTTCGTTCTGCAGGCTTTGGTGAAAGAGTGACTGGTAGGTAATGAGAAGAGAACAGTGCATGGTAACTGTTCTTCAGGTGTTTACCACAAGCATCTGTGTGGAGATTTTAATATAGCTCCTGAGTTAACCTTATATAACTTGGTCCACTGAGAATGTGCAAAGTTACAAATGATATAGGAAGAGCTGTGTAGTGTTATTAGATAGCTCCCCTGCTCCTGAAGATTTATTTATGTGTTTAAGTACTTGCCTGCATATCTGTATGTGTATCACATGCATGCTTGGTGTGCATGGAGGTCAGGAGGGGTTGTTGGGTTCTCTGGAACTGGAGTTACAGATAGCCGTGAGCTACCATGTGGGAGCTAGGAACTGAACCCAGGTCTTTGTAAGAGCAGGAAGTGCACATGCCTGTGAGTACATTACCTTGGTCCATAGTGCTGTGCTTTGTGTGTGGAGCCAGTGTTCTCCTTCCGTGTAGGTCCTAGGTATCCGACTCAGGTCACCAGCTAGCAACTTAGCCACTGAGTCATCTTGGTGGCCTGTAATAGCTTATAAAATTCTTTACCAAACATGAATCTCAGAAAGCCATAGTGTTTAAACATGTACTCTATAAATGTAGCGGAGGACAGTAGCTAAGATATGAAGTAACACCTGGGATCGGATATGAGTAGTTTTCCTGCTTCTTCTCCCTTGTACTTTATCGGGAGTTTTAATCTGTTAATTCATTTGGTGGCAAGCTTTTTGATTTTGCTATTTTTTTTTGTAAATTAAGATAAAAAGTAAAGATTAAGACATTTTAAAAGCAGTATATAATTGAGGTTGACTTTGTTGGAAGCAGATGAAATTTCTGGGGAGATAATCTTTAAAAAATGACATGTAAGGAAAAGATGGGATTTATCAAAGGGCCTCTATAAAAATATAATAGTAAAACTGCGTGGCATTGAACTACTTTTTTTCAGTCATATACATAAAGTAAGAGATTTGGTTTTGTCTGAAGCTTTTATCTAAACAAACTCATGCTGAACTCTGCAAACTAGGTACATGACTTTACACTTACATTGCCATAAGCTCTGTAGGACTTTGTGAATTCCAGGGGCATCATGGGTATGAAGCAAGATATTTATTGCTGAGGGCGTTCATTTAAAATTTGATTTGGAGGACAGTGGATAGATTGCTTAGCAAAGAGATTAGCCTATGTAAAAATCAAAGCAGACCATCAGAGCTAGAGGCAGGGAGGGCCAGAGCAAAACAGTATCTTCTGGCATAAAGGGACCAGTGCATACATGAACTCACTGAGGCATGACGGGAAGTAGTTCATGAGCCCTTACCCCAACTGGGAAGCTGTGAACAGTCCATGGATTCCGAAGGAGAGTCAGTTTTTTAAAATGGGCATGCCCTCTTGTACTCCCAGAAGTATATGGCCAACATAAATTGGTGCCCATGAGTTATTAAGTTAGGAGGAGGAGGAGGAAGAGGAGGAGGAGGAGGAGGGGGAGGAGGAGGAGGGGGGGGAGGAGGAGAAGGGGGAGGAGGAGGGAGAGGAGGAGGAGGGGGAGGAGGAGGGGGAGGAGGAGGAGGGGGAGGAGGAGGAGGAGGGGGAGGAGGAGGAAAGGAACAGGAAGTTGGGAGTAGGGAGGTTAGACTGATTCTGGGAAAAGTTAACGGGAAGAGTTAAGGGGAAGAGTTGTGAAGATGAGCAGAATACGTTGGGGGCTGGAGAAATGGCTCAGTGGTTAGGAGCACTGACTGCTCTTCTGAAGGACTGGGTTCAGTTCTTAGTGCCAACATAGCAGCTCACAGCCATGGCAGTGTAAGTGGATCTAGGGGAACCCAGCACTCTTCTGGCCTCTGATTGCATCAGGCACAGTCTGAGTGCAAAGATTTATATACAGGCAAACAGCCGCACACATAAAATGAATACATATTAGATTTAAAAAGTACCAATATATAAAATTCTCCAATATTAATTAAAAAAATAAATTTTAAAAACCAAACTTGGCAGTACGTGCTTACAGTCCAGATACTGGAAAGGCGGAGGCTTAGTCAAATGGGTGAGCTGCAGGCCAGTGACAGGCCCTGTTTCAAAGGCG
This sequence comes from Phyllotis vaccarum, assembly GCA_033318265.1. NCBI lineage: Eukaryota > Metazoa > Chordata > Mammalia > Rodentia > Cricetidae > Phyllotis > Phyllotis vaccarum. The sequence goes on along the minus strand of JARWLC010000002.1, from coordinate 171,679,657 downwards.
ATGACATTTCTAAGATACCCAGGAATCCCAGGAATGAATGATACTAGAGGTTGTCCTCTGACTTACACAGACACAAACATCTGTAAGAAAGACCTGTGCCTTCAGATGATATGAAGCCCAGAGATAACATAGGGAGATAAGACGGGCAGATGGAGGGGACATGGAGGAAGGCACTATATTTGCAGTTGCATTGATTTTCGTATTCTCCCATTCCTCTTAAAGGCTGGAGCACAGAAACACTTCTGTTCTCTTCTTTCTCCTGAAGCATCCTCTTGTATAGCACAGATGGATGTTTCCCCTTGAGGAGTAACAGGGCATACTTGGAGATCGTTCAGCCCTGAGAAGAACGGCTTCTGTTTGAGCTCCAGGGAAGCATGCAGTGAAATGTCTGTTGCTGTGACCATCTCCATCCCTATCCTGTACCCACCCAGGGCTTCTGTTTGCAAAGGAATCTTTTAAAATGGCAGATTTCTGTGAGCCTTCCTGATAGTTTATGGTGCTGGCAGTGTACTATGTCTGAGACAGAACTGAGCTTTCAAGAGGTCTTGAGTCCACTGTTACTTTTATTGATGTGAGATGCAGGTTCAGGTGAGGGTCCTGGATGGTGGCACAGCTTTCCAGCGTTTGTCCCTAAACCCTAGTGAATTCTAGAACCCCTAGCAGAATTTTTCTTCTTGGGCTTGCCTCTTAGTTTATAACAGGGTCTCTCTCTCTCTCTCCTCTCTCTTTCCCTTACTCCCCCCCCCCCCCCGTGTGTGTGTGTGTGTGTGTGTGTGTGTGTGTGTGTGTGTGTGTCCCCGTCCTTGTGTGTCCGACTCTCAATACTGGAAGAAGAGGCTCACACTTGTCAGACAAGCAGTCTATAGCTGAGCTACACCTCTTGGCCTTTTCTACCTTTTATTTTATGACAAGGTCTTACCGAATTGCCTGGGGTTGGGGTTGAGCTTGTTGTCACTTAGGCAGGCCTTGGACTTATATTTTTCCTCAGTCCTGAGTAACTGATCACATGCAGTACCCCGAGGCCTGGCCAGTTAATTGAGGGTTTCCTTCCTCACTATTTAACTATTTTGTGTCTTCTTGTGTCCTGGGTTGTTCTGTGTTCCCCTGTTGCTCACACAAAGGACACCAGACTGTAGTAGCTAGTGCTAGTGTTGAAATGACTTGAGGTGACTACAGGTGGCAGGTAGGCGGTGCACTTCGATGACCTCTGTAAGAGCCCTTTGACTGACCTCAGCAGTTTGTGTAATTTGCTTTTTCCTATGCTCCTCCAATGAGGGTTGGGACTTCTTACAAAAAACCAGAGCCTTCGTGTCTGGCCCAGGCGCTGGGCAGGCTTCTGGGTGTTCTTTAAAAGACTGATGGTGAGTAAGTCCTTTCCAGCATGTGATCTTTGCCATCAGCCAGTGATGGTAGCATTGTGACTGTTAGAGAAGCGATTAAAAATCCATGAGGAGGGCCTGGAGAGATAGATGGTCAGCAGTTAAAGTTGCGTGTGGTTCTTTTGAAGGACTGAGGCCTGGACAAAGTATCCACACTGGTGACTAAAAACTTTCAGTAAGTGTAGGGGAGCTGATGCTCTCTTCCGGCACCTGCATTCATGGTGCATGTGCGCATGTGCACACCCCCCCCACATACACACACAAACACACACACACAAACACACACACACAAACACACACACATATACATACACACACAAACACACACATATACATACACACATACACACACAAACACACACACATATACACACACAAACACACACAAACACACACACATACACACATACACATATACACACATACACACATACACACACATACACACATACACACACATACACACACACACACACACACACACACACACACACACACACACACACACCCCAAATAAATAAATAAGTAAGTAAGTAAGTAAGTAAGTAAGTAAGTAAGTAAGTAAGTAAGTAAGGTGGATCTCTGAGTTTGAGGCCAGCCTGATATACATAGTGAGTTTCAGAACAGCCAGGGCTCCACAGAGAAACCCTATTTCAAACCTAGTTCAACACAACCAACCCAACCCAACCCAACCAACTCAGTCCAAACCAACTCCAAACAAACCAACCCAAACTCAAACCAACTCAAATCAACCCAACCCAACCCAAATCAAACCAAAACAACAAAAATCCAAACAGAAAGCAGCAGTCCATCAAGGAGCCTTGTTCAGTAGCACAGACAACATTGGATGCAGTTCATGCAGCTGCGTGCAAGGCACCCTAATTCTTGCAGTGTTATCTTTAGGTCGGACACCAAACTGAAGTAGTTTATGGTTTGCTCAGGGCCCCTTATAGGGGAGTGGCTGAGGCCTGCAGCAGTAGCAAATTCTGTTGCCTAATGGAGTGAGTGGCAGGGAGGCGGGTAAGCCTCGCTCAGTATTGTTATCTCCACAGCAGCCTCCCCTTGTAACTTCAGTTTATTCCTTGGTGTTTTAGGTGAGATGAGCGAGAGTCGAGCAAAGAGAGTGCGAATAAAAGAGGTGGACGGCTGGACCCTGAGGATGCTGATTGATTATGTTTACACCGCAGAAATTCAGGTCACAGAAGAAAATGTGCAGGTAAGAACAGGCGCTTCACTCCGCTTAGCTCTAATGCAAAAAACCCACATTCCCACACAGCATACAGTTCGTGCCAAGAGCAATAAGATTCATTGTTGAAATTTTATTTCTGAGGACACGGGATGACACCTTCTTAATGGCGTTTCTGATTTCAGTACCTTTTATATCTTTGTAGATCCAAGACACATCTTTCCTCTCTCTGAGTAATGCTCTGTCTTTTGTGACAACACTGTCACAGTCTTTATAACTCCTGCTTGATGCGACCCACAGCTTTTTTTTATTCCTTTGAAGGATAAAGTCTGCAAAGGATGTTTTTGACTCCTGACATTCATTAATTCTTTATTATTTGAGTAATTCTGGAATTTAACCAACATTTGTTGTAGCACCTTATTTTTCCGTAGAGAAGAAATGTTTTATGTACGTTAAATATATGTCTAAATGTTTTAAGTGGTATAGAAGGATGTTGCGGAAAAAGGGAAAGAAATTTCTTTTTAAAAGGGTCCTGAGCTGATTTGACTTAAGAATGGCCCTCACAGGCCCTTGTATGTTGAATGCTTCATCTCCAGGGAGTGAAACTATTGAAAGAGTTAGAAGGATTAGGAGGTGTGGCCTTGTTGGAGGAAGTGTGTCATGGGGTGGACTTTGAGGTTTCAGAAGCTCAAGCCAGGCCTAGTGGCTCACTCTTGGCCTGAGGATCAGAGCGTAGGTCTCAGCTACTGCTCCAGCACCATGTCTTGTTCACATCATCCTCATCATGCTGGTAGTGGACTAAACCTCTGAAACTGTAAGCAAGCCCCAATTAAATGCTTTTTTGATACGTTGTTGTGATCATGGTGCCTCTTCTCAGCAGTAGAACAGTGACTAGCGTAGGCTGTCTTCTGTGACTCTTCCCCCACAAAACCATCTTTTCCTTCCTGAGAAAGTAAATTGCTGTTCTCTGTTTGAGACAGATTCTTTCAGCTATGTATCGGTTCAGGTACATGAACACATGACAGTCATGCACAGAACTAATATTTGAGTATGTTTAGTCTGTATTTGTTTGGCAACTTTGCTTTTATTTACTCAACAGAATGACTTGTTCTTTTGTGTGGTGTCTCACAGAAAACGGGTGTGCATGATGGCCCTCTTTGGATTTCTGCAGTGAATGGGTGTCTTAGTATTTGCGTGCAAGAATTCCACAGGCTGAACTTCTGAAAGTGGGATGGGTTGAGCAAAGAATACATACATGTTTTATTTCTGAGTGTCTGTGCCCGTCCACATTTAAATGTTCGTATTTATTTAGTCCTTAAATTAGGGAAACTGTGTTTTAAGGACAGCATAGAGAATTTAGAACCACTTTAAAAAGAATTCTTTTTAATTTGTACTACTGTGTTTGTGTGAGTGTCTGAGCACTTGTGTTCCCTGGAGCTGGACTTAGAGATGCTTGTAAGTCAGCTGGGCAAACTTTGGTTTTCTGGAAGAATAAGCAAGTGCCCTTCCCTACTGAGCCATCTCTCTAGCCCCTAGAACCAAACTCTTAAGAAACAGTTTCTAAATTCCGCTTTTATAAATAAGATATGGGTTTCCTATTTTATGCCTCTGGATGGCTGAAGTGTTCTCCCTGGTATTTGGGTAGCAACCAGAGAATTGCTACTGTGGCATGTCCCATGCTGTCTGCTTACGGTAAAATGTTAGCTGGGGGAAGCTAAGCCTCCGGGCGGTCCTTGTAACTATTCTCTCTATATACTCTGCTTGGACCTCTCACTTAGGAGGTAAAAATGTTTGAAAATCCACCATTTGTTTTTGAGTTGTGACTAAGGGTGATCGGATCGTATACCTAATGACCATTTTATTTTTATTTGTATGTGGGGGCATACATGCTGTGGTATACATGTAGAGATCAGAGGATAACACTGAGTGCTGTGTTAGAGGCAGGGTCTCTGTTGTTCAACGCTGTGCCAGGTTAGCTGGCCAGCAAGCTTTCAGGATTCTTTTGTCCCTGTCTCTGGTCTTGCTGTAGGAACTTAGAGATTATGGATACATCCTACTGTACTTGGCTTTATGTGAGCTCTGGGTATTTGAACTCAAATCTTTATGCTTGCATAGCAATCACCTTACCCTTTTTAAAACCTTGAGTGAGGATTTGTTTTGATGTGGAGGGAGGTGTTGGCATTGTGTCAGGAAGTAAGAGTAGGTTGGAATACGTCATCTCCTTCTAGACTTTTCTGTACACTTAAACAGTTTTTGGGTTCTAGAGACATTGTTTGCAGTAAGAATGTACCTTGGTTTTACTTGTTGTACTTTTTATTTCTTGATGTGCATCAGTGTCACTGTGCACTATACCTATCTAACAAATGAATTACAGGTTTCCTTGACACACAGTGGCCGCATGGAGGGAAATTGCTAAAGATGTGCAGGCCTTCGCATCTAAACAGTGTCCTTCCTATGGTTTGTAGCAGTTTTTACAGTGGGAACATTGCCCCTTAGGAGCGAGAACACCTCTCAGGTTTTTGCTTTTTTTTTTTTTTTTTTTAAATACCTGTCACATTCCAGTCTTAACATATTTGTCAAACCCTTTCAGAAAAACTTGCCATGATGATTTGCCTCATGGGCATTACGTAGCCCTTACAGAATTATTTTCTAAGAGTTCCACTGGGCGGCCTTGTTCCGTTCCATACTTTTCCTTTAGAGGTGTATGTGGGTCTCTTTAGCTTAGGGGTACCCTGCTTTAATATCCTTATTTTGTAGTTGAAAAGACATTTGGAACTTTCTGTACTGAGTACTTTTCAGTGAAATCTAGAGTGAGACCATAGACGGATGAGTATAAACTTGTCTTTACTCTGCTTTGATCATCTTTGTACTTTGTTTAAATGGTTTTTTTTGTTGTTGCTCAGTCTAGTCCCTCTACGTTCAGTCTACTCTAAGAAAAGAGGTATCTGGTGACCTCAGGAAGGTTTTGCTGAAGTCTTAAGTGGTTACGTGGTGGCACCAAGCTGCCCTGAGTTTCTTTCGGGTGGATTGTGGGGACAGATCATTGTAGAATGCAAATATTTGCTGTTGGTTTTTGATTTCTGCGGTAGACCTAGAATCTAATCTTTTGCAAGATAAAGCCCTTTTTCTAAACTTCTGATTTGGAAGCGAAGCTGTGTGACACTGTGACAAGTGTCTCTGGGATCGTGTGTTTGGGGAGACGCTCAGTACTTTGGGCCAGCTGCCTGTCAGCAGCTGATGACAGAGCAAGACCTTTATCCTGCTTCTTCTGTCTTCGGTTTGAGTCCCCATCCCCACTGGCACACATTTAAAACACTCTGATAGCTATTTGAGGTGAAGGTTGTTAACTTTGAGTCAGAATGAGGGAATGAGTAATCTGAGGATTTCACTCCAAAGAAGGAAGAATCTCTTCTGTATTATATAAGCAGTAGGGCTATTTCAGGTTGCCTTGATTTTGATTTTTTTTTTTTTTCCTTTCTGCTTGGTATTACTGGTTCTTTTTGTTTGTTTGTTTGTTTTTTAAATAGGTATTTTTAAACTTTGAGTTTGGCTGTTGTTTCATATGTTTCAAAGTTGGCAAATAATTTGAGCTAAATGGATTTACAGTAATTAGCATTTTTAAGGGGAGCTAAAAGGAAAACCAGTATTTCATCGTGACCTTGTCTAGCTTGGTTTCTTTGTGCAAATGGCATATTGTTTTTTCTGCCTTCCTTTTGACAGGCTGAAATGTGCTATCACTTGTCTGAATTTGGAAGCTGCTTCTTAGACTTTATAAATGTTATAAATCTAAGGAATAAAGCAAAGAAGGCTGCAGCCTGCTGTTAGGAGGGCTTTTCAATGCCTGCCAGTCTGGGATAGCTGTAGGCAGGGGAGACGCAGAAGATAATGCATGAAACCTTTGCAGACTTTCAGGAGATCCGTGTGCATTTTCCTACTTTCTCGATACTTTAAGAAGCCAAGCATTGTGGCACATGCCTGAGATACCACATGTGACACATGCCTATGATAGTAGCTCAGTGGTTGTCAACCTTCCTAAAGCTGCTGCCTTTGAGTATAGTTCTTCCTGTTGTGGTGACCCCCAGTCATAAAATTATTTCATTGCTACTTCATAACTGTAATTTTGTTACTGTTATGAATCATAATGTGAGTATCTGGTATGCAAGATATCTGACATGTAACATCGTGTGGGGGTTGTGACCCACCCACATGATGAAAACATCTGCATGAGTGAAGCTGAAGTGAGAGTCATGAGTTCAAGGATAACTGAAGGATGAGGGTCTGCAGGTGGTGACCCATGAAGAGATAGATGAGAATGAGAACCTGGTTCAGATGGGCTTCATGAGCTTGTTTAAAACAGTACAAATTTGGGAAAAGTTTCCAGGCACCAACTATTCCCATTCCAGGTATAGTAAAAAGCTTTAAGTGCAACTACCTAGAAACTCTTACAGAGTCCCAAATGACCGAAAGAATAGGTTCTGTAGCTAAAAGGCTAACCTAATGTGGTTTCTCATGAAGATAGCATAGAAGTCAGCAGTACATAAAATACATGTGACATCTCCCTTACGGGCGGGTTTAACTGGGAGCTAAAGATAATTGTCTAAGTAGGGAGAGTCTGGGATAAGCATTCTGGTGGATTTGGGTGAGTTCTGCATCTTCAGATACCAAAAGGGTCACCAAATCCTAAACAATATCCACTCTGAGCCTTCTGGGCGGGAAAATAGGTATTTTATCTTCTCCATCAAGGAGAGGCCCCTATGTGTTTAACATTGCTGGTTTCCCTAGTGATTTGTGGGTACAAGGCCTTTGTGACCCCAACAGAGGGAAACATAGTAAGACCCTGTCTTAAAAAAATAAAAAAAAAACTTAGATGCGAAAAGTATAAATGTATGATTGTGTGTATGAATATTATCAAAGCAGAAATTTAATCAGGTATATCTCCAACCATGCACTACGATTATACCCATGCATTGTTTATCTTATTTGATGTTTCTAATGTTATATGAGATATAGATCAGTCTATTTTGCAATTGAAAATAATAGGCTCAGAATGCTTAAATAATTTGTTCAACACCATCCATCTTATAAAGAGATTTTATTTTATTTGCATGTGTGTGCCAGTATATTGTGTCTCTATTGCTCTTTATGTTTATATTTGTGTGTGTGTGTGTGTGTGTGTGTGTGTGTGTTGCATATGAGTGTATCTGCTCACACAGGCCAAAGGTGGGCATTGAATACCTTCCTGTATCACTTTCCGCCTGAATATTTTGAGGCATAGTCTCTCTCTGAGCCTGGAACTTGCACATTTTGCTGAAGCTGGCCTCCAGCAATCCTCTTCCTCACCCCTCTCAGGGTTCTGTGTGGTTCGTACATGGGTGTTGGGATTTGAACTCCAGTCTTCATGCCTACACACCAAGAGTTCTTAACTGCTCACTGAATCCCTTATTGAACCTGGAGCTCACTGCTTTGACTAGTGGCCAGCGAGCCCCAGAAAGCCTTCTGCCGTTGCTTCTCCAGTGCTGGAGTTAGACATGTGCAGTGCCCAACCCCACGCTTGGCTGGCTGGTCACCCTTTCTGTTGTCTTTAGTTTTTCCCTCCCTCCCTCCCTGTCTTCCCCCCTCCCTCCCTCCCTGTCTTCCCCCCTCTCTTTCCCTCTCTCCTTTGTTATGGATGTTAGAGATCAAACCCAGATCCTCATGTTTGTATAGCTAGTACTTTACCTATAGAGTCACCTCTCCAGTCCCTATGAAGAAATTTTCTCTATATAAATTAAAAAATACTGACTGGGGATATATAATTCCACTGAAAAGCACTTGCCTAGAATGTGTAACCTGGGTTAGAGCCTCATACTACCAAAGAGAAAAGACAATTTCCCATATTTCAAAGTAAGATAGGTGTTAGCATTTTTTGGAGACTCTAAAACATTTCAATTCTTTTCACTATTTCTTTCTTTGCTAAGTTTGTAGTTTTGTTCTATACATTTTGGCTTGCTAAAAGTAGGTGTTTTTCACTTGATGTCAGTGTGAAAAATAAAGGTAATAATAAATAGTACTGGTGTGAACAAGTGCTCACTTTCATGTTGATTTTATGGACATTCATCTCTTGGCTCCATTTGTACTGGAGAACGCTATCATTGGAGGGGGATTTGATAGTTTTAAGCAATTCATAAAAGTTACGTGTCATTATCAGCAGGAATTGTTTGGGGCAAGAATATCCCATTTCTTTAGAAATTGAACAAATTAAAAATGAACATTTTTGAGAGCTTTAAAGTTAGTTTTTGGCAATAAACATAAATGGCAGTGGGGATGATTGTAGTGGTAGAGGAGGCTTTGTTGGTACTGATGATGGTAGAGGAGAAGCCTATAGTGATAGTAGTGGTGGAGCAGGTGGTGCTGGTGATAATGGAGGAGTGATTGATAATGGTGATGATAGAGAAGATAGTGTTGGTGATAAGGGTAATGAAGGAGATTGGTGGCAGTGAGGGTGGTGATGGATGAGATTGGTGGCAGTGAGGGTGGCAATGGAGGAGATTGGTGGCAGTGAGGGTGGCGATGGAGGAGATTGGTGGCAGTGAGGGTGGTGATGGATGAGATTGGTGGCAGTGAGGGTGGCAATGGAGATTGGTGGCAGTAAGGGTGGCGATGGAGGAGATTGGTGGCAGTGAGGGTGGCAATGGAGGAGATTGGTGGTAGTGAGGGTGGTGATGGAGGAGATTGGTGGCAATGAGGGTGGTGATGGAGGAGATTGGTGGCAGTGAGGGTGGCGATGGAGGAGATTGGTGGCAGTGAGGGTGGCAATGGAGGAGAAGATTGTGGTGATGTTGCTGTTGGTGATGGTGATAATGACGTACTGGTGCTAGTGGTGGTGATGATGATGCTGGTGCTCCTGGTAGTAATGGTAGAAATGGAAGTGATGGTTGAGAAGGTGAAAATGCAGGTAGTATAGGGGGCTAGAAAGCAGGTCCAAGATCTGGGACTTAGTATTTGCGGCTTTGAGGCTTGGCTTAGGGGAGCACACTCATGTATAAGACAGCTGGGTTCATGACAGACCAGACTGGAAACACTGGCTTGGAGTTTAATTAACTTGGCAATTTTGGACAGGATTTTTTTTTTTTTTTTTTTTTTTTTTTTTTTTTTTTTTTTTTTTTTTTTTTTTTGGCTAAATAGGACTGGACTGGGAGATATGAGGTTGTAAGGATCTGAATGGACTGGAAAGATTATCGGTTGGGTCAGGGTTGATAAGAGTGCCACTGTTTCCTAGACCTGTCCTGTACCTTTCCCTTTCTCGCTTCTGAGCTGTTGAGCTTGCACATTTCTTTTTTCCCACAAACAATAGTGATCTTGACGATGGCCAGTTTTCAGTTGATCATTTCTTAAATATGTATAGAGTGTTTTTTATGTGCCAGGTAGTGTTTAACCATTGACAATTCAATGTCAAGCAGAGAGACAAGGTCTCTGTCTGAAAAGCCTTTATGTTGTTGTGGGGCAAACAATAAACCCTCAGATAAACAAGATAATTTTGAATTATTACTGTGCTCTGAGGAGGGCTCATTTGAACAGAAAGCTAAGTGAAGAGAAGAAAGACGCGACATAGAGAGGCAGGCAGAGAATATCCCAGTGGAAGGAACGGTGGGTGTGGTAATGGGAGGAAGCTGGGTGTACTTAAGGTCAAACAGGGAAAGGTTTCTTGGATTTTTGTTTTGTTTTGGTTTTTGGTTTCTGAGTCAGAGTCTCTCTACATAGCCACTGGCTGTCTAGAATTCACTATGTAGTTGGATCTGGCCTCTGCCTCCACATGTTGGGATTAAAGGCATGCACCAGAATAAGATGATTGTTGTTTGAGGAGAGTATATAATGGAGCGAATGGAGAAAGATGGCACTGAAGAGGTAAATAGATCCAGGTAAGGTAGGAATTTACTGTAGCGAGGAGGTGTGGGCTTATTCTTTGTGTTAGGATTTTAGATATTACTTCCTTTTCCCAGTTGCTATGTGGAGGATAGATTGTAGGTGTAGCAGTGAAAGTTGGGAGACCATTTATTTCACTTTTTAGAAATTTGATTTATATGTTTAGGTATTTGCTTGTGTATGTATCTGTGCGTACCACATGCATGCCTGGTGTCCAAGGGATACAGAAGAGAGTATTAGACCCCCTGGGTCTAGGTTATGAACTTTTATATAGCCTACCGCGTGGGTGCTAGGAATCAAACTGGGGTCCTTTGGAAGAGTAGCAAATGCCATCTCCCACTCACGAGGTCATTTAGATATCTGTTGGGGTCAGCCAACTGAGAATGGGTATTTGACATGAAGTGGTAAATCATGGTTATTAGATTTGGGAGATGTTTGGAGGTAGAGCCACAGAAATTGGTGCTTGCCTACAAGGTAATAAAGATTTAGAAAGGGTGATCTGAGGAGCCGGACAATTGTGTGTTGTTTCAGATGATGAAGATGGGAAGGGAGTACATTTTTTGGGGTAGTGGAAGTTGGGGATTAGTAGTTCTCTTTTGGTAATGTTCACGTTGACTGTTGAAGAATACTTGGAAGTGATTTTGAGTAGGTTTGACTCTGTGATGGGAAAGGATCAGATGTCACAAACTAAGTCACGGAGTTAGTGCCATCACTTTGAATGGTAGCATAAAGAATGGAAGGAAAAAGAGAATGAAGGGCGACCAGTGATAGTGCTGAGTATTTTGCAGTTTGGATGAGCAAATCATGAGGAGGTAAGCTAGGGGCATGCTAGCTTTAGAATGGGAGTACTCTGAGGAAAGATGTTGGGAATTTCTGACAGGCTAAGAAAGTGGAGAGTGAATTGACATTGGCTGGGGTGGGGGTGGGGGTAGCCTCATCAGGGTGGGTGGTTCTACTCCAGCAGTTTACCTTGCACAGTCTTAGTTTATGCTGACTATCTGGTGTCTTGTCTGATTAGTACTACTGCACTCAGAATGTTCTAGAATGGACGGTGAATTACAGGGTCTTACTAATCGATAATGACCTCAAAATTTGGATGTGACAGTAAAAATGAAAAGTTGATTGGAGTGGATGGAGGAGCATTTTGCTCCAAAAGCAAAGAAAAATGATCGCTTTGAAGGGGATGAGGAGGGTAGTGGAGGGTTGTTTTCAGTGTGAGTATCCTAAAGCAGGTTTCTGTAACAGAGTGACCCATGAGAAGCAGAGGTTGGTAAAAATACAATGAGAGAAGGGTATACTGGGGAAGGTCTTATAAAATTGATAAAGGTTAGGGTCTGAAAGTAGAGGGATTTACTTGGGATGGGCGACAAGGAAATTATTTCACTGTTGAGTCAGAGGAAATGCAGACATGTTTATAGGTTTAAGTAGGTTAGTGGCCTGGATGGTGGATAGGTTAGATGTCTTGTTGGTCTGCCTGTATTTATAAAGATGGGGGTGGTGATAAGGTACCTGCCTTGATGAAAACGGGGAAAAGTGATACTCGCCATTTAAGGAGAGACCAGCAATGCGAAGTCATCATCTTGGAAAGGACAAAGGTGAATTTGCTCACTAAGCACAGTAAGTTGAAAGATCCTGTTGAGAGCTCACTTGAGATTAACCAGCATGATCAGCTAGAATGGTTGTGTGATTTACTTCAGTCACATCTAGCTATCTCCATATAGAGTTGATGAGTACAGTTATTGCTATAAAATGCTGCAGAGGAAACCAGCTCTGTGGCCTCATACCAAAATTATTCACCTTTGCACATTGACAGGTTCAAGTCACCTAAGCTGGGCTGAGTGACTAGCTGTGTTCGACATTTCTGCCATCCTTCTGTATTAATGAAATCTAGAAGGAGAACACATGGGTAGATCATTGAGAGGAGTGGGGGATGGTTGTGTGATCTGCGTTTGTCTGCTTTAGAGATGTTATCTGTGTTTTCACTCTGGATCTGTACATTTTCAAAAGCTGTCAGAAGTTGATTGTAGAGGGTCGTGGCTTAGGTTTTTAAAAGGCCATTGGTAAGTGAGTAGTAGGGACTGATGTCATCTGATAATCCCATTAAGGACAGTGAGGGCTTTTGAGCTTCAAGGAAGCTGGGTTTAGGGAGGAAGGAGTACCAGTAGGGGTTGACATCTATCTGGGTGTTAGGAAGCACTGCTTTTTTTAGGTGGGGGTGGTGCCCAATTAGTGGAATAAGTTCAGTGAGTCATCATAAGAGATTAGAAAGTTCTAGTCACGTCTGAAGTCTGTCTCTAACGTCTAAACAGAATAAGGAATAGGTTCTAGAAAGTTTTCATGTTCTGTGAAACTTTTGCATTCTGGATTGTAATGTAGAAAGTCTTGTGTGGAGTGTGATACATAGGGTATGAGAGGAAAAGTTGGATAAATAGTAGGTTGGGGTCTGAGTTTGTTACTAATTGGATAAACACATTGGTGTTTGGTTGTATTTTTGGTTTCTTTCTTTTTCTTTTTTTTAAAATAGGGTGTATTATTTATTTATTACATGTATTTGTCCATGTGTGGGTGGTTATGCCACAGTGCACGTGACCAGAGGACAGTTTTTGACAGTCTGTTTTCTCCTTTTGCGATGTGGGTCCCAGGCTTGGTGGCAGTGAGTCCTCTGATCTGTCTGTCTCTCTAACCTTCTAGATTGTGTTCTTCAGGGTACATTCTTAATAGGGAAATGTCCAGTATGTGACCACATGACTATCAGGGAACTGTGAGTACTCCCAGAAAGTAAGTTTTCTTTCAGTGAACAGACATGCAATCAGACCTGCTTGAGATGGGAGCCAAGCAGATTACCTCAGAGTGATAGCTGGATCTTGAGGCCTCATTCTGTTTCTTGGCATTACGGCTTTAGAAACTTTTCATTAGGTTGATTGTACTCTTGGGAAGCAGATCTTGTTAGTCAAAATTGAAAGATTAATATAGGAGCCTTAATAATATTATATTTTCAGTAGGGTCTCAGGTATTACTATGGATTGTTATGTATATATGGCCAATGTGATATGTATAATCTAGCTAGTTATATGATAGAATTTGTAGTCAGAGCATCATGTGGGGAGCATGGATGCCGGGGAAGAGTGGTTCTCTCAGAGATGAAAAGGTGGGGGTGGTCCTATTGAGCTCTCAGTCTATTCTAGAACCATGTTTCACACAATATGGGTATTGAGTATGCACCATGAGACCCGGTGCCTCCATCTTTCCTAGGTTGCACTTGACCTTAACAGACAGTTGCCCGTCACGTAGCCTGTTTAGTTAGTAAGCAGTATGTGTGCTCTTCCCCGGGCATGTGTGGATATAAATAGCTAACTAACTCTTCTAGCTACAGTGAATCACTCAGGTAGTGACTCTCAACCAGAGGGTCCTGGAATCTTGAGTTCTTCAGAACATCCTGTGGATATTTAATAATATGGACATCTACACTATTAAAAATACTTGCTTCTGAGAAAGACAATAACCGTATACCTGATTATCCCCCCCCCCCCACTGTTGTATTGGGGATTGAACCCTTAACCTCATGAGCATATTAGGCCAGCTTTCTACAATTTAGCTGTGACTCCAACCCCTTGGTTATATTTTATTCTTACTGAAAGATCCCTTTCCAGGTCTGCTCCCCTATTAGCACCCTTTGGTCGTCTTAGTAGGTTGACCTTTCTTCCTTAAGTAGCACAGGAGTGAAAGTTGAGTGGGAGATTTAGCTTCCAGGTCTTGTTAATTATCCTTACTGGCCTCTTAGGACATAATCACTTAAGTGTATAATGCTACATGTTGAAATGACAGTTGAACAATTCAGAAAATAATAATAAGCTCATAGAGTGGTTCTCTGCTAGAAAATCTCCATGAGCCAATGGACCCTGGCTAATTATCATATGATCGTTTTCAGCTCAAGTCCTGAATTATCATTAGCTTCAAGAATGGATTTGAGTAGGGCATTAACCTTTCTGTCTTCTTAGCCATTAAGTGAAGCCAATAATGCCTTGGCATATTATGGAAATGCTATAAAATGCACCAGTTAAAGCTTGCAAAAATATTTAAAAGGCTTCATGAATGTTGAGCAGAAATGAGATATGGCCTGCAAAAATAAGACCGAGGAAGATGAGCAGCTCATGAAGTTTGTCTGAAGGTGTCACTGGGTTAAAGTGGCCACCTGACAGCCTATATTCTCAATCATTGTCTTTGTTAATTTGCTACCGAGTTCTCTCCATATGTGAGTTTTTTGAGTTTGAATTAGTGTTGAGATAAAACTCTGGAATGGTTCTTGTACCGTGATGCATACTTGATTTATAGCAACCTATTCCATCGGCTTGACACAGTGTCTGGAGAAAATGTGTTATTATTTCTCCCAGCATAACATGTAGAGGGCTGTTGTCTTCTACTTACACCCTGTTGTACTGTGTGATTGAAGTAAGACCTTTGTTAGATGATGTGCCTAGAAAGCATAATTTAAAACTTGAAAAAAATCATACGTAAAAATACCTTAGGTCAAACCTACAGAACAAATAGTTGCTTATAGTCAATCATTATAGCTTCTATCAATGAGGTCGTATCATTGGTGTGCATTATCTGATATTCTAATATTTAGTAAACTTCTAACATATTTTATCAACCTTATCAGGATGGCAGACATAGAGGTTTAGTATTATCCAAAGACAGAAAATTTTTAGTGATTTACAATTTGAGTAGTTTTGTGGAAGTCTGATTTTGGTCCAGTATTTGAGCAGCTAGAACATACTTTGTTCAGTCATTGCAATTAAGTTGTGGTATATTCCATATAATTCAGGAGGACAGAGCACGTAAAAGTCTTACTTAAATTTGCTCTGGGAAGACTGTTACAGTTAGTGAGCTGGAGAAATTTAAAACCTTGTCCTGATAACATCTTCTAGAACTCTGTGGATATAAACCTTGAAGCTGCTCTAGGTCCTTGTTTGGGACTCAGCTTCCACGTGGCTTAGTGCCATTGAAGGATACACTCTCCGAAGATGTCCACACAACTGAATCATTCTGAGACTGTTTTCAATGGCTTTATGTGACACACACAAGACATTAATCATGATGACCCAAAACTGACTTGACCTCGATTATAACATTGCAAATTACAACATTGCTGTAATAATTTTGAATAGTGAAGAACTACGGAAGTTTTTCATGATCTTTGATACTTGCTTCCTGTTGTTGCCTGGGTATGGAACTTGTGTATGGCACATTGGAACCCACCTGGCCACCAGCACCCTGAGTGGGTCTCTCCAAACAGGCTTGGTGGTTAAGGAAGCTTGAAATTCAATTATTTGTGGGTCTGGCATGGTTAAGTTTGAGATCAAACAAATTTTTGTAAAGCCAAGTATTATTGCTGTACAAATTTTAAAATTAGTATGACCTTTTGACTTTGATGTCTTAGTTTCATCGATAGGTTAAGATAATTCTGGTGCTTTTGATAGTCTGTTGATTCTGAAGTTTGTATTGTGGGAAACTGAATACATTGCTGCTGTGTATTCAAGATGTTAGCGGTCTATGAGGGTGTGTGTGCATGTGTGCACAGAGGCCTGAGGATGATGTCATTGGTGTTTTCGTTTATTGTTTTTCAGTTTATTTATTTCTTATTGAGCATGGTGTTCATCAGTTGGCCAGACTAGCTGGCTAATGAGCCTGTGCGGTCTTCCTGTCTTCACTTCCCAATGCTTAGATTATAGGTGCATACCCAGCCTTTCTTATAAGATTCTATGGATCTGAGTTTAGGCCTTCATGTTTGCATAGCAAGCACTTTACCCAGTGAGCCATCTTTCTGTTCTAACTCCACTTAATATTTTAAATAAAGTCTCTGAGTGCTGCTGTAGAAATTTTGTTACAGAACAGCATTTCATGTTTTTATTTTGATTTATTTTAAATTTCGGGCCCTGATGGGGCCATTATTTTCCATTTTAAAAAAAGATTAGATGTATGGTTTATGAATGCTACCTGTTGACTTCTAGCTAATCTCTAGTATGTATTTTCTGTTTTGTATTTTGATGGGATGGAAGGCCTATTGTATGTAGCTCTACTGTTGAGCTGCATCCTCATCCCTTAGTGAGGGTTTTAAGGGCTCATTCTTGTTTCCTTAGTGAAATTTAACTTAGATCTTAATTGTGTAGTTTGCAGAACTAAGAAATGCAGCTACTTATGACCCTTGGTGCATCAAGACACTGAACATTGCAGAAACTCGGGTTTTTCTCAGTAAATGTTTCACCCTTGCCCAGACCACCAATGTGATTTCTATAGGCATAGTTTTGGCTACTTTATCTAAATAGAAGCATCCAGGATGTAATGTGGGTGGCCATCTGTCCCATGCTGTAGTGTCCATGGCTGGGTGTTTGGCAGTTTCGCTTCTGCATTCTTGCCGAGTGATCCTTTCTTTGCATTGACTATGAGATATAGTGTGTTGATAAGTACTCACCTTAACAGTTTGGGGTGATGAAAAGGTCTAAAGTGCCTTGATGGGCAATGCTGAGCTTAGCAAATACACCGTACTTAAGCTCTTGTTCGGGTCAGCCAAGCCTTCAGTAAGGTGGGTGGATGTAATATCTTATAAAGTCAAATCTAATTTGATGTTTTGCTTAGGTACTTTGTTATGTATCTTTCTTCCTGTTTTTCTAGCAATAGTTTAATCTTACTATCGTCTTTTTTTTATGTCCCACATTAGTTTTGCAACACATAAAATGAATATTTAATGGAGTCAGAGTTCAGAGGAGAGATGTTATTTCTTATTAAAAAAAAAATGCAACTGCCAAGTAATTATTTCCCTCTTTAGAAGTGTGTGTGTGTGTGTGTGTGTGTGTGTGTGTGTGTGTGTGAACACAAGTGTGGAGGCCAGCAGACTTCCTCACATGTATCCCTGGGAACACCATCTGTCTCCGGAGACAAGTTTTGTCATTGGCCTGGAGTTCATGAGTCAGGATGGACAAGCCAGGATGGGTGGCTGGTGATTCCCAGGGATGCTGCCCATCACCTCCTCAGCACCGAGATAACATGAGCATGCACCTCTGCTTAGCATTTTTGTTTGTTCATTTTGCTTTTTGAGACGGGGTCTCTTCATGTAGCCCAGCTGTCCCAGAACTCCAGGTCACAGAGATACATCTGCCTCTGCCTCCTGAGTGCCGGGCTTAAAGGCAGGTGCCTATGAGTCTGGTATTTTTAGTGGCTTCTGTGGGTTGAGCTCAGTCCTCATGCTTATGAGACAAATACTTTACCAACTGCTGCATCTTATTAGCCCTTCAAGTAGTTCATCAAGGGTTAGGATTTTATTGTTTGTATGTAGCTATAGGCCAGTGTTTTGATTTAGTGCTTGTTCTAAGAAAGCAAGACAACAAAAATGATTAGCCTTCTCTAGAACTTTAAAGACTCCTATTGGAAAATACTGTGTTGTTTAAAAAGAAGGTGAAGCCAGGTATGACAGGGCATGTTTGCACCAGTACTTAGGAGGCACTGGCAGGCAGAGCTCTGAGCATGAGGCTCTATACCTTGAGTTTAAGGCTATCCAGGGCTACATAGTGGAGCTCTTGTGTTTAAAAAAAGAAAAGAAAAGAAAAGAAAAGAGGTGGAGAGGGAGAGAGGGAGGGAGGGAGAGAATATGAACAAATGCAGGTGTAAAAGAAAGGTCAGCGGGAAGAGGAAAGACCAGGAGAAGAGAGGCAAATTAATAACACAGTAATGCAGTCAGATTCCAGGGAACCTGATTCCCCCGGTCTAGGGAATGATTGCCACAAGAATGAGGCAACAGAGATAAGTTGTTTTGACAGTTGTATTTGGCATTTGTCATCATTGTTGTGAAGGTGCCTGTGACCTTTGAGAGGCCAGAGGCACCCTTAGTTCCTCGTCTGAAGACCATCTTAACCACTGTCCTTTGAGTAACTTAAACATGATTTTTAATTCTTTCAAGTTTTTTAAAAATTTATTTATTTTATTTACTTATTATGTATACAGTGTTCTGTTTACATGCCAGACGAGGGTACCAGATCAAATTATAGATGGCTGTGAGCCACCATGGGGTTGCTGGGAATTGAACTCAGGACCTCTGAGCAGCCAGTGAGTGCTCTTAACCTCTGAGCCATCTGTCCAGCCCTCTTTAATGTTTTAAAGGGAAGTTTTGAGGTCTGCCGAGGGTGCTTATTGCTTTCTAGTTTCTATTTTAGAAATTGACTTGGTTCTTCAGCTTGCAGATCTGATTTCAACAGTCTCATTTTGTTCGCTGAATCTCATATAGCCCAGGCTGGCTTTGAACTCTCTACGTAGCTTAGGATAGTTCCTGTTCCTAAGTGATGTACACCACCCGGCCCAGTTTTATGTGGTGCTCGGGTAGATTTGATTGGTGGCACACAGAAGTGTTCCCAGCGTGCTAGAGTTTGAGGCTGGCTTGAGCCAGATAGCTCAGCCCTGTCTCGGAGCCAAAACCAATATAAGCAAACAGACAAAGGCACATCTAACTTGACACGTGACAGTTTTTGTTTTTTTTTTTTTTTTAATGTTTGTTTTTATTATGTTTTCAGGTACAGTTCCTCAGGCTGGCCACAAGTGTGCCATCCTCCTGTTTCAGCTCCTGAGCGCTAGGGTTAGCAGTGTGTGTCTTCATTTCCTGGTTTGTAGTGATACTTTAAGACAAAAGCACTAATGTGGTTGGGATGAAAGTTTGAGAAGGGATAATGGAATAAAATACATGTTTTAAAGGAGAGGGCTACCTACCTTGCGGATCTTCACCACTCGATCAAGCATTGGCCCCGTTTAGTTGTACAACATTCTGGACAGAGCTTTTCTACAGATGGGAACTTTGTGGCATAAGAGGACTTGGTGGTTTTCCAGGGTCACAGAGCTACTGTGGAATGATTGATTCTAGATTCAAGGCCTGAGTTCTCTGACTAAAGCCTGTGGCTTATTCTAGATTCTTCTTAGTCAGTTCATGCCCTTGAGGCTTTCTAAGAATTCAGTGGCAGACTGGTGTCTATATCCACAGCTTCTCACTTTCCACCTTGGTTTGTTCATAGCTTTGGACTTTTGAATCCAAAGACCTTTTAGAAGGCAGGAGTATTGGGGAGCTAGCTGTTTGTGTCCCCACTAAATAAATGGAAGCAATGCCCATTAGAATCTGAGCCCCAGGATGGCTGATGGTTTTGCCTGTTTTGTTAACTTCTATATCTCTGGAACCTAGATTATTAGTACCGAAGTGGCTATTCAATACAAATTTGTTAAATGAATAAGAAGTCATTATCACGTGAATTAATGCCCCTGGGTCCTGAGGGAAGAGTAGAAGTTGAGCCAATTGGGTCAGGGGAAAGACTGTTGAGAAACATTCCTTGGCCTCAGGGCAGGGCCCTGGGCAGATCTCATACACAGCAGAGTATGACAAGACTGGGCCAGGTAGCTTCTCTTGTAGAAGGATCCTTGTTGGGAATAAAGGGGAGAGGGACAGCTGGGCTGGAACTGGGTCTGAAAAATAATGTCATAATGCTAAGGCCACGTTCACAATGGCATTAAGACAGCTGGCTTTAGTGGTTCAGAAGCTCTCCTGTCAGAGACAAGATTGGACTTGGGTGCAGGCTGTAAGGGCAGGAACCAAGCTGTCACTGGAAGACACCAGCAGCTCCTTGTCTTTTTCCTCATGTTCCTGCAGGAGAAATTCGGTCTGTGTGAATGACCAGCTGTTGTCCCTTTTTTGTATAACTCGCTGGCTATCAGGCTTTTCTAATGTGGTTGATTGTTAAAGCTGTGCCTCCACTGTTTTTATAATATGCTATAGCTCTATTGTAAGTTATTATAATCACAAATAATAAACTTTACTATAAGTTATAGCAAATATTTTAGAAGTTTTATTTTGTCACATTTACTTTATACATTTTGGGGTACTGGAAACTGAGCCTAGAATTTGGCCTATGTTAGGCAAATGCTATGTTAATCAGCTACATCCACAGTCCAGAGAACTGGTCATTATTTTAAAATCCATATTAATTGTGATGCCTGGTGTGCCAGCACTTACCTATAATCCTGGTGATTGGGAGGTTGAGACAGGTCGAGTGTGAGTTCAAGGCTTGCCTGGGTTACCCAGCAGCTCACCAGTGTTCATTACTACTAGCTGTAAAATATTTATTGTGTTGCTTTACAATATCTGAGTCAAGCTTGACACATTATTACAATGCTTTTCCTGAGCACATGAATAATAAACACTACAGTAAAATTTATGGATATAACCTGTTTTGTTTTTTATCTTCTCAGAGTACATTCCAAACATATACCTGTAGCATCAAAGCTTCTCTGTCTTTCTGAGTGTGTGTGTGTGTGTGTGTGTGTGTGCGCGTGTATGCATGTGTTCGTGTGTATATGTGTGTGTCTGTGTGTGTGTCTGTGTATGTCTTTGTGTGTGTATGTGTGTGTCTGTGTGTGTGTCTGTCTTTGTGTGTATGTGTGTGTCTGTGTGTGCATGTGTGTGTCTGTCTTTGTGTGTATGTGTGTGTCTGTGTGTGTGCATGTGTGTGTGTGTCTCTTTGTGTGAATGTGTGTGTCTTTGTGTGTATGTGTGTGTCTGTGTGTGCGCATGTGTGTGTGCGTATGTGTGTGTGTGTGTACTAACAGTACGTTCCACTGTTTTCATTGTCTTGTATCTGATAACTGATGCAGCAGTAGATGCTCTGTGCCCTTGTGTGTACTGATTCTTCTGTGTTACCTCTAATCATATCTACTTTTATTTTGAGGAAGGGTCCTGCTTTGTAGTCCCTGCTGGCCATGCTGACCCAGAACTGGAAATAGAGCTCAGGCCAACCTGCAGCTTTGTAGTAATCTTATCCTCCTGCCTCTGCCTCCCAGGTGCTGAGGTTACAGGTAGGCACCTGATTACATCTTTTAAGACAATTTAAAATGTATTTATTAACATATTTTTCTTTTTAATTAAAGATCTTTTTCATATAATATACTATACCCACGGTTTCCCTTCCCCTCCATCCCACACACCCAAATCTACACCTTTCTTTTCTCAGTAGAAAACAGTCATCTAAAAAAATCATAAAATAAAAACAAAACCAGAATAGGACAAAACAAATAAAAAGAGCTGAAGAAAAAGCACAGGAAACACATAGGGACACACACATTCCCTCACACAGAAAGCTCGTGAAAACAAAGAGCCCAGACAAACCTCATGAGACAAGTAACCCCTCCAGAAATACTGCTGAGCTGGTTTGTGGTGACCATCTCCTGCTGGGCATGAGGCCTGCCCTTGTGTGGTTCCTGTACCCAATGCGATTCTGTTGGAGAAAATGGATTTTTTTCCATTGTGAGCAGCTAATTGAAGATAGCTTCTGGGTTAGAGGTATGGGGGGGGGGTGCTTGTTACTAACACATTAATTATGAGTAATGATGGGTTTCATTTTAAGAACATTTGATCAAAAAAGAAAGACTGATGACGTGAGACGGGATATCATCCTGTGAATGAGGGAAACAGATGCTAGTGTTTCTTTGTCATGGGATTGAGTCTTTGATTCAGTTCCAGAAAACAAACAAATGAAAACCAATACCCTGGGATTAGAGACTGTTAGTGATTGTGGGCCAGCCCTGTTAAGTGGTTCATTGGCTTTGTTTTTCCAACAATGCTGCACGTAAGGCAGGTGTTGTCTGTATCTGTGTTCTGTCAGAGACACCTTGGTTGCCAAAGATGGAAGTGGGGGCTGTAAAAAGATGAGCTAAGGCTATGCTGCCTCCAGTTTTTCTTTCCGCCTTCATTATTGTACCACTCAGAAGTCCATCAATCACAGGTATATTCCGGTAGTTCATCTCTCCTAAAACTTCAAATGTCTCTGGACAAAACTTATTCTGTAGGCGTTTAGTACTAACTACAAAGTGAACTAATAGAAGAAAGATTTTTGGACCCTGCTATTGGCATATATCTCAAAAGACAGAGCTTGGGTAAGGCCGAGTTGGGTAGAGGAAGTCAAAGTAGGTGTGTTTAGAGGTATGCTTCCTGGTTGTGGCTTCCCTGAGAGTTAACCATGACTAAGAAGAGGGCAGGACGGGCAGGATGCCAGAGACAGACACTTCCTGTTTCCAAACTGCATGGCGTAGTCCGGCATCCCTGAAAGAGGAAGTACAACCTTCCTGTTTCTTTTTTGTACCTGTTGAGGTCAGCTGCTAGTGCTGCTCAGTGGTGCTCTGGCTTGTAACCGTCTGATGACTGTACATTAGCGGTGAGCTGAGTAAACAGACCCATGGAGCATGACTTGCTCAGAATCTGGGATTTGAGTGCAGATTTTAGAAGATGTGTACATGTTGGTGAAAACCACTGATTTTATTTCACAATGAGATTTTTTTTTGTCTGTGCTTGTGTGTATGTGTGCGTGTGTGTGTGTTTGTGTGTGTATGTGTGTGCATGTGTGTATGTGTGTGCATGTGTGTATGTGTGTGTAGTGTGTGTGTATATATACATACACATCTGTGAGCATGTGTATAGGAGCCAGAGGTCAACATGTTGGGTTTCTTTTTTTCTCTCCTTCCTTCATTAGGTCACTTATTTATTTGAGACAGAATCTCTCGCTGAATCTTAAGCTCACCAATTCAGTAAAAGTAGTTAACAAGCTCCAGGGCGCTCCTGTCTCTACCTGCCCCGTACTGGGATTATAGGCGCATGTGGATTTTCTTGGCTTTTTTTTTTTTTTTTTTTTTTTTTTTTCAATTGTGGGTTCTAGGGGACTAAACTCAGGTCCTTATGCTCACGCTACAAACTTTTACCATTGAGTTAGTTCACTAATCCCCATGATAAGACTCTTCAAGTTCAACAGCCTTCAGCTTCTTCATGTGTGGAGATAATGTCAGCCCTCTGTTCAAGTCCTTGTTTGCTTTCAGGGCCTTATTTCTGAGATACACATAAAAGGGTTGGTGAATTAGTAAAAACCCACACTTTAGCGGTGAATTTGTGAGTTTACAGTGACTGAGCTGTCAATTTCACAGTCAAGTTTTCTTAGCTATTAGAGCATCTTATGTATTCAGTATCCAGAATCTTTGTAATTTCTTCCTAATAAACAGACTGCTAATGGCTAGGGATATAAAAGACTTACTATATAAATTATTTCCTCCATGGTGGAGTGAATGCCCAAGCTGGAAATACACTACAGATTCTAATAGCCAACCGGAAGAAATGTCCTTGTCTGAGCAAAGCGTCACATGTGTAATTTGGCTTGTCAATGTGCGGTGGGCTGAAAGCATCTTACTTTAAAATGTGCAGCTGGTAAAAGTGTCTCGAGGACACTGATTGTTTGGTTCAGGCATCCTTGCCTAGCATTCTGTTTGTCTTTGTCCATCAGTGTTGCCCCTACCCGCCTTCTTTGTTTATTGCGGAATGTTTTCCTGAGTATAATATCTATAGCCTTTAACTTGTCTTTATGAAATTACCATATCTGTGTGAAAAAATTATTTTCTAAAATGATGGCATATTAGATAGCATTGAGTTAGATTTATTCAATTAGCTACCATGCTCTTCTACTTCATCATCTTTCCCTAAACATTTACGATGCTGCCGTCTACAAGAAGACCTTCATGGAGAGCGCTCTTCTCTACAGAACCCTGCCCTAGGTAGAAGGCCTTGACACACTGTCAGGCAGTCTGGTGAAGGGGGGGCCCAAAGCTCACCCATTTCATCAGCATTTCCTGCTCTCACTGCTTGTGGCTAGAGTTCTCAAAGTAAAGAAAGGCATTTTGCCACTTGCTTCTTCCCTTTTTAAAAGTCGTGTGTGACTAGTCAAATGGTACATATCTAATAGAACAGTTAGAAAATTGTTTACTAACAAAAATAAATCTAAAATTTTAGATAGCCACTAAGTGGAGATAATCTCCAAAAAACAGTTGTGAAATTTCCTTCTAGACCTCCCTTTGTGTTTAAACACACACACACACACACACACACACACACACACACACACACACACACACACACACACAAGACAGGGAGATGGCTCAGTGGCTAAGTATTTGCAGCTCTTTCAAAGGTCCCAAGTTCAGTTCCCACTACTGGTGTAATTCTGCTCACAACCACCTGTCACTCTAACTCCAGGGAATCCAACACCCTCTTCAGGCCTCTGTGAGCACCTGCGCTTACATTTGTATACCCACACAAGGGCACACACATACACACAGTTAAAAAGAAGAAAGTTTCGTGGCATATTGGCATATGTGAGCAGTGAGCCAATATGAATTCAGTCTCCAGTTCAAGGCCAACCTAATCTAAGTAGTGAGCTCCAGGTAGTCAGAGTTAAATAGTAAAACTGTGTCTCAGAAATATCTAAAATAAAGTTTTTTTTATTTAAAGAAAAAGTTACCATACTGTATATTCTGCTTAGAAATACAGATATAGGAGTGTGGCAGAGGTTTAGGGGCAGGGTGTTCTGTGACATCTTTGTGAAGGTGATCAGTCATCTCAGGAAGTGGTCACTGTGGTGTTGGCCTGAGTAAGAGGTCAAACTTAAAGAATTTTGAGGTAGGGATAAAGAAATGTCATATGCAAATATATTCCTAAAAATCATCTGTGAAATTCTGATTAGAGAGCACTCCAAATTGTGTCTGTTTTAAAAGGCAGTAACAAATTGATTTCTATTCAGGTTGATTGATTTCTGAGGCACATAGTTATCTATCTAGGGCCTGAGAGTCCAGCAGGATAAAACTTATTTGTTCTTATTGTTATAGTGTTTATACTCCTGAGGGAGATAGACAGTCAGTACAGGGACTAATACACAAGAATAATTTGGTCACGCAGTATAAAAGTAACTGGAAGGGACCGAGTGAGTGGTGTTGACTGACAATGCCTGGGGTGACAAAGTGGAAGTGGACCTCAGTACTGGCAGAATTGAGCAGAAGGAGAAGCCATAGGAAGGAACAGCCTCCATTCACATTTCTCCTACAGAGTCACATACCTGAGGGGGGTGTTGGCTTTGAGAATGTGGCCTTCCTCCTGATACACACTCTGAGATGCAGTCACTCACATCTGGGAAATCACAGTTGCTTTTCTGGATGGTTCAGAACGTTCTGAGGATCTTACAATGTTCTTGGGGTGTTTCTCAGTCTCAGGGCTGACAGCACCAAAGCATGAGCACATGGCAAATTCTGTTAGATAAATGAGGTGCCTGGCAGGCTATTGTGTCATATGAGATATGACTGGGGCTGACAGTGTGGCTCATAGCATGGATGAAATTTTCCATTTGGGCCCCATCTATTCTCCTTCCCCCCAAAATGTTCTATTGTTCAGCTGCTTCTTTAATCTAAAAACTTAAAAAACAAATTTTAGAAGGATAAATCTACTTTTTGGATCTTTTATTAACTTTGTTTTTTGGAGATTGTGTTTCTGTATGTAGCACTGCTGCCTGGAATTCAGAGATCTGCCCTCTTCTGTCTCCTGAGTGCTGGGAATGAAGGTATTTGCTACTGTGCTTGGCGATGACACGATATTTTTATGACTTAGAGCAAATCTGAAAATTACTTCTTAACATGTTCAAGGTGGCACATGCTTGTAAAACTCCCACCAAGGACCCAGCAGCAGGAGCATGACAAGTCTGAGGCCGGTGTGGACAGTGGAGTGAGATCCCCATCAAAACATACAGAAACCTCTCTCTTTTTTTAATTTTTTTTTTTTTTTAATTTTCTGAGTGTTTCCTGTCTTGTAGCCAATAGTACAGTGTACCTGTTTCAGAAGAAAATAATCTTCAGTTTTATGAGAGAGCCATCTGCCCTTTTATTGACATGTAAAATCACAGCAAATATGGTATATATAGTAATTATATATATTATATAGTAAATTTGATCTCACAAATCAGTGTTTTCAAAATTACAACCCTTTGCGTGCCGTCTTCAGGATGTTGCCATGTCTGTACTCTGAATCCTAATAAGCTTTCAATTCATTTCTCTATATTGGCTTAATTTTTGCTTAGATGCACGTATGTAAGAATGCTTGTGTAATTAAAATAAAGAAAAGGTAACCTTTAAATGAGCTCCTGTTACTTTATATTTTTAATTCCTTGAGAATTTCATAAAATGTATCTTAATCATAATCCCTACATTGCCTTAACTATGCTATCCCAACTTTGTATCCTTCTTTTAAATTTAATTATCTACTGAACCACATTGGCACACAACCTAAAGAGATTTTTAATTTGTGTGCATATGCATATGTGTGCATGTCCATGGAGGCCAGAAGAATGTGTTGGATTCCCTGGAACCATTGTGAACCACCCATCATGGGTGCTGGAAACTAATCTCCAGTCGTCTGGAAGAGCAGGCATCCTTAACCGTGGAGCTGTCTCTCCAGCCCCTGGTTTACGTTGTCAACCATGAACACAGAATGTCTCTGTGCTGTTTGAGTAGTTTATCCATTTTGATTAATATTACTCACCTAATAGGTTTGGTTTGTCCTCATATCAGATGTGTGGCTTTACTTGCGTTACACACCTCCACACCTCTGTATTAACTTCTGTATAATAACATCAATAATGAGGTGTTTTTGGCATCAAGTGCTTAGCTCTCTGCCTGCCTTGGTACTCCATAAATGGAAGCTACTAGGAGAGTGATTTTATTGATGTGATTGGTGTTTGCCACTGTGAAAGGATAGTATGGGATATTTATGTATTATGCTAATGCTTCCATTTCGTATCTAGAGCTGGGACTGAAGGTGTTGGTATGGTAGATCAAAGAGTTGGTCAACTGTATCATATCTCCCTAGCTTTCCACGGCATGGCCATAGGACTTAGACATTCTCTTCAACCTCACTTGAGTTTGGGTTCTTTGTGAGAAAAATTGGAAGCTTGATGGATTAGGTTCTACAATACACAGCCACAGGCTCTCAGCAAACTGAGTGGTTGTGGTAATGGGGTGTGGTTCATTTTATTTTGTTTTGTTTTAACCAGCTATTTAAATGATTCAAAGCTAGGTAGTTCTTGTGGTCCTAACTACTTTCCTGTTGGCATCGTGAATGACTGGTGGTCACCAGATATGATATTAGTGAACTGAGACAGGAATTATGTGTTTGTTTTGAAGCTGTATGTAATTAATTATGCAATTGTGAGTTCTTTCAGTTTGGTCCTAGTAAAATTACATCACAAAACTAAGGCAGTTTTGAAGAATTTACTAGCAAGATAAAAATAGTAATAAATGTTTTATACTGTTAGCTCACATGTTTATTATATGTTTACCAAGCCTGAAAATGAAGTAATTACTCCATTAATTAAAAAAAAAAAATCCAGGTAGTCGCTTCTCAAAAGAATTTTTCTACTTCTGCTCTCAAGCACTTGTGTAGACTTGTACTTATTATTATTATTATTAGTGAATTTGATTCTGGTAAGCTAGCTCTGAGCTTCCTAGTGATTAAATTCAAATCAGTAAAAGCAAAGTAAATAAACATGTAAGGAACTGGAGAGAAAGCTCACCAGTTAAGGGCTTGTTGTGCATTCATGAGGATGGGAACAGATTCCAGGATCCATGTAGCAAGCTAGACATCTAGTGTCTGACCCTACCCTAGTCCCAAGGAGGGTGGCAGAGATGGGGTTGCTAAGCTTTGATGGCTTCTCACTAGCCAAGAAAATGAAACCCTCAGTTTAGGAAGAGACTCTGACTCAAAAGTAATAGACTGAGATAGAGAAGACACTCGACACCCTCTTGTGGCCACTGTGTACTCACGCACATTTTTGAAGCCTGCACTAGCTCCTTTCTTGGATAGTCATGCGCATTTGTGAAGGGGTATAATGTCTGTTAGAAAAAATGTGTATAGATACTGTTTGCTCACAAGAATATATTGTCGACAATCTCATTTGTATAGATTTTCTTTTTCTTTTAATGGCTGCAAGGTGTTCCATTGAATGGATGGTGTGCGATTCAGGCCTCCACTTCCAGCTTCCACTTTTACCCACAATGACATTACAGTGGGGAGACTGTACACGTGTTAGTGAGTCAGGAGGCTCAGTTGCTGAGTCAGAGGATATAGGCCTTGGCAGTTTTGGTTGAAATAAACAAAGGGTTTTTTTCATATAAGTTCACTCCATCTGTAACCTCCCCAGCAGCATGTAGGCAAGCCTGTTTCTTCTCACCTGCTTTTTCCTCTTGTCCGTTGCGACTGTGGAACCTGTTGAAAAGACCTGTGTCATTGCTGGGGAAATGCCAACTAGATGGGCGATTATCACTGTTTATTTGTATAAATTCCAAAGAGTAAATATCACACTGAAGACCACTTTCTAAACTATCTATGTTTGCCAAATTAAATGGCTGTGTTGTTAAGAGTCTTGGAGTGTATTTTACGTTGCTTCAGAGCACAATTATGCTGGGATAGAAAATCTTCCAGTGTGAACGTGAGCAACAAATTAAAGCCTTCCACAGAGAGTCATTCTCAAAACGTAGCAAAACCACACTCTGCACATCAGGCGAAAAGGCTTGACTGTCTGTCACCACTGTATTTACATGTTATTTATATGTTGGCTTTCTTCTGTCTCCTAGATGTTCTTTCTGTATTTTCAAAGAAAGCTAATGGTAGTTAATAGACTTGGGTTAAATCACAATTAACCCTCAATTAACCTCCTGTTAGTTGCTACTACTTCTTCATAGCATCTGCACACACACACACACATGCATGCAGCGTGCACGCACACACACATATATCCACACAGACACACACGCACAGAGACACACATGCACACACACACACATACACACATACACACAACCTCCACATCCCAGAATAAAAGCCTCGATGCTTCATGTATGAAAGTCAGGGTAAATAATAATTCACCATAAAAGTTATTTCTTCTGCAAAATCAAGTTTTATTACCTAGATATGGGAAAATTGTAAGAGATATTTATAAGCACTTTTTGTCCTGGGCTGCAGTGTAGTGCATATTAAAGTAATAATTTTTTTATTTGTGTAACTATCATTGAGCTGCACCCCAGCCTTTCTAATGTAATCCTGAAGGAATGTTGAAGGTCACTTTTTATGCTAATGTAGCCTCTTTTAAAACTGACTTATTCTAATAGTTGATTTGGGGGGCGGGGGAGGTGGGTGGTCTTCAAAAGAACAGCAGGAATTTCAAGACTTTAAAAAAAAGAAATTTCTCCTTAATTCTGACTTTCAATTGTGGTCTTTAATATGGCAGCATCCTGATTCATTTACAGAGAAAACGTTCCTATTATTGACCCATTTGAAAGGGATTGAAGAGATGGTTGTAGTATTTATGGTGAAGATTATAGTTAAGTCCTCCAGAATAACCTGGGGTTAATATTAAATTGTTTGGAGTTACTTAAATACAATGACACATCTCAAGGCTGTTAGGCAATTACCTTTTATACATCTTAGCATATATACTATATTCTAGAGACATTGACTCCTTGTAGCTTGAGACTTATGTTGAATTTAATCTTTTTGATGCATGTCCACCCCCCAGCCCCTGTTATAGTCAGACTGTAGAACTTTGATCCTTCTATGAAATGCCGTTTTCCTGTGTTATGTATCTTTCTGGACCCACCCCTTCTCCAACAATCCAGAAAGTCAATGACTGCTTACAGGAAGGGAACAAAAGCATTTTGTAGCACCATAACACCCCCTTAGTATCCTAACAAGTATGCAAAAAGTTCAGATGAACGTTTTATGTTTATCAAATGAACCATTAACAGAATCCTGTGTGGCATCGTATATGTGATGGAGACCTGTGGAAATTATGGAGAATGTGAAGAATCACCATCATTTTCACAGTAACTATTGCATTTG
The DNA here is from genome assembly GCA_033318265.1 of Phyllotis vaccarum. Lineage (NCBI taxonomy): Eukaryota > Metazoa > Chordata > Mammalia > Rodentia > Cricetidae > Phyllotis > Phyllotis vaccarum. The sequence goes on along the minus strand of JARWLC010000002.1, from coordinate 171,649,413 downwards.
TTTGTATGGGATATGTGTGCATAGTCAGTGGCTGGACCTTCCTCATGTAGAAATGGCAAGGGGCGGATGGCTGCCCAAGTCACCTAAGTGTGTCCTTTGTGTCTTGCAGGTCCTTCTCCCAGCAGCTGGCCTGCTACAGTTACAAGACGTGAAGAAGACTTGCTGTGAATTTTTAGAATCCCAGCTTCACCCTGTCAACTGCTTAGGAATCCGGGCTTTTGCTGATATGCATGCATGCACAGACCTCCTGAATAAGGCCAATACTTATGCAGGCAAGTGTAACATGCCTTAGCTGGGTTTGAAACTGGAGGGAAGCAAACCCCTGAGATCTCTGTGATCCCACCATGGACTGTGGAAGGTCATGTCAGACTTCTGGATCTGGGCATTATAAAATTATGTCTAAAATTTGAGAATGATAGAACTGCAAAATTGAAACATAGTCCTGAAATTCTGAATTTAAAAGCAACTGGAGATGTACATGTAGAATGCTTACCTAGTAGGCATGAAGCTGTGGGTTTGATTTTCTAGCACTGCAGAAACTGGGAGTCGTGGCTATATACATATAATCTCAGCACTTGGGAGGCTGGGGATGGAGGACCAGGGGTTTAGGGCCATCCTTGTACACGTAGTGAGTTTGAGGCCAGTCTGGCATATATGAGACCCTATCTCAAAAAATAAAATAAAATGAAAGATATTGGGGCTGAATATGGGATAGCTTGTTTATGTAAACATTGAATCCTTAAAAATTCTTTCAAGTCCATAAGCAATGAGAAAATGTGTGCATGCCTGATTAAATTATTTTGCCTTTGTGATGTTTTATACTTTTTTTCCCCTGTATCCATGGAAACAATTTCATGGCCTAAAAATCTTCACAGTAGTGAAATCTTGATGTGTGTAGGACCAGTTATGGCCTCTATAGACACAGTGCCTTGACTGCTTGAGGTATCAGCAGAGGGGCACCTGTGGGTGTTCTGCAGTCGGCTCAGACTTCTCATCTGCATCTAGAGAGGGGAGATTGTTGTCAGGCCTTTGGATGGAGCCATGGGTCACAAAGGGTGATTGTAGTCTTTATCTGAGTCTATAAACATTAAGAGTGCATGTTAAAATGCCGGCCAGGAAGCTTCTTATTTCTTTTAAACCATATTTCTAGAAACAGCATGACAGAAACTGTGATTCCCTGTCTGCTCAGTCAGAGCATCCCTCCGGAAGCTTCCATTGTCCCTTCCTGTTTTGTTTGAGATTGCTTCTTGCAGTGTCCTCTAGGCTGGCCTCAGACTGCAGTCATCCTACCTCAGTTTCCAGGAGTGCTGGGGCTATGAGTATTTGACATGACTTCTAGCTTACAAATGCCTTGTTTATTTACTTTGTGTTTTGATGTGTAATGTTTTGTCTACATATGTCCGTGTACCTGCCACATGTGTGCAGTGCCCACAGAGGCCAGCAGAAGGCATCAGAGCCCCTTGGAACTGAAGTTACCAGTGGGTATAAGCTGCAACATGAGTGCCAGGAAGTGAACCTGAGTCCTGTGGAAGAGCAGCAAGTGCTTGTATCTGCCGATTCATCTCTCCACCCCCCTCCCCCCCACACACACTTTTCTCCCCTCAGTATTTAGAATTGAACCTAAGACCTTGTGCCAGGCAAACTGTCTCCCAAAGCCACATTCTTTTCTTTCTTTCTTTATTTTTTCACTGAGACTGAGTCGTTCTAAGTTGATTGGGGGCACCTTGTAATCATGTAGCCCAACAGGCCTCAAACTTGGGATCCTCCTGCTTGGGACAGTCCTGACTCAGTGTCTTCAGTAGCTGAGATTGTGGGGGTAAATTTATATACGTTTTTGGTCTCCACTGATTTTCCTCCTCCTCCTCCTCCTCCTCCTCCTCCTCCTCCTCCTCCTCCTCCTCCTCCTCCTCCTCCTCCTCGTATCTAATGTAGCCCAGGCTGACGGTGAGCTTCCCCGATCCTGAGTCCTAGGGTTTCAGATGTGAACCATCATGCCCTGCTACCACTGCCTTTCAATACAGGCTCAGTAAAATTGAGCCATCTGGATTTCTTTGGGGACCACCTGCTGGCCTGACTGTCCTTTTATAAGATTGTTTTTGGGAAAAATGCAGTCTGAGTTCCAGGAAACTTATTAGAACTTGAGGAAATTGAGAACTGCCAGTCACAGACTGCAGAGGACTGTGTCACAGACTGATGACCAGCAAACCTTTTCAATAAGGGGCAAAGCATGAAATTCACTCATGCATTTCCTGTGTCAACAGCCCTGTTCTTCAGTCAAATAGGAAATATTCCTCATAAATGCAGTTTCCGTGAACTGTTAGACTTACTGTGTATGTTTTAAGTGATTTCCATTAGGACAGCAGAGGAGATTGTGTATGCCAGGGTGGGTTGCTCGTTTGGTTTTGCGTTTGTTTTGTGTGTATAAAGCAATCATTGTTTAATAGGTTTCCCCCTGATAAATGTTGGTTGTTAATGTGGAGGAGGGCACCTGGGGAGAGAGTTAGAGGAGACTGAAGTGGCTGTACCTGCCTCCTGGGTCAGAGCCAGCTCACCCTTAACTGTGTTCTCACCAGGTGCGTGGGTTTCAGCTATTCTCTTCCTTAAAATCACTACAGAATCTGAATAAAAATTCTGTCAGAGTGAAACATCTTCATTTTACTTTGTAGAGACCTTCACAATTGTCTAGATTTTTTTTTTGAGAAAAAAAGGACTTTTTTTTTTGTAAAATTACGCAGAAACAGGGATTCTTCATTTTTAGCATGCTATATTTTAATTCAGTCTAATCTTAAAGATTATATTGCTTTTTAAAATCATGCTCCTGACTTTTATAGTTTCTGGAGTTTCTTAGGTTTATAGGTAACATTTGAAAATATCTTTTACTATGAAAAGTTATAAATACAGTATATATGCAAAAATAGAATAGTGCTCATGATCCAACCCCGAGCTGTCAGTTCCTGGGTAATCTTTCAGCTGGCCCCTCTTCCCTCCCCCTGCACTGTTATTTTTCATATACAGACTCTGAAGAGAGGCATACTCATAGAGTGCCATTTTGAAGTAGTTGTCATAGTTCATGCTTAACTACATAGTGAGTTCAAGGCCACTCTTAACTACACAGATCCTGTCTCAGAGGGGAAGAAAGGAAGCACAGGGGGAGCTGCTGAGATGGTGGATAAGGGCACTTAACCACCAAAGGAGGATCTAAGGTTCCGTGATGGAAATGGAGACCTGATGCCCCCAAGATGTCCTCTGGTATCTACATGTGTGCTGTGGCATCCCTACAATAAATAAATGAATAAATAAATAAGTGAATAAAACAAAATGTTTTTTTAAAAGAAGTAACAGTAAAATTTACTAATTGATATATGGATTAATGATAATAATAAAACTTTTTAAGTGAAGAATTTACCATGACCTCAGTCTATTGACATACTAGGAGTATGTCAGTTTGGGGCAATCTTCTCACGTTTTTAGATAATATGCATATTTTAAATATTTCCCAACTCAATGAGACCTTGGATTTAAAGCTGTTTTTTTGGCAAACCAGAGATACAAAGGAAATGCAGTTCATCGGTTGAGATGCATTTTAATAATACTAGTGAAAAAGACACATTGTAAACTGGATTTTAATTATAAGTTGAAATATGAGCCTTTTTTTTTAGCCAGTCCTGCCAGTAGTTAGATTTCAGTGATTTCAAACAAATCTGAGGGAATGAAGTCTCCAAGTCCTAATCAAATCTATATGTCCCCTCACTCACCACTCTGACAATGAGAACCTCAGGAGAAACTGGAAGGATCATTTCAGAGCTAGTGCTCAAGCTGACATTCTATGGTTGGTGACACTCAGCATTCCAGCATTGCTGATGGGTGGCCCCAGCCCCAGGAGTGACGCTCAGCCTTCCCCTGGCATTTGCACTAGCCAGCCCCTCTGCATGTTTCTACCGGGCCTGTCAAATGACTGTTTTTTTTTAAAGATGTTTCAATACTTCTATGTGTTCCTTTCTTCGTCTTAATGAGGCATTGCTCTATAACTGCATGTTAGAGGCAAAGGTCCGTGAGGCCACTATCTCCAACTCACAGGGAAGTAACCAGCCTTGGGTCTGCACTCTCTGACTGTGTCAGCATCTCTCTGCAGCCCATCATCCCGCTTGGCCTCTAGGCAGCCTTCATCTTTGCCACCTGGATTATCTTTTCCTCCATTGTGTGTTCCCTTGTTGTGGAATATACTGTTGACACAATTTAGGCCTCCTTCCCTAGTTCCTGTAGCTGCCATCTTTCCTGAGTGAATTGACTCGTCACCTCAGACTATAACTGCAGCACGTTTCAGAACTTGTTGATATTCAGAATCTTTGCACCGACCATCTTTTTCCCCTTTTTTATTGTTTCATATTTTCTCAAAAACCTGACTGATTCCATTTCTCCTGTAAAGCTCATGAATGTTCAGCTTACACCCACTGATGATTCATTTGAAAGCCAGCCTCTGTTCTGGGTCTGGTACTGCTCAAGCTGCTGTGGGTGGTAGATGAGCAATAGGTTCCATAGGCTTTGCCCCAGCTCAGGAAGCAAGTTGTATTTGGATTATGTCTTACTCTATAAAAAGTGGCTCTGTCTGGTTACCTTTCTATTCTCTTTATTCAAGACCAGGTCTGTGTGTGTAGATGAGGATGGTCTCAAACCTGCACCTATCTCCCGGTCCCAGCCTCCTGAAGGCTAGAATTACAGGTGTTACCACCAGACCTGGCTAAAAGCAGCTGTACAAGATTTTATTCTGCCAAAGAGTTGAACTTAATTAAATTTTTGTGTCTACCCTCCTGTAATTTAGGCAAGCAATCACTGCTTGGTGTAAACATCTGTCAGAATAAACTGATTCAAATGTTGCTCTCTTGAAAGAAACACCATGATGAATGAGTGATTTAAATAATGGTATTACCAGACTTGGCTATGTGATGTGCATATGGAAGCTGAGTATTTGAGGGCCTATGCAGTGTTAGTTTATATTTACAGTGTCTTTAACAGAAGTTTTCTGGAGAATGTGAAAGCACTCAGTCTATATTCGTTTTTAACCAAGTTCATGCTCACTTTGAATGCTGCTTCTCAAGAAAATTGTTTGCATATTTCTTGTACCCATTATGGCCCCGCTTGCATCCTATTAACCTACACAAGCTCTGCTGGCAGGCTTTTGGCTTTTTTTAGATGAGTTGAGTTAGCTGTTTTTAGTCCTACCAAGATCCTCAGTGTTAACAGCATGGGTCGCAGTTAATGTGTGAGGTTTCAAGAGCTGGTGGTCCATCCTAGGGGCTATAAGAAAGCAGGCTGAGCAAGCCATAAGGAGAAAGCCAGCAAGCTGCACCCCTCCATGGCCTCTATCTACATCAGTTCCTGCCTCCTCAGGTTCCTGCTCTGACTACCTTAGACGATGAGCGGTAAGATGGAAGTGTAAACAGAATATGCCCTTTCTCTCCAAACTGCATTTGGACTTGGTGCTTCATCCCAGCAGTAGAAACCCTCATTAAGACAACATGCAGGGGATGAACTTACAGTAGTCACTATTCAGGGGTGATATGCCTATCTTACTTTTTATTGATAGCCTAATGATTTCTTATGAAAGGCTTAGAGATTGCTCCTACACACTATGTTTCAGATGGCTTTCAAATCCCATATGTTGCTCAATGTTGTTTCCTACAGCATTACTGAGAAAGAATCAAGAGGATTTGTAAATCCAAGCTTAGGGTTGAAGAGACAGCGGGGTGGGAGAGACAAGCAGGATCGTTCACATATTTGCAAGATGAAAAAGTTCTAGGATGTGTTTTTACAGCACCTTGAGTTTGTGACACTACTGAACAGATCCTTAGAAAATGGTTAAAGTGTTATGTTTCATCATAATGAATAGAGAGAGGGCGGGGTGGTGAAATGAGCCACACTTGCTGAACATACCTGACACCTGTGTGGAGCGCTGGGGACACATAAAACTTGGCGGAGAGAATTGGCTCCAGAAAGTTGTGCTTATGTCCTCAGTGACATGTGAGTACTCCACATTTTTTACACACACACACACAGAGAGAGAGAGAGAGAGAGAGAGAGAGAGAGAGAGAGAGAGAGAGAGAGAGAGAGAGAGAGAGAGAGAGAGAGAGAGAGAGAGAGAGAGAGAGAGAGAAGGAATTTCTTTTAAAAGAAGGAGAAAAGACAGTCACTAATTTAGTCTTGGTACCAGTAGATCCGTCAAGGCGTGAAAGGAACTTGGGATATGGAGCAGGTGTCTGGCTTTGGTTTTCATTGCCTCCTGATGAATAATGCTAATGTCTTTTTGTAATCTGAGTGGGCATTTGTGTGTGGTCTTCAGAGAAATGTCTATTAACCCTTATTCATTTTTTAACTGTCGTAAATGATATGTAGGCTATTGTTTTAGATACAAACTTAATACATATGTGATTTGCACATGCTTTTTCCTATTTCATGCAAGATTTTGTTACTTTTTTATCTTTCTTGTGTATGTTATCATAGACATGTATCTCCCTTCTTTATGTAACTAGAATATAAGATATGTGTAACATTGTGTAGTTAGCACGTTATATATATTGGCCTGTGCCTTATTATCTCCTATGTAGTTGTATTTCCTAAGACTTTTTTTTTTAATATTGTGAGCTTCTCGTTTATTATGTGCAGAATATTCCATTGCATACCTACACTACATTTTACACATCACTTACTGGTGAACTTCTGAATAATTAAGTACTTGTGGTATGTTCAAGACTCCAGATCCCAGATCAAAGCCCAGTATTGTTATCCCCTAGCCCAATAGCCCAACCCCCAATAGTGTGGCAAGTGGGTAACTTGGAGTGTGCCTGTCCCAGGTGGTCAATATCCTCTATATTCTCTCTCTCTCTCTCTCTCTCTCTCTCTCTCTCTCTCTCTCTCTCTCTCTCTCTCTCTCTCTCTCTCTCTCTCTCTCTCTCTCTCTCTCTCTCTCTCTCTCTCTCTCTCACACACACACACACACACACACACACACACACACAGAGGCTCATGGTAGAGGTTTTGAAGGCACTCTGGTCTTCATGGTTTTATGGATTGAGGCTGGAGAGTAAATGTTCCTTCTTAGCATTTTTATTTTATTAAAGTGGTTGTAATAGGAGAGCATTCCATGTCATGAGTTAAGCACCAAAGTTAAATCATTTGGATTAGCAGCATGTAAACATATAAAATAACCGATGGGCAGTTATCTTCCTGTCTGCCTATGGTTTCTATCAGATGTATTTTCAGTTGATTTTTGGTATCTGTATTTATTTATTTATTTGCTTTGCTTTTTCTTTAGACGAAGTTGTTTTAATGACAGGGTCTTAAGCAGTCCAGGCTGACCTCAAACTTGCTGTGGTAGCTAAGGATGACTTTGAACTCAGAATCCTCCTATCCCTGCTTCCCAGTTGCTGAGATAACAGTGCACAACAGGTATGCAGCAGTGCACTGCCACACACAGCTACTAGTTTCGATGCTGGCTGCCATGTTGTCAGTACATTTGTAACAGCTGTTTTCTGTGCTCTCTTGATGCACTAGCAAAGAGTGTACCATGAAGTTAGACTCCAGGTTTGGGATGGGGTTTACTAATGCTCTAAGTTCTGATTTATGTAATTACTGAGTTTTTTTTTTTTTTTAATTCACCAAGTTTGTTTTTGAGAGAGTGAGAGAGAGAGAGTACACATACATTATACACGTGTGTGTGTGTGTGTGTGTGTGTGTATAGATATAGTTTTTTTCTGACCATGAAGCAGAGACTAGGGTAATATATGTCGTGGTAACACAGAAAGATCTTGCTCCCCCCATTAGCTTCCTGACTGCTGGAGAAACTTTTCATCATTGCCGGAATATATTTGAGAAGTACAGGAGTCTAGCAGTCTCTTGCTTTGATTCAGATGTGAGGTCTGCAGAAGATACTTAGCAAACAATGCTATGGATGGACTCGTACAGGTGAAATACTGCTTATGACTGAGGAGATGGATTTTATGGTAGCTTGACATAGGTCTAGCAGCTGATGACTGTTTTTCTGTTTGAATTTCCAAATTGCTGCACATAAATATTTTTAAAGCTAGATGCCAGTTTACCATATTTTTCACAAAGTAAATTTGTTTCTCGGTGTTCCAGAACTTTTGGTATAAAGACTCTTATTATGAAGATGGCAGTTGTGGTTCAGCTGAGAGGCATTTGCCTAGCATGCAGGAAGCCCTGCATCTCCACCACTGTATAAAGTGCCTGTGGTTATGCATGCCTATAATCTGAGGTGGAGGTACAGGAAAGTGGTTCAAAACTTCTGACTATATATCAAGTTCTGGGATACATGAGAACCTGTTTTCAAATTTAAAAGAAAAAAGAAAAATGTCACTAGGCTTCTTAAAAAAATATTTTATGTACATGAGTGTTTTATCTACATACATGTAGTTGTAACCACATCCAAGCAGGAACGGTAGAGGCCAGAAGCAGGAAAAATATCCCTTTGAAGTGGAGTTAGAGCAGTGTGGGCCATCATGAGGTTCATGGAAACAAACCTCAGCTACAGTGACCAGTGATGAACCTCCAGGCTCTCTCCAGCCCTTGTTAATGCTTTTCTAACACAGGCTCTTGATAGGCTACCTAGGCCTATGTTGCACACTGTGTCCTTGAGTCTTTGATACACATGCCTTATCTTTTCAAATGTGCGCTGCCCTGCCATCGTGTCATGCTTGCATGGGGTGGAGATATGCCAAAACAAGAGCTTGGGGACAGAAGACAACTGGTGGTCGGTCAGTCTCTACCACGTGGGACTTAGGGATTGGACTCTGCTCCCCAGGCTGGACGGCAAATACCTTTACTCACTGCACTACCTCCCTGACTTCTATTTGCTCTTCATTAAATACAATATTAAACAGTGTTTCTGTTTTTCTTAGTAGTCAGGAGAGCATCTGTGTTGCTGCTCTGTGTGTTTTTTGGTATTGTCCCTATTCCTGTCGGCAAGAGTCTCTGCCACTCAGGCTGGCCTGGAACTCACAGAAATTCTCCTGCCTCAGTCCTTCAAGTGCAGGGATTGCACTAGCTACTGTACCTGGCTTAACAGATACGGGTACATAGCCTGGTGACCTGAGCTGGTACTCACAGGGTGAAAAAAAGAATTGACTCGTGCAAGTTCAAGGCACCCCAGCTTGCATGCACACGTGTGTGCACACATACACATAAATAAAATAATAATTTTTTTTTTTTGTAAAAGAAAAACCTCCAGTGTAGTTTTTTTCTTTTGCATAAACATCTGGTGAGGGCAGAGAAATGTAGGATGGTGTTTTCAGATGGAGAAGGGATTGCACTTGATCCTTTAAACCCGAAACCTACTAAATGAGTTTTTTATACTATTTCTTAAACACTAGATGTCTCTTAATTCTTATTTTGTGTTTTTTTATACCAATTTTACCTTTTTGCAATTAAATTTTGCAAATTTAATCATAAATGCATCATCCTTGTTGCTTATTAATACATTCCTTTTAAAGTGATTTTATTTTTAGAACAATTTAGGTTACCAGAAAATACTAGAACAAAGTCCATTTACTATATGTTCCTTTGTCCCTGTCAGTTTCCCCTGTTAGGAACACGGTAGGATATTTCTTACAGCTTATAGGCCAGCATTGACATTATCAGTAAAAGTCTGTAGTTTGGCATGCTAAGCTGGACACGGGAAAACCTTTAAGGTCTCAACCCCACACAAAGAGCAAGCAGGGAAAGCTGGGGACAGAAGTGGCCTTCCCTAGAGAGGAACAGCATTTAGCTGTGCAGTGCCAAACAGTGAGTCCTGAAAATACACTTGCATGCACGGAGCACTATACAGACAGAACAGGTACTATTTGGGAATGTACACACACACACACACACACACACACACACACACACACACACACACACACACGCACGCACGCACGCACGCACGCACGCACGCACGCACGCATGTATGCAGTAACAGCTGATGAAAGCAGAGGCCATGAATTTGAAGGGAAGTAGGGAGGAGGATGTATGGGAAGGTTCGGAGGGAGGAAAGGGAAGGAGAAAATTAATCTCAAAAACTGTAATTTATGCTAGACTTCATTCTTTGTGTTGCATATGGGTGTGCAAATGACACATACCCACTGTTACAGAACAATTCTTCCTGTGCAGACATAAATAAGTACCATTGATTTTAACCTTCTCTGTCGCTTAGTCCTCTCTAGGGCATCTTCTTATAACTCTACAGTTGGAGAGCTGTTCAGATGGTCTTCCTTTGCTTAATAATACATACTTAAGGGGCTTTATTTTTATGGTTTGTTAGTTCAGTAGTATTTCATCAAATGAGTCAGGCCTGGTGATACAGCAACTTGGGAAGCCGATTCATGAGAATTGCCATTTCAAGACCAGCCTGGGCTACAAAGTGAATTCAAGGCCAGTCTGGAAAACTTCATGAGAGGCTGTTTCAAAATAAAAAGTGGGAAAGGCGATGGCAGTACATGACTCTGCATAGTGCCTGCTGGGCATGAACCAGTCCACTCCCCTCTCCCCCAAATCTGTTATATAATATTACTGTACTTTGTGTATCCAAGTTGTTTCTGGTTACCTCAGAGGTTTGAAGTTGTGAATAAGTGTGTCCTCATGAAATATATAAAGATGAAACTCCAGGTGAGTTTATCTGGAATACACAAAAAAATAACAATCTGGGACATCAGGCATAGACCAGAGAGGCTGATATGAAAATGAAAAGATTGAATGTGCGTGCGTGCGCACATCCACTCCAGGTGTGTGGAGCTTCAGCTGTTATTCTTCAGGAGCTCCTGGAGATCCTCTTGTATCCATTTCGCTACCACTGGGAATCACATCCCGCACCACCATGCCTAACTTTTCTTTTTCCCCTTAGCCGGCTTCTGGGGATTGAACTCAGGTCTAAGCACTTTACAGACTGAACTCTGTCTCCTGTTCCCATGTTGGAGTTTTATTAGGAAAGCAAATGTTATGTAAATTGTTTTGGCAGGAGGGCAACACCTTGCAAAATCTGTTCTGATTGGCAGGCTGCCGCGGTTTCTACTTAAAAGTTAAGACCTTGGAGTTCAGTTTCAGGTCCTTGCAGTTTTGAATTGGGCTTGAGCTTGGAGAAGACAGGCATAGTTTGAGTGGTTTCTTCCTGGGCCACTTTGACTTCATTTTGGCTAAATATGATATAAATGACTCCGTGTTGTGATACACTGTAAATCTTTTTTTTTTTTTTTTTTTTTTTAAGTTTAAAATTTTAGTGTACAAGGAAGCCTGTTTCTTTGTGTCATTGCTATCTGTCCTAGTTTGGCCTGATTTCTCCTGGTCCCAGCCACCATTTCTCTCCCTCCACCCATGCTTGCTCTTCCACCTCCAGTATGCCCATCCTTTCCACTTTCATATCTCATTGTGGTGATATGCTATATACTTAATAAAACCAGTCTGGAATATCAGAAGAGATCTACCCGCAGTCAATCCAGGAGGATCAGAGAGTGGTAACTCACACCTTTAATCCTAGCACAGGAAAGACCAGGAGTGGTGACCTACGCCCAACTAGGAGTGGTGACCTGTGCCTTTAATCCCAGCATATCTGAATTTGAGGCCAGCTTGGTTTACAGAGGGAATTCCAGGCTCCCAGGCAGGCAGTGGCGGTACCAGGCCTTTAATCCCATAACTTCAGAGACTGGAAATCTTTCTGTGTTTCTGTGAGTTCAAGGCTAACTACCAAATAGTAGTAGCCCACGCCTTTAATCTTAACCTGGATGTGAAACAACTGGGTGAAGGTATTTTTTAAGGAAGGTGTAGGAAGACAGATGAGGCAGTAGAAGCCACGAGGTGAGATTCTAAGGAAGCTGGAAGACAGCTGGGTGGGATTTGGCTGTGGTCTTTACTCTCTTTCATATTTCAGCCTTTCCCAGATATCTGGCTCTGAGTTTCCTTTATTACAACCAGAATTCGTGCAGCACTCATGTGCTTAATTTCTCTCCCTTTCTGCCCCTCCATCTCCTGGATCTTTTTCTAGTTTTTTGGTCTTCACTTCTACATAAATATGCATATGTAAAAGTTGGAAGCAAAGATCTGCATATGAGAGAGAACACATGGTATTTGTCTTTCAATCCTGGATTATTGCACTTTATGTATTTTTTCCTTCAACTTTCATAATTTTATTTTTTTAATAGCAAAGTACAAAGATGTAGGGTAAATGAACCCGTATTCACTGTTGATGGGGGTATATACTGGTGTAGCCACTATGCAAATCAATATATAGGTTTTTCAGAAAGCTAAAAATAGATCTACCACCTGACCCAGCACTGCTGAGCATATTCTCAAAGGACTCCATATCTTACTGAGATACTGCTTATCTGTATTCATTGCTGCTCTGTTCACAATAGCCAGGATTCCACTGCTGTAAATCATTGTGTGCAGGCTTATTAAAGTTTTTAATATTGTATTACTATGGTGGGACACACCAGGCCATGGCACAAGTGGAGGTCAGAGGTCAATTTGGGGAGTCAGTTTTCTCCTGTTTTTGAGGGAAGGTATCTTGTTTCTGATGCCCAGTCCAGGAGCTTTTGGGTGATTCTTTTGTCTTGAGGTGGATGTCCTGCTCTCACAGATTTGGGTTCTGAAGGTCAAGGTCAGGTGTCAGACTTCTGTGACCAGGCTTTACCTACTGTTCCCAAGTTAGTTTTTGTTTGTTTTGTATTTCTTCTCCCTTTCTGAAGGCAAGGCAAAGAGAGTTTCTGTCACCTTGTACTTTTGCGAGTATTTGAAGCTGTCAGTGTTTGGGATGTTTTGTTTGTTTGGAGATAGGATCTCACTATGTAGTCCCTGGGTGGCCTGAGGCTGCTGTATGAGGTGATCATCCAAGATGACGATGGCTTTTGATGCCCCCCCCCCCCCCCCCCACCGGCAGGATTTCTCTTAACAGTCCTGGCTACCCTGAAACTTTGTAGACCAGGCTGGCCTCAACTCCTTGCCTGCCTTTGCCTCCCAAGTGCTGGGATTAAAGACCTGTGCCACTGCTGCTCTGCCTTATGTACCTATTTTTCACCTTTAGATAATCCTTGATAAAATACCTGTACAGAACTGTTGCCCATTTGAAAAATAGGTCTATTTTCTTGTTGAATTCTGAGAGTTCTGTGTTTTACATAATGGTCTTTTGTAAGATAAATGTTTTCTAGAATTTTTTCTCCAAGGTTAGGACTTATTTTTTTTTTTTAATTTTTTAAAATTTTTTATCGTGTTTGGGGCCAAAGATTAGTTTTAATGAAAGTCCAGTGTACTGTTTGTTTCATTGTCTTGCTTCCTGTGTGGTGTAAGGAAAGTCATCCATCAATGCTGGGTTTTTCTTATGATTATTTTCTAGGTCGCCTATATTTTGTACTTCTAATGGAGCTGGGTTAATTTTTTGTGAAAAACAGGAAGTTGTTATCTAGGTTGTTTTCTGTGTGTGGATGGCCACTTGTACCTTCTTCTGAAAAGATCACCCTGATCCACTGAGTCACCACACTTCTTTGCCATACTCGGTTTGCGTGGGGCAGTTTCTGGTCCCATTTGTTTGTTTGTCTGTTTTTTTTTTTTTTTTTTTTTTTCATTTACAAAAGAAATTTGGTCTTCATTTTCATGTTTATATCAGTGTGATATTTTGCTTGTCTAATCCAGACACAGTGTTTGAAAAGAACTGTCTGTTGGATTTTTGTAAATCTGGCCATTTTGTTCATTGTGTTTGAAGTCATCTGAGAGCCATTTATAAAGTGAATAGGTATTCAGGTGGTCTGTGAAAGTTCACAATGTATATTTTAAATATTCTAAATAGGAAGACAATCATCTTTAAGGTATCTTCAAATATGTATTGAAAATAATTTTTTATTTCACCATAGAAAGGAATATGGATAATTGTGTAGACAGTAATGTCGACTTTCTAGCACACATTTTGGACTTGGAGGTCACAGTGCTAACAGGCAGGGTTACAGAGTTCTCAGCCTCCTCTGCACACAGTTCTTTATGCTTTATAAGCCAAGAGTGTATTCATACTTACAACATTCTTACTATGTAAGGTCTTTTTCTGAGCCTCTGTGTGTGTGTGGAAGCCATGATCTAGGGGATTATGCAATCACCCCATAATTTGCAAGCTGACACATGGTAAAGAGTTTTGAACTTGGTATGCCTGGGGGCAAAGACCAAGCCACAGTCCTGTAGTTCCAGCTCACACTTTGAGTGAGACAGAAATACACACCTGCAAAAATGCTGTTTTATACAGGTCTTTATAAGCTTTAAAATCATTCACTATGTTTAGAGTGATGTCATGTGCTATCTTCACCCCCCCCTCCATCACAAATAGGCATATTTAGAAAATCAAGGAGAGAGTTTGAGTATTTTAAAAATTAGCAATTCTACCTCTTTCCTGGGAAGGACTTGAGGTATAAAAATAATTATTTTGTTCCCAGGTAAATTACTTATATAGACTTATATTGTAAGCTCTTGTTTTGTTTTAATGTTTTGATGCTGTCTTTATGTACATATTGAGCAGCATTTAAGGCTTTTTATTTATTCGTCAAACAAGCAGTTTTCTCCCTTTGTAGCATCCTAGAGCCCTCTAATGTTTTGTGAACTTTATTCAAGGATAGGAATTTATACTACCATGCGCTTTGTGTGATAACAAGGCTTTACAGACTTAAACATTGACTGTGCCATGCTAGCTGAGAAGTAGCTATTTGATGTGGTACACGTGGTAAGCCCTAACGTGGTCCTGCCCAGGTAGGTGAGTGTCCACCAAGGCAGCCTTTCTACCTCTGCTTCTCGCCCAGAAGAAACATGGCAGGTTTTCGTCTTCTCGGGTCATTGAGGAGATGTTGCCCTTTAGCTTGGCTGGTGCTGATGGTCTCTCTTTCTGGCTTTCCAACAGAGCAACACTTTGCAGATGTCGTACTTAGTGAAGAGTTTCTCAACCTCGGCATCGAGCAAGTGTGCAGCCTAATCTCAAGTGACAAACTTACCATTTCCTCAGAAGAGAAGGCAAGTAACACT
Organism: Phyllotis vaccarum; assembly: GCA_033318265.1. NCBI lineage: Eukaryota > Metazoa > Chordata > Mammalia > Rodentia > Cricetidae > Phyllotis > Phyllotis vaccarum. The sequence continues at coordinate 171,634,380 of JARWLC010000002.1, read as the reverse complement.
TTTCTCTTTCCCTCGCCTCTTCTTCCCGACACCATCTTCCCGTCTACTTCCTTCCATGCTGCTGGCAAGTTTCTGCCTTTCATTTCCTTTTGGGGATGGGGTTGTCAGGAAATGTGTATAGGACAAAGGTGTTGTCCATACATTTTTTTTTTTTTTTTTTTTTTTTTTTTTGAGATAGGGGTCTCACACTGGTCTGCAATTTTCCAGTAGGCTGGGCTGGCAAATGCAAAAGATAAAAACTCACTAATTCTGCAGTCTTTTGAGCTGAAAGAACTTTATTTAAAATTTTAAGTTATTTATGGATATGTGTATGTGTGTCTATGTGAGTCAGTGTCGTGTGTGTGTGTGTGTGGGGGGGGGTGTACACCCAGGGAGACCAGGAGTGGGAGTGAGAGCCCCTGGAGCTGGAGTTACAGACACTTGTCCACCCACATTAAGTGCTCTTTACTGCAGAGCTGTTTCTCCATGTCTAAAAGAGCTTGTTCAATGCTCCAAGGCAGTTTTAGATTGAGCAACCTTGGTTCCTATTATCCTTTTAAGTTCCTTTTTGAAATTATATGTCAACCCTACAGGTCAGCCTGCTGCCTCCTTCCCTCCCTCCCTCCCTCCCCTCTCCCTCCCTCCCTCCCTCCCTCCCCTCTCCCTCCCTCCCTCCCCTCTCCCTCCCTCCCTCCCTCCCTCCCCTCTCCCTCTCTCCCTCCCCCTTCCCCCCCCCCCCCATGCAATTGCTTTTTCTGATCACACATTTTGAGTTGCCTCTATCACATTCCTGAACCTTTCACATGGTTTGAGAGAGAAGCTTGAGCTGCTGTTTTATATTCTGGGCAGTTTTTAGTGAAGAGTTTTTATCCCCAGGTGGGGATAAAATGAGGGGCAGGGCTGGTGCAGGGAATTGGGAGCCAAAAGTTTATGGAGCTGGGCATGATGATGGACACCTGTAACCCCAGCATTTGGGAGGCAGAGGCACATAGATCTGTTTGAGTTTGAAGCTAGCCTGGTCTTCATAGACCCAGGACAGCCAGGGATACCTGGTTGTTGAGAGACCCTATCTCAAAACATCAAGAACAATAAAATCAAAACAACAACAATAAGTAGAAGCTTATAGAAATGATATATGTAGTTGGAATTTAAAGTTGTAGAGGCTCTGATTCTATTTCTTGGGTCATCCCATCTGGGGATAAAAACATACATTCTCTCAGGGATTTACAATGAAAAAATATGCGGAACTCTGACATACACAATCTTAGCAGTTTAGAGAAGGCTTGCACGTCTGCTAGCATAATAGATGGGGACTGAGTACGTGCCGTGCGTGCCGTGTCCCAGGCACTGTCTCAGGGCCCTGGAGATAAGCCTGACAAAGTAGACTGCACTAGTCATAGACAAGTTGGAAAAACCAGTGGGGCAACCACACTCGTAATTATGGAGCTCTGTGGAGAGAACAGATGAGGGGCAGGGCTGGTGCTTCAGCTTCTCTTGGATGTATGACCCAGGTCTTTGAAAATGAGCTGGAGTATGTCAGAGAAATGGATTGGAATAGGAAACGCATGCCAGGGCGAGGACAGACTACATATGTAAAGGCTATGAGGGAAGGATTGCTCAAGGATTGCCGGGGTTGGAGTGTGTCTGTGAGAGTAATAGCAAATGAACTGGGAAGGGACTATCCTGAAAGTCTTCAGCTGTGTTACACATTATGAGCTTTCTTGCTGTGAAGAAGAGCTGCCTCCAGGCTTGCATCAGGAGACGGATGCCTCGATAAGCCCTGCATTAGTGAAAGGTCATGAGGACCCACTGTGCTTCTGTACTAATGAGCCACCCCAGAATGTTGTGGCACACTCAATACCCATTTTATCACTTGTACAATTCAGTGGTCAGACATGATGGAGGATGTAGCCAGGGCAGTATTTTCCTGCTCTGCTGCATCCAAGGCTTCAGCCAGAATGGTCCAAGTGACTGAAAGTATCTGGCCGGATTCTACTGGAGCAGGGGTTTGGGGCCTCCCTACTTTTTCACATGCTCTCTTTTGAGTCTCGGATGCCCAGAGTTACTCCCTCACAGACATGTCAGGCTCGAGACCTGGAGGGCTATTTTGTCTGACTCCAAATTCCTGTCTTCTCTCTTTCTCTTTTGTCTCTTGCTGGAGGTTTTCATGGTGGGTAATTGCTGCAGGTCGCCCGACTTATGTGGCTTATATGTCACAGCAAGCAATTCAAGAGACCAAAGGGAAAGTTGATGGCTTCTGACCCACCCGCCTTCAGAAGTCATAGAGTTGCTTCTACCATACATGATCTTTGGTTGCATAGGGACAGCTTGGATTAATTGTGGAAAGTTATTACATAATGGTGTGCTGTTGTTTGCTTTTCCTCTTTTGGGAAAGCCTACCACCCAGTTCCCAAATAAATCACACAAGGAGGCTTAGTCTTTCTTATAAATACCTGGTCTTAGCTTGGCTTGTTTCTAGCCAGCTTTCCTTAACTTTAAATTATTCTGTCTATCTTTTGTCTTTAGACTTTTTCTTTTCTATTCCTGTATACCTTTCTTTGTTTCTTACTCAGTGGCTGGCTGTGTAGCAGGGTGGCTGTCCGCTTGTGTCCTCCTCCTTCTTTCCCTCCCACCATTTCCCCTTCTGTATATTCGCTCTGCCTGCCAGCCCCACCTGTCCTCTCTCCTGCCTTGTTGTTTGGCCATTCAGTTCTTTATTAGACCATCAGGTGTTTCAGACAGGCACAGTAGCACAGCTTCACTGAGTTGAACAAATGCAACATAAACAAAAATACCACACCTTAAAATAATATTCTGCAAGAATGGTGTGAGTCCTCAGAGATGAGACTTACTGGGGGAGCAGCTGCAGAAACTAGCTTTCATAGGGATGGTGAGCCGGAGCCCTCCTGTGGCATGAGGGTCAAATGGGAAAGTGCTGAGGTTACTGCAGAAGAATCTACTGAGAGACAGTGGAAGCAGGGGCCTGGAGCTGACAGACTGAGCAGCAGTGGATATACCTGACAGAATGTAGACTCTCTTTGCCTCTTTATCTTTGGCACCTGGCACAGTATTTAGTAAGGATAAATTGTTGACAGGATAAATTAAAGAAAGATGATAATTAGGGTACACCTATTTTTAGTTCCATGCCATATCAAAATAACCTGTTTTTGTTTCCAACAACCATTTGCATATTGGCATACATTTCCTACAATTTGTTAAAGATTATCAGGAAATGTATTCATCAGTCTGGGAGGAAGTTATGTAAAAGGCACTGCCCCTTTATTAGCTTCTTTTTTTTTCTCAGAGGAATATGTTATATAGTGATGATGTTCTCCTGTTTGTGAAAATATCTAAGATACTAATTTCAGTGTTCTCTATTCTGGTAAAGGGGGTTTAACCCATTGTGTAGACCCTCATATAAAGGTATTGCCCGATACTTATTTGTAAACCTGGAAAGAACTCAAGCATGAGTTATTTATAATAAGGGGATGTTTGTTACTTTTGTGGTGCTGTGATCACAAGATGTGACAGAATTGACATAAAGAAGAAAAGATTGTTTAGGCTTGTGATTTCTGAGTGTTTGGACTCTCTTGACCAGAGAGCATAGTCGAGCAGCAATTGCCTGTCATGGGGACAGAGAAAGGGGACACTATCCTCCTGCTGGCCTTCTACTTCCCACGTATTCCATCTGGGTCCCGGTCTATGCAAAGGCGCCTTGTGCACTTAAGATGGGTGGTTCCCCCTCTTCCCTGTTTTTTTCTCTCTGGAAACACCTTCACAGGCACACTGAGGAGTGGTCCCCTGTTGGTGGAGCTGTTTGGGGAGTATATAATTGTGTGCTCTTGTTGGAGGAGATGTATCACTGGAGGTGGGCTTTGAGGTTTCAAAAGACATTCCCAATTAGTCCTCTGCACCCCCTACTTGTGGATCAGGATGTAAGCCCTCAGTACTGCTCTAGAGCCATGCTTGCCTACTCTGCTATGATGGTCATGAACTCTAACCATCTGGAACTGTGAGCCCCAAATTAAATGTTTTCTTTAATGAATTGCCTTGGTCATGGTATTTTGTCACGAGGATGTCTCTGTGCTTTATTGTCCTGGGTTCTTTATTCTAAAGGTGCTTGCATCTGTAATTAGAACTACAGAGAAGAAAGTTGTATATTCTCACAGCTACCATTCAGGTTCAGTAAGATTTATGATGACCTTGGTGAAGTGCTTAGTAAGTATGAAAAGAAAAGTGCTTATTGGATGTACAAAGGTACTTAAGGAAGTACTTACTAAGTTGACATATGTCAAAAGAAAGAGAAGCTAATGGGATGAGTGTCTTTGTGTGTCGCAAGTCAAGATTTCAGAAGTTTTGATCCATAGATTTTTTTTTTAAGTGTTAGCAATGCTGTATATAATATTATATCTGCATGCTTTGGCATATAACTCATTTTTCTCTCTTTGTATTTTTAAGGTATTTGAAGCGGTAATAGCTTGGGTAAACCATGATAAGGATGTAAGGCAGGAGTTTATGGCTCGGCTCATGGAACACGTTCGGCTCCCCTTACTTCCAAGGGAGTACTTAGTACAGGTGAGTGCATGCACCATCCATAGGGGTGCAGCATCTGCAGGCCTGAGAGCATGTGGAGTCCTTTGTACCATGGGAAGGCTTCCAGAATACACATCACTGGAGTGTAGGAATGGGATAGTTAAGGCACCTGGCACCTTGACAGCTCCGCCTGAGCCCATCCCTGTTCCTAGAAATTGGGTTCCGCATTCTCTCTGATTCAGGAGTGCTAGAGGAGTGTTCTGAGGTAGCATCTGTGCTCTCTGAGTGCATATGAATAAATATGCCCAGTTCTACCCTGCACTAACATCTCCTTACTTTTCCCTTTGCTATCAGCCCAGTAGGAATGGACTTTTGAGATCTGACACAATTAGTTCTCCTTCCTAATTTCCCAGGGATGTGCCCGTGGTATCTTTATTTCTAAGCTGAAAAATGCTGGCTCTTAGAAAACAGGAACAAATGATTTTTAGTCATCCCTGAAGTATTTTTAATTTGTTCTTTCTTGCTTATTAGGAGTTTTTCAGCAACATCTCCACATTCATTTCTATAGTCGTTTATAAAGAGACATTTTTGATTAACAAATTAGGTTGCAGCATCTTAAGGTTCCATTATATAACGTGGTCTGTTGTGGCTGGATACTGAGGTGGAATGTTGCCAGGGCTATAACAATAAATAAATAAATTGACGTGGGTATAATGTTTTTAAGTATTTTGAGTCTCCTTTCATTTGCCCTCCTGTGTTGGAGGAGAGGATCCTGTACTAACAGTATTGCCCAGTTGAAGAGCCGGTTTTTTTCCTAATAGCCCAGATCAAAGCCTTTGCATCTTTATGTTTGCTTATGTTAGAAGGTCATGGGGGCGAATTCCAAATGAAAGCCCCCAAATCCCCACACCCTGCCTTTCCACCAAGATTTCTCATTTATCTTTTCTTGGCAACTTGTAGTCGGGAGTTTCTATCCCACCAGAAATTCTCATATACCCAGCAGCCACTTCCCAAATAATTGATTTGGAGGCTTAATATTTTAGTAAATGCTGGGCCGGTAGCTCAAGCATATTACTATCTAGCTCTTACACTTAAATTATCCCAGCATTTTCATCTTGCTTAATCTTTATCTGGTTGGTGTCTCCTCTCCCTTTCCTCTTCCCAGAGCTCTCCTAGTCTGGTTGCCCAGCCTCTAATTCTTGCCTGACTACTGACAATACCAGTGACAAATCTTTACAGTGTATAAGAGCATTATCTCACATCAACCCTTCACCTTCTTTAAAGACAAGGAATGGGTGCCTGTGACCGTTTTCTCCAGAGTTCATTTTCTCCTGTTGAGAATAAAGTTCATCACTTTTCATTGCTATTTTTCTCTATAGACCAAATTCCTGAGCAAAAGTTGGTATGGACAGGACAGTGCTGCTCTGTTTTGTTTCCTGTTTCTGTAGCGCTTTTCTCCTGGACTAGGTGTTCTCCTCACGGGGCTTGTCTGCTTTCTTCCCACAGAGGGTTGAAGAGGAGGCACTGGTGAAGAACAGCAGCGCATGCAAGGATTACCTCATTGAAGCCATGAAGTACCACTTGCTGCCGACTGAGCAGCGCATGTTAATGAAGAGCGTGCGGACCCGGTTGAGGACACCTATGAACCTTCCCAAAGTAGGACCTATTGTTCACAGTTGTGCTTGCCCCGTCCAGAGGCCCACAGTGAGCGTTAATGGTTTTGATCATCTGAATATCCGTGCCTTATTGTTTCAATTTTTCTGCATGGGAAATGTGCTCAAGAATGCATCATAGATTTTATGATTTGGTCTCTGTTGATTACATGCTAAGCATAGGGAGTGTTTGAGTCACTTCATCTTTTTAAAAAACATTTTTTATTATTTTGTTTCTGGGTGGTGTGTCTGTGTCTTTCTCTGTGTGTGTCTGTGTATCTATGTGTGAGTGTGTAGACACATGCATGCAGGCACACACAGAGCCCAGAAGAGGGCATTAGATCTCCTCAAGCTGGTTGTGAGTTATTACATAGTTGTTAGAAGCCAACCATGCATTCTCTACAAGAGCATCAAACCCCAAACAACAAAACCAAAGAGAACCATCATTGGCTCTTTATAAATTCCATGACATCACACCAGGGAAGACAACTGATTTTTGTCCCTTCTGAGTTCTAATTAAAGTAGCAAGTGGCAAAAAGAGGGTCATTAGACAAAACAGCCGAATTTCTCTGTCATTTATAACAGAAATACTGGTGGATTTTTAGATTTACATGCTGGAATGAATGAAATACTATTAATAGTTTGGTCACTTCCTGCTCCCATTCTTTGTTGTATACAATTTGATGGTTCCCTGATTTCTTTTTAAAATATGTTTTAGACTTTTTAACTTTATGTATATGAATATTTTGCTTGCATATAAGACTGTATACTACATACATGCCTGGTGCCTGCAGAAATCAGGATTTTTGTACTTAGAAATAGAGCTAAAGATGACTGTGAACTGCCCTGTGGATATTGGAAACCAAACCCAGGGTCTCTAGAAGAGCATCAAATGCTCTTACCCATTGCGCTGGCTCTCCAGCCCAAGTTACCATTTCATTCCTGCTTATTAGTCTTTCCACGGTATGCGTGCGTGTATGTGTGTGTGTGCGCGTGCATGTACATGTATGCACATGCTAGTGCACATGTGTGTGCATGTATGTTTATATATATGCTAGTGTGCATGTGTGTGTGCATGTACATGTATGCACATGCTAATGCACATGTGGATGTCAGAGGACAGCTTGGGAATCCATTTCCTCTTTCCCATGTGGGTCTCTTGCTGAACCATTTCAACACCACCCACCTTCACCTTCAATACTTCATAAATATTCATATCAGTGAAGGGGAAATAAAAGCCTTCTTAGCTCACACTTCATCCCCTGGCATCTTCGGCTGTTTTGCAGAGAGGCCTTTAGAATAAAGATGAATTCTGTCTAATCTCCAGGCTGAACGTGACACTTTCCCACAGCTAAGGAGCCCTTGGTAAAATCCTGTCAAGTGTTTTTCTCTTTGTAAAGCTTAAGCCATCTATTCAGTTAAGTTTTCTCCTGGGCCTCTTTGGTGTGGCCTCTCCTTAGATACATGCAGACTTTCCAAGCTTTAGCTGTTGTTTGTGGTGTGTATATGGATGGATTCATGAAGGTTCTCTGGTATTTCCCCTTCCTCCGAGTTCCCCTTCCTTTCAATGGGAAGGCAGCAGACATGGCCTACAGTTCTAGAGCACTGTAACTTTGGATATGCACCATCTGCATGCACCACCCCTTCTCAGATGTTTGTTCATGCACATGGCTCTTAAAGAGGGTGCCTGTGTGGGAAGTTTTTCTGTGGTACCATTTATCATTTTACAGTGGTTATATTCAGGGTTTATTCTAGTAAGTAGGTAGGAATGAAGCAGGATTAATGTGTGGATGCATATCTTGTAGTAATGATGTATTTATTGTAATTTTGAAAGGTCAAATAGAGCTTAGTAGCAATGCTTAGGAAATGACCCTAAGTTTTGATATAGTCAATGTGTTACTTTCTGACTAGCATTCACAACTGCACATAGGACTTTTTAGTCCCACACATTAGTTCTGCATTCTAGGTAAACTATATGAGGATTGTGTGAAGATTCTTTATATTTGGATATCGTAATAAGAAACTATATGCTTTTAAATTTTATTTTTTAATTTTTATTTATGTGTCTGTGTGTGCAAATATGCATGTGCATGCTGGTACACATGAAATCCAAAAGAGGGCATTAGATTATCTGGAGATGGAGTCACAGGCAGTTGTGAGCCATCCAACCTGGGTGTGGTAACTCAACTCCAGTTCTTCACAAGGGCAGTACACATCGTAGTCACAGAACCATTTTTCCAACCACGCTGTATATGTTTTTGCTACTCCGTATATTGTCATCTCTGATAGCGGCCCCCCACATATGCACAGAATTAAAATTAGAAACAAAATCTTTAAGGTAACTGTTTTCCTCTGAGGTTCCATGTTCGAATTGATCTTCATTGGATCTGTCATTGAGATCCTTTCCATACTATGTCATCGTCCTTCCGAGCTTTGAGGTTTGAGCACAGATCTATGTACATGGTTGATCTTGATATGCCATATATGGACTGGTTTCACAGACCTGCACCTACTGTTTTACTGTTTTGTTTGTTTGGCCTTTTGGTAGTAGGGGCAATAATTTTCTCTAATTCTTCTAATTTACTTAAATTCCGAACTAGAAGGTGCAAGGAAGTAATTGCACCATTGGTCTGTCTAAGGATTTTTATTTTTTATTTTTATTTTTGCTTTATTCTGTAACAAACACAGGTGACTTTTTTGAAACTTGGGGTTTACTTTGCATCTGGAATCGTGCTTTCTGTGCACATCTTTCTGTGTTTTAAGTCAGGTAGGTGATCATGGAGCCACGATCACAGACTTCCCGTTCTGCCCGTTGGTTTTGATGTTTTCAGTATTCATTTTTCTTATCGTGATCCCTTCTTCCCCCCCAAAGTCCTGCCATTCCTTACGGCTTTCCACATTAACTATGACATTATCCTGACGTGGTGGTTTTTAGTCCTCATTGCCAGAAAGTGCCTACATGTTTGGCAAATGACAAAAGTCTTGTTCATCTTCCAAAGTCTGTGCTCCAGCTCCCCAGGAAACGTTCAGTCTCCTTTGTCTGGTCCCCAACAGCAGTTAGTATCATGTAGATTTTTGATCAGTTATAATTGCACATTGGCCTTGAATTCCATCCAGGGTGTTAGTTCCTTGGTGCAATCTGTAAGCTGGTGGCAGGTAGCAACCGCGTCATGTGTAATTGTTAGCGTTGTTCTAGGCAGATAGAGATGTGTTTAGTCAGCTGTCCTATTGACCTGAGGAAACTCTGCCGCCCTCTCTTATGTTCTGATGATGGTTTATTTATGGAGTGTCAAGAGAGGTCCCTTTCTTTTAGAACCATGATTCTATGTTTTCATCTACTCAGGGTACTCCTTTCATACAATTTCTCATCTGTGAATACTTTACTGTCCTTTTACTCTCTGCCTAGTAGCACGCTTTACTTCCGGCTCTTATGTAGCAGTTGTAACCTCTTGATCATGGAAGAACCAGGGTCTGCTTTACATCAAGTCCCTTGACGCCCTGCAGCCTTGCCAGTGCTGGCTGCCTACTGTTTTTGCCTGAAATACTACTTCTGCTTGAGTGGCTCGAAGCCTCTTTAAGTTTCTGACAGCCTATTTTTAGACCGAATGTGCTGGATGGTAAAATTGTGGTTCTAACACCCGCCCCTTGCTGATGTCGGGTACTGTTGGTTAGGTAGCCATTTCGTCAATTGTCAGTGTCTCTGCGGGATATTGTCCGTCTCTTGAGTAGGTGATATCGTTGGTTCAAGCACTTACATTTCTTCCCTTGTAGTTGATGGTGGTAGTCGGGGGTCAGGCGCCGAAGGCTATCCGCAGTGTTGAGTGCTATGACTTCAAGGAGGAGCGGTGGCATCAGGTGGCAGAGCTGCCTTCCAGGAGGTGCAGAGCAGGTGAGCCTGGAGCATGGTGGCCAGCGCCCTGTTTTGGGGTTCCTGGGACATGGTGGCCAGTGCCCTGTTTCGGGGTTCCTGGGACATGGTGGCCGGCGCCCTGTTTTGGGGTTTATGGGAGTGCTCGGGTTTTGTTTGGGCCATTATAATTTTTAAAAAAGCCAGGCAAGGTAGTCTGCTTTCATCCCAGCTCTCCAGAGGAGGAGACAGGAAGGTGAGGAGGAGTTCAAGGTCATCCTTAACTACATATAGAATTCAGGCCCGCCTGCACTACATGACACCCTCTTAAAATTTAAAAAAGGTCATATAAAAGCCTGACTGAACCCTTTCTGTGGAAAGGATAGCAGGTCTTTAATTTTTTGAAGACAGGGTCTATGTGTCTATTAGCCCAGGCTAGCTTTGAACTTCCTGTTCCTTCTGCCTCAGCCTCCCATGCACTCGGCTTGCACATGCCGTCTACTGTGCCTGGCTACTGTACTGTCTTCGTCTTTACATATTGTTCTGATTTTCTAGGACAAACAGGTGGAGCTGGCAATTTGCTAACTGATTCTCTAGTTACCCAGTAAAATATTGAAAGAGAAAATGTAAGAAACATCCAAACAAGCTATATGCAACAGTCCTTCCATCCTGGCATTTGTTTTACAGATGTGTTGAAGCAGGTGTTACTTGGCCAAAACTATTCAAAAGAAGCAGTTACAAATCTTGAGAATCTCCCCTGGGGCTGAAATATGAACCCATTGTTCTTACCTCCCTTTATAAAATGAGTTCTAAGTATAGCGTCTTTCCATGGTGGTTGTTTCCCAGCAGTACGCCCTGTGGGCTTGTTGTAGGCCAGCATACTTCATTCTGTTCCAGCCTGACACATCTGAGGGTCAGAATATATTCTCTCTCTCCCCCCATCATTGGCTACTCTTTAGTTCTGTTTGTTTATGGGGTGCAAGTCACATACACTCCTAGCCCACGTGCTTTCAACAGACATTGGCCTTTTAATCTTACAATAAACTGTAATAGAAGATTTCTAGTGTATGCTCGTGGTGCACTCTGACTTTATGTTTCTTAAGAATGAAGAGAGTTTTTCATGGATTCAATATTTAAAACTGACAAGAATGTTGTGTTCTTGCAAACACTTTAGACTCCCTTGATCACAGCTTGTTTGCAAAACTGGGTAACAGTTGGATGGCATATTCATCCTGAATTGATGTCTTCCTTTGCAGGGATGGTCTATATGGCTGGGCTTGTCTTTGCTGTTGGTGGTTTCAATGGCTCGCTCAGAGTTCGCACTGTGGATTCCTATGACCCTGTGAAAGACCAGTGGACCAGTGTTGCAAACATGCGGGACCGAAGAAGCACGCTGGGAGCAGCTGTGCTAAATGGATTGTTATATGCAGTGGGGGGCTTTGATGGCAGCACAGGTAATTTCTTCTCTGCTGCATTGCTGTTATAATTAACATGGTAACCATGTATATGGAACAGATGGTGGTAAAATTGGCATGTAGCTGAGTGTTTTTAGCAGGTATTCTGTTTATAGATCTTTTAAAGTGACACCAAGAATTTATTAGTATGGTGAAATTTGGGAGCAAGGGGATTGTAAGTTTGAGGGTAGCCTTGGCTACAGGGTGAGAACTTGTCTCAAAATTTTAAGTTAAAAATATTCTTTAAAAGATATGAGTGAAGGCTGGAGAGATGGCTATGTGTTAAGAGTGCTTTCTGCTCTTTGAGAGGTCCAGAGTTTGGTTCCCAGCACCCAGGTAGTGCAGCTCACAACTACCTGCCCCCCTCTTCTGGCCCGAATGGGAACTGCAGCCATGCACACAGACCCATGTGGGCACACACAGAAGCATATGAATAAATATAAATTTGTTTCTTATGCATTAATATCCATCACTTTTCTGTTTAAAAAAGCTAGAGTAGAAGCCTCTAGTAAAGAGGCCACGCCTGTCTTGTAATTAGCACGTTCTCCTGTTTTCTTTTTTAAATTTTAGCCCAATGTAAAATACCCGACGTTATTTCCCCTAATGATCTTCACATAAAAGCAAGTGTGTGTGGAAGAGGAAGTGAAGGATATTGTGCTTTTCCTCAGGTTTATCGTCTGTGGAAGCGTATAACATAAAGTCCAATGAGTGGTTCCATGTTGCTCCGATGAACACGAGGAGAAGCAGTGTGGGTGTGGGCGTGGTTGGAGGTAGGTCTGGCAGTTCCCAGGCGACCCTGTGCAGGTACCCTGGCTGCTGGCTTCCAGACGGCACTTCACCTGGAGATTCAGTACTCTTTTATAAATTAATGAGAGAAAAGAAATGGCTATATTTTAATTGCAAAAATTACATTAAATAAATAAGCCCTTTCTGCCTGCTCCTCCTTTTCCCCCTCCTTCCCTTCCCCTCCCCTCCCCCTTTCTTCCTGTCTCCCTCCCTCCCTGTGTGTGGCTTAGATAAGATGTCAACTAATTTTTTATTTTATTTTATGGGACTTGAACCCAGACAGTAGCCATGTACTTTATTTTCTAAGTGGTACCTTGCCCGTCAGCTGTTCTTATTACAATTGTTGGGGGAACAATTCAGGTCCTATACATCCAGAAGTTTGTTTCTGCCCATTTAACATTTGAGGGGCAGTTGCTAGAGTTAGTTTATATCCTGCTCTGTTCCCAACTGAAGGAAGGCTTTGTGTGTTACTTCTTCAGTATGAGTTCTTTCTCCTCAAATACTAGCTGAGGCAGATTGTCTTTCCATTTCCTCCTCACTGATAGTAATTTACCCCCCCCCCTTTAAAGACAGGGTCTTACTATATAGCTCTAGCTGCCCTGGAACTCACTGTGTAGACAGGCTGGACTCAAGCTCATAGAAGAACCTTCCCCTGCCTCCAGAGTCCCAGGACTAAAGGTGTGCATCACCTTCCAGCTTTCTGTATCCCATTAAAAGTAGTTTTCAGAGGGCTGGAGAGATGTCTGAGACCATCTGCTGCTCTTCCAGAGGACCTAAGCTAGGTTCCAAGCACCCACATCAGGCAGCTCACAACTGCCTGTAACTTCAGTTCCAGGGGCGGCATCCAGTATCTCTGACCTCTGTGGGCACCTGCATTCGTGTGTGTGTGTGTGTGTGTGTGTGTGTGTGTGTGTGTGTAGGGGGGCGGAGAGAGATTAATAATGATGAAAGTAAATCTTTTTTAAAAGCCCTACTTCCCTTAGCTTTCTTCTAGACATTTTATATAAATGAAGTCATATGACATGTTTATGACTGGCTTTTCTCGTTTAGCATGTTTTTAACGTCACTCGTGGCACTTTATCCATGATGGAATGTTGGTACCTCATAGCTATTTCATTGCATTCTGGTACTTTTATCTTCTCTTCCTCCTCCTCCTTTTTTTGTAAATGTACTACGTGGGTCTTTTGCTAATGTATGTCTGTGTACCGTGGCCACGCAGTGTCCATGGAGGCCATAAGAAGGCGCCAGATCCCCTGGAACTGAAGTGGAGAATGGTTGTGAGCTGCCCTGTGGGAGCTAGGACTTGAACATGGGTTCTTTAGAAGAGCAGCCAATGCTCTTAACTGTTGAGTCGTCTGCCTCTAGCCCCTCTACTACTCTTTCTAGATATAACTCACTGCTCCAGATATTCCTGTTTTCCAAGGTGATGTTCATGAATCTTCTAGTTTATCTAAAGTCATGAGTGTACTTCTCTATGCTGTCAGTCAGATGACTGATGAAAGCTTAAAAAATCTAAGAAAGGGTACGTCTGCTATTCCATGCATTCTGTGTAATGTGATTTGATCATTCCTCCCGTTACCATTTGGCAAGACTTTAGGGGAATTAGGAATACTTTAAGAGGAAGCTCTGTTACCACAGAGCAAGATATATTAATACTTTAGGATGAGGAAAATAGGTTATTTATTGGGTTTCTTTGATTCCATGCCTAGGTCTGCTCTATGCTGTGGGGGGTTACGATGGAGCTTCACGCCAGTGTCTTAGCACCGTAGAATGCTATAACGCTACTGCAAATGAGTGGACCTACATAGCGGAAATGAGCACCAGAAGGAGCGGAGCAGGTAAATAGAATCCCCAGTCGGCAGCTGAGGGAAATGACTGATGGGCATCTGTGTGCGGGTTTAAAATTGCATATTGCTTTTATTGGCTCTACTAAGTGCTTTTAAGTGGCACTGAGAAGTCCTGCATCTATGCATTTTTATAGGGCACAGAAAAGCTCCTCTGCGTGAGTCACATAATGTCATTTCTTTTAGGTTTTTGTTTTCAGTGCTTATTTGGGAAGTTGTTCAGGAAGTTTCATGTTTCATGGCTGTTTCATTCAGCTTATATGCTTTGATAGACCGATGCCTCCGGAAGTTGTTTGTGAGAGGATTTTATTAAAGGGCTTTGTGTGTGCTCCTACTGTTTGACTTTCTTCCTTTGTTAGAGTAGCAATTCTTCCCAAGGTTCCTCCCAGGCCATTCCACTCTACTGCAGTGATGACCTTCCCCATCAGTGTCTTCAGTGAGAGTTACAGCGTCCGAGCTTCATCCCACGTCATCCGCCCTGTACTGCGGTTTCTGCCTTCTCTGCTCTTCTGTGATTTGCTTGGTTGTGTTTTATAGGTGTTGGCGTCCTCAACAACTTATTATATGCTGTAGGGGGTCATGATGGTCCTTTGGTACGAAAAAGTGTTGAAGTCTATGACCCCACCAGCAACGCCTGGAGACAGGTTGCAGATATGAACATGTGCAGAAGAAATGCAGGTATCTGGTGGACCAAGATTATGCCGTCCATACTGTATTTTTATGGACATTTTCCTATTTCCCTGTGGATTTTTCCATTGTTCTTTTGCTGATTTTATTCCTTGATAGACTGGGGTTTCCAATGCAAAAGCTTGTTTAAGAAGCTCTTAAAAGTGATTACCTAGAGTGGAGCACAGCCCAGTGGCAGTAGATATTTAGGCTGAAGCTCAGCTCAGTGGCAGTGGATACTTAGACTGGAGCTCAGCTCAGTGGCAGTGGATACTTAAGATGGAGCTCAGCTCAGTGGCAGTGGTACACCACCTTCCTCATATGTATAAGACCCAGGATTTGATACCTAACACCACCAAATTATTTTTTTTTTTAATAATTTAAGAAACCAGATATAGTGGCTCATGTCTGTAATCCTAGCATTTAGGGTGCTGAAGCAAGTGGATTGCTGTGGGTTTTAGGATATATAAAGGGTTCCAGAACAGCTTGGGCTGGCTATACAATAAGACTCTGTCTCAAAGCAAACACATACAAGGCCTCTTTGGTGGAGCTTGCTTAGCCATTTGTGAGGCCCATGGTTCTGTCACTAGGACCACATAAATCAGTGGCCATGGTAAATGCTTTTAAACTAAGCTTTCCACTGGTGGAAGTGGAGGCAGGGGGCTAAGGTCATCTTTAGTTTTGTGTTTGTGTTGTGGTGTAATGCCTTGCGTAGTCTCTAGAATGATGAAGCATGTTGTCTTGATACTTTAGAGACCTTATATTCTGCACCAGCTTTGGTGCTGTTTGTAGACTGATTAGATTGCTGACAGAACCCTCTTTATTTGATACATGAACTCCTTCGTTTTTAATATAAACATTTTTGAATGCCTAGCACATGTCACACACTAGTGAGCTCAGTTTTTAGTGAATTGGCTCAGTTGGGTAAATGTCAAGTGCAGGCAAAAGCTACCTGAGTCAGGTATAATGGTGCACATCTGTGACAACAGCACTGGGAGGCAGAGGCAGGAGGATCTGGGGTTCCAGCCAGTCTGGACTACATAACAAGACTTTTATAAACAAAGAAAAATAATTATCTGCATCGGGGTGAAAGTCTGAAGATCTTGCCTTGGTTTAATATAGTTCAGAATTCATAAAGAAACCTTTAGCCACAACAAAAAAGTAATTTTAAGAATACTGATGTCTTTGAGGTAAGGATACTGCAGTCACGAGTTTCCCCAAAGACATTTTGAGAAAAGGGTTTAGCTGTAAGTGTGTTTCACATTTTGTGAACATCACACTTACATAATCTAAGATGTTATAGGCCAATTACCTCTTGTGGCCTCTTGATGCAATTTTAAAAAAGAAAAAAAACCACAGAAGACATAAACTGTATGGGGCTGTTGCCTAGGCAACAGTACACTGATTTACAGTTTTTTGAAAAGTAGAAGGATATTCTTCAAAATAACTATAAAACAGTAGCATGGCTATTTACCATGTGTGTTGTTTGTTACCTTGCATGCAGTGCTTTTACACCAAGGGCAGTTCTATATAGGTTTATACCAGCATTAGCAGAAACCCAGGCTCCAGTGTCAGGCTAGCTGCCGCAGGCTACAGCATCACTAGAATAGGAATTTCCCATCTCTGTCATATTCTCATGGGTGCCACGCTTTATATTCAGCCCGTGGCTACCCTAAAGTTATGTGGCATGATGCTGTACTTAAGGATTCCTAGGAGGGAGATGCCAGTCTTCTCCTGCCTTCCCCATAGTCTAAATTCCTGGTGGTTCTCAAGGTTATTCAGTGTACCACTGAATTTGGTTGCAGCATGCACTCCCTAAAAATGTTTTTAGTTTTGGATTTGGTTTTCTTTGTGGCCAGAGGGGAACACAAAGTACAGGACAGGAAGGTCTGTCCATAGCAGAGCAGAATTTATAATTAACTATTTGGCCATGCACTTTAGCCAGTTGGTTGCACTTGGGAAGATATTAAAAGCCTTTTGGCAAAAGATAATCCAGAGGCATGGCAGCAGCCAGTGTTTGATCCAGGGTGTAAGGATCAACATTAGATAATCTTCATTCTGTGTTTCAGATGTCTGAAACAAACATCTGACAAGCAGACTCTCTTACTGCACCTAAGTTAAAGGCCACATCCAGAAACCTGCCTTTCAAAGAAAGCTCGGATGGTGAGGAGGGGGAAGGATGGTGAGGAGGGGCATGTGATAATTACTCGAGAAAGGTGAGGGCATCACAGAAGTTTGACTTAACAACCAGTTTACAAGCCATATTTCGAAAGTTTTCATAAGCATGGTAAACTATATCAAACCTGACCAAAAAAAAGTCCAGGCACGGTAGCATGTCCCAGCACTGGGGGAAAGAAGGCAAAAAAAGACCAGGTTAGCCTGGACTACAGTGGGAGATACTGGTTAAATACCACCATTAAAGAAAGAATGGAGCAAAGAAATGATGACGTGGAGAATGATGGAAAAACGGAGTAGGATTATAAGCACCCTCATGTTTAGGACATCTTATAATAGGTTCTCAGTACCTGTTTGGTTAAGATAAGATAAACCAAATAGACCTGAACTGTCAAGTGCTTGTGGGAAGTCTGTCCTTTTGGCAGAGTGGTTTCCAATTGCGTAAAGGACTGGTGTGACTCAGTACCTTAGTAAACTTTCATCATAGAAGGGACAGCCGTGCTGTTTGAATGGGTGCAGAAGCTGACCTCCTCTGCCTGGGATGCTTTTCCACCTGTAAGCCCTGCCCTTAGAGTGTTGGAGGAGCTCAGGGAAGCATACCCCGGAACTCACTGGGCCATCCTGGCCTGCTGGATTGCCTCACTGTCAGTTGTATCTGTCAGCGAATTAGCATGGACTTGTGCACACAAGCAGACCTCAGGAGCCTGTATGCAGCTTCTGCTTCTAAGGATTTTGAATTTTTTGAAAAAGAGTGTGTGTTTGACGCTGTAAAACAGTTGAGTCTGAGCAAAGGAGAGAAAGAAGGCTCAAGTCACTTAGTGTAGTTTTGAATGTGCCTTTTTGAATAGTGGTTTTTGAAACTTCAGAAGGTTGAGTGTTTGAAGCTAGGTCTCACTGCAGACCAGGTTAGCCCAAACTTGCTGATCTGCTGGCACCCAAGTGCTGGAGGCTCAGGTGTGTGTCAAACCCAGCTTAGGCTCTTCACTTAAAAATAATTCAGCTGACCTAACAAAAGTTTTATGTATGCGTGTCTGTGCACCACTTGTGTGTCTGGTAGGCCAAAAGACGGCATAGGGTCCCCTGGAACTGAAGTTACAGGCAGTTGCTATGGCAGCTTCCATACAGTTGCTGGCAGTTAAACACCAGGTCCTCTGGAAGATCAGCCAGTACACCCAACTGCTGAGCCTCTCTCCAGCCCTCAACAAAATTAAGTTGAAATACAGGGTTTGCCTCTGAAATTTTCTTTTTAAAAAGTCTATAGTAAATAGTTTTATGAATATTCAAACATTTTTTTTGTTCCTCATTTTAAATAACTACCAGTAGGGACAGATTAGATAAAACATGGTTTCACACACATAAAAATGTCTGCAGGTATTAAGATTGTGCAGATCAATATTATTTTGGAGAAATGTTCAAGGTATTGGTGTTTGTCTTGGAGAAATGTTCAGGGTATTGGTGTTTGTCAGACTAACTAGATTATGTAAGCTAGGCATGATGGCTCAAATGAGCAGCCCAGCACCGTGAGTTTGAATCCAGTCTGAGCTACAGAGTGAATTTTAGGCCATTCTAGGCTGCAGAGTGATACCTTATCTCAAAAAGAAAAGAAAAAGAAATTTGAGTGTGATGTTGCAAGCCTGTATTCCTGCCAGGAATTCCTGTTGTAATAGTTACTTTTTAAAAAATAATTTTTTTAAAGACAGGGATTCAGCTCATTACCCAGGTTCTGGGTGAACTCACCATCCTCCTGCCTCGGCCCCCAGAGTTCTAGGATTACAGCATGGGACATCATTTCCTTTCTCTTGGGCAGTGCTGGAGAATAAATCCAGCACCTCGTATACACTCAGAAAATGCTCTGGTACTGAACTACAGTCCAGTTCCCTTTAACGGGGGAAAAAAAAAAGAAAGCAAAGCTTAGCTATCCAGTGTAAACCTTGAAATTATGAATAATTTACCTTTAGGCAGCTGCTCTACCACTGAACTATATATCCCTAGCAGGCACGTCTACCTTCTGCTAATACATATTTTCTTAGAATTTCCTAAAAAGCTGACATTGAGAACCTTTAACTCACCTTCTCCCTCCCCATCTCTTTCTTCTTAATGAGCACTGAAATGCCATCTACAAATAAAGCTATTGTGGTGATTAAGTGAATTAGTTGTATCTAAAGCAACTATTGCAGTAATGGTGCACAGTGGGAGCTTTGCTCATGCACAGAGTAGGTCTTACATGTCATGTCTCTTTCCTCTCTCTCCTCCCCCCTCCCTCACCTCTCTCTCTCTCTCTCTCTCTCTCACACACACACACACACACACACACACACACTCATACACACACACAGCTTTTATGGAGGGTCACTTGTATTATCAGAGAAAATGTGTGAGGATTGTTTTACTCACCTGAAGGTTGAAAGTAACTGCTTTTTTCTCTGCATAACTTCTTAAGGTGTGTGTGCAGTTAACGGTCTGTTATATGTTGTCGGAGGAGATGACGGTTCCTGTAATTTGGCATCGGTAGAGTATTATAATCCCACAACAGATAAATGGACAGTTGTATCCTCTTGTATGAGCACGGGGAGAAGCTATGCAGGTACGGTTGCTTCGTTCTTTGTCTCCTGGCAAACAGCTGACATCCTTGTGGTAGAATCCAATTTCATGTGAGGAGAAAAATCATCTATATCATATGCTTGCCCAGTGTACCTTAACTGTGTGTACTAACAGTGAAGCACAGGCATTCTCATAGTACAATACATATCTAATGTACAGCTCAAAATAGTTAATAAATTTTAATGACTAAAAGCAGACTATGGTGGTGAACAGTTCACTACGTAGCCAGGCTTTCTTCAGGAAGTGTGACTAAGAGGATAGCAAGAATGTTGAGCGGGCAAAGGCTGTCACCTGGCCTGGTGACCTGAGTTCAGTCCCCAGGACCTATGTAATGGAAGGATCAAAATGACTCCCAGAAGATGTCTTCTTGCCTTTCTATGTGTGCTGTGACACATACTCCTTTTTCACCCCTTAGAAAATAGAGTAATTAATTAAAAAGTATGACCATCTCAGTTCATTGCCTGTGAGGCATGGTAGAATGCCTTGGTGTAGTATACCATAGGTTGAATTATTTAATTTCTGACCCATTACCTAAATAAGAGAAATTATAATAATCTTTAATATAATGATGTCTTTACAACTACACATTATATATTTACTAATTTTGATGTTTTAAGTATCAGAATATAACACACTTACTATAATACTGGGGAAAAATTAATTTTTATTAATTAATCATCACTACTATTTATCCATCTTCCAAAATGACACTTTACAGGAAACTATATAACAGGACACCAGAATAAAATGATGCAGTATTAAGGAAAAATAATTTCCAACAATTTCATTAAGTCATAACTGTCAAAAGAGCTATTGTGTATTTTAAGTCTATTTCTGTTGACATGCATACATACCCACATGACTATCCCACCATCAAGATAATGCACATATCCACCCTCCAGCTTGTTTTCTGACCTTTCAAGTATTAGGTACAATTTGTTATTTTCTGACCAAATCAAATTCTCCCCAATAATAATTTCAAAGGAAATAAAAGTTGTAGGCTACAAAGTCTGATATAGACTTTATTCAGACCTAAACAGAGCCTTCGCAGCCCTATATGTTAAAATGGCAGTGCAAGGGGCTAGAGAGATGGCTTGGGGTTAAGAATGCTTACTGCTTTTACAGAGGACCTCCAGCTCCAGGACAGCCTCTTCCAGAATCTTTGGGCACCCGTGCACAGACTCACACTCAAATCCACATATATAAACATAATTAGGTAATAACAATAAGTCCATTTTAAAAAGACCAAACCTTATTAAGAAAAGAAGATGATGAAGGTTGGAGATGATGAAGCCGTTGCTTTTGCATGGGACCTGGGTTCAGTTCCCAGAACTCCTGTGGTGTGTTCACAACCATTCCTAACCCAGTCCTAGGAGATCCATGGCCATCTCTGACTTGTGAATTCACTAGGCACGCATGTGGTACACATACATACATGTAGGCAAAAGACTCATGCACATAAAATAAAATAAATGTAATTTTTTAATTACTATTTTATTTTATATGTGTTTTCCTGAATGCATGTCTGCCTATTGTGGCTTCAGATCTCCTGGAGCTAGAGTTACAGATTGCTTTGATCTGCTGTGTGGTTCCTTGGAATTGACCCCAGACCCCCTGGAAGAGCAGTCAGTGCTCTTAACCACTGAGCCATCTTTCCAGCTTGAACAAATCTAACTTTTAAAAGGTGGCGCTTGTCATCTGGAAGAAAGGCACTCAGAAGCTGCCTGTGACATGTCTTATTTCTTCACGCAGGGGTCACAGTTATTGATAAACCATTATGAGCCTGGAGGATGTTTTCTGAGTACATGAGAAACTGCCGTCGACACGTATTTCTGAGGTGACTGAGAGCCTAGCGCTTCTCTCTACTTTAGCTGCACTTTGTGTCTCAGCAGAAGACTAGACCATCTGCCTCTGAGGGCTCAGATAACGAAGATTATTTTTGGTAGAAGCACTGTGTAGGCTTTCTCTGCACTGAGCAGCAGCTGACTAACTTAACAAGAGACCTTGACTACAGTCCCTACTCTGTGGTCTTCAGGCAGCAGTTGCTTTCATAAAAACCAATTCTTATCAGCCTGGAATGACTACAGATTATTTTGTGAAAGAGAATAAAGTTAACGTGTGTTCTTGTAAAATTAAGTTTTATCCTTATTCTTCCTCCTGAAAAAAAATCTCTACTGGGTACAGAGAATCTATGGACAGATTAAAAGTTATGTAAGTATGCAGCGTAGTTGAGGGATGAAACTGTCTGCTTTTATAAATATCTTTGATTACATGAATATAATAAATTGTGTGCATATAAATGTGTGTCTATAGGCTTTCCTTTAAATATGTTTGAAGATGTTTGAAACTTGATTATCTATTTATAATTGGCACAGTCCTTTGAATTATGCCAGTACTACATTGTAAAACAGAGTTGTATTTTTTGATATTTAACAATGCTTAACACTTTAAAACGCCACTTCTAAGGAATGAACATGGTGTAACACACTTTAATATGTGTGATGCCAAACTTTTTTAAATAAAATATAAATTATGCTTATTTATTATTTTCTTTGGTTTAATCTTGGTCATGTTTTGGTGTGTGTTTTGATTTTTTTCCCTTAAAGTAACACCTTTGGCATGAACATACCTGCAGGTTTTTGATGAATATAATGAATGTATGGAATTCAACTGAATTTGCATGGTCTTAAGAATTCTTTCTGTGTGTATAAATTTAGCTGCTATTAATGGAAGAGAAAGCTTTCTGTAAGTAACCATGTGTATTGAGCAGATAGTTTTTCTGATATCTTCAATTATTCTCTTTAAAGATGACCAACATGTGTCTTTCTTGAATAATCTTTGAATAAAAGTTTGTATATTATTTGTTTCACAAGGTCCTTGATTTTTACCTCTGTGACTTGTTTGCCTGCTCTTTTTGCAAAACGGGTTCTCCAACTTCATAAATCTATATCGATTTTTCTTTATGTTTAGCAAATCTGTATTTTAAGTTTTTTGCCAAAGTGACTTGTACTATGTTAAAGCAATGACTGGAACCACTGAGAGTTATCCTTGGGGAAACTGATCTCAACCATCAAAGTAAATAACTGGGCAAATTTAAACTTTTTATATTTCCTTGCTTTTTATGATCAACAGCACACATTTAAAAATAAATAAATGAATAAAGCACGTAGCCCTGATGGAAGGGGGAACCCAGTTGAGAAGCAACTAAGAACCTGTTGCTTTGATAATAAGTTCAAAGAGCTAGAGGGTGGGAGTAAGGTGATGTGGAATTAAAGGAAGCCATAAGATCCTGCGGCTGTTGGTCAAGAAAGGAATCTAAAGCGTTAACTCACATCAGATAGGAAGCATATAGCATTTCTCTGCAGTTGACACAAATTGTTCAGACGTAAAAACTACATTACACAGTTGAAGACTCCATTATAAAGGAAGATGGAATTTAATCCGAACGGGTCTGTGTTCACTTGATGAAACATGAATTCTCACATTACTGCAGCCTTCCAGCATAGCAAACATGTCAGGAACTGGAACTTGCCATTTCTCACACAAGCATCAAAGATGCAGACCTTTGCTGTAGGTTATTGCTCTTCTACATTGTAAAGATTTGTTGCTCCTATTGGTTTAATAAAGCACTAATTGTCCAGTAGGAAATCTAGGCAGGGCAAGCAGACAAGGAACATTCTGGAAACCAGACACAGAGGAAAGAAGACGAGAACGCTGCTCTGAAAAAAGGTACCAAGCCACATGGCTAAACAAGGGACGAATCATGGGTTAGTTTAAAGGTAAGAGTTAGCAAGTAATGTGCCTGAGACGTAGGCCAAACAGCTTGTAATTAATGTAAACCTCTGTATGTTTATTGGGACTGAACAGCTGCGGGACTGGCTGGGTGGGACACAGAAACTACAGAACTTTTCCTTCCCAGTCAGTTTCTGTAGTAAGGGAGAAATGGTTCTCTCTCTTCTCACAGACTATTTCTGTGGCTATGTGTGTATGGAGTGCCCTCACTCACAGTTCTCCAAAGGCTAGTTTCTGGGTAGCCGGCAGTTCAGTTCAACCCGATCAGGAGACTCCCCCAAGGTGGAGGGCTCAGTTCCACCAGTCAAGCAACTGTGCCCACGTCAGATGCCAGTCACTTCTCAACTGACTAAAAAGCCTAAAAACAGCAGTGACACTCTCTCCTTATGTGACATCTGTTCGATAGGCTAGCTCACAACTTGGGAAGATGTGCATTGGTTTGCATGATTTTATTTATTTTTGACAGAGTCTCAAGTGTATCCCTGTCTGCCCTGAAAATTGCTGCTTAGACCAAGGTGGACTTAAACTTTACCTGCCTTTGCTTCTGGAGTGCTGGGATTAAAGGTGTTTGCCACCACACAAAGCTTGTATTCTGGTTTGGGTTTAGGACTATTATAAAGCTTGCAGCTTTAAAGGACGGACTGAGGCAAGGGGTGGAGCTTTCATGTCCTCAGAGCCACCACTCTCTCATCACTGTCTCAACCACCCTAACAGGCCTTGCTTCACAGTCTCCTTCCACTTACGAGTGGGCCTGAAGGATCCTATAATCATCCAGTCACAGGTGACTGATGTCTTCTTCAGGAGTCATGGGGGCCTACCCCCCTCAGTCATCTCATGAGTAAGCAAACTGCTGGCTGGGTAATCAGACTTACCGAGGAGGAACATAGGACATAATGATGGGGATGGGCCAAGACCAAGTTCATTTCATGTTACACTTCGAAACTCCCAAAGCTTTAACTACAACTTTTAAAGTGTTTTTCAAAATGTAATCTTAGTCTGTTAGGAGATTAACCACTTTGCTTGTCAAACAGTCTTTGGCTGCCCTGTTCTTGATTGCTTGCCTACATTTATCGGTAGCTGAATTCCTGACTGACGGTAGAAGACTCTGGACATTCCCCTCTCCCCTATTCCAACCTTCATCTATCTTCTCAGTTTGAAATTCCTGCTTGTTTTTTTTTTTTTTTTCCCCTCCTTCTTCTGCAATACAGAAATAATTTCCATTGTCTCTTACTGGATAAGAAAGGGTTCAGAAGTTGAGTATAGGCTCTGGGAGAGCAACTGTAGTTACACTTATTAACAAGAGGAAGCATTGCTTTAGAAAGCACTTCACCTGACCCAGGCATCCTAACAACACAGCTGTGACCTTGACCTCACAAGGAACAGATTCTATCTTTTGAGGTGACCTCCTTGTCACTCTTTCAAAGAAAGCAGCCTCATCTCCCAAATAAGTGTGGTCCTCACGCTTCACCAAAGAAACTTCTCTTTCCAGCCAAAAGAGAGCATTCCAGAAAACCACTACTGGTTAAAATACAGAAAACAAGTTTGATTCTCAGTGCCACAGTCCCAACGGTTACCACACAACTCCAGCAGCTGAAGGTCGGGAGTCATTGCAGAAGGGGATGGACAGACTGTTAGAGCCTGGGAGTTTGCTGTGAGTTTCTGTCTCTCCCAAGTGTCAGAGATGCTATACCCATGAAGTCTCATCAGCATGGCTGCCTATACAGAGACCTGAACAATGAAGAGGACAATGGATATGTTACACGAGACAGGAGAAGCTCAGGAGGCCTCAACTCTACACGAAGAACTATATAGGCAACTAAGGAATGTGGAGATCAAGGGTCTTCCTTGAAGAAGACCACCCTCACTGGTTATCCAATACCAAGTGGTCAGGCTTACAAGAAACATTATGTAAGCTGGTTGTATTTTTATATTTAAGAGTATATAACAACATTAAAGAAAAAAGGGTATGAACTTGAGAGAGAAAAGGGGTACATGTACATGGGAGGGGCTGGAAGAAGGCATGGGAAGGGGGAAATAATAATTTCAAAAAATTATATTTAAAAAGAAATTAAAGCAGATCCTGGCCTGAGTAAACTTCGAAGCCAGATCTGTGCACTTGTTTCTCAAGGGAGCTCTGCTGCCTGCTGCTCTTGAATCTGCCTGTTGGCTGACAGCAGAGGGGTCTAGTGTTGTACACAGTGGTGTGTATGCTGCCAGACAGCTTGGTTCTTTACCATTCCCTAAGGCTCTGACCCTCTGCTGTATACCATATAACACAGTCCTACCTAGTCATGTGTTAAGAATGCCTTATTTCAATTGACTCTTAAACAAATGTCCTTCTCCAGACTTCCATGCTTCCTTGGCTGCTGGTGCCTCCTTTGGAGCAAAGGTTATGCATGAATGGAACCATATTTTAGTCTGGTTTCTCAGATTCTATGCCTAGGCTGCTTCATGTTTTAAAGGAAAGTCTCAGTGTGTTGAACCCACTGCCACAGAAACTGGGGTTGTGACCTTGTATTAATTTGTGCCAACTGTGAGTTTTAAGACATTTCTTAGGTTTTGACTTTTATTGCAAAAAATTAAGAAAATGAGTAGTTCTGTGTCACAGAATTTCATAGGATTTAAAGAAAAGTGTTTATTTTGTGCCTGAATACTTAAATAGGTTACATGCATTTCACTGCCTACCCTTTGCTATAGGGGAATAAGCCAATTGGATTGTATATCTCCTGTCCAGCTGTAAATCTCCAAGGCTTAAGATAATAGTTGGACCAGTTTGTAGGGATACATATGGTTCAATTAACAAGATATCCTTTGGGGTATAACTCTAAATCTGAATCCGTAATCAATGTTTCCTGAGCACTTTTTGACATGTGTCTTGGTCCTCGGCATGATGCGTTTGGCAGATGCTCTACCTCCCAGCCTACTGAATAACTGAACATATTTGCCCAGTGTCTACCTTTAAAAAAATGACAAGCCTGCTCAATCTGACACTACAGTTTCTGTTCTTACTGTACCTTACACACCACAGGCTTGGGCAGAGGAAAGAGTTGGGCTGCAGTGCAGATCCATTCACAGCCTCAGACAATAGGAGGCAGGAGATCTAGATATGGGATAGGCAATCAAGGCAGTTTAACTGGGGTGAAGACCTACAATTTTCTGCCTCAGACCAGCCAATCACTAGCCTCAGACTGCCCGATGGAAAGTGTTGGCTTTGGGAGAACAGCTCTAGTAACAAAACAGCTGTGACCTTGACCTCACAAGGAACAGATGCTTTTTTTCCTTTGAGGTGACCCCGCTGCCGTCATTCTTCACAAAAAGAAAAAAAAAAAATGTTTGCTGAAAGGTATGGAGTATTTAGCCACGAGTGCAAGATAAATGGACTTACCAGAAACGCCTCTCCATGGAAATTGTTTGGGAGATGAAATCAGGGTTGATAGGAAGGGGAGGGTGAAGTGACAGGTCCAGGCAGGCAGGGAGTAACAGTGGCATCTTTACTTCTGAAGCTTGTAAGACAGTCTCCGCAGTGTGCACCTATATAAAAGCATTTGCAAAGAGTATACACCTGTATATCAATTACACTTTCAAGTAAATGAGAACAGGGCTAGTCCAAATGATGTTCTTACATGACTTTTTAAAGGTGTTCATGGCAGTGCATGCCTTTAATACAGCACTCAAGTGGCAGAGGCAGGTGGATCTCCTCTGTTCAAGGCTGGCCAGATAATGAGACCCACTCTGGGGGAAAGAAAAAAAGTTGTTTTGTTTTTAAAATAAAATCATGTTAAGTAGCCCAGGCCGGCTCCTTACTCAGAACAATCCTCTTGCTTCAACATCCCTGACACAGATTGCAGGACTGTGTTACCACATCTGTATTTTATTTAGTTTTGCTATAGTGATTTAGGGCCTAGCATATCCAGATTGGCCTTGAGCATTGTTATCTAGACAAGGTTGAACTTGTATTTTTGATCCTTCTGTTTTCAGTTGCCAAGTGTTAGAGCTACAGGCTTGCACTTCTGT
This sequence comes from Phyllotis vaccarum, assembly GCA_033318265.1. NCBI lineage: Eukaryota > Metazoa > Chordata > Mammalia > Rodentia > Cricetidae > Phyllotis > Phyllotis vaccarum. The sequence continues at coordinate 171,607,037 of JARWLC010000002.1, read as the reverse complement.
TGTGGAATATTACTTCAACTATGCAAAGGCATGTCACATTTTTAATGCTGCATTTGTTTAATTACGTAAAGATATGTTTTCATCTAATTGGTCTTTTAAAAAAGCTGAATGGCCAATAGTTAGGCAGTGGAGGAATATGAGAAGGTGGCAGATGGAGAGAATAAGTAGGATGGATCTAGGCCCAAAGGAGAAAAAGAAGAGAAAATGAGAGAGAAAAAGGAATATGCCTGGGCTAGCCAGCCAGGCGGCAGCCAGCCAGACAAGAAGTAGACATACAGAATGACAGAAAGGTAGAAAGCCCCTTGGCAAAACAGATGAAGACAAACAGGTTAGATTAAGTTCTAAGAACATAAGGCCAAGTGTTGTAATAAGGTTTCTTGGCCTTGGGCGGCCAGAGGTTAAAGTTTATAGATTTGTAGTGTTAGATTTTTTTAGTTGTCTGTTGTTTAGGCCTTTAGAAATGATTTAGAGAGTTATATTAAGTTTATGTTGTTTGGCTTATGGCTTAGGCATATTGTTAGTTTTTTAAATTTATTTTTATTTTTTATGTGGCTTGTGGCTTATTTGTGTTTTTTATGTTTTAAGTAAACTGGAAGTGTAAGTAACTTTAAAAATTTTAAATGACAGAGATGACACTTATGTGTCTGGACAGTCATTTAAAGTTTTTTTTTTTTTTATAAAGTTGGGGTATTTTAGCCTATAGGCCTAGAGCTTTTTTATTATTATTATTTTAGTGAAGTAAAAAATTTGTCTATTTATTAGTTGGTTTCTTTTTTATTTTTGAGTCTTGAAGAATGTTTGACAGTTGTTTTTTTTTTTTTTTTGTAAAGTAGGAACTTGAATGACTATCTTGCCTTGTTTTGTTAAAGTTTAGAGACCACTTTTTTATGGAACTTTTATGTCTAGTTTAAACAGTATATTGTCAAGCAGTCAATATAAAAATAGGTTTATGTCTAGTGACTAACTGATGTTATAAAGAAATTAATCTTTATATGGAGTTTTTTTTTAATGTCTATTTTTTTGAAGTAAATTGGTGTTGTCAGGAGTAGACTTGTCTTGTTGTTTAGAAAAGTCTAAGTTTTTAAAACATATTAAATATTTAAATGTCATATATTTAAATGTCATATTTTGTAGGTCTTAGAAGTGTTTGAAGATTATTTAATTGAATTATATTTTTGTATATTTAAAAATTTAACATATTCTAAATTATATATTATAATTTTAGTTATATAAACATATCTTAAACAAGAGTAGAAAAATATACATATAAGAGAATTGACTTTAAATTTGTATCAATAAATTAAAATTTATATTAATGTAAAACATTTTGAGAATAATAGTTGATTTTTTGATTTAAGTAAGTTTAATAATTTAAATTTTTTAAAAAATTATTTATATACGGTGTCTGCTGATAAAGTCAAAAGACACTTATCCAGGGTCCTAGGCTCCTGAAGGGGAAGTGGCCAGCCCCATTGAAAAGGGGCTGCTGGGATCTTGGGCCCCCGTTTTTTTGGTTCCTGACTGCTGGAGAGACCGGTTTGGCATCCATTGTTCATCGAGTAAATAATCCAGTCTATCAGGCGCCTATATAAGCTGCTACCTATATCGTGAGTAGTTTATATTTCAATAAATATAAATCTTAAATTGATATATTTTAAGAAAGATTTCCGCCTTCAGCCAAGCATTTTTAATTAATGTCACTATGTCATGATTTGGGAGCTAGTTGGTGCCCCAAAGAAAGTCTGATACACACCACCACACTGGATATGGCTTTTTTTTTTTTTTAAAGACACTTAAGCAAAAGGTACACATCCTGTTATCATATCATCATCTTTACACACACTGTGAAGACATAGTGTAAAATGAGCCCAGAGCTGTAGGCTAAGCTCTCCTATCTTTGGATACTCACAACAACTGCAGTACTCAAGCCTGCACAGTCTTAGCTCACTTCCTGGCTCCGGTCCAAGTCTTGACAACCCAGAGCATAGACCGCTCCCTTGACTTTGAACCCTTTTCCTGCTTGCAACCTTGCCCCCCACCCCATCCCGAGAATGCTAACCGTGGACTCTACCCCTGAGCTATCTCAGCAAGGCCTCAGCAGAGTCATCCCCAAATGTCTCCAACTTCTGTTCTCTCACCTAGAACATGGAACGGTGGCAACTATCCCTCTAGGATGTTGTAGGAGCTACACTGCACCATGCTCCACATAGAGAGATTTATTAAAAGAAGTTACTGGCCTCATTGAACACAAGCCTGGTCATCCGAAGTTGATCCCCAGAACCACATGGTTTAAGGGGAGGAACGGACTCCCCTAGTTGTCCCGAGAACACAAACATACTCTAAATGTAATTTAAAAAAACCAAAAAAACAAAAGCTTCACTTATTAAAGGACATGGAAGCAGGATAAGATGATCCAAGGCAGAAGGAGAATTAGAGTTCAAGGTTATTCTTAGGCTATGTATCCAGTTCAAAGGGCAGACTGTACGTGAGCTCTTTTCGAGAAAGATCGAAATCCGGAATAAACACAAGAAGGCACGATTAAAAGAGCACATGAATTTTTTAAAAACACCCATGCTACTTTCTTCCCCAGGCCTGAAGCGAGCCAACTAAATGGCAAGATGCTACCCATGGGGCCGGTAACACAGCTTGGTTGCCACGGCGACGCCCGGTGCACGGCTTGCCCCGCCCCGTCACGCCTTCTCGCGCTCCCGCGGCGCCCCGCCTCCAGCTGCGCTTCTTCGCCGACGACTGGCTGTCCGCGCAGGTCTCACTATCCTCACTCCATCAGTGGAGCCAATGGCCGGCGCCGCCAGGATTCCTTGTCTCGAGTCACACGGGGCCGGGGCCGAGGTACGGACCAATCGCTGCACGGCGAGGGCGGGGCGGAAGCGGAGCGGACCAATGATGGCAGGAAGGACCGGCCGCGCCCTCCAGGCCCCGCCCCTGGACCGGGGAGAAGTAGAGAGGAGGCGGCTGTACCGGCCCGCTAGCACGCCGAGGCCTCAGGCCAATCCCGGACGCCAGGTGAGGAGCGTTTGGAGCCGGGCTCGGGATCACGTAGAGAGCGGCTGAGACTGCATCGGCCGGGCCGGTAAGGACGCAGTGGGAAGGAGCTTGGCAGCGCGAGAGTCCGGAGAGGGAGGCGAGGTTCTCAGGTGATGGAACTGGAATGCCAATACTTCCTGCCCTTCCAGGAGTTTGCAGTCATCCGGAGTGTGAATCGTTGGGTTCTTCTTCTTTTTTTTTTTTTTCCTTTAAACTTTTTTACAAAGATACCATTGCCACGGGGGAGGAGAGTGAGCCGGGAACGTTCTGGGTCTGTGGCTCTGGGAAGGCGTGTCAGCAGCGCTAACGGATGGGTAGGAGTTGATTGGGGGGTGTGGGGCAGCAATGTGGAGGCCAGCTAGCATTCTTCACCTGTAAGGTTGCTGCCTGCTCCAACCAAGGTTGAATTCATGTTTACGTGGATCTGTGCTTCGGGCCTCTCAGCTTCAGGGCCAACAGAGGGACTCAGATTGTCAGCCAGGCTTTGACCCACGAATACAATTCTTTCATCTTCCCCCAACCCTCCCTTGATTCCTCACCCCCACTCCCACCCCCCACCCCGAGGATCTCGTCTTCCTGATTCAGATCGGGTTTCCAGAGGAGCAGGTTGGTCAAAAATGAGACAGGATATTCACTTCAATAAAACTTTCTCTCCAGTTTGATTACTTCCTCTGATGCATTTGTCCAATTGACAACTACGTGCCCGTTTTCCTTCATTACAGACCGTAAACTCGGGATAACTCTGTCTCTGCATTGTGTACGACTTGGAAGACTTAGTTGAGAGACTAGAGACCGCTTTCATTGGAGATGATGAAGTTCCCTCAAGTTAGGCATTAAATCGGACTGGAAAGGAAACACCTGAAAAACTTTAGCCTGCCTTGAAGTCTGACCCAGATCCAAACTATCTTTGGCTAGCAACTTTTTGGATAATCAGAACCTCGATCTGGAGAGGATTTATAGATGTTGGATATCAGCATATTTTTGAAACAGGCAATAGGATTAGCCACGATGGTGGTGGGATGGTTAGGAGGAACATCAGGGCTTCCTGGCCCACGAGGCCAATCAAAGAGCACTGGATTGTTTCCCATCTCTACTGTGGCACCTTTATTCCCACCACAGCTCTGTTGTCATTGTGTCCCTTCCATGTCATGTCCAGGCCTCAGTGTAGAAAGTGCCTTTGCCCAGAAACTCTGTGCTCCTCATCCTCAGGGCTCTGTAGTTTCTCTTGTATTCTAGATGTCACATCGTTCTGTGATGCTTTGGGACATCTCACTCTTGTAAACAACTGTTTGATTGCCTGAGAAGGGATTAATAGAATGTAACTCATCTCTTGCTGTGGACTTACATATTCTTTAAAAATCTGTTGCTGATTGGAAGCTAAGCTTCCTTTTGGCTTAGCATATTTATCTTCACTTGAGGTAAAGGAGTGGATTATGTCTATATTGTTTCGTTTTTCTTCCTCAAATGATAAACTGATTTGCCCCAAGCCATCAGTGTGGATAATGACTGCATACCAGTTCTGGGCAGTGGATAATTTTGAGCTTTAAAAGGTTGCTACTTGGTCTCTGTGGTTCCTCCTGTGAAGGAAGTAACTTTCTTGGCTTGTTTGCCTGTGCTTGTGTGGACGTGCCTGCCTGTGAGTGCACATATGGAGGCTAAAGGTCAATGGTGGTTCTTTCCCTCCGTTGTTCTGTACCTTACTTAGTCTTTCAGACAGTTCCTCACTGAACCAGGAGCGCCTCAGCGTGAGTGCTGGGGTTACAGATGCCCAATCATGTACCTGCTAGCTTTTATGCTGCTGGTACTCACCCACCTGACCAAGCCTGTGGACCATTTGGCTTTATTGTTCTGTGATCTGCCTATGAATGGCCTTTGTTATTTTTTCTCCTGGGTTTTTCTGAAGCACATTGTGTGTCTATCATCATGTGTTGGGATGCTTTTTTCTTTTTAGTTTGACATTTGATCTCTGGCTTTGTTTATGAGTACCATTTCACTTTTGGCAATGGCAAACTCTATGGTTTTTAGTTGAGAGAATAGAGAGAGAGAGAGAGAGAGAGAGAGAGAGAGAGAGAGAGAGAGTTGTATAAAAGTAAATCATAAGATAGTTTTGTGGAGTCAGGTTCTCTTTCCATCTGGCTGTGGGTTCCAGGGATTGAATTTAGGACATTTCTTGGCAAGCAGGCATTGAGCCGTATTGACAGCTGAAAGTTAGCTTGCAATTCCTTTCCCACTGTTCTTTTAGATATTGCTCTATAAAGGAGCATGGAGTTTATAAATCAGTGTCTACAGTGGAGATGACGGTAGCGTTCAGTAGGTCAGTTTTCAGTAGTCATAACCTAAGAAGCTAGTTCTTGTGTAGTAATTGCCACCTAAAAACACCAAAAGATATTTTATGGTGTTTTCAGAATTACATTGCTTTACTGATCTGCTTACTTATTACAGAAATAGAGGCTCCTCGAAGAGATTTGAAAATGGCCACAAACAGAAGCATTGACATCTTCAGCTCAGCTTCTCTGGCTGTGGAGTATGTGGACTCGCTGCTGCCTGAGAACCCCCTGCAGGAGCCCTTTAAGAATGCCTGGGGCTACATGTTGGATAACTATACAAAGTTCCAGATCGCAACGTGGGGGTCCCTCATAGTTCATGAAGCTATCTATTTCTTGTTCTCTTTACCTGGATTTTTATTCCAATTTATACCTTACATGAGAAAGTACAAAATTCAAAAGGTGAGTATGAAACGCTTGTGACCAAATACGGTAATTGGTGTTATATGTTTAGGAAGAACACCGAGCTCTCAGACTCGCCTCAGTACTGTCCAGTAGAAATATAGTGAAGCCATTTACATAGCTCCAAGTGTCTGCAGATCACCAAGAGGCATTAAGGAAATAGGGAAGTTAATTTTCATAACATGGCTATTATTTTGTTAACTAGCCCCACATTAGACCTTCCAGAGACATTTTGGTGGGGTTTCCCTTTCATAGTTCCATGAGTTTCACTGTTTTTTTAAGCCACTTTTGAAAAATGTCTGGCAATCTCATGCTGCTAGTTGATGGTGATTCAGACAAAATCAATGTAGATCATTGTTGATGGTGTTCAAAGAATTGTTTGAAAGTTTTAGAAAGGTATAATGCGCATCTAATTGAGGTTTATAGACTCCAATTTTTAATCAGCTGCCAAGGGTACCATATGTATTTCAGCATGCTCAAGGCCCTGGGTTTAAACTCAGCATACATAGATATTTTTCAGACTTCACCTGTACCCCCCCCCCCTCCCCTGGCCCATCCTGAAAAGTTATTTGTGACCACTTTGCACTTCTTCCCACTCCTGCAGCCTCAGAGATCTAACTGAACGTTAGTATGGAAAGGTCCCATCCATTCATGATAGGTCTATCAGCTTTCTTATGGCCCCAAGGAAGGAGGTGATGTGCCTTATGTCTGCATATTTGTTTTGGTGTATTAGATATACCATACATAAGAAGGTACTCGGGTACACACATTACTTCATCTTAGTTATAGACAAAGGTGACAGAATGAATTCTTAATAATATGAAGGCTATTTGCTTAGCATGGTTTTTAAGAAGAATTTGGACAAGTACAGAGACAGAAAGAACTTTTCACAACATGTAGTAAACTAATAATAGTTATTTTTGTTTTGAGGTAACATACAGCCCAGGCTGGCCTTGAACTTGGGATCTTCCCATCTTCGTTTCCTGAGTGCTGATAGGCATGGACCATTTCCACTTCCACAGTGCTTTGTGTGTGTGTGTGTGTGTGTGTGTGTGTGTGTGTGTGTGTGTTTAAAGCCAATGTTGGCTAGTCTAAACCAATAAGCTCAAGGGCACGAAACAGTGGGGGAAGTAGATGTCAAGTGTTCCTCTGGTTTGTTGGCTGTGCAAGTTGTGTCTCGTCAAGTCTCCTGGCTTTGTGGCTTCTCCCAGTGAGTCACTGTAAGGAAGGACTCATCCAGGTTCCTCTGCAGCCAACATAGGTCCTGTGGAATCAGGCCAAAAGAAGAATCAAAGGAGGGGTAGCCCAGAGGATGCCACTTTCAGCCTCAGTAGGAGCTCCAAGGTGCTTCTGATGAAAGGGCCTGAGCTGGAAAACAGCTTAAATGTCTTACATTCTGAGTCACTCAGGTGATTCTGGTCACTATGTGTCATTCACTGAATCATCGATAATAAGGCTGATTCATTGGGTGGCTACCAAGCTGAAGTGTGCTCTCTTCTTCCATTGCCCCTACAGCTGTCGGGTTGGTTACAAGGGGTAGGACCCTGCCCAGAGGGGAGCTTTTTAGCCTAGTTTGTGTGGGTGGCTTAGAAGAAAATGTAGGAGGAGAAAGCATAAGTGGGGGCGAGGATGTAGTCAGTGTTTGAGGACTTGCCGGGCATGCTCATGGCTATGGCTTGAAGTCAGTGCAAGCACCCACAAGAGGAACAGAACCCACAATCTAATTGGTTACAACTAATGAAAGGCTGGATAGAATGGCAGCAAGTCGTCACAGCATAAAGGAATTGAGAAGAAAATAAAGTTGCAGCTCAGTAGTAGAGAATTTGTCTAGCTAGTGCAAGATCCTAGAGCCCAGAAGAGAGGCAAGTGGATTTCTGTAAGTTTGGGGCCAGGCAGGTCTACGAAGTAACTTCTAGGCCAATCCCTAAGGCTGCCTAGTGAGACCTTGTATCAACAACAGCAAAAGAATAAAGTAGAGCAAAATAGAAAGAAGAAAGGCAGGTGGATCCTGGGCTCCACCTCCCACCCTACAGCACAGTTAATTAAATGGAAAGAAAATCATGGAGATTACTTGTATTTGTGAATTCTGAAAGCACATACTGTGGTTGAAATGAGTGCAGAACAGTTCAAGTCTTGCTCAGTGCTTTAGAAAATCCACCATAAAATAGGCAAGAATTATTATTTAACACATAGAACATTTTTAAAACTTTTCCCTTTTTAATTTACTTATTTCTCATGTATACTAGTGTTTTGCCTGGATAAATGTCTTTGTGAGGGTGTCAGGTCCCCTTGAACTGGAGTTACAGACAGTTTTGAGCTGCCATGTGGTTGCTGGGAATTGAACCTTGGTCCTCTGGAAGAGCTGTCGGTGCTCTTAGTCGCTGAGCCATCTTTCTGGCCCCTCCCTTTTCCTATCTTTTCTCATACAATATATCCTGACTGCAGTCTCCCTTCCAGTAAGTACCCCATCACCATCTCTTCAGAAAAGAGCAGGCCTCCCAGGGATATCCTCAGCAGGTGTGAGCCACACCTATAATCTTAGAGTGGAGGCAGGAGGATCTGATCATCTGATTAGCTTGTCAGTTCAACATTCTAAGCCTATAGGTTGAGTCTAAATTTTGTTTTGTTCATATATTTTATTGTTTGTATTTCGTGTATGCATATGCACTCACCAAAGCACATATATATTGGGAGGTCCTGAGGTTTACAAACAACTCAGCTCTCTCATCATGGACATATGGAAGGTGCTTATTTTTTAGTACCGCTGAGCACCTGGATGCAGTGAGTTGTCATGGTAATAAAAGCTTGGGCAGTCTTTGAATGGGGTACTCAATGTATATTTAACATAATTCTTGGAAAGTATTCTGTAGACAGCAAAGCCTGGGTAGTTACCCATCTCATGGTGTTCTTAGGTTTTAGGTCGTTGTCATATTTGCCTATTAATGTTTTTTAAAGACCTATTGAAAGTAATTAAAGTAGTTGTCAATATACCTTGCCACTGTAGCATAATCTGAACATAGCCTAGAATTGAGGGGTTATACATGTTAGAGAAAATTTTAGAAATGTATTTCTTTTTGTTCAGCCAATCTACTTATGACAGACTGGTTTTACACAGTGTGATTTTTTTTTTTTTTTCTCCTTTCCATAGGATAAACCAGAAACCTTGGAAGGCCAGTGGAAGTGTTTGAAAGGACTTCTCTTTAATCATTTCTTTATCCAGCTGCCTCTGATTTGTGGCACTTATTATTTTACAGAGTATTTCAGCATTCCTTATGATTGGGAAAGAATGCCGAGATGGTATGTCAATGATAATTTAATGTTTATATCACTCATGGCTTATTTTTCAACTATATTTTTCTTAGTTTTTATCTTCTTCAGTTGGTTAATAACTCTGAACTTTATTTTGTCTGGTGTAACTCGACATACATGGATCAGAATCTAGGCCCACAGTCACTCCTTACCTGTGGGTTCTGAGTCCCTGTAGCCCACTGACTACAGATTGAAAGTCCGTGTTCAACAAGATGTGGTGGCACACACCTGTGGTCCCAGTACTCAGGAAGTGAAGGGGGATGGCCTGAAACTCTAGAATCCTTGGCTACATAGCTAGTCTGTATCCTGTCTAAGAGACCTGTGCACCCTTGTATACAAATTATTATTTTTCATCATTTTATTTAAATTAAGTATTTCTGTAGTAGAAAAAGCAGTTGTTTTACTGCTAATTTTAGACTGTGGCTTCTTAAGAGATTTTGTTCCCAGGTCTTCATCAACATAAAATATTATGAAAATAAGGTCAAGCTCTTAACCCCTTACCACTTTCAGATTATGACATGTAGCCTTACCTACCAGTATTATTTATTTCTACACAGGTCTCACTGTGTAGCCCTGGATAGCTTGGATCTCACTCTGTAGACCAGGCTAGCCTTAAACTTTGAAATCTGCCTTCAAAGTGCTGGAATTAAAAGTGTGGACACCACACTCAATTCAGCTCTCTTGTAGCTTGGAGAATTTGTTTTTAGGTCAAGCTGATGACTGGGTATTTGGTCATCTTAAGTCTGCCCCTCACTCTGGAGTACTAGAATTCAATGTGCATTTAAACCCACATGGCCCATAATAGTTAATATGAGTTAAAACCATGGTATGGTCTAGATTAACCAGGAAACAGGATTTTAATGAGGGATTATTGAGATCAGTCTCTGGGGGAATTGTATTGCTTAAGTGTGTTTCTGGAGAACTGACGTAGAAAGAAGAAGCTAAAGACATGCTATAATTGTCGAGGTTTTCCTGATTTGTTAAAAAAAATGGAAAAAAACTGAACTGAATATAGATACGCATGCATTCATCTATTGCGCAATTCTTTGACCGCTTATTCAAGCTATTAGCACAGTGACTTTTCTGGTTGTAATGACTATAATCTGAAAATATGAGCTCAGAATATTTATTTATGATAATCCATCATAGCCATAATATCTGATTGGTCATCCTAAGTCTGCCCCTCACTCTGGAGTACTAGAATTCAATGTGCATTTAAACCCACATGGCCCATAATAGTTAATATGAGTTAAAACCATGGTATGGTCTAGATTAACCAGGAAACAGGATTTTAATGAGGGATTATTGAGATCAGTCTCTGGGGGAATTGTATTGCTTAAGTGTGTTTCTGGAGAACTGACGTAGAAAGAAGAAGCTAAAGACATGTTATAATTGTCGAGGTTTTCCTGATTTGTTAAAAAAAATGGAAAAAAACTGAACTGAATATAGATACGCATGCATTCATCTATTGCGCAATTCTTTGACCGCTTATTCAAGCTATTAGCACAGTGACTTTTCTGGTTGTAATGACTATAATCTGAAAATATGAGCTCAGAATATTTATTTATGATAATCCATCATAGCCATAATATCTGATTGGTCATCCTAAGTCTGCCCCTCACTCTGGAGTACTAGAATTCAATGTGCATTTAAACCCACATGGCCCATAATAGTTAATATGAATTAAAACCATGATATTCTGTATTCATTACTGTTCACCTCTCACAGGTATATGATTTTGGCGAGGTGTTTTGGCTGTGCAGTCATTGAAGATACCTGGCATTATTTCCTGCACAGACTCCTTCACCACAAGAGGATTTATAAATACATTCATAAAATTCACCATGAGTTTCAGGTATGTTAGAATCATACTTTTTCTACCAAACTGGAAAAACCTGGTTTGTTGTTGGCATTTTAGGAGCTATTTTACCTCACTTCCTTTTTTAAAAAAACTTCAGTGTGTATGTGTATATGTGTGTGTGTGCATATGCACGCACACACACACACACACACACACACACATAGCAGGTAAGACACATGTAGACTCAGGACAACTATGGAGTCAGCTCTCTCCTATCTTAAATTTTTTATTTTTATGTGTATCTGCATGTACCTGAGTGTTATACACCCTGTGTATACAGGTGTCTTTAGAGCCAAAAAAGGTTGTTCTCTTGGAACTGGAGTTACTGGCAGTTGGAGCTACTAAGTGTGGATGTGGGAACTGAATCTCTGTCCTCTAGTAGGGGCAGCAAATGCTTTTCACCACCAACCGAGCTATCCAGCCTTCTCCCCCTTCTGCCTTTTGATAAGAGTTCTAGGGATCAAAATTGACTCTGCAGGCTTGCATAGTAAGCACCTTTACATTCTGAGCCAACTCTTGGGCCCCTTTATTTCCTTTTCTGTTGGCATGATTATGCAGAATATGATGTACACATATATATAGAACCAGGCCTAAAGGTTTTCATCACTGTCAGATTTTCCTGGTAGGAACTGCAGAGATGGCTCGTGGATTGAGAGCACATCCTACTCTTGTAGAAGGTCTGAGCTCAATTCCTAGCACCCTTATTAGGCCACTCATAACCATGGCACTTGCAATCATGTACATACGCACGCGCACACACATGCACATGTAACCTCAGGAAGCAAAACAGTGAATAAGTACTCTTTGTGTATGTGTAAGCATTTCTCTGTTGGTAGAGTAACAAAGTCATAAATTAAAAACTAAAAGTTAAAGGCCTTGTGGCTTGAGTTTGATCCCTGGATCCTGAGGGTTGCCCTGAGCTCTCTGTGCATGCATGTGAGCACACACACAAATAGTAAATACTGTGTTGAAGATGGACAGAAAATGCATAGTAAGAAATTCTTAACCCTAGATTGATAAGAAATTTACTGAGAACTGTTATTTGTATACGTACAGTTGGCTCACCATCACTACTTATACAAACAGTATAATTTTGTAAAACTGTATGTATAAATTGAATACATTAGATTCTCTGTAGTCAGATTTTTTGAGGGTCTCCAGCACACAAATAGCGACATAGAGACTTATTATTAATTAGGAAAGCTTTGCTTCTATTAATCTACATTTTACCATGTACCTTTACCTTTCCTTCATTCTGATGTCTGACTTCAGGGTCTTGTTGGCTTCTTGCTGGCATAGTTCTCACGCCTAGATTCTTCCTCTCCTTCCTCTCTCCAGAAATTCCACTGATCTCTCCTGCCCAGCTATTGGCCTTTAGCTTCCTTATTAAACCAATCACAGAAACACATCTTCACATAGTGTAAACACATATTCTATAACAACTCTCCAGAAAAAGAATCAACATAAACTACTGTGCACACAGGTTTATTTACAATCTGGTGGTATATACCTCTAATCCCAACACTTAGGCAGAGACAGGGGCTTTCAAGGACAATTTCAGCTACATAGACTTGCCTCAAAAAAGAAGAAAATGACTTTGCTGTCTGGGTTCCAAATTTTACAGAGCATCAAGCTGAAAAGTAAGGTATGGTATCTGTAGGTTGTCGAGTAAATCCCTTCTTACATGGGAAGCCTCATTTTTGCTCGGAAGGCCTCTCACTGTCAGGGTGGAGCCCACCTTCATGAGAAATAAAATCTGCTGGCTCAGATGTTAACCATAGCAGCATAGTTGGATCCTAGCAAGTTGGCACAAAGTTAACCATCACACTCTGTTAAGGAATTCCTGCTCTGTTTGATCTAGGCTCCATTTGGAATCGAAGCTGAATATGCACATCCCTTAGAAACCATAATTCTTGGGGCTGGATTTTTCATTGGAATTATGCTTTTGTGTGATCACGTAATTCTTCTTTGGGCATGGGTGACAGTACGTTTGCTCGAAACTATTGATGTTCATAGGTAAGTAATGCTTTCTGTTCAGTTGGAAGACATCATTTTCTTGTGTGTGGGTGTGCTTGTGCACGTGAATGCCTGTTTTCACGTATGTTTATGTAAACATGGTGGCTTTTGTGTGAAGAGGTGGGTATGTGGGAACATGATCACTCGTCTGCGGCAATTTCTCAGTCAAACCTAGAGCTCTCCAGTCTTGCTAGTGAGCTTGCTTATGTGAATTCATCCTGTCCCTGCCTCTTGAGGCTCTATGACAGGTGGGCCACCCAGCTTTTCTGTGGGTTTCTATAGCTCCGACCTCCAGTCTTCATGCTTGCATGACAAGCACCTTAACTACTGTCTGTCTCTCACGTAACTTTTAGAGAGAGGATCATAATCATTGACCACAAACTCAAACAATAAGTGATTTGTTTAGATTGACCTATTCAATGACAGTGTGGGTCTTGGCAAGCAAACTGCCCAGAGCCAGCAGTTACCCTGCTGTAGTGAGCCTGACTCCCCAGAGGGTGTAACCTCTGCTGCACAAGTCATTGCTGATCTCTGGGTGGCTCAGATGAAAGCACTCTGCTAAGGAAGGTGCCCTTTCCATGGACTGGAGACGTGATAAGGAGTTATGTCCAATCTCAGATATTAAATTAAATAGAGTAGACCAAACAAGACCCTTCTGAAGTTATTTGTTCCTCAGCTAAAACAGCACAATGGTATTCTTTTTAATTTCACGTAACTTTTCCTTAAATCCATAGGTAGCATTATGAACTTGGTTTATACCTTTCCTAGATTGTGGTGGGCAGGCTCCTCTTCAGAGAAGAGGGTATTTCTTGACAATGTATGACTGACTGTTTTATTACTATAGTCTCTTTCGTTTCCTGGTGTCATATTTCCACACATCTTTTAATGTTTTCAAATTTTCCTAATATGTACCTTTTCCTGTTTTATTGTTGTTTTTCCAGCTAGGGCCTCAAAGCCCAAGCTGACCCGCTCTGTAGCCCAGGCTAGTCATGTACTGACAGCCTTCCTGCTCAGCCTCCCAAGAACTGGGGCTACCGTGTCTGCCACCACACCCTGCCAAGTTTTTGTTTTTTATAAACTCGGGATGAAGTGATTTGGGGAAAGTGGAATGCTGCTTGCTGATGAGCATGTGACTGTTGATGACACGTCTCATGGATAATCTGTTACATTTCATTTCAGTGGTTATTACATTCCTATCAACCCACTGAACTTCATCCCCTTCTATACGGGTTCAAGGCACCATGACTTCCATCACATGAACTTCATTGGGAACTATGCGTCCACCTTCACGTGGTGGGATAAAATCTTTGGGACGGATGCCCAGTATCATGCCTACAATGAAAAGATGAAGAAGCTTGGGGAAAAGATGGAATGAATATCCCTTGTACACCCTTTGGAGATATGTTTCCTCACCTGGAGCTAGTAACTAACATTGCTTCTGGGGAGCAGAAATAGCATGGAACTTGGCTGCTAAGTGATAAAAAGAACGTTAACAACCTTCAATTATCTTCCAGATGGGAACTTTGCTACTTTACATTCAAGTTCTGTATATGTGGAAATAAATAAATAAATATATTTAAGTACAGTTTTCATGAGGACATTTTAAAGGCCATATTGCTAATCTCACCAAAAGGTTTCAGGTGTTGGAGAAAGTATTCATGTAGAATTTATCACTTCATGCCACCTGAGGCTGAAGTTGATAAGCCTTTTCAGATATGCTGATCAGTTCAAAAATCTCTCAACAATAAGGTTTGCCTTCTAGGTTGACTTTAGACATAGTGATTTTTTAGAATTCACTAAAAATGAGAATATGGTGAATTGAATATATGAGCTGACAGAGTGAGTGACTGAAACCCCACTCTGGTCTGGGGTTGACCAGTTGAGGACTATTCTTTCTGTGAAGGATTGTTTGATTGTAGTAACTTTATTGGCATCTTGTAAATTGACCCATTTCTTATGTGATGTATATAGAATATTATAGTCTAAAGATTCTCAAATTACTTGAGGTGTTTTTAAAACTGAGAAGCTCATTTCTGTATCGACCCCTTGTTTTTGTATGTCACATGTTTATTGAAGTTGCGTCTTGAACTTTGTGAATTGACTTCTAGCTGCACTCAGAGCTGTTGAAATAAATATGAATTTTGTCTGATTCTCTGGTTTTTCAGTTGTGAAGATCTGCTGTCATGTTTTATTCTTATAAAGAAAAGCCCAGAAATCATTAAAGTTTTACAATAAAGGAATGATTGCATTTTTTCCTTGCTAAGCCTTGCTGGTGGTTGCAGTGTGCCCTCAGCTGGTCTGTAGTGGGAAATTCCACTGACCTAGTAAACATGCTCAGGCTGTTCTATGAGTTTACATGGCTTTCTACAGAGATGTACAGACATGCCTTCTAGGCGAAGACCACTGACTAAATCCCGCTCTTTTAGTGTTCACATTTGTTTTTTCTATTTCATCCAGGCTCTGTCTATCTTGAGCTAACCTTGAATTTGTAATCCTGCTTCAGGTTTCCAAGTGCTGGAATTACAGGGATAACTGGCCGTGACTGACTAGCCATGTTTTTGGAGGGTTCTTACTATGTGGCCTCACTAGTAGTAAGCCTCTTGCCTTAGCCTCCCAACTGCCGAAATACAGACATGAACCATCACACTATGCTTGGCCAAATTTGTTTCAAACTTTTGTTCCATATCTGCCTCCTGTGTGATGTGTGTGTGTGTAAATCTGTCTTCTTTGTAGCTGTTTTGGATACAACATAAAATGGGACTATGCTGTTTGGTTATGAGACTACCTGTAAATTCCCCTTTAGTCTTTGCCTTTAACTTTCATACCCATGGGATGTACAAAATGGAGGAGAATGTGTACGGCTAGAAATAGTGGTCAGTGTGCTTGAGGAACTTCGTGCATGCTAAACAAACATTCTACAACATCTATGCCACCAGCCTACTTTATATGAGCTAAGATTCACCAAGTACTTCCCATGTCTTGAATTGTGTGGCCTTTATTATTATTATTTGGTCTCCAAGGGAACCTATACAGATAAACACTCACTGTTCCAGTTGGCCCCTGTTGTCAACCTGACACAGCCTAGAGTCTTCTGAGAGTCATAACTGAAGGATCGCCTGGATCGATGGGCTTGCAGCTATCTTTATGAATAATTGCCTTTATGAGATTGATGTGGGAGGGTCCAATCTTCTATGGACTGTAGTATCCTTAGAAAGGTGGGTCTGGCCTGTTCACTAGCTGATCACAAGCCGCTAAACTAGCCACAGAAGCAGAAAGCAACATACCTTCAAAGTCCTCACTTCTAGGTTCCTGCTCAAATCACTTCACTCAATGATTATAAGCCAAGAGCCTTCCCTCCCAGGTTACTTTTGGTCAGGGTGCTTTATGACAGCAAAAAGAAAACCAGGACACACATCAATAAAAATACATCTTCAAAAGACTCTTCTTCCCAAGTATGTCAGTACAGAATAGACATACAGCCAAAACTTAATAGTTGAAATCTAAATTAATAGATACGAAGACTAAAATACAAAGCCACAGTACATAGCTTTCAGAATAGTTGATAAAGGCTGAATGTTATGATATATGCCAATAGTCGCAGCTCTCAGGATGCTGAGGCAGATGGATTACAAGTTCTAGTCCAACCTGCAACGTGTGTGTGAAGCAACAACGCTTTTTTCCCCACTTAAAAACAGGATTTCTTCTTCCTTTTTAAATAGCCACTTTATTTAGATATATAGGAATTTTACCTGCATGTGTATTTGTGCACCATGTACTTGTCTGGTGTCATTCCATCCAGTCCCCAGTTTATGAAATGGTGGCATCCACTTTCAGGGATAGCCTCACTTCTTTATGGTCTCTGGAAACTCCCTGACAGACATACCAGAGAGTCTGATCATTCAGATGGGAGGTTTTCCCTGGCCATGCTGGATTGCTCCACCAACTCAAACATTAGAAAGTCCTGTGCAGATGGAGACTTAGCCCGCCAGTCATTAATTCAGCGTACAGGAGCATGTAACAAGACGACAGTTCTTAAGATACAATTCCCTCGAGTGTGGCAGCAGGCTTGTGATTTGTTTTAGCTGTTTATGTCCTGACAAGTCCCAGGCTGAGAACTGGGCAGATTAACTTTGTATCCTGGTCAAGGGATGTAAAGAGAAAAATGCTCTGCCAGACTCAGAAGCAAGTTAGAAATAAATCAAGAAAGGTTTGGTCTTCATCAAGATAGTAAACTAAATCTCGCCTCCTTTCTTCCCTCCCTTCCTAGTGTGTGAACCATTTCTATTTATTTTGGGTGCAACAAGGTAAGACCTGACTGGATCACCCACATGGGGCTTCAAAGCTGCGGGCTTGCAGGTTCTTCTACATATGTCCCAGGGGAAGGGAAGGGCCAGAAGCAGTAGGTAGTGGAGACAACTCTCTAGAACAGTCACCAACTGTTCCCAGTAATTAAGGAAATGATTTCAGCCTAAAAAAAAAAAAAAAAAAAAATCTCGACAAACAAATCCTTCCTCAACTGTCGAGGAAGAGCAGAGGCTCACATTTCAACTGAGGGGTGTGATTTGAATTCTTTAAGAATTTAGATATTTATTTAGTCCATAAACATCTAATGTGTCAGTGATCAAAACTGAATTCTAAAATGGACTCACATAAATGATAGTAAGAGGAAAACTGTAATTAAATAGATAATTATTAAAAAAAAAAACAAAAACAAAAAAAACTGACGACAGCCTCGGGGAACCCTGGAATCCTGTTAGTGACAGTTTCTGTCTAAGTAACTTGTCATAAGAATGACAGCCAAAAGTTACCCAGAAGTGAGTGAGCTGGCTGGGAAGAGCCATGCAGGAGCAGGGAATAGTGTGTGCTGAGAAAGACCATGAACTACATTAGACACGGAAAGAAGCTACAGGATCAGAGAGATAGTGGGGCAGGGAGTGGAAAATGAATCGGGTGATGTCAAGATGTTCTTGAGAGTCTATTTTGGAAGCAATTGAGCCTACTGTGCTCCAGGGTTCTGCAGAAGAGGCAAGCCAAGGTGAAGACATGACTATGTGGCTGTGGCTGGGTTTCCATCAGCGTGTTCATCATTTAGCCCTCGGTTGCTCTTTATTTCTTGTCTTACATGATGCGGGCTGTGCAAAGCACCATTTGAGTCTTTCTCTGGTGCTGATTTCTGTTGACTGTGAAGTTACACAGCAGTTCATCAAAGGCACAGAGAGGAGGGGCAGTGGGTGGATATCACATTGTGGAGATATTAGAGGCAGTCTGCATATGATAAAAAGCAAGTTCCTAGGAAACAGAAAATTGATTAAAGAAGAGACAGTGGTGGGTTGTCAGTGTTTCTACAACCACTAAATGTAGGGGGATTATGTTGTTCTGTAGGAGGAGTTTCTCTTAAAATGCACCAATCCAAGATTAATATTTATTAAAATATAAACCAACACTCATGATACAGGTAACAGCTTATAGTTCCACCTGAACAGGGACTGGAGTATCCGAGTGATAGACAATGGATGCCAAACTGGTCTCTCCAGCAGTCAGGAACCAGGAAAATGGCTGCCCAGGGTCACAGCTGCCCCTTATCATTGGGGCTGGCCACTCCCCCTTCAGGAGCCCTGGACTCTGGATAAGCATCCTCGGATCTTATTAGCTGACACCTGAATCCCACCACATCTCCCCCTTTTGTCTAACTAAGAAGGTTCTAAACTAAGACTGTATATAATAGGAATTCAAACTACAACCAAAACTTAACACATATAAAGTACATCACATATTTCTAGAATATTGGTAGATGGTAGGGTGTATAAATTACTTCAAAAGGTTCATCTGGGAAAGTGAAAATTCAACACCTGAATGTTCCTTGCTAAGGGATAATAGGGCAGTAACCTTAAATACCTATTCTTCAACCCTTTCAAGACCTGAGAAGGAAGATGCATCACCTGAAAGTCAGAAGAACATGGAAGTAGTGGCTTCCAAAATTTGGGAGAGGACAGCAACACAGCTACTTGGACAATCACCTCTGGTTTTATGCGCTGTTGGAGCATCCATCATATTGGCTATAGGCCTATGGTATCTGACAGATCTTTTCACAAGCAGGGCAATTTTGTCCAGGCAGGTTTCGTCAGTCTCCATCCATCAACTTGTTCATCCAGCATGGACATCATGTGTGTACTGTCAACAGTCAAGGTAAGGGCAGTTCCTTACCTAACTGGTCATTCTCTGCCAAAAGGACAAACTCCAAAGGAGTGTCCTTGATGCTCAACACCATCTTGGGAAAGGAATAGTGACACCAGGAGTCGTCGTATCTCTCGTTGTGCTGCTCTGAGAAAAGGTACCGAGCCCCATGGCTGAACAGGATAAGAATCATGGGATAGTTTAAGGGTAAAGAGTTAGCAAGTTATACGCTTGGGCCTTAGGCCAATCAGCATAAAGTTAATGTAAGCATCTGTGTGTCTCTGTGGGTCTGTGAGTTTGCAGGTCTGTGGATCCCAACCTTGAGGCTAAATCATACCAAAGTCAAATAATCAAAATATCAATTTGTGGTAGTAAGAATTTTAGTTGGAAAACTCTTCTATTAATTAAAAAATACATACTCATTTTAATCCACATATTGTAATTGTATATTTAGAGGGTACAGTGTGACATTTCAATACATACATACAATGTGTAAAACAGTTAATTAGAACATGTGTCACCTCAATAAATATTTCTGGGATGGGAATATTCAAAATCATTTTTGGTAGTTATTGTGAAATATTAAATGTATTGCTGTTAAGCCTAGTCATTCAACTGTGCTATAGGAGATTATAGAATAGTTTTCCTATGCAGCAGAATGCTGTGCAGTTAACTATGCTTTGTCTTTTTCCCAGGATCTGGTGACCACTATTTAAATCTGAATTTATGTGATTTCAATCCATGCCCCTTTGTTTTCTGGAGACCGAGTTTCTTTGTGTAGCCTTGGCTGCTCTGCAACTTACTCTGTAGACCAGGCTGGCCTTTAATTCACAGAGAGCCATTTGCATCTGCCTCCTTAGTGCTGAGATTAATGGTATGTGCCACCAGCTGCCTGGCGAGTGACTTCAACTTATAATACTTATTTTTATTTTTTATTTGTGAGCATGCATGGATACATATACGTGCATGTGTGTGTGAGTCTGTGTCTGTGTGTCTGTGTCTGTGTCTGTGTACAGAGGCCAGGAGAAGTTGTCAGAGTTCCTGAACTGGAGTTACAGGTAATGGTGAGCTGCCTGACATGGGTGCTGGCAACTGAACCTGGGTTTTCTGCAAGAGCAGTATGCTCTCTTTATCACTGAGCATCGCTGCAGCTATGGTATCAACATTTAAACTTCTACACATGAGCGAGAACATGTACACCTCCATACCTGCCTTGTGAGAACATGTGCACCTCCATACATGCCTTGTTTCTTTTAAGCCAATGTTCTCCAGTTCCTTCTTTGTTGCTGCACCTTATTTTTATGAATGAATAATATCCCATTGTTTATATATCACAGTCCGTTTATCCAGCCAGTCATCTTTGTATACATATCAGGTACAATTTTGTAATTGTATTATTATTATTATCATTGTCAACTTGATACAAACAGGGTCATCTGGAAAGAGGAAACCTCAATTGAGTAAATGCCTCCATAAGATTGGCCTGAAGTCAGATTTATTGGTCATTTTCTTGATTAAGGTTGATGTGGCAGGTCCCACCCACTATAGGTGGTGACACCCCTAAGCAGAAGGTCCAGAGTTGTGTTAAAAAGCTGCAAGACCAAGCCATAAAGATCAAGGCATTAAGTCAAATCCGTCCATGAACTCTGCTTCAGTTCCTAGCTGCAGGTTCCTGCCCTGCCTTCCTTCCGTGCTGGACCATGACCTAGAAATCTAAGCTGAAATACATTGTCTTCCCCAGTTACTTTTGGTCATGGTGGCTTATCATGGTAACAGAAAACAGTAGAGCACCTGGTTTGAGCTTGTCTCTTGGCTATTATGAGGCATCTGACAGGGAGCACATGAGTGGCTTTGAGTTCTCTTTTGGGGAAGACCAAGTCTACCTGAATGTGGTGCTGTCTCTTCATGGCTTTGCTTTGACTGTCCAGGTAACTAGTAATGTTGAATGTAGGTTTTGGTACACTTGGACATTTATGTGTCCTATTTTAGAAGATGTCTATTCAGGTCATTTCCCTATTTGAAGTTGGGTTATTTGAGTTTTACTACTGTCTGAGTTCTTTACACATTCTGGATATCCCTCTTATGTCAATTGTTTCCAAACATTTTCTCTTATTTTGTAGGAAGTTTTTCCTTTCTTTTGACTGGTTTCTATAGTTTTTTTAATCCATTCTCTTGGCTATTTTGTTGACTGTTTTCTTTGCTCTGCAGAGACATTTCTTTTGATTCTCAGGTGACTGATGTTTTCCTTTGTTGTTTGTACTTTTGGAGTCATATCTAAGAAACTATCTGGTCTAATGTCATAATGGTTTTTGCTGTTTTGTTCAAAGGAATTACAGTTCCAGATCTTACAGTTAAATCTTTAACCCACTTTGAATTAATTTGGGGGCACATAATAAAACAGAGATCCAACTGCTCGCCCAGTACTGCTTGCTGAAGAGAATGTACTCTACCATTCCTGGCCAAGACCAGTTAGAGGACTGGATGGCTGTATATTTGGGTTCATTCTGGGATTTTTATTTGGTTTCATTTGTCTGTGTGTTTGGGGTTTTCACTGTTTTGCTGAGTTTTTCTAGCGCTGGAGAGTCGAACTCAGGGCTTTGTGCATACTTGGCAAACACATCACCCTTAAAACACATCCCTAGGGCTTTTTTGTTGTTATTTTAGTGTTCCATACTGCTTTAAAATTTTAAATTATTATCTAAATAATATGCAATATTTACATTATTTATCATATATAATAATATAATAATAGTTCATTTTATGATGATTCCATCCGTCTGCTCTTTCCTTCTTCCTCTTTGTGTACACCTGTCAGGCACAGGTGGAGGTCAGAGGACATCCTTGTATAGTCTGTTCTCACCTTCCAATGTCTCTTGGAGAGTTTGGAGAATTGAACTTACTTTCCCTGGCTGACATAGTCAGCTAATGAGCTCCTTTGTCCCCTGAGCCATCTCGCTGAGCCCTAAATGCTTTCATTGCTCACATTTATATATCTCGAAATCAAGAAATGATGCTTTTAGAACAAACTCCTGCTCAGACTTGCTTCAGCTACTGAGGGTCTCTTGTGGCTCCTTGTGAATGGCAGGATTTTTTTTTCTATCTCTATAAAATGTCATTAAGAACGTTAGCTCTTGCACTTAATCTGTAGCTTGCTTTGTGTAGTATGTATATTTATGCACTATTGTTTTGTAACGAACCAGCGATGCTGATTTTACTTGTAACTTCTGATTTTCAGTGTTTAGGCTTCTTATTTCTCTGATTAAGTTTTTTCCTGAGTATTTTATTCCTTTTGGCGCTATTATAAGTGGGTTTATATTCCTCACATTTAGTTTAGTAGCTTATCATTTATATTCAGAAACACAGCTGATTTTTATAGGTTGATTTTGTTTCCTGTAGCTTGACTACATTCATTTACCAGACTAACATTTTGTGTTCTGTCTTTAAGGTTTTTTACGTATAATGTCATGTCTTCTGTACAAAGGAGCGATTTTGCTTCTTTTTCTATTTAGACAGTGTTGGTTTCTTTCTCTTCAGGATAAATACCCTGGCATTCAGCTCCAGCATCATATCAAGTAGAAGTTATGAGTGTCCCATTCTAGTCTTTTTTTCAGATATGAGAGGAAAGACTTTCATTGTTTTCTGTTGAATGAAAGCTATGAACTTCTTATAGAGAGCATTATTTTATTGTACTGTGGTGAATTCTTCTCTAGTTTGATGTGGGAATGTCTTTCTATGTGTTGGCCATGGCAGACACCACAGAGGTAGGTGGGGAAATCAGCATAGGTACGAGAAAGGGTGAAGTCTGAGACAGTTCAAGCCAGATGTCCAAAGGAGCAACTAGTAAGGAACACAAGTGAGCCATGGGCCATGTGGCAGGAGAGATTCATGGAAATGGGTTAAGATGAAGGAGCTAGCTAGCAATGTGCCTGAGCCATAGGCCAAACAACATGAAGTTAATATAAGTTTCAGTTCACACATACTTAGTATTTTTGCCAGTATTGCAAAGAATGGATGGAAAATAGAGAAAAGAAACATTATACCCTTTGAGTTAGAAATCAGAAGGGGAGATTAGTACTGGGAATCTGCCAGGAACTGCATAAAGGGAGGGAGTTGGGGGGGGGTATTAAGTACCTTACCTCATTAAAAAGTTATTTCTTCCATCCCTCCTGTACATTTTCAGGTGATTCACCTTTGATTATCTCTTAAAGGAAGAGATAATAGTACATAATGTTTTGGGATCTCAGAATGTCATGTCTTTACTCAGTGCCAGAGGTAAAACTCAGATCCATTCTTTTGGCCAGGGCAAAGTAGTTTTAATGAGTATTTACAGAGCCCTGATACCTTTATCCTCTTCCTTTTCGAATTTTAAGGAGGAGTAAAGCTGATATGAGGAAGGGGTCCATCCTGAATGGCACCTGTGGTAGTTTGAAAGTAATTGACCTTTATAAGCTCATATTATTAGGAAGCGTGGCTTTGTTGGAAAAAGTGTGTCACTGTGGGGGTTGACTCTGAGGTTTCCTATGCTCAAGATAGTATCCAGTGTCTTAGTCAATTTCCTGTTACCTTCTGATCAAGTTATAGGCAACACCATATCTGCTTGAATGCCTTCATGCTCCCCGCCCTGATGATAATGAATTGAACTTCTGAAACAATAAGCCAGCCACCCCAACTAAATGTTTTTCTTATAAGAGTTGGCATGGTCATGGTGTCTCTTTATAGCAATACAAATCTAAACTGACAGCCTCCAAGCCTGCTAGTATCTACCTAGCTACATTTATATATCTATTTTGTCTACAGTGTTGTTCAAATCTGCCTGTTCTATATCACTTTTATATCTGAGTGTTTTATGAATTGTTGGGAGTGGATAAATATCTTATTATTGTTGTGTTCCTATCTATTTTTCTTCGATCTCAAAGTGCTTACTTTATTTATTTTGGTGCTCTGACATTGAGTTTATGTGTAAATGTATATGTATGCATATACATAATCATTTCATCTTTCTAGGAATAGCTTTTTCATTTTTTGTTATTATTTTTAATGGTTTGAACATTTATATACTGAATTTTGGTCATATCCTATTTTCCCATTACACTTTTTTATTCTTCTCCTGATGACACTATTCTTCTCAACAACCCCCCCTCTGATGTTCATGACTTTATTTATTTTGTGACCAACTGAGTTTAATTAGTGTTGCTTGCATGAGTGTCTTTACTAAAGCATGGAGACAAGGTTATATCACTTAAAAAGATGGCATCCTCATTCTCCAGCAATCACTAACTACCAGTGGCTCCTTAGGGCCAGGTGGGGCCTCATGAGCTCCTACTCTACCATGAAAAGAATTGACAGGCTCTGTCTCATTCAGGCCTTGCACAGGTATTCACAGATGCTTTGAGTTCATGAATGAAACATCCAAAAGACTGGATTTCCCAGCACACCTTTCCATCCTAAGCTCCTACATTCTGTCCACCCACATTTGCATGATATTTCCATCCTAAGCTCCTACATTCTATCCACCCACATTTGCATGATATTCTCTGAGCTTTGGAGGGAAAGACACCAACCTTCCATTTAGGAGTGAGTACAGGTAGGGTTGAGTAACAGTCACTTATTCTTGGTTCTTTGACCAGTTATGAACCTCTATGTTATCCTCTACCCACTACTGGAAAAAAAAAAGTCTCTTATTAGACAGTTAGAAAGGACCAATGGCCTTAAAAGTCATTGAGGATGGACTTCTCCCCATATTAGCTTTGGAC
This sequence comes from Phyllotis vaccarum, assembly GCA_033318265.1. Lineage (NCBI taxonomy): Eukaryota > Metazoa > Chordata > Mammalia > Rodentia > Cricetidae > Phyllotis > Phyllotis vaccarum. The sequence continues at coordinate 171,582,153 of JARWLC010000002.1, read as the reverse complement.
TATACATCCCTCTTTACTAACACTAGAAAGAGAAAAAAAGTCTTTTGTCTCTTTCTGTAGGCCTCCTCGTTAAAAGAATGAAATACTTTGGCCCTGGGTAGACATACATTTTGCTCTTTTTCAAAGATAAGAACATTACATATGATTGTCTCCTCCCTTAATAGTTTAACTGGGCCAGTCGATTATGTAGATAGGAACTCACTCCACCCTTTCAAGACAGTTGATTATGTAGATAGGAACTCACTCCACCTTTTCATGACAGTTGGTTTCCTTGAAGGCATGCTAAAAAGATAAAAAGAATAACTATCCCCTTAAGGAGACAACATATTTATGTTTTCTAGCAGCCTTCCTAATGCAGCAACTTACAATATTTTTCTGCCAAGTAGTCTGGTAGCTCTCATGAAATTTCTTACTCAGAAAAGTGTAGTATGGGGTTTCTGTCCTAGACTTTCGGGCCTAGCCTCAAGGTTTAGGCCCAAAGACCCATAGACCCGCAGAAACACCCAGATGTTTACAATAGTTTTAGGCTGATCAGCCTAAGGGCCAGGCATATAACTTGCTAACTCTTTACCCTTAAACTAGCCCATGACTCTTGTCCTGTTCAGCTATGTGGCTTGGTACCTTTTCTCAGAACAGCATAGCTGTCCTCTGTTTCTTCTGGCTTCTCTTTGACATTCTGCTCTATTCTGCCTGTTCCTAGAGTCTTCTTAGTCTGATAGCCTCACCCACACTTCCTGTCTGCCTTTGGCCAATCAGTGCTTTTTATTAAACTCATAGGCAGGGACAATTATTTACAATGGAACCACCTAATCCCCCTACAGAATTGGTTTAACAAAACACTGATTAGCTAGTAGCCAGGCAGGAAGTATAGGTGGGGCAACCAGACTAGGAGAATTCTGGGGAGAGGAAGGGTGGAGTCAGGAGTCAGCAGCAAGACTAAGAGGAAACAAGGTGAGAATTCCTTACTGAGAAAAGGTACCCAGCCATGTTGTTAAACATAGCCAAGAATTATGGGTTAATTTAAGCATAAGAGCTAGTTAGTAAGAGCTTCTGACTAACCATTTATAATTAATATAGGTCTTGGAGTGTTTGTATGGAACTGAACAGCTGCAGGACTGGGTGGGACAGAAATTTCCCTACATGACAGCTTTCTGGGCTTCTTATTTTCTTCTCAAACTCTAATAAAACTGTTCATAAGCTTCTTTCTTAGTCTATTTTTAAATTATTTTATTGGGAGCTGGATAGATAGATCAGCAGTTAAGAACACCAGATGCTTTCCCAGAGGACCTGGTTTTAACTTCCAACATCTACATAGAGCTCATAGCTATCTACATTTCTGATCCAAGGAGATCTGATATCCTTTGCTGGCCTCACTGGGCATCGGGTCCACAGACATACATGCAGATAAAACATTCATATACATAAAACAAATAGAAATAATTTTATTTTATTAATTATATTTTATTAATATAGCTGAAAGATGAAACTCTGATTTCCATGGTTATTCTCTGATATCTCATCTGCTCCTCTTCCTTTATTCCTACACTCTTTTGTTGATTTTCATAATCATATGCACTGTTTTCCTTTTGTTTGTAGTTTATCTACTGTGGGTCCTTGTTTTTTTATGGTTCCCATGAGACCTACAGCATCCAAGACTATAGGAGATTATTATTTTAAGATGATGGAAATGTAATTTCAGTTTCACAGAACAGTTATTTAATTAATTTTCTCTTCTCTTTCCTCATTTTGTACTGTTTGAGTCCCTGTGCTTTCATGCCCACCTTGGCCTTTTGCCATGTCAGCTTAGAAAAAGTCCCTTTCCCCATTTCCCCTAAGGAAGCATGAGCGATGTTGGGCTATCTTAATTTCCGTTTGTTTGGACAAGTCTTTTCTTTTTTTCTTGCTCATTTATGGAGATATGTAGACACTCTGACAATTTTCTCCTTTTAGCACTTTGAACATGTCATCTACTTTCTTCAAGTCGGCAAGGTTTCTGCTGAGAAATCTTCAGATTGTCTCATGGAGGCGCTCCTGTATGGAACAGGTCATCTTTCTTTTGTTATTCTCAAGAAAACTTCTTTTACAAGTTTTGTTCATCTATTCAAATTTTAATATATTATACACAGGTAGATAGAGAGAGACAGACAGGCAGGCAGGCAGACAGGCAGACACACACACACACACACACACACACACACACACACACACACACACACACACACACGGGAGGGGGGGGACACCTGAGTTTGGGCCTCTGGAAGCACCCATTTTTCTTGGATCGTAACTATCTAAAACTTTAGCTCCAGAGGACTCAAAGCCCTCTTTTGGTCTCTGCAGGTACCTGCATGTCTATATATGACATACACTCACAGGTATATGCATGTATGTATACAATCAATACGTATACAATCAAAATCAATTGCCAGACAAGGTGGTGCACGCCTTTATACCAGAACTCAGGGGGCAGAACCAAGGCAGGTCTTTATGAATTAAAGGTCAGTCTAGTCTTTACAGCAAGTTCTGGGACAGATGGGATGAAATAGAGAAACCCTGTGTCAAAAAAAAAAAAAAATTCTTAAAACACGCCCCAAAGCAAAAAAACACCTTTTATCCTTTGTTCTTCCAATTTTCTTCTAGATACAAAAGCTATATTAGTTTGCAAAATGGTATCTAATAATTTCCTTAGAGTATATGTATCCTTCATTGTTTTCATTTTGATGGGATACTTTCAAATAAACTTTCTTAGAGTGCATTATTTTTCTACTTGATCATGTTTATTTTGGCCAAGACACTTTACTATTTAGCTTTCAATTTTTTTGGTTTTATTTAATTATTTGTATTTGCAATATTTTTATTCATGTATTTTTTTTTTAAAAATGTTTGTTTCTTTACAATTTACTGAACTTCATTTACACCGTCACTTAGAATTCTCTTGTCAGAGAGCTTATAGTCAGTCCTTAATTTGTGTAGGGTTAGTTAGTGAATACTTATCTTATTCTTGTAGTTGTGTTTTGTCTGCTTGGCTCTTCAAATATCTAGCATCTTTGCACTTGTATGTGCATATCTGAAGAAAAACACCTACATGTATCTCAGGAGGTAGGTTGCTTCTCTATTGCATGAAGCCCTGGATTCAATTCCCAACTTTGTGTGGATGGGAAAGTTCTGGAAACTCTACTGCTGGCAGAGAAATGAGTCACAAGAGGCAAGAAGGAAGTCCAGTTCAACACAGCCTAAGTGGTGATTATTAACACAAATAACTGGCAACTGATTTAAAAAGGTTAATATTTCTTAAGGAGTTATAGGAAAACACTCACTGATACAAGAGAGTAAACAGTTGTGTGGTTCCTGTAAAGCTGGACTGGTCTACACCACTGAAGCTCAGCAGGTCAGGCTCTCCATCCAAGAGCATGAGAGAGAACAGGAAGAAGGAGCTTTCTGCATATATGCACCTTGATCTTAAACTGCCTTTCAACCATGCCTCTAATATTAGTGCCTCAAGGTCATAGGTGAATCACAAATCTACAGTGGCCAAGAAGACACACCTCTAGGTCAAGGTAATAGTACCTGCTCTCCATTACATCTCCCTCTTTTGTCTAAATAAGACAGTTCTAAACCCAAATATAAAATCGTATACAATAGAAACAATTATCAGGTAATGTTCAGGAGAGGAAAAGGGCAAATAACACAAAAGATCAAACCACAACCAACAAGAATAACGAACATAAAACATATATTAAATGTCCAGAATATTGGTAAGTGGCAAGATACAGCGATTACTCCAAAGCTGTCTATCTTGAATAATATGAATCTAGTTCCTAAGTGCTCTTATCTAAGATCTGAGATAGTCATAACTGTAACTATCTAGTCTTCAAACTTATCAAAGACCTGAGAAGAAAAACATATTACCTGAGTAAGCAGGAAGGGCAAATAAGCAACTTCTGAAATTTAGTAAGAGGAGACAGCTACAGCCAGCTTCCCAAAGACATTCTGTAATGTTGGAACATCTAATATTTTGGCTATAGACCTAGAATATCTGACAGCCCATTTTCGGAAGCAGGGTATTTTGAGAAACTGTGTTATCCTGTCTTGGCAGGGTTCAGTAATTTCTTATCTTTCATCCTGCTAATCCACATTGGATAGTGTGCTTACTTTCAGTAGCCGAGGCAAAGGCAGTTCTTTGCCCAAAAGGCCATTGTCCTCCAAGGAATACAAACTCCATGTGAAGTGTCTTTGATACCAAAAATTATCTCAGAAAGAGAACAGTATTCCCCAAAGTAATTGCACCTCATGTCAGCCAAATCCTGAAAAACAAAACATTTAAATGCCATATTCTCTAGAATATAAAGTGTTTGAAGATCGCCTATCCATATGACATGTTATATATATAGAAAACATAAGTAATGTGACTATAATATGACAAAAATGGGTGACTATGACTAGTAATTTTTATCAACCTAGATAACTTAAAGACTAAAGATTATATTATAGAAGTAGACCATCTATAAACAGATATACAGTATTAGGAAAATGACTTTGAGTATGTCAATCATACAAAACATCTTAAGCAGAAGTAGAAATATATAGTACAAAATAAAAACAATATCCTCAATATGTATTAGTGTATAAAATACTTTAAACAGAGGTAGAAGTATATGCACAATATGTCAAATATAGAATTGAATTTGTATTTATATACAAATGATCATAAATAGGTATAGAAAATAATTTCATAATTGTATCAATATATAAGAATCCATACCAGTGCAATTTGTCTATGGCTAATAATTGGCTAAATTTGTTTACAGGTAGATACAATAACCTACCTTTATCTGTCCTATCCCCCTTTTTTCTTCTCCAGAAGGAATTCCTGAGTTTAATTTTATTGTTTCACCCTCAGCCCTAATACAACTTATAACCACCCTAACAGAATGATAATTATCCATAACCCTAAGAAAACAAAACCTATTGGGAGAAGGGGTACTATTTTTCCTGCTGCCTGGGGGCGATGGTATCTTTGTGGGACCCTCTAAAAAACTAAAATAGTTAGTCTCAAAGGACTGACTGTAACATTTGTAGCCAGTCTCAGAGTTCTGGGTAGGGCTATCTGAATTTCTGGTTAGAGGTGTAATATGATGGATAGCCCAAGTAAGCCATCTTGCAACTGTCCTGAACCACCAATCATTGAGCAGAATAAATCAGCTCAAAGGCATCACAATAAAGCAGGCAGAATCTTTGTGATGGACCCTCATCTTTTTTCTAGATGTTTCAGAGACTGCTGTTAGGAGAATTTGTTGTTAACTATGGAAAACTCAAACATTATTGATATCAAAATGAAAATTTAAAAATTTTTGGAATGAATTATATACAAAAAAAGCTTTTAAAAGGTCAAAAATAAGTACAAAGTGGAAGAGAATTAGTGACAGAATTATAACAATAGTCCCTAGATATTGGCTTTCTTCTGTCCCACACCAGGTGGCTTTTCTCATATGAGAAAGAATCTCTTAATTTTTTCTTTTAACAACATGTTTAGAGAAAGAAAAAAAACCCCACTTATTCCAATTCCAAAGCCATCTTGATTTGTAATTGAGTCAGGACCACAATTTTCTAAAAGTTAAAGAGATATGGATGTTAAGCAGTGAGAATTTACCCTGTAGAGGAAATTGGTACCAGCAGGCCTGATATTATTTTGTTTATAAACTTTCAGGATAGTTCACCCTTCAGCTTTAGATGTCTAGGTATCCAATGACTTTTTAACTTCTTGAAGATGGTTATTTTTATTTTTTCTGTGAAAACAAAAACAAAACCCTGCTCCGACCTTTGTTAAGTGAGTCTTTCTTATCACATATAGAATTGTCATATTGGAGAATAAGCCATTATTTCTCCTCATCAAGGGGTGTCTCCTGTTAAAATTGAATTTTTATTAAATTTTATTGATAACCATAGTTTTTCAACTCCTGTGGTAACAAAAGTGAAAGCCCTTCCCTAATATAGCACATATCCTGGTTTCCATTCTGAGGTCAACACATCCTTGAAGTAGACAGGTTGATTTAGCTCAAAAGTGTTTTTCTGTTATCCAATGTCTATCCATAGCTGTTGTTCCTCTATCATCAGCATTAGGGAAATTCAAGGTAAATACAATATTATGCATTCTATCTCTGGGTGTTTTTGTTCCTTCTTTCTGTTTATAAAGATTCTCTTTTAAGGTGAAATTAGATCTTTCAACAACTGCTGTCCTATTGGATTGTGTGGTATACCTGTAATGTGCTTTATATTATAATATGCAAAACTTTTATTTTGGGGAAAACATATGCTGAAGTATTATCAGTCTTAATTTGTATAGATATGCTCATAATGACCATGACTTCAAAATGGTGTGTAATTCCAGAATCAGCCCTTTCAGAGCTCAGAGCAGTTGTCTATTGAAATTCTGAGTAAGTATCAATGATATAGTGTACATATTTTAATTTTCCAAATTCTGTAAAAAGAAACACATCCATCTGCCAAATTTAATTTTTGCATACCTTTAGATTGCTTTATGTGGGTAATAGTGTTTGGTTACAGGAGGAGTAAGTACGACATTTCTTCACAATTTCCTTGGTTTGGTGACAAGTGATGGAAAAACCTCTTTTTAATCCTTTGCTGTTAACATGTTGTTTCTTATGAGATTCTGAAGCCTCCAGCACATTTCCTATTAATAACCAATCAATCAATCTCATTAATACCTTGTGCTAAAGGAGCTGGCAGACCCATATGGGATTTGATGTGTGAGTGTGTGTGTGTGTGTGTGTGCACGCAGACACATATATATGGGATATATGAATATATATGAGATGATCTCTATTTCTGATAATCTCCTGTAATCATATAAATAACAAGGTTAATTCTGTTTTTTCAGGAATAAAGTCAGCAGTTTCAATATGTAAAACAACTCTTTCTGCATATTGAGAGTCAGTAACTATTTTGAGGAGTCCTGTAAAATCCATCAAATACCAAAAGAATGGCATACAATTCTGACTTTTGAACAGCATCATAAGGACTTTGAACCACTTTACCTAACTCTCCTGATTTATATCTTGCCTTTACTGATTTATTTTCATCAGTATAGAATGTAGGGTCTCCAGAGAGTGGTCTTTGCTTAACAATGTGAGAAATGATCCAACATTTTCTTTTTAGGAATTCTGTTCTCTTGCTATGATATCAGTTATTAATCTTTCCACAAAAGTTACTGCAAGCTCTTTGCTATTATTCATTGCCCTTTCGTTGAGAGGAAATTTCCTCATCAGTTAAAGGTACTACAATTTTTGCTGGATCCATTCCTGTCAATAGGTGAAGCCTTAATTTTCTTTTCAGACTCAAGTCAGAAATCTTTTCCACATGTCATTAATTTTTTTACTTGATCTATGTGGTAGAAATATCCCTTCTAATATAATACCCTTTTTCTCCATCAGGAGACCTGTTGGGCATAATCTAGAGGGTAATAGAACCAGAATACAGTTAAGTTCTGTGTTAACACCATCCACTCCAAGTATGCCTCTTGTAGGTGGGTTCAAGCTTCTAGAGTCTGACTTTGAGAAGCTTATTTTTGACATATTTAATCACAATACAACTTCAAATAAAGATTTTTTGTGACAATTATCACAACAAAGCTTAAGGAGTGTCTATAGTGAAACTCCTTTGCAGAGTACATGTCTTTTACAAAGTATCTGGAACCTCTTCCATAAAAATGGGTTCTGTTGACCAAGAAACAACGATTCTGACTCTACAGAATAGCAAAGATCACTAGGCTATTAACAGCATCAACTCCAGCCTTCTGAGTGGAAAACAGGTGTAAATCCTTTTCACTGAAAAGTCACAAGACAGAGGTCTTCATGCTCTTCTACATAGCATCACAAAAACTGGGTATGGTGGCACGTGCCTGTTATCCTAGAAGTCAGGAAGTAGAGGCATGGCCATTTTTAGCCAAATAGAGTAGTTGAGGCTAATCTTGGCTATTACATGAGGTAAATATTCTTTTGTAGAAGCAGTCCCCTCTCCAAGGACTGCAAGGCCTGCCTTTGACTGGGAGAGAACTTCAGAACTCAGCCACGGTAAAGATTCTGGGACTTTATTTATTTGAAGTCAATTATCTCTTGTTCACTCTGGTGTATGATTAGTAGCGTTTTGGCAGTGCTCTACAAGAGGTGAGACAGGAACCTTAAAGAGACCCATGAAAGGTTGGGGCATCACTGTCGTGATCCTCACCTGCTCTCTTGGAGAATAAGCCTTTATGTCATGCCTTCTCCAAATGTTACAGTGACAGTGGCCATGTCAGAGGAGCAGCAGGTGGCACTTGACTTCAGGAGCTTGACCACCAGAATGCAAGGTACTGGTGGGTGAATCTCAGTTAGGCAAGGGCCCAGGGACTTTGGCTCCAGAAGGTCTCTTGCTATTGCTGAGCCTTTACATGCTTGCTACCATCTTTCTCTGATATCTGGCATGGTGTGAATGGCTGTGGGAGACACCCCACTGCGTTTAATGTAGTGTGATTAGCTCATGGGAATATCTCGTTCTACTAGGCATTTTTACCTGTGGATTATTATGAAGATGATTTGCTCTTAATCTGTATTATTTAAAGTGTTCCCCCACCCTCACCCCCGATAAAGCAGGGGCTACAGAGGATAGAAAATAGGACCAATGAGTTTCTCTTGAGGAGCCATATAGACTATGGTTTAGGTCAATAATTAAGAACACAATTGAGTCCCAGGAGTCAGCTCAAGTTCTTCTTGATATTGGGAAATATGTTTACATGTTTTCATGTACAGCATAGCAAAACAGAGCTTCAAACAGTTGACTTTATGTAATTAGAAAACAAAGAATTCGGTAGTTAAGATAATTGAATAGGACTCTAAAATATAAAAAGTGAAACTAATAACCTGTTTTCTGGCAACTACTGCCCGTGTAAATGGTTATGGCTGAAAGGTTTCTGACCTGTGAGAAGTCTAAAAGATAAATGTTTAGCTGAATGTGGGTTCTTGGAGATATTTGTTTTTTACCTATAATATATGAGCTGTTTAATGATGTATGAGATATGGGAAACATGTTACTTTTTACTTTTATTCATTGTAATCATTCACTTGAAAATAGAGTGGAGCCACACTGTAATTTTTATATTGTTTGAGAGATTCTGATGGGGTATATAAGCTGTAAGGGAAAAATAAAGAAGGCAGAAGGAAAACACCAGGAAAGTTAGAAGAAAGTCGTCAGACAAGAGACAGAAGGGAATCTCAGGGTTGACGAACAGAACAGGAAGGAATAGAGTGGGGCAAGCAGCAGAAAGAATAATAAAACAGAAGAGAAACTTTTATGCCTCAGAAAAAGAAGTCTGTGTATTTTTCTGCATCTCATTCCCAGTCTTTCTGACCTGCAGAAGGCTGGATCCTCTGCATTACAGAGACTTTCAGGACGCAGGAAGGTGCCCTTTCTGTTACAGCTCTGAAGGGAAAGGTGTCCTCGTAGTTGGAAGCCAAGAAATATCTACACTCACTTCCTTTAGTATTTCTGGGCATCTTCTCTTTCACCTTCTATAGGTATGCTTTTTCCTTCATCATTTTGTGTGAGGCAAGACAGAGCTGCCTCCCTGCCCCTGAATTTCATCCCTCCCCCATCCCAGGGAAAAGTTGCAACCTCTCTGGATTTTAAACTGTGTGGTTTGGAGTAGGGGTTGAAATAGGTACAGCTCTTGCCTGCTTACATGTGACTAGCCTTGATTCTATGCTTGCCTGGGGTACTTTAACCTCTTAAACTCTTAATTCTAGATTTGTAGTGTAGTTAAATCTGTGTTTCTGTGGGAAAATAAGAAGTGAAGCTTCTCATACTGCCTTCTTACTGACAATAAATACTATTACAGATCTCAGAGATGGAGTTCTTGGATGCTGGACTGAGAAATTCACATCCAAAGTCTAATTGCACAATTAATTAATTAATTAATTGTTGGTTGTCCTCAGTTCTTCACTGACTATGGGACAGAAGATGTCAGGTCTTTCCAGGGTATCCTCTGGAGGCCTCACACCATAGTCTGAAAACCAAATTTCCTACAAAGTCTCCCGTTGAAGGCTTGACCTCTGGTGTATCCAGGGTTCATAGGTGGAGTCTCGAGAGGATTGGATTCTATCTAGAAGTAGGTTGTGAATCCTTGGTCCACTTCTTCTCTTTCTGCTTCTCAGTCATCTTAGATGATCCAGTTTCCCTTCATTATACTGTCCCGCAACTATGTTGTTGTCTTGCTACAGCCTAAGCAATGGAAATTATTTCAGAAAGAAAACTTTCAGAACTATGTCATTTTAGATTTGTGATAAACACTAGCAAAAATTAACACGTGTGTTATGATTTCTTAGAGCATATGTTGTGGTTTGGATGAGAAATTCCCGATAGGCTCAAGTATTTGAATACTTGGTCTCCAGTTGGTGGCTCTGTTTGGGAAGGTTATGGAACCTTTTGGAGGTGGAGCCTTGCCAGAGGAAGTATATCATTGGGGAGAGAGGGAGGTCAGGCTTTGATTGCTCATAGCTTTGCCCTCCTTCTGGCTTTCTCTTTCTGCTTCTTGTAAGTAGGTAGTGGAGATATGATCTCTCTGCTCCCTGCTCTGGGTACCTTAGCCGTATGCTGCATGCCTCCTCTGCTTTGATGGACTCTCCCTCTGAAAATGTAAACCAGAATAAACTTTCTTCTATAAACCTCTTTTGGGCATGCTATTTTATCATAGTAACAGAAAATTAACTAATAAAGCATATTTGTCAATCAAATATTAAAGTTAGCAATCCTCCCACCCCCATACTTTTTGTTGTTTTTGACAGGGTCTCACATAACCCAGGCTGGTTTCCAACTCATTGTAGTGGACACTAGGTTGAATCTCTTGACTCTTCTACCGACCCTCCCAAGTGCTGGATTTATAGGTATATCACCATATTTGGTTTATTTCCTGCTTAAAATCAAGAACATTTTTTAAAAATTTGTCTTTTAAAAAGATTTTAATATTTTATGCATATGTCTGACATGTGTATGAAAGTGTCCAAGGAAGCCAGGAGAGAATATCACACACCTTGGAGCCCTGATTATAAGTGATTGACATGGGTGTTGGGAATCAAACTCAGGTCCTCTGGAGGAGCAGGAATCACCCTTAACCACAGAGCCTGAAACTCACCTTGGACTCTGAGTCATGAAATGTTGAAAACACATGTATTTAAATATATATATTTATATTTATAGGTGTGTATGTGTGTACTTACAGACAGTTGTGGTCTATCATGTGGATGCTGGGAATTGAACCTGAGTCCTCTGGAAGAGCAGCCACTGCTCTTAATCACTGGGCCATTGTTCTAGCTCCAACACATACATACAGTTTATACATCACCTAGATAGTTCTCAAACCCTAGAGGTTGGGTAATCTAACCAACTTTTTTTTTTTTTTTAATAGATTAGGGCCACAGACATCTAAGATGTCAGAGAACTAACTCTTAAAGAAATATGATATAGTTAGTGTAATCTCACCTTTTCCCTTATTTAAAGTAAACACAAAACAAAAAGTACCTTATGACCCATAAAGGTGACATTTTTAAAGAAAAGTCAGCCAAAGAACAAGACAGAACTTCAATCAGAAGGTCTTGTTTGTGTGTAGACACTAGCCAATATGCCCCAGCCGCAAATTAGTGAGGTTGCTTTAAATTGCTACCATGAAAATCCTAACTGTATACTTTTGAAGACATTGGTTTTAGCCACTCTGTTTTTGTTTCTCTGGTTTTTCTAAGATTACCCTTTTGGGAATGATTTTTTAGAAATGTAATTATAATTCTGCTTTCAAACTTCTGAACTAAGTAATCAAATACAGGCTGGTCAAAGTGGGAAGCATGGAGATTTTTGTTGCTGTTTTTCCTAAAGCCTCTGTCTACTTTAAGAAGGAAGTTGGATGGCAGTTTTCCTCTCCAAACATTCCCCACCCAAATCTGTGATAACTGGTTAAGGAGGCACCTAACTATATTACATAACAGCACGTGGGAGCTTGGAGACGAGAGATCAGGAGTTCAAGGCTAATCTCAGTTAGAGGTCTGCTTGTGTTATATGAGACTATGTCTAAAGAGGGGGGAAAATCTGTGATGCTGTGGGAGATTTGACACTGGGATTTGAAGCTGTCCTCTCCATTAGCATCTTGGTAAACATGCCTGCCTTTATTTATTCACTTTATAGACTTACTTGAAGCAGAGTCTCACTATTTAGCTCAATCTAGCCTTGAGCTCTGTATCCTGCTTCAGACTCTTGAATGTTGGGACGATGGGTGTGCACCATCATGACTTGGATTTTTTCTTCCTGTAAAATTTTATTCATATGTATTCATGCCCCAACTTATTTGTGAGTATATGACGGTGCTCAAAGGTGCTGGAACTGGAATCACATCCCTCGAAGTTGGAGATGCAGACAATTGTGATCCCCTGTAGTGGGTACTGGGAATTGAACGTGGGTCTTCTGCACGAGAATTATGGGCTCTTTACTGTGAAGACATAGTCCAGCCCGTGAAACAGTAATATTTACTTTATGACTTATTGTTGACATTCTCAAAATGCTGAGATGGACGCCTACAATGACTGCCTTCTTTGATTTAGAGCTGTTCCCTGAATGTGTGACAGATAATTTTTAGGTGCCTCATTCACCAGTGCCACTAAGATTTTCGGCCATAGCTATGACACTCTGGTTATGATTTCTCAGGGATGGTGGGTTGGGTGAGATATGAGTTGTGGGTGGGAGCAGCCACATTTGCCACAGGTCAACTTTTGAAGGCAGTGAGCCTTCTTAGAGCCACAGAAGTCACATATCCTGTTAATCTTATTGGTGGTCACTTTCCACACAACTGAGTCCCCTTTGTCTTCTAGCTGCTTCTGAGACCAAAGCGTCTGGAAGAGAAGGTACATCCAGTCAGTGTTTCGTGCTCCATTTAAAAATTAAAAGAAGAAGTCCAATGAAGTTATTTATAGAATTGGATTCCTTTCCAGGTGACAGGCTTTATTCAGGACAGTGTATTATTAGACAGTGGAGAAAGAGGCATCTGAGGGGAAAAAAGTCCAATATGAAACACTACCCTGCTGGTGCGCAGTCTTTCTCTTTTGGTGGATTATTTATTCAGATCCAGGCTGTTCTTAAATCCAGATGGCAACCTTTGCAGACATTGCTCCAAAAATTAAAATAGTACCCAAGGGTGGTCGTTCAAGGCCGTGTTTTTACATTTTTGTAGCCAATTTGTAAAAGGAATGGAGATGCCATTTGTCTGCGTTTCCTACATTACAGGACTTCATCATAATGCCAAACTAAATCCTTTGTCTATTTCATGAGCAGAGACTCATTTTTTGTTTTTCAGGGTCTCACAGAAGACCTGAAAGGTCCTGCTTGCGAAGGACATTGTCCTGACTCATTTTTTCCCCCTTTGGAAGGACACAGGATTATGTCTAAATACAGTTAAAGACACTATCTAGTAATTGTTAAGGACAGTATCTGTTAATTGGTAAGAAAGCATCTTTAAATCAAAATGCAGTGTTCTGATTTTTAGCTGGACCTTGCTATGACAGAATCACAACCCTTAAATTTGGACTATTGAAGCAGTGATGATCAGGGAGAGAAGGCAGCAGCTGGTTGCTTCTCAACCCTACCCAGCATTCTGATGCTTCTAGGTGGGAATTCTGGAGATGCTACCTTAAAAGTCACTAACAACCCAAGAATGTGTTTTCTACAAGCATGGTCCTTGGTCATGGTTCCCTCTCATTGACAACAGCCTTCCTGAGCCAAGGCTTCAGCTGCCAGTCCACCTGCGTGGTCCCTGGCGCCATTTGGCTTTTTGACGTGGGTCTGAGCCAAGAAATAACGCCAGTATCCCTGGCGGCTGCCAGCCCTGTGCTGGGCCTCCTGGCTCCCGCTCCCCGGGGCGGGTAGCGCAGCGCGCAGAGCCGCCGCGTCGCCGCTGTCCTCTGGGTGGCCCCAGCGCGCACCACCGATCATTGAGCCCTGGAAGGTGAGGCGAGAGGAGGCTGGTGCTGAGCTCACCAACTCCACCCGGGCTCGGGGAGACAAAAGAGGCCTGCGGTGCAGCTCCCGGGGACACGATGGCCCGGCGCGGAGGACGGGTGCTGCTGGCGTTATGCGCTGCCTTGGTGGCCGGCGGGTGGCTGCTAGCGGCAGAAGCCCAGGATCCCGGGGCGCCCGCGGCTGGCATGCGGCGACGCCGGCGGCTGCAGCAGGAGGACGGCATCTCCTTCGAGTACCACCGCTACCCCGAGCTGCGCGAGGCGCTGGTGTCCGTGTGGCTGCAGTGCACCGCCATCAGCAGGATCTACACCGTGGGGCGCAGCTTCGAGGGCCGGGAGCTCCTGGTCATCGAGCTGTCTGACAACCCCGGGATCCATGAACCCGGTAAGTCCGCTGCCTGCCGAGGGGGCCCCTGGGGCGGGAAGGAGGAGAGGTGGGCCCGGTGATGATCCCCGGTGGAGGATGCCTGGATGGAAGGTGGGAAGTGGGAAAAGAACCGAGCGCCCATCCTCTTCCCCATCTCTCCTATCTCCGACCCGGTTTTGGTGAACACGGGCAAGGGAGGCTGGGGAGCTGGGGGCAAGGGTAATGGGCAAGCAAACCTCAGAGCTTGCTCCCTTGGTGTTAACCCTCACAGATGGGTCAAACTCTAAACAGAATGGAATCGTGAGTTCTCGGGAATGCAAACACCTTTCCCGCTGTCATGAGTGAAAAATAAGGTGCAGAAGGCGGGGTCTCAGAGGAGACTGGAAAAAGCCATTTATCATTTGTTTGAGAATGTCCAAAGGACCAGCTTATGGGCGCTGCATGCTCTGAGCACCCAACTCTACCTATATGTGAGCGTTAGTACACTCTCTCGACAGTGGATGTTGGCAAATTTTAAAATGGTATTGATGATCTAGGTGTCGTGTCATGCGCACACCCGTAACTCTTTCTACCAGGGCGAAAGGAGGTGGGGGGAGGTCTCTATCAGGCATACAAATACTGAAACTGCAGATGGCCTTACTAAGAGAAAATAGAACATTACATTTCATCTCCTCTTCTTTCCCCATTCTGAGATGAATAATTCATGACTGAGTTTTAGCTTCTGTAACCATCGTGTTAGGCGTTTTCCTTTAGAGTATGTCAAAGCACGTTTTGATTTATGTTAAAGGCTGTGTGCTAAGTTTTACAAGGCTATTTTAAATAAGGTTTTGGGACCTTTTGGGTTATGTGTATGCTTTTCAGAAATGGTTTAGGTCTGCTGAAGTGATCTTAGCACTAATATCAGTATGGAGTGCTTTCTATTTTCTTTTTCTTAATGGCGGAGGAAGCACAAAAGCACGGCTAAAAATTCTTAGTGCAGGACATGAAGAGTCTCCCTCCATCTCCTCCTCCCAATTTTCTTTCCTTACTGGGTCTCTTGGTTGCTTAGCTTGGCTTTGAATTTGAAATGTATTAGAGGCTGGCCTTGAACTCCTGATTGTCCAGTTTCCAAATCCTAATAGGTTTATATGGGTGTTTCCCAACATTCCCGACTTTTTCCTTTTTCTCCTCTTTTTATTTATTTATTTATCTATCATAAGATGTGACCTATGAAGGCAAAGTAAGCCTCTATCGCTGAGCCATGCCTTCAGCTCCTTGCACAGTTTTCCCAGCTGCCAGCAGTTTTCCCATGGTATATAAAAAGCAGTCTGAGAAGGGATTACAAGAGGTGATGATAGAGACACCTTGGCCTTTAGATGTGGAGTGTGTGGGTTGGTCAATAATAAGCCTTTAGAAAATGTCTCTTGCCTACAAATAAGGTAAATGAAAGTGTGTAAGTGAGTTTGGTATGAAAACCCTAAAATCAGGCCCTAGAAAACGTTCAGGAAGGGTTGCAGCAGGGTTCATTGTGTAAACCAGAAACCTGACAGGAAGTGTTATTAGCCATTAAAAAGTGAAGAAAACATGCTTACACGATGATTAATTTTCAACCAAGTCACACAGCCAAAGCTGGCCACTCCTGACAGTTACGTGATTCTGTCACATAGTCACAGCCCTCTGTTCTGCTGCTAACAGATTGTTACAGTGGGTTTCTGAAATGATTTAAAGAGATTTTTATGAAAGCTATGGTTTAGCATTGTGTTGCCATGTTTCAAATGATAGTCAAAATGATAGAATGATATTATTGCAAGAAGATGATCCGCTCTGAAAATAAAAATGAACACTTTTGCTTCAATATCTGCAATGGGTAGTACATTAAGATCTACAAATCTAGCTGAACATGATCATTTTTGAAAATGTCTCTTAAATTCTTTCAGATTAAGCAGATTAAAAAAAATTCACACGTCTTCTGAGGTAGAAATGGGCTCATTCAGTGTTTTTTGGTTTGTTTGTCTTATTCCTGTTTTTTTGAATCTTAGACCTTCAGGTTGAGCTTAGTTTTATGAATTATACACAAGGCGATTCCTGCCCTTGGGGGGATGCTGAGTGGGATATTTACCATAAAGGTTATGGGTCAGTAAGTACCTGGTGAGACTAGCAATGCATACTAGAGAAGCATAGATAGTTAAGGGGGCCTGGAAAGAGTGTAACAGAAGGCAAGAAATGTACAACTTACTGAAATTTCCAAATTCTAATATGCTCAGATCTCGAGACTACCAACCTTAACTAATTTCATCCCGAAACGTTCATTGGAAATTTGTTTGAAATAACATTAGGCATTTTAGAAACTTTATTACTTATTTATCTGTGCGTGTATATGCAGGTATGAATGCACGTTGTGTGTGGATGGAGGCCAGGGGACAACTTTCAGAAGTTGCTTCTCTCCGCTTCCATGTGGGACCTGAGAATAAACTCTAGGTTGTTGGGCTTGGCAGCCTTCACCCACCAGCTCCCAAGTAACACTTTTAATTCTGCTTTGAGTTCATTGACTTGACTGAAAGTTTGCATGACATTAAAAAAATATTCATTTTATTTTCCAGGATAAAGAAGGGTCAATTTTTTTTTTTTTTCTATCTTGATTTAGATAGTTTTGGAGGTAGCTGAGTGGCAGAGCATCCACTTAGGGCCTTGTGTTTGTTCTCTAGTACAGGAAAAAAAAATGTGGTTATTTATAAGGATTTAGTTGACAAAAAGGAGCCTTAGCAAAACAAAATATCCCCCAAACAACAACAACAGCTGAAATTTTCCCTTGGTTAGATTAACACTTTATGGACAGGTACTTGTTGAAACTCACAGTTTTCTTCTTGGGCAGGATCTTTATATTTGTGAGTGAACTTGGACTCCCTAAATGGTGCCCTTAGTTATTCACCGTTGAACTCATCTAAAGGGAAAAGAGGCCAGGGAAATGTCTCTGGGGAGATGGTTCAACCAGTGAAGTGCTTGTCCCGCAAGCATGAAGGCCCGAATGGGATCCCCTAGAATTCTTGGGAGAAGCTGAGCAGAGCACTTGTCACCTCATTACTGGTGATGGCAGTCAAGGGACCTCAGGAGCTTGCTGAGCAGCCAATACAACTAAGGACTGCACTCAAGTTCAGCAAGAAAAACCTTGTTTCAAAGAATAAGGTGGAGAGTGACTGAGGAAGGTACCGATATTGGCTTTGTACCTTCCCACTTGTGTGCAAGTATGGATGAAATGTGGGCACATGTGCACATTCATGCATGCACACACACTCAGATAATCCCATTTTGAAGTCATCAGTGAAAAATATTTATATATATTCTGTGATGATTCAGTAGGAATCAGCTTGATTTTTTTTACTTGCTAAAATCTGCATGAAAGAAACATTCATTAATTTATGTCTGTGTAATAGAATCCAAGTGCTCAGACCACTCTTTCCAAGGTTAAAAATCCATTTGTTTGGAACAATAGTTGTTTACATGTAATTCAAGCTTGCTTTTGGGAAGTCAACCTGATTCACAGCTGAAACACCATTTTAAACACATTCTTGAGAGCATGGATTTTCTCTCTTACAGGCTGGAATGATTATTTTGGACCCATTCCCCCCAAATCTGTAAAAATTTAAAGTTCATTAGCGCCAGCATGTGTTTGCCAAATATTGTGATGAAACACATTATCCTGACCTACAGAGTTTGAAAAGAAAATAAACAGATATTTTGATGAAGTGTGGGGGTTTTTTTGCCTAATAAATTTGGTATGAATTAGTGTAAACCAATTACAACCAAGCAGGAACTGTAGGGGAAGATAGATGTTAGATTCTGAAGAAGAATCTGCACCAAACTGCACAAGGTCAAGAATTATTTTTAGACTGGATGAGTCAACAGGGCTTTTGCCAGAAGTTACATTGTTGATTGACTTGTGGTTGGTCAGTGGAAGGGAGGACTGGTCTGACCTATCACTTTATATGTTATGCTCAAATGCCCAGGCTTTGGGTAGAATCTAGGGCTGGTGTATGTCAGGTCAGCACATCCCCAACCCAAAGACACAACTTTTTTATGGAAACCAATATGAAAAATAGCATAGAATCATCTCTACCACGTACCACATTGGTTGACGTAAGGAATAAAGTCCCTTGTCCTTCACCCTCACATTCTTTGGAAAGATATTAAGGAATACATTTGTGCCCTAGAAAGGGGTCACATGTCACTCCAGAATTTTATAAATTCACTCAGTGTAGCACTGATGCATGGTTTGACAAGCATTAGATAAATAATAAAAACAGATTTGTACACTTTTAAAATTTCTCAGCATCATTAATCATAAATACTTAACACTCTTTCATGGAGTTGAATCCCCCCACCCTATTGGGTGCATAAAATATAGTACTGTTATTCATTATCTTACTATTAAGGATTCATTTTATAAGTGTTCAGCAGAGTGCCTTATAAGGAAAGTTCTCCAGGAGGTGGGGCATGTGTCTACCTTTTCTGTTATTGTTGTTCGTAAGTAACCTGTACAGTGATTTATATGGTGATTTATTGTATCTTTAATAAAATCATCCTGGAATATCAGAGAACAGAATCACCCACAGTCAAGCCATGAAAGTCAGAGAGTGGTGACTCACACCTTTAATCCTATCACTCAGGAGACAGAGATCTTTCTGGATTTCTGTGAGTTTAAGGCCTAATAGCCAAGTAGTAGTAGCTTACACCTTTAATCCTAACTCTAGGATTATGATACAGAGTTGAACCAGGAAGTGAAACTGCTGGGTGGGGAAGATATTTAAGGCAGGAGAAGACAGAGATTCATTCATTCTGTATAAGCTACTAGTCAGGCTGAGGACCCTTGAAGATAGCATTTACTCTGTTCACCCTGAGAAGTTGACTGGGTGAGAATTGACTGTGTTCTGTTTTCTCTTTCTGGTATTTCAGCTTTCCCCCAATATCTGGCTCTGGGTTTTCATTATATGCTAACTAGAGTTCATACTATAGATTTGTATAATCTGTTTTTACTTATTACATATGTTTACTGAAACATGAATAAGATTCTGAGACCACAAAACACAGGATAATTTTGATGAGAAAGACTGAGTTCTTGAAATTTGTCTCTCCTTATTAGGCTGCTTCACGCTTTCAGACTTATTTTTTTTTTTTAAATGTATGTGTCTATTCATGGCATTGTGTCCATGAAAACAATGCCCAAGAAATCCAGAAGATGAAGACAGATTCCCTGGAGCATGAGCTAATGGAGGTTATGAACCATCCTCATGGGTCCTGGGAAATGAACTCAAGTCTTCAGCAAGATCAACAAGTACTCTTAATCTGTCTCTCTACTCCTCTTTCTTTCTTTTGTTGTAAACTCACACCTCACAGAAATTCCACAAGGCCAGAAGAACATAGTCTATGCAAAAGAATATCCCCTAAGTTGCTTGCGTCTTGTTAGGAGATGGTCTAACTTAAGAATCGCCCTTTACTTGGTAGCTCCGGGATGTGCTCCATTGGCTGAGATTTCTCAGGACCTCTGCCTGTCTCTTACTGATGGTGTTATACAGGCCTGCTTGACTTCCCTCCTGTTCCTACAATGTCTTTCTTCATAGATGTTTGCCTTTATTTGTTTTAAAGTGTGGGGTCTTGCTTTTGTTTCAGACAAAACATGAAACTATATTCTTTGAGACAATCTTCATGGTTGTTCCTTCAGGTGAATAAATACATCTAGGACAAATTTGGTATTTTTATTGGCTATCTAACTTGATTTCCTGAAGAATTTATAATGAAATTGCTGAAAGTTATCACCTGTCTACCCATCTCAGCACCAGTGAAAGGTATTTGTAACTGGCTTTTTCGTGAAAAAGAAAATACATTTTTTTTCAGGAAAAACTTTCCAAGTTTTTCTGCACTGCAGTTTTTTATGTCCTCCCATATGACTTCCCAGAGATCATAAGGCAAAGACAATAATAATTTTGATGTTAGGAGATTTGAGTTCAAACCCTGTTTTTTGTTTTTAGCTGAGAGCTCATGGTGAAGCCAATTAATCACCTTTTTACTATGTCCACATATCACTCATGAAACTATAATAGCATGATAAATATAAAGTCCTTAATTCAATATGTAGCAACAGTTAATGTCACCTTTGCTATGACAGTTCTTTTGTTGGTCTTAAGTTCTTCTAGTGATTATGTGCTTAGGGCTTTTACTCTGTTTATTTTTCTTTTACCATTAAATGTGTAGTACAGGTCTTCTTTAGTACAGGTTTAGTTGTGAAATATCCCCTGTAGGCTCATGTGTTTGAGGAGGCTGTGAAACCTTTAGGAGGTGGACCATATCTGGAGGAAGGACATGTGGGCATGCCTTGAGGGTGTATACTTCTCGATTGCCAATGGAATGTGACCAACTGGCTTCTTCCTCCATCATGCCTTCCCCACCACAATGAAATAGATCTCTAACTGTAAGGTGAAGGGAACTATTCTTCCCCTAACTTGCTTTGGTGGCCAAAGCAGCCAAGAAACTAACGCAACAATGCTTTGAGCATGGTGGCCACTCAGTGGATATCTGTTGAATAAATATGAACTTTCTCAATCAAGCAAAAATCCTCATTACCAAACAAGGCTGTGATGAAATTCAAGACTTAATACATATGAACATACCAGAAGTATAATAATAAAGAACTATAGGAATGTGTATAATTATATTTTTTAGTACAGTTTTCATAATGGAGAAATCTACCAACTAGGTTCAAGGATGTCCTTGCTATGTGGTTGAACTGGAAATTCTTTGCTCTTGAATTCCTTTATTTTACAAAGTTAAATTAACTTTTAATAAAAAAGTTAAATAAAAGTTTAAAATGTAATCAGCAAGAATTTATTTAGTGAATTTTGAGTCTTAAAAAAAAAAAAACTGTATGAGTGGCGAGATGGTTTAGTGAGTAAAGACACTTGAAGCCAACCTGAAGACATGAATTCAGTCTCTATGACCCCCACTGGAGAGGGAGAGAGCTGACTCCTTCAGGCTGTCTTTTGACCTCTACACTCAAAGTGACTGTGATGCCTACGCTCATACACTCTCACATAAATAAATGTTAAAAAAAAAAAAAAAGCATCAGTGAGTAGTATGGCAAAGGAAGAAATACATGCTTGTTTTAAACATCAAAGCTGCACATCTTCAGGCCTTAATGTTATTTTCCCTCAGAAAATATTCTAACCATGATCTTGACAACTTTGCAGAGAAGATTGTTGGAAGCTAGCTGCTAGATCAAACAAGCTCAAATGTAAAAAATGTTGAAGTATGTTCATCCCTTCCCAGTAATTACTGGAACTGCATGAATCCATCAGTTTGTGAATGTTCCCATTTCTTTTAAAATTAATGGTATGGCTCCGTCTAATAAAACCTGGCCAAGGAAAAGCATTACTTATGTTGCTAGAAGGTTTAATTGTTTTCAGATGATCTTCCTACATCTTGAACTGTCCCCAAATGAGTGATTCTGAAAGATGAAGATGGGGTATGTAGAATATTACAGGGCAAATGCTTAAACAAAACCCAGAGAGTTTCCAAGGACATTACACTGAGGAATAACTTTTTGAGGCTAGTAAATACTTTGCCTTTTTTAGAAACCTGATTACAGTAAAAGCACCCTGGCTCTACATCAGTCATTTTAAAAATCTGTATTTAACGGTATTTCATTTCAAGTAAAGACTTTTTATAAAAGGATGTAGACCATGTATTTTTAAAATGAACCTAAATAAGACTTTCAACTTAAATTTAGGTTGCTTAAAAAAAAAAAAATGGCTTGCTATGGTTTTGCTTGTTGGAGGAATTGGGATAAACCCATAATTTATCTGATTTGCTTGCTCATGGCAGACAGATCCCTCATATTCAGATTCAGAAAGGATGCTCTCTCCCAGTTTCTCTCCTTAAATCAAGCCAAATGTGTAGATTCAGAAAGTTTTACTTTTACCCAGTAGCAACATTTACTATAATTCCACCCCACCCCCAGGAAGTGCCTTGAGTCGAAAACTAAACTCAAATCATCCATTTGACTATGTTTATGGCAGTATAAATTCTGATCAATATTTTTTAAACAATTCAATAAGTGTTTTTATTTTATGTGTTTGAGTGTTTGGCCTGAACGAATGTATGTGCACTTTGTGTGTGCCTATTCTTTGTGTAGGACAGAAGGGGCACTGTGGCCCTTGGAACTGAGATTTCAGGTGGTTGTAACCTCCATGTGGGTGTGGGCACTTTGGTCCACTGTAAGAGCAATCTGGTTATAACTTTAAAAAAAAAAAACCACTAATTAATTTTTAAACTTTTGACTATAACTGCCATTTTACACCAAAATGAATTTCTCAAAAATGGAAAGAAAATGTATCTCTGATAGTGAAAATAACATCTCTACTTTAATTTAGGGATTACTTACTAAATGCTCTTTATATCTGTGGTGTTTTATTATGTTTATCAGGTGCTTTGAGATAAACCCTTTTCACATTTAAAAATTTTTACATGTATGTATCCTCTCTCTCTCTCTCTCTCTCTCTCTCTCTCTCTCTCTCTCTCTCTCTCTCTCTCTCTCTCTCTCTCTCTCTCTCTCTCTCCCTCTCCTTCATTCATTATTTTCTTCCTGACAGTGAGTGTTTTATCACATAGCCAGGATAATCTCTAACCTCCTGTGTTACCTCAGCCTGGCCTCAAAATAGCAACAATCACCCTGCATCAGTCTCGCAGGTGCTGGGATTACAGACATGAGACCTGCATCTGGCCCTTTGTTCATCCTGTCTTGGGTTTACCCTTTCACAGAAGATGTAATTAAATATCACACTCCTATAACACCCTCAATTCTGGAAAATGTTTACTGCAATTTCGGCCTTCCCCATTCTGTTCCAGACATTGCAAACATAAAGATGATGGACACGGAGGCAGCTACTAGAAATGCTAAAGGCTTTTATAGATGAAATGGTTTGTGTTCTAGGATGCAGGGTCTAGTTTCCAGTGTAAAGTGCAGTGGTCCTGACAAAAGAGTTTGATTTGTGATGTTAGCACAGATGGTTTTGTTTGCATTTACTAGAGGAAATCAATCTTATTATTGTGGGAACTCAGAACATGTAACCCAGATTCTAGACTTCTCCAGTACTGGGGGATTAGATGATACGCTTTTAGTAACAGCATGAAATTGGCACAATCCAGTGACCATCCCATACTCCTGCAAAGAAAAACCAGCTGGTTAAATGGATTTTCTCAAGACTCCAATCCATCTGTGAAAACTAACAAAAAAGCAACAAAATAATTTTTATGTGTTTACTGTATGTGGAAACACACTCTGAAATATGACAGACACATGGATTTTGTCTGTTTTGGTGGTGGTTAGAGCAGGTATCTTCTTAAAAATTTCAGTATCTGTAGATGTCTCATACTTTGCATACTAATTTAAAAGTAAAAAATTAAAACTAACCATTTATAAACTTTCTTATTTCAAGAATTTGGGGGGCTATTCTCTTCTTAAAATGTGGTCAGATATTCTTCCACAGTTTTTAAGTACTTGATCCAAATTTGTCTCTGCTTTTGTGTGAGTACTCACGGGTGTTTCTGGGGTCAGCTTTGAAAGGCCAGTGAATATTAATGTGCCATCTAGTTCTCTTCCTCCCTTTTAGCTGTGGATATCAAAGGAAGAAAAAAGTAGTCCTATCTTTAAAATTTATTTAAAGATTTATTTATTATTCTATGTGAATAAGAATTTTGCCTGCATGTGTGTATGTGCATATCTGGTGCCTTTAGAGGGTAGAGGGAGGCATCGGATGCCTTGGGACTGAAGTTACAGATGGTAGTGAGCTGCCATTGGGTGAAGGGAATAGAATATGGGTCCTATGCAAAGCAGCAAGTGCTCTTAAAAGCTGAGTCAACTCTCTAGGCCCTAATCTGTGTCTTTTTTTCTGGTTAGTTTGAGTCATGTGTATCACCATGCCCTGCCACCTAGGAGTCTGTGGACACATTTGCTGGCAGTTACTTGTTTGTAGCTGTCTTTCTCTAGTTTCTCAAGTTGGGTTCTGAGTTAATAACATCTTTGTGTTTATGGCACCAGGAACTTGTGTTTACCTGCATGGCAGTTGGGAGTGTGTGGGTCCTTCTTTTGTTGAAATGTTGAAAAGAAAAATCAAGGGCTGGGGATATAGTTCAGTCAGTTATAAGTTAACTCGCTTATAGTGTCTGCATCTAATCCCAGCACTTGGGGAAAAGAGAAGAAAGAAAATATATGAATTTTCTTCCTTTTTAAAGATTTTGTCACATGATCTTATTCCACACAAAATTCGTGTACCCTATTGTCACTTTATAGCAATACACATATGCAGGCAAAATATCCACTTACATAAAATAATACAATAAATATGTCTTTAAAATTATTAATAGTTTTATTTTAAGTAAGACAGGTAATTTGGGGTGTTTATTTTTCCAGCAGGCTATTTAAAGAGGATTTATGGAAACCCGTGTCTTAAAATAGGCATATTTTGGTTAAATATATATTGCCTTTTTTCATTAAACAAGGATGGCCTTGGCAAGCTACATAAAGAAGCCTTATTCCTTCTCATCCACATTCTTGCACTACCCCATTCCTTTATGACAGAAATCAGAGCTGTGAAAAATGACTTGAAGAAGTATCTGTGAAATGCTCTGAGGGTCCCTGGTTTGAGTTGCTTGTTCTGCAGATTTTTTCTCTCCGGAGGGCTAGCCTTTCTTTTAATTTCTTAGTCAAACATACTAAAGCTGCCAGAAGGTTGCAATGACTTACGGTAATTCATAAATTAAGCTTTCTAAAATTGTCTGGAAAATAAACGTGATTAAAATGTCACCAAGATAATAAATGAACAAGTCCAAATACCTAACGAAAATCATGCTTTTATGGTTTAAGATACATTTTTATGTCAACATTAAGTTTTCACGTTGCTAAGTTATGGATTGGTTTTTTTTTTTTTTTACTTATTTATTTGTATGTCTGTAAGTATGTTTGGGCACATGTATGTCATGGCACACATGTGGAGGCAGAGGATGACTGGCTGTGTCAGTTCTCTACTATCATGGAGGTTCTAGAGATTGAATTCAGATCACCCAACTTGCTGGCAAACATTTTTATCCTGGAGACAGCTTGCTGACTCTTTCCCATTCCTTAAACATAGGTTTTCAAACTGATCTGTCATTTTCTGGACCCAGGATAGTGACTGTATGCTTTGAGGGTGGACTATCCAAGGTGTCTGTTGGGTCTGTAGTAGATTCTCAGTGCATTAATAAGTGAATTAGCACTTCAAAATGAGTGATAATGCATGTTAGATGTACCTGCTTTTGCCAGCCATTACTTGTGAGATTTCAAGCTAATAGTGATGTTAGTGTTCAGTTTTGTCCCCCTTCTTACATTCTTGAGGGCAATTGAGCTATGTCTCTGAGCTTTACTGTTATATTCATAGTGTCTGGAACACTCCATTTTATCATCAGTAGGGTCCTGTGTTGATGTCCTGTCTTGGTCCTGTTTCTTATTCTGGTCCTTTGTAGACAAAGCCCCACTTTACATGGGCCTTCAGATCTGATTGTTCTTTAGATGTGGTTCTCTGGGCAGGTGAGATGGCTCAGCAAAAGAAGGTGTCCACCACTAAGCCCGAGGACCTGAGGTTGGTTCCTTCAACGTATATAATGAAAGAAAAGAACCAATCCTGCCCTCCACATATACACTCACCATAGAGCAGCCATACCCACACATCTACCCAATTCCACGCAGAAAACAAGCAAACAAATGATAAAACAATAAAGTGAAACCCCGCTCCCCTTTTTGTTATGGTGCCTCCGTCTGCCTTGTTTCTCAAATTAGAACCAAAGTACAGAAAGGCTTTTAGCCCTCAGGTTGCTGGAGAGATATTTTTTCCCCCCCAGTGATGTGTATTTTTTAAAACATTTTCCTTTCTCCTTTAACTCTATTTCAGTTTGTATAAACCATATTTTAAGATCTCATGCAGCACGCAGGAGTGTAAGTCGGTGTGAGTTTGGAGCTACTTTTCCTAAGCTTTTAAAATTCTTACTGCAGTTAACTCCCTTAACTTTGATGGACTCACTGGTTTCTGTAATTCCATGAACTCCGAGTGCATGGGATGGGAATGAATGAGAATGTGTTTCTCAAGTGAGTGTTCAGAAGGGTGAGGCTTGCTGGTATTTTCTTGAACATTTATTGGATAATGTTAGTGTGTCCGTGGGTGTCATAAAAATGGTAGCATAAGGCAAACATTCATACTTTGGCCAACATTTGCAGAAGGCTGAGAAGGTTCTCTTTTATAGACTATGTAATAATTTCCACAATGTTCTCAGACCCAGGTCACATGCTATGGTCTGTTAACAACATTCAGGTACAAACACCCTAATAGGATAGCTCACCAAGAAGGAAAGAATGACTTTCATTCATGAGGTATTTGGAAATGCCACATAGAAACACATTCAAACCTGTTCTCATTTGGAAATTGAACTCTATGTCCTATAGGGCATCATCTCTGTGCTGCTGTATCCACCTCAGATTCAATGAAGCAATAACAACGAAATGCCTATAGGACGGACAGCCAGCAAATCAAGGAGATGTTTTAAAAGACATGATGGTATGGTGGCTCATGCCTGTTATTCAGCACTCAGGAGGCTAAGGTAGAGGATTATTTTGAGTTTGAAGCCAGACTGAGCTACCTAGAAAGATCTTGTCTTAATAAACAAATAAAAACAAGAGAGAAATAAGAAATACAATGAGCAATAGCATATTGCTGGATAATTAATAACAGAGAGTTGGGGGAAGAGAGGGAAGTGTGGAGGGAAAGAAATGGAGTTAAGGGATATATATCTGATTTGTATCTACTGTATAATATATATTGGTATATATTAAAAAGGATTGGGTAATGGGTGGGTGAGAAAACAGCTACCACATGTTTTCTCTTTAGAATCTAACAACCGAGTCAAACAGTAAAGCAGAAGGGCAACTGTGTGCCAAAGAAGGAAATAGGAGAATAGTGGAGATGAGCACAATTCCATGAGACATACATGTGAAATGTCATACCGAAGCCCATGACTTCACCGGCTAACCAACCAGAGCAATTAGAAAGATGGACACAGCACTGCTTGAAAGAAGAAGATCATTTTAGTAGAAGGGGAGGGTCTGAGTAGAATTAAAAGATAAATTTAAAAATTCTTATTTTGTTTTTATTTGAGACAAAGTTACTCATTGTGTAGCTCTGGCTGTCTTGAAACTCGCTATGAAGGCCAGGCTGGTCTCTAATTCATAGAGATCCATTTGCCTCTTCCTCCTGAGTGCTGGGATTAAAGGCACACCGCACAGAACCTAATAAAATATTGAAAGTAGAAGAAATGGCTAATTCTAAACCTTTAAAAATCATTACAATTGCTTATAAGAATTATTTTTATTTTATGTACATGGGTGTTTTAGCAGCATATATGTGTGCACACCATGTACAGGCTGGTGTCTGAAGAAACCAGAAGGGGGCATTTGATCCTCAGGGACTGGAGTTATGGATAGTTATGAGCTGCCATGTGGATGCTGGGACTCAAACATGGGTCCTTTGGAAAAGAAGCCAGTGCTCTTAACCACTAAGCCATTTATCCAGATCCATTTATTACACTTCTTCCACCTTGTCCTTCTTGTCCCTAGTGTGGGGACATTGCTGGCACGTTTTCATCATGTTAGGGAATACATCTTTGGAGCCTGTTCCCTTCATCAAAGAAAGGAAGTAAAACTATTTTGGGTGGAGAGTATATGACATTTTATTTAATAAAGTTTATTTGACAAAAATTATAGTTGTATGATTATATAGATTATTCTATATTATATAATTATAAGAATAATAATCAGGAAACAATATATTTACTAAGCAGCAATGGATCATTATTCCCTCAGTAGCTATTGTAAAAGTAACTTTTCCTTTTTGAGATGGGGTCTGACTATATAAACTTGGGGGCCTATTGCTATGCCCTTGAATTCACCAGTATCTCTTTACCTCTGCCTCCTGAGTGCTGGGATTAAAGGAAGGCTTACTATGTCTGGCTTGTTGGATACTTTCTAGTAATTCATAGAGTAAAAACATGTTAGATAATTTTGGTTTTACTAAGCCAATTTCTACCAGTTAAATATAGCTCAACTCGCATTCTGTTTTCACCCTGCAATTAAAAAACCTATTTAGTATTGGGCACAGTAGTTTCGCTCTCAGGGTAAGGCATGGAGGTGGCAGGATGTCTTAAGGCTGGTGATTCAAGGCCAGTATGGATAACATGTCTATACCTGATCTAAAAAATAATACAGTGAACATATTTAAAAACAAAGCACCAAAAATAGACAGAACCAAAGTGATGACATCGGTGGGGAGCTGAGGGAGAACCCAGCCTGTACTGTTGCTTTCCAAATCGGCAGCTGCTATAGAGCATTCACCCAGCTGCATCTAACACTCGGATAATGATCATGTAGTCTGTCGGATGATTTGGAAAGAGAGATTCTCTACTCGGAAATGTTTAGCACTTAGCTAATTTTTTCAATTATAGGTTTTTGATTAGAAAAAATTTATTTTGAATTACTTATAATGTTGAACCCAATCTTCATTAGTGTTCCTTAAAACTGTGAAATATTAGAACTATAGCTTTTTTTTCCTGACTGGAAGGAACATTCTTTTTTTATAGATGATTGTATTGTGCTTCAGAGAGAATCGAAAAATCCTGTGCCATGTTGTGAAGCTTAGTGTGCCTGTAATTCATTTTCTGATATAGTTGGGGAATGGGTGAAGCTATTTCTTATGGCTTTGAACTCTTGATGTGGATGATTTGTCTGTAGAATTTACTAGAACATGACTTATCAGTACGTTTTCTGACCTGTGTGAAGTGAACACTTATGAGTATGCCAAAGGTGAATGGGCGTGACTTAGAGTAGAAAAAAAGCCAGGAAAGGACTGAAGTATATCACTTTAGCACAGTGTAAGCAAATCAAAAGATGTTATTTTTCTTGGCAGTAAAAATTTGCTCTCTGGAAAGAAACAAGCTTTTGTTGGAAGACTTCTCTGAACTTGTTGGAGGGTTGGGCTTCCAGGGCAGAGAAATGAGCTAAACTAAATACAAAAATAAACATATTGGAGTCTGTGAGGAAAGAGAGAGAGAGAGAGAGAGAGAGAGAGAGAGAGAGAGAGAGAGAGAGAGAGAGAGAGAGAGAGAGAGAGAGAGAGAATATGAATGAGTTGATGGCCAGGATTTAAGAAAATACTGAGAATTAACAAATTTACTTTCTTCGTGATATCTGCTTTATGAGTGGATGACTTTGGCAGATGGGATGAAGGATTTAATTTTGCTTCAAAATACATATGTTAGTATCTGAGGATGTAGCCTAGTGGTAAGAGCATATGCTTAAAAGAACACAGTAGGTCCTGGGTTTAATGCCACATATCTCAGCAACGTAAGAAGTATAAATCTTATAGAAGGGAAAATGGAGAGTAGCCGTGAATGCATTGGCATAGGAGACAATTTCCTGAACAGAATGCCAATAGTGCACACACTAAGACCAACAATTAATAAACGAGACCTCCTGAGACTAAACAGATTTTCTGTCAGTAGGAAAAACAGCAACATACAGAATGGGAGAAGATTTGCACCAGCTCCACATCCAATAGAAGACTAATATCCAAAATATATAAAGAATGAAAGAAACCAGACATCAACAAACTAAGTAATCAAATTTAAAAATGGGATACAGATCTAAATAGAGAATTTTAAATAGAGAAATCTTAAATGCTCGAGAAACACTTAAGGAAATGTTCAGCTTCTTAGCCTTCAGGGAAATGTAAGTTAAATCTACTTTGAGATTCCATCTTACCCCTGTCAGAATGGCTAAGACCAATAACAGAAGTGAGAGCCCATGCTGATGAGGATATGGAGCCAGGGGAACACTCCTCTGTTGTGGTGTGAATGCAATCTTGTGTGGTAACTATAGAAACCAATATGGTGGTTCCTCAGAAAATTGGGACTCGACCTACCTGAAGATCCAGATATACCACTCTTGGGCATATATTCAA
Source organism: Phyllotis vaccarum (assembly GCA_033318265.1). Lineage (NCBI taxonomy): Eukaryota > Metazoa > Chordata > Mammalia > Rodentia > Cricetidae > Phyllotis > Phyllotis vaccarum. The sequence continues at coordinate 171,551,680 of JARWLC010000002.1, read as the reverse complement.
ATGACACTCCATCCTACCACAAGGACACTTGCTTAACTATATTCAGATCAGCTTTACTCATGCTAGCGAGATACTAGAAGCAACCTAGATGTTCCTCAACTGAAGAATGGACAAAGAAAATGTGGTACATTTATACAATGAAGTATTCCTCATATGTTAAAAACAATGACATCATGGAATTTGAAAACAAATAGACAGAACTAGAAAAAATTCATTCTGAGCCAGGCAATCAAAGCCCAGAAAGACAATCATGGTATGTACTAACTTATAAATGGATACTAGCTATTGAGTAACTGATAACTGTTCTAAAATCCACAGACCCAGAATGCCCAAGTAAAAAGGTGGGCTCTAAGTGGGGCACATGAGAAGGGGAAACAGAATATATTTGGGGGATAGACTGTGAGTAAGCAGGGATGGGAAAAGCAAGTATCTGGTCTGGGAGGAGTGGATGGAGAGAGTTTGGGGAAAGAAGCCTGGACTGGAGGGCATTTGGGGGATATGGAAATTTAGTGCAGTATAAAGTCCTTGGAATCTATGAGGGTGATTCTAGTGATGACTGATAGTAATGGATAGTTTGGAGCCTTAACCTGCCATCTTCTATAACGAGGCAAGGTTTCCAGTGTGGGACTGGGACACCAACCCATCCAAGAACCTCTCGACCCACAATCTGTCCTACCTGCAAGTTGTGCTGAGGCAATGGCAACACAGAACTTCTGGGAGTGGCCAACCAATGGCTGGTCTAATTTGAGGCCTATGCCACAAGAGGGAACCCATGTCTGATACCACCTGGATGACCAGGAACCAGAGAATGGATACCCCAGAGACCTAGGGTAGAGCCAAACATGAGTGGACAAAAACAAAACAAAATAGAAAACAATAAAATCATTCTTAGAGATATTCTGTTATAGTCATAGATCTGTGTTTAGTTCAGTTGTCATCAGAGAAACTGCCTCTGGTAGCTGATGGTAGCAGATGCAGAGACCCACACCCAAACCATAGGTAGAGAGAGAAGACCCACGTTGGAAGTCTTTATTTTGTTTTATCTTGCTGGGTGCGGGTGTGGGGGTGCAAAGGCAGAGGGTGGATGTAGATAGAGGGAGAGATGAGTGGGTTTGAGATGCATGATGAGAAATCCACCAAGGATCAGTAAAAAATTAAAATAGAAAGGACCCACCCTGATTTCACTGTTTCATGGACTGGTGTTCCAGACTTCATAAGAGGAGAAAACTAGCTGAAGACATTTCATTTTTTCTCTGCTCCCTCACTGTGGATGCAAGGTGAACAGATGCTTCAAATTCCTGCTGCCATGACTACCCCAGCACAATGGACTGTATCCTTAACCTGTGAGCCCCAAATTAACTGCCTCTTCCTTAAATAGAGGTATTCTGTCATAGCAATGAGACAAGAAACCAATTTAAGTTATGGCACAGTTACAATTCGACCCCCAGTAGACCACAGCACTTGGTAGAATGAATATATAAAGTTAATTTAGGAGAAAGAATTCAAAGAATTGAAGCTGGCTATCTTTTATCAGGATAATTCCTAAAAAGGTTTCTAACTAGTGTTTTCCAAAGTAGAGTCCTGATCCCGGGGGGGGGGGGGGGGGAATGAAAAATGGGAGAGACCCTTTGGGAAGTGTACTGTGGGAATAAGTCCACATCAGTGCAGAATAGGGCGTGCGTTGTGATGTTACAGGTTAGAAACTGAAAATAAATAACCCCAAATTTAGTGGGCTTTCCACTGAGAAAACAGTACTGTGTTGACCTATTCATGTGTCTATAGTAAGTGGCAATGCAGGAAGTTATTTGTGCAAAAGAAAGTAACATAATTGTTGAGAATATTTTCCAAACTAACGACTACCAACAGTTTCTTAAAGGATGCTGCTTCCATATTTCTGACTGTTATTTCTGATGAAGTATTTGCTGATCATAGCTTGAGTGAGCTGAAGTTTTTGGATGGGCAGTTTGTCTTAAAAACCTACATTCTTGCTGAAGTAGTGTTGCCATGGTGAGAGAACAGCTTAGCAACCAAAACCTGATCTCATTGGTTGTGTGTTGGCTTATAGCATCACTATATTCCCTCTGTTATTATTATTTTTTTTTAACGAGGAGACCATCTGGCATTAGCTGTATTTAAATATATATAGTTCTGTTGTCAAAGAAACCTAGGAGATACACACCTAGTTATTAGGCATAGACTTGGCAGAATTTGTTATTTTAACTAATCAGAAATTTCAAAATTGTTATAATTAATTCATGGACCTCAGCTTTGACACTAGGTATTGAAGAACTATTGTTTTTGCATTCATTTCTGTAATAAAAGAATTGCCTAAATATTCTCCATTGAGTGATCATGTTAATCTTGATATACTTAGAAAAAGATCCATTTGGAACACCATTCTCTGTCTTATATTCCACAAGCAAATAGTTATACATCCTCCCCACCCCACCTCCTTTATTTAGACAGGGTCTTATGTTTGGTTGATGTCTCTTGGAGGCTTTCTCTTTTCTGGGGGCATATAAGAGAGGGGTAGCTGCAGTTTGGATGTATCATATGAGAGATAATAAGTAAAAACTTAAAGAGGCAGGGTTTCACCATGTGTCTCTGGCTGTCCTGAAACTTGTTTTGTAAACCAGGATAGCTTCAAACTCACAGAAATACATCTGCCTCTCCCTCTGCCTTCTGAATTCTGTGATTAAAGGCATGTGACACTATGCCCAGATATACATGTACTTTTAAATTAAATTTATTTTTGTTTTGCTCTTTGACAAGGTCTCAGTACATAGTTCAGGCTAGCTTTTTTGATCCTCTTGGCTCAATCTCCCAAGTGCTGCGATTATAGGCATGTACTAACACATTTGGCTTCAATCATATTTTAAAACTGATATGAAAAAATATCTGTACATATTAATGGGGGAAACATGAGATATTTTTACACATGTATACATTAAATTATGTTTACTCGTATATTTAAGGTAATGATTACTTGTGCTTATATATCAGAATATGAATAGTTATTAGTGTTTTGAATTTAGTGATAAAAATGAATTTCAAATAATATTTTTTAAAAGAAATTATTTATTATATATACAGTATTCTGTCTTTATCTTTGCCTGCACAGAAGAGGAGACACCAGATCTCATTATAGATGGTTGTGAGTTCCCCATGTGGTTGCTGGGAATTGAACTCAGGACCTCTAGAAGAACGGTCAATGCTCTTAACCTCTGAGCCATCTCTCCAGAAGGTGGTAACTATTGATAATAAGTGATAAATGTATATTGTGTATCTATCTAAAAATATGTAACCTTCCACTATTTTTAAGAAGCTCCTGTTATGTAACTGGAGGGATAGGACACATGTATATATTATGATAATCAAGACTCAACATGGCAGGTACATTCAGAGTAATTAAAAGTTCCAGGTTACAGAATGGAGAAATATACAGTGAATAGAGGCATTGAGGAAGAAGCAATGTGCAAGAAATGATGTCTATTCAGTTGAATTGTGACTAGTGTTGATGGAGAGTTCTGGAAAAGCTCATATCTGAGTTGTAGCTCCATACTCTATAGACATGGTACTCTTCAGGGAATAGCCACAGAGGGTTTTGTGCATAGAGCTAGAAGTACAGGCAGGAGATATGCAACCTCAAAAGATGGATGTTGTTCATATTAGGAATGTTTCTAAATGGCAGGCTGAGGATTTAACCTAGTTGTTGGTTTGTGCAGAAGGTAGCACATGCTTTTGCCAGATTTAGTGAGATACTATGACCAACCACCTACAAGGATCAGTTTTTAAAAGTCAGCTCTAGAAATCCATGGATGGTTAGCAGTAACTATGAAATTTATTTTGATTCATACAGTGTTTTCTTGCTCCATTTAACTAACTGAGCAAACTATTAAGAGGAAAAAGCTGGAGCCTGACCAGAGCTAGCTCAGTGGTTAAGAATATGTACTGCTCTTACAAAAGACCTAGTTCTGTGCATGAAGGTTTGATTCATGTATGCTCATGTCATTTCTGTTGGGTTCACTTAAGAACATAATCATGGAAGATAGAGTATTTTTCCATGTTGACTGGATATCAGTGATGGGGATAAAACTGTAAAGGCAGTGATATTTGTTGAAGAATTCTTCTATGTTGGGCATTGTTTCATAGTCTTTCATTGTGTAGACAAGGACAACTTAGTATGACTTGCTCAATGTTGACAGCTAAGAAGAAGTTTCATACTAACTCAAAGCCTGTCCATGTCCTGTTTCAAAGCTCAACATTTGCTTCAATCTATGTTTCTCTCAATCTGGACTCCATGTCATTGCTCTTGTTAAAATAGACTGATGGAACTTCACCATACATTTCTGATTAAGTAGGTTTAAGGTGGGTTCTAAAATTTTGTATTTCTAAATTCCCAGGCACTAAAGGGCTAAGAGTTCATAGGGATGAGGAACACTGTCATGCAGGAGACACTGTGGGCATAGATTGAAGGAATCATCTCAAGTTTTTCCTCTCACTTGTGAAATTATGGAATAGCTACTCTCCTTACATGTCACACATATGTCTACTGTAGGTAAGTTCTTGCACACAGATGGAAGCCTATTTTGCAATGGTTGGTGCAAGGGATACAGAGAACAGGCAGATAATTACTCCAAGTACAAGAATATAACAGGAGGGAAACCTCCTAGTCTTTTCTAGCAACACTTAAATACTATGGGTAGGAAAGTTGATGTCCCTTAGAAGAGAGAGCAAAATTAAATAATAGGTTTAAACTTTTGATTGTTCTTGAGACAGGGTCTCATGTACCCAAGGCTGGATTGACACTCTTTATGTAGCCAAGGATGTCTTTGAACTTTTGATCTTCCAAAGGGCTGGTATTGTAAGTGCTTACCACCATGCTCGAATTTATTCAGTGAAAGGGCCGAACAAAGAATTTTGTTTGTGCTATCAAAGCACCCTGCCAACTGAGCAACATCCCTGGCTTCACACGGGAATTTTTTCTCATTCTAGATCTTTCAATAGCTACATGAAATCTTAGGGCGAGGGGAAGAGCAGTAATTGTGTATGTCAATATATTTTTAAGCATCTATGAAATACTGTGCAGTTTTTACCTGGGAAGAAATGGGATTGACCAGATGTTACTCATTTTATACTATGGTTGATTAGTGCTTTTTTAATCACCTGGAACTCCTTTTTATCCTTGGATTCTACTGTATCATGACAGGACCAATGTCCATGAGATTGGCAGGATCTCAGGGTTGTGTAGGAGCTGCTCTTCTTGAAGTTGTTTTGGTCACACAAGAGTCCTCCCCCACACTCTTGATAGAGATCTTGACAAGTCAATATTTCAAAGAATATTTTAAATTTTAATTAAATATTTAAGCATTTATTCATCTATTTATTGTGTGTGCTTGTATGACAGTATGCACATGATGTCAGAGGACAATTTGTAGGATATGGTTTTCTCCTTCCATCAGGTGAGTTCTGGGCTCAAACTATAGTTTTCAGGCTTGTTCAAAACTGATTTTATCTGTAAGCCAGTTCACTGACCCAAATTTTATTTTAAAAATCAGCATACAGAGCATTGGAAATCATTTTGATTTCTTCTTCGTGTCCTCCTCTTCCTCCTTTTTTTTTTTTTTTTTTTTTTTTTGCCTTTTTGAGACAGGGTTTTTCTGTGTAGCACTGGCTGTCCTGGAACTCGCTCTGTAGACCAGGCTGGCCTTAAACTCACAGAGATCTGCCTTCTCCTACCTCCAAACCACCACTGTCCAGCTCCTTATGGCATGCTTAACAAATTGTGTTTTAGTAAGTTCTCCTCCACCTTCTCTCTCCCACCTTCTGTCCTTCCTTCTGAGGACCCTCCTTTTCACCTTAATATCTCATACCCATCCTCAAAAATCTCTTTTTAGTGTCTTTTGATACTTTATCTAATTTTCTGGCTTAAGTACATTCATACCTATGTGTATAAATCTATACATTACAATCTGGGATACACATATGAGAGAAAGTGGTTTTGCCTTTCTGAGTTTGAGTCACTTCACTCAACCTAAATCTTTCCAGATTCATCCATTTTCCTTAAAACTTTCTTTTTGGGTGTGTGTGTATGGGGGGGGGGGCGGTAAAATCATGTTACATGACCCACTCATTCACATGAATAACTTAAGTTTGTAGAAGTACAAGAGAAAATTCACCAAGATTCATAGTTCTGAACTAGCTCTTTTTATACAGCATTATTATCCATGATCTTATTCCTAGCTGTGCTCAAAGGAGAGAGTCACATCAGGCTGGGTGTAAGTGCCAGAAGCCAGCATTCTCTCACCTGCCAAACACCCAGCTATTAATGTCAACTTTTAAAATTACACATTTGCGGCCTTCTCATCCTTGAAGATACCGAAATAGAAACTCATTAATACTCGAGGCAAAAGTTTTGTAATTTTGTGGCTATTTTTAAAAAGAAGACAGAAGAAGGATTATGTTTGTGTTTAGGTCTGTTCTATTAATTGAATGGAAGTAGAATAATCCAGTCGAAGGCACAGGCAAGATGTGTTTGGCTTAGTGGATAAGGGCATCTACCTGCTGATTGGGTTTCTTCTTTCTGTTTATGGTACAACTGTGCACCCTAAGATTAGGGAGGGAGGATGTGTGGGCATCGTTTTTGTGAGCCTGGGGACACACATGCTTGGGGGCTTCCATTTTGGGTATAGTTCAGGACCACACAGCAGGAAGCCAGTTTCAGAGTCTATTTTATGCATACCCACAACATAAAGTTTCCATGCGTATTATAAAGAAGAAATACTGAGGTGGCCAAGCCCCCAAACATAAGAGAAGCTATTTTCTCCTTATTTCTATCTTTATTCAACAGTGAGTTTGGTGGGGAAGAGTCATCCATTGATCAGAGCTGCTCTCACAAATCATTTGGCACTGATTAATCAACTGTGCACAAAGTCAGCTGTACCTGCCAGATGGTTGGCCATGATGAGCTCCACGGCATAAGATAATCTAAGTAGAACATGAGTCAGGGAGTGGGGGGAAGTGTGTCATTTCCTGGACTGCTTGATAGACAAACTCAGGCTGATGAATATGTGTGAGGAGAGAGAGAAAAGGGGAGTGAACCCTTACTTTTCCAGTCCCTAAGGAAGCAAGGGTGATCTTGTCAGCATTACATCAAGGCTGTTGACTACACTATCACCCTGGGATTACTTAAGATCAAAGTCTGGCTCACTGCTTCTGAGAGTCAGTACTTATTGAAAAGGGAAATTTCCTTTGAGAACAGTTCGCCCTCATTCTTTCTGTTCTTGTCTTCTTTCTTCTCCTCCTCTGTCTCCTCCCATCCGCAGACTTCCCTCCTTCCCTGGTTCCTGTCCTATTCATCTTACGCAGTACATTTCACAGCCTGTGAAGAAGAAGGGGTGACTGACAGAAACTAAAAGACCCAAGAACGTTTTTGTCTTTCTCAGACTCTTGGCACAGAGGTGCCTGGAGACATCTGAAAACTGGACAGCTGTTGATCTTTCTGGAAGGGATTGGTCAAAGGTCTTCCGAACCAAGGATTGGGCAGGTGGTCTCTTCATTTACAATGCCACTCTGAGTTAAATGATTCATATAGTCTTTGAGGTGGGCTCTAATATGTTGGGAACGAGGGGAATGGCTAGTTTTATGCACTTCCAAAGCTTGCTTATAGAGGACAGGAAAGTAGCTTTTTTCCCTCAGTTTTAGTTTTTCTTCCTGCTGTCTGATAGGAAAAGCAAAGCCAGTGCAGAATTTAGCAATTCCAAAGCTATGCATTGTCTTTTAAGCTTTCCTGCTTCAGAGTTATTAAAGTAAGTGAAAGAACTACTATTTGGGAGTCATATCCAATGGATCCAATTGCATTTATTTTGAAAGTGTTCTGTATCTTTCAATAACATCATTTTTCAAAGAATTTTTTAAAAGGCAGGTAAAAAAAAAAAAATAAGACCCGATGTTTTAGAATCTACAGTGAAAAAGGATGATCTGTTTTAGAGATAGGTTTAATTAATATGTGAATGTTTGCTCTCTTTGTGAAATGCTGGAATGGAAGAGCATTTTTAAAGTCTGATCAACAATGATCAACACTGCAGACATGGGCTTCCCCCCCACACAATTACATTAGTTCACATTAATGTCAATTAGTTATGTTTGAATGAGACACTGGTTTGGTGTTCTCAGTTCACTTAATACTTATCCTTGACGTTCACATACTTGTCAAGACCTGCAGGAAAAGGCTCTTTACAGTTCCTACTGAGGCAGCTAATCTTTGTTCCTCCAATATGAGGCAGTAGAGGGTTTTGCTTCCCATCAGGTGCAGGAACTGTTGTTCTCTGGGCACTGATTGTATAGGAAAGAACTTGCATTGTCTTTGGAAATTGTTGTAGCACAGGGTAATTTTAATAAATTCTTGTATCATTTGGATTAAGAACAGCAATGAAAACACCATTATTCAGCAGTTGTTACCACAATCATTAATGATTTCTAAGTATTATTTTTCCTTAAAGTATGTTTTAGCACAAACCATAATGACCAGTAGGTAACTTTTCACTCAGTGTTAAAGCTTTTTGGTAAATATTTATATTTTATATTCCTCTATTATTGCCATTGATTTCCCAATTCATAACTCAAGAGTGGGAACTTCAAGTATGTACACACATACAGATTAGTTGATACAAACACAGCTAGTGACATGTTATATTTGTCATTTATGGCCCTTCATCCTTGGTAATAATGCATCCATTTCTCAGATGAAATTGACCTTTTTTGTTTGTTTAGGGTTTTTAAAAATAATGTATAGTCACTAAAGATAAACACTAATTATAAATCATGGAGCTGGAAACTAGGCTTGGTTCTCTAGTTGAAGACAGTGCATCAAGTCCTTCCCTTTCCTCTCATTCCCATCCTCTGACTCCTCCCTCCCCTCCCCACCCTTCCCTTTCTTCCACAAAATTTAGAAATGATCTCATTATAAAATCAAGATGGCTTCAAGCTTATCATCCTCTCACCTTAGGATCTCAAGTGCTGGATTTCCAGATATTTGTTTTGTTTCAGTAGTGCTTTGGTTTTCATATTTAGGCCCTGGATATGACAGAGGATTGTTATCTATAGCTTTCTAGTAACTCAGAAGTTTTCCACATTCCCATAATAGCTCAAGCCTAAATTTAAATGAGACTAAATCCTTGCCTTAAATGGAGGCATAATGGTATGTTCTGATCTCCTTAATAAAACTATGCTAGGCTTTTCCAGCTTGGCAATGGAAGCAGATGGTTTAACTGCCCTCTGGTCCCTGTATTTGCCCGGTTTCCTTTCCTGCCCCAGGGAGGCCTCGTTAATATAGCCACATTAGCTGGGGTTGGTGGAACAAGTCTACTTAACATGCTTCAGTTTGTGGAGGGGATATAATGCAGTTCTACATTTCTGAAAGCTTAGCTCATGGAAAGATGAAGCCATTTTGCAAGGATGCTGGAGGTAACAAGAGAATCCAGTGAGAGGAGCTAATGAAGCAGACATATTGGGCTGTTTGGTGTAATTCCTTGATCTACTCCAGCAAACCAGTTTTGACTGCCTGCCTATCTTTTCCTCACTTCCTAGATTGCACTGTTATATCCCCAGACCTGGCCTAGCTTGTCCATTACACAGTCCAGGGTTCCCAGCTGTGCTGCCCATCCTTCCTGCTTGCAGCTATTTATCTGTTTGCTGTCACAGTAAACAGGTGCCGCAGACCTTTGTGTTTTCAGTATTGATATCAGCACTCTGGACAGCACCAAACACACAGTGGGCTCTCAGATGAAAGAATGTGTTAGTGGGTAAAGGGATCCCAGAAAGATGAGTCAGATTTCTGACATTACCAAAGACCTCTTTTCTCATCATAGCCATGGAAGATTGGGATTGGGTTTTTAAAACAACATCAATGATCTGAAAGACTTCTTTCAGAGCTACAAATTAACCACTGGGCAGGCTGAGGAAAGAGAGAAATGGCACTTTCTCAGTAAAGGGAGCAATATGGAATGGATTAGTGATGTAGGATGGGATATGTGGGTGAGTGGAGAATCAGTCAGGAACAGGTGTGCTCCTGTTGGTTATCAAATTTTACAAACTGTCTGCTTTTTCTTAGTTTATTACTTCCCGACCCCTCCATAAAGAATTGTTTAGATGTCAAATATGCCACATGAAATTATTTGAGTTAAGTTAAATGTGAATTCCTTGAAATTCTAAAGTAACAACTGACTTAGAAAAAGGGCTACTCATTGTTGAGATATTTCTGTGGGGTTTTGTACAGACTACAGCCTTAAACACAGAGAGGGGGGGAGGGAGGGAGGGAGGGAGAGAGAGAGAGAGAGAGAGAGAGAGAGAGAGAGAGAGAGAGAGAGAGAGAGAGAGAGAGAGAGAGAGAGAGAGAGAGAATGAATTATGTTTCCATTCTAGATTAAGAAAAACTACTCAGAGGGACTAATTAATTTCAGAATTATAAAACTAACAAATTGAACTGAAAGACATTCATTTGCCGCCTTTTCAAATATTTATTGGCAGTAAAATGTTTTTCATTGTGCCATTTTCTCTTTATTTTGGTGGCAACACAGAGAAATCTGTGTAGGCAAGAATACTGAATTAAGTAGATTCTTTCAGTATAAATGAGAAATTTCACCATTTTGCTCATTAAATTTCTTTAGCTTTGGCTAGAGGGATGACTCAGTAAAGTGTTTCCCATGCAAATCTGGATTTCCAGAAACAATGGAAAAACTGGCATAGTGGCATGCATTGGGATCAGGAAAATAAAAACAGTTGGATCCCAGAGTTGCCAGCCATCTGGTCTATCTGAATCAGCAAACTTCACTTTAAGCAAGAGGGAGCAGCTATTGAAAGACGTTGGATGTTGACCTCTGCCTTTATATATGCACACACAGGTACAAACACATAAACTCACATATATCATACACTCACAAGTGTGTAGGTCTAAAGTACAGTTTTTTATTAGAATTTTAATTTCTCATCTGTATTTTTAAAAATGGTTTTTAGGTTTATATATTTTATTTTATGTGTATGAGGGGTTTGCCTGCATGTGTGTGTATACGCCACATTCATGTCTGTTGCCCATGGAGATCTGAAGGGGGCATCAAGATGTCTTGAAACTGGAGTGACAGGTGGTTATGAGCCATTCAGTGACCCTGCAAACCAAACTCTGTAGGTGGAGTTTTTCAACTAGACCTCTGATCCAGTCTGCCCCACCAGATGCTCCTTGAATATCCACACTGACTTAATATTAATTAAAAATGCTCAGCTGATAGTGTAGGCTTGGTTTTTAGCTAGCTATTATAACTTAAATTAACTAATTTCTTTCAAGCTATTTGCTGCCTGAGGCTTGCTTACATCATGCAGATACTTCCCATCCTGCTTGCTCTATGTGTTGTGGAATCTCCTCTGACTCCACCCTTTCTTCTCCCCAGCATTCTCTCTGGTTCAAAAATCCTGCCTAGCTATTGGCCAATCAGCTTTTTCTTAACACCGAGAGCATCATGTCTTCACAGTGTACAGAAGGATTATTCCACAGCAAAACCCCATCCTTGTCAAGAGCAACAAGCACTCTTAACCACCAAGCCACGTCTGCAGCTCCTGGGTTTTGTTTGATTTACCAAATCACTAAATTCTCAGTTCCTGAAGTTGTGCTTAGGACACGATAACCATTATCTCAGAGTTTTTATTGCTGTGAAGAGATACCATGATCATGGCAACTTTTATTAAGACAACATTTAATTGGGGTGGCTTGATTATAGTTTCAGAGGTTCTGTCCATTATCATCATGGTGGGGAGCATGGTAGAATACAGGCAGACATGGTACTGGGGTAGCTGAGAGTCCGTATTTTGGAGGCAACCGTAAATCAATTGACATAGTGGATGGTATCCTGAGCTTAAGAAACCTCAAAGCCTGCCCCACAGAGACACACTCCTTTCAACAAGGTTATAGCTATTCCATCAAAGCTACCCTTCCTAATAGTGCACTATCTATGAGATTATGGAATTGATTCCATTAAAACCACCACAACCACATAGGAAATAATTTATAGTAAGCAAGAGAATTGGGGACTGTGCATCATTTAGGGTTTAGTATTAACAGAGCCTGGAAGTTTTGGTTCTTTATCTATGTAAGTGTTTCACTAAATTCAGATTATGAGACAATTCAAAGATTGAATTCACAAGCTGCAGCACTGGGAGTGAAATTTAAGGAGTATGAGAGTTTCTTGACCTCCAAGCCTTTTCTAGAACCAATGACCACCAATATCACTAGCCATTGAAAATCGTAGCACGGAATAGTGTAAAGGTGCTGTTTTCAAAGCACAAGGAGGTGGAAAGGTGGTTCCATAGGCAAAGCAGTTGCTGTACAAATATGAGGACCTGAGTTTGAACCCCAACTCCCAGAGAAATGTAGTTCTGAAGAGACAGAGACAGGAGAATCTCTGGGCTCATTGGCCAGCGACTGTAACCTATTGGTGAGCTTCAGATTCAGTGAAAGACATCTCAGAAAAAGATGAGGAACATTAGAGCCAAAGGCCCGACACCAACCTCTGGCCACATTTTCACAACACACACACACACACACACACACACACACACACACACACACACACACACACAGAGAGAGAGAGAGAGAGAGAGAGAGAGAGAGCAGCTAACGATGGATGTGTAAATGTTGCAGCCTGCTAGTTGGCATTCCAGACCAACTGGAAAAATGAGGACACAGGAGAGGGGGAAGAGCTTAGGTAAATCAGTCAGGAGCAGCTATCCGAAGTTCCAGAAGGCCCGAAGATGGTGAGAAAAAATGCCAGACAACAGACTGGTGAAAATAAGCCAAGAAAGGTTCATGTTGGCCCTCAGAGAGACAGATGGCGGCAGGAAGTGAGGGCTGGCTGTGATAAAAATCACAGACTATGAAATTACCTATTTGTAGTTGAAGGTTTTGTGAAGAAATTAAAACCCTTCACTAGGACAGCAAGGAAGGGTACTAACACAGCAGCAGAATGTTAAGTACCAGTGTATTTGTGTCCGGAGAAAGAAATGTGACCTGGATTATTCCATTAGGCTGGGAAGTTTTGCTTAGGGATTGTGACCAAAATTGTGTAGTGTGATACTGCTCGTAAAAGCAATTGGATTTGCATTAAAGGTGCTTTTTACACATTTTCATGCAATAAAGCACCCTCCTTGGCAGCTAAGGCAGAAACGATAGGCTTCTAATTATAGGAATAAATAGTTTACACATTGTTTGCTTTCTATCCCCATCCCAGTCCTCCTGAGAGAGGCATTTTAGAATATATAGGGAATGCCAGTCATGGTGGCTTATGCCTTTAATCATGAGGCATTTTTTTCCTCTCTATTATTTTAAATGAAAATATACCAAAATATGAGTTTGGGAAAATAAAAATGTTTTATATTTTTCTTTTAGAAGATTATAGCAGGTTGGCTAATGTGGTAATGTGTCTCAGTCATTTCTAGGCCAATGATATTGTTATTGCTACTGTGAATGAATTTTTTACCACCCCAACACCCACATAATTGCCTTTGAGACAGCGTCTTGCTGTGTATCTTAGTTGAATCTGAGGTCATTTTGTAGCTCAAGCCTTGCATTCATCCTGCGTTACTGAAGGATTGAGGTCTCGGACCTCACCACTCCTGAGATATTTTAACATGCAAACGATTAAAAGGAGTCTCTACAGATGTGATGCTGTGGTTTTCTGTTCCATCTACACTCACTTCTCTGAGGCCCATTGCTTGAGACGATTTATTTGCGAAGAACAATGTTAGTGGTAACATTCTTCCTATCAGCCTCTGTACGGAAGCCTCCAACAGGCCTCCCCTACCACTGACCTGCAGAAAATCAGAGCTTTTACTTGATGTAGTTCTGAATGCAGTCTGAGTACCAGCCATCTGCTTCTTTGGGCTCCATCCTGTGATTCTCACGCCTTTGCAGGTTCCTCTGAAACCATTTCTTCTGCTAACTTGTCTGTGGTTGGTTTGTTTTATAGACTTAAGGAGGGCACCTTGAGGGTCTGAGAGGAAGGTTCTCTCGCCTGCTTCCCAGGCTAGGAGGGAGACTTCACTGCTTACCTTCTGCTCGGTTTTGTCAACCCACTTAATATTCTGCCTGATGTGGAGCACACTCCATAAACGGGGGAGCTGGTCTGGACAGCCACTGCTTCCTTGAGTCAGTCCCCCACATAAAACTGCGCTTCTGCACAGTGTTGCATTTTATACTATTTCCTCTCTTCCTGATTTCCTTTTTATTGTTTCTACCTAATCAATTATTTCAGGTCTTTTTTTTTTTCTTTTGTAGTCTTATAAGAAGTTTATCTAGTTCAGCATTTTCCAAGCCACTTTCTGCATAATACTAGAAAAGTGGAGCGAATTAGCTTGGGAAATTGTACTCAATACCCTACTTGAGGATTCAAAGTACACATTAGCATAAGAAAAGATCTGAGAAGGTCTTCAGTGAAAGGGGAAAGAACTTTTGAAGTTGATTTAATGATTCTAAGAACCCAAAAGTAAGGACTTACTGTGTAGAAGGAGACTTTTGTCTGAAAAATCGTCAATCAACTTTAATTTTCTCTTTAACGCCAGTTTGAGGAATGCTGGTCTATTTAGTTATTATTTAAGAAGTTTTGAAATTTATCTATTCAAGTCATTTTTTTCTTTTGATTGTTTACCACATATATTTTCACTATGACTTACCTTTAAAAAGTAACTTTCCCATCAATTTATATTATAAAAGTCGTGGGTTTATTTATTTTTATATTCAAACTGGAAAAAAATTGAAGTTATGACAGTTTTTGAGTATACATTTGACTCATCCTAAACATATTGTTCTTTAAAAATGTTATTACTACTGTTTAATAAAATATTTCAATTGCTTCTTTGACTTTGTTTTGAGACAAGTCTACATCAAAAGGAACTTGTTGTGTAGACCACATTGGCCTGAGACTCATAGGAAGCTGGTGCCTCTGAGATGAGCACCTCATTTTGTGTGTGGGTTGTGGGGGTGCTGGTGAGATGGCTCAGTGAGTAAAGGTGCGTGCGTCCAAGCCTAATAACTTGAGATCAGTCCCTGTAACCTGCAAAACTTGAATTTTGAAAGTTATCCTCTGGCTACATGTCCTGGATGCAGAAGGTCAGCCTCTCCCATGTCCTCTTTCCAAATAAATAATTATAAGTACATTAAAAATATTAAAATGTCTAACTCTAAACTTACTTTTAGTATGTAATTTCTCTTTTTTTTTTTTTTTTTTTTAGACAGGGTCTTACTTTGTAGGGATGGCTGGTCTGGAACCCATCATGTGGACAGAGATCTGCCTGCCTCTTTTTCCTCAATGCTGGTATCCTCTACCATTCCCCAGCGCTGAGATCCCAGTTATGCAGCATCAATATTTTTTCATAAACATGATTTTTTCTGTGATTGATTATGCAACTCGTCATATATTTCATTGGTATGCTACAAGTGACTTTCCTGTTTCCGATCAGTGTTGTTTGCCTGTTTAGAGCTGGGAGCAGCGTTTGGCCTCCGGGCTGTGCCTGATCGCTCCTGAGCAGAGCTTGCTTTCACTCTGTGTATTTTCTTTCTCTATCACTCAGTTTTACTCACTGGATAGTGTATAGTTTCCAGATGTAAAATGATTCTTTTCATTGACTTACTCCTGTTTTGCTCAAAAGAGCTGTTTTTATGTAGTTCATTTTCTTTTCCCTTTCCCTTTAGAGTTTTCTTATATATTATATTCCATTTCGTTTGTCTTTCCATTTTTAAATAATATTTATTAGATACAGTAAACTGATTATCTTAGACTCTTTTTCTCTTGATGGAAAAATGCAAACTTGTAGGTTGACTGCCATTATAACTATGTATTTGACCTTATCATTTTCATGCTTTTATTTTTACTACTCTTACCTTTCCATCTTTGCATTATACATTTACTTTTGTTATTTTTCTGTGCATGTGTGTGCTTGAGTGTGTGTATATGTGAGTGCATGTGAGTATGTGAATACATGTATCTGAGTGGATTATGTGAGTTCATGTATGTGCGTGCGTGCAGGTGAGTGCATACATGTGAGTGCATGCATGTGAGTGCATACATGTGAGTGCTTGTTCACTCCCTCTTGCATATGTGCCTGTCTCATGTTACTCCTGTGGAAGTCAGAGGACAAGTCTCAAGTCTCAGGAGTAGATTGGGGATCTAGGGATGAGACCCAGGTCATCAGGAATGTGTGCAAATGCCTTTGCTTGTGGAGCCATCTCAACAATCCTTTCACTCTTGGGTTTTATAATCATTTGAAAAAAATACAAAAAATACAAAAAAGGGCCAAAAAAACAAAGAATAAAAACACCAAACCCAAACTTTTAAATTCCACTGTTGCTTACTATAAAAATAATATAAATTTATGATTATGTTATTATGAGAATATACTTTTTAACATTTGATGGTTCTTTGTATTTAATATTTTAATTATGATTTTTAATCCTCTGTGTGTATACATATATTTATATATATGTATATATTTTTAAGTACAAGTGATTCTTTTATATATTTTATGGTTCTTGTGTTGTGGAATAAACCCTCTGTACACTGTGAAAATGGTTGCTCTCATTGGTTTAATAAAGAACTAGCTGGCCTCTGGCTAGGTAAGAAGAGATTAGATAGGAGAGTCAGGCTGAGAGAAAGCTGGGAAGAAGGGTAGAGTTGCCAGCATGATGCATAGGAAACAGGGTGTACAGAAGATGAAGTAATATGAGTTATGTGGCAGCACATACACCATATAAATTAATAAATATAGCTTAGTTTAAGTTGTAAGATCTAGTTAGTAACAAGCTTAAGCTAATGGCCAAGCATTTATAGTTAGTAATAAGTCTCTGTGTGGTTATTTGGAAGCTGCTGGCTGGTAGGACAGAAACTTGAGTCAACATTCTCGGGTTAATTTTGAGTCTCAGGACTATTTTATTATTTGCATATTTTGTTTGTTTTATTGTCTGAAATAGCTCAGGCTGGCTTTGAACTTCTGTGACAATAAGAATGATCTCCACCCCGACTCTCTTGCCTCCATTTCCTAAGTACTGGGATTACAGACGTGCATCATCACAATTGGCTCGCCTAAAGACTATATAGATAATTGCCAGGTGTTTTCTCAAGGTTTTTGCACAGAGAAGGTGTGATAAAATTAGCTTTGCTTTCTTCTTGTTTTGGAAAACAGAACATTTTAGCTATCTGAGAAAGAGGAGCTGGAATAAAAATCTACCAATTATGCTGACAACAAATCATCCAGACTGATTAAAGTCAGCTCCATATGTGAGGAAAATGGAGCCTCAAAAACCTACTTAAATTTCTAGACAGTCAAAGATGTTTCGAGAAGAGGGAGTCTTGGGTGCAGGAGTTTCCTACTCAGGACATGCTTGAAGAGGGTTTTGGTTGTTACAGTGAGGTCAAGGTAGGTGTAGACAGTGGTTATTGAAGAGGTTTTTAATAAGTTGAGGTGGAAGACACCATTGAACACTATACAGCACACAGGGTAGCTTCCCAGCAACATAGAATGACCTGGTTCCAAATGTCAAAAGAGCATATGATGACTGGTTGAGCTTGGGAGATACCTATAGATGCCTGCATTGGAATAATTTCTGTAAACTATGAAAATTTATTGCTCTCATTCTTAACAGAAAGATGATTGGCCAACAGCTAGGCAGGATTTTCAGAGCAGAGAGCTGGAGAGAAGAAGGGCAGAGTCTGAGGAGTCACCAGGGGATGCAGAGGTAGCAAGATGAGCTAGAGGACAGGTAAAGCAATGAGCTATGTGGTAATACATAGATTTAATAGAAATGGGTTAATTTAAGTTGTAAGAGCTAGCTAGTAACAAGCCTGAGCTATCTGCTGAGCATTTATGATTGATTTTAAGTCTCTGAACATTTATTCAGAAGCTGGTGGTCCTGACCAAAACAAACAAACAAACAAACAAACAAACAAAAAAACCCTTTACCAACAGATGTCTTCATGAGCAACTTGAGCAGCAGTAAGCTTTCACAGAAAAAAAAATCTGTGTATTTGTAGTTCAGGACTCTCACATACTCAGACAAAACTCACTGTGTAGACCAGGCTGGTTTCAAACTCAAAGAGATCTTTCTGCCTCTGCCTCATGCCTGGCCTCAGTGGCTCTGGAGTTAGTCTCATAGTCTCAGCACCGTGTTCAGAAGTTGGCTGTTCCCAGAACTACTTCTCACTCTGCACCTTGTTCTGATTGACAGAAGAAATCTTCCAGGTGTCCTTTTTGGAGACATTTTCAAATGCTGCATTTTCCTGCTTCCTACATTTTTAGCACTTGGCAAATCCAAGTTATACAAAGGTATCCAGGCATAATGAAGAGATTGTTTTTCCTTTTTATGAAACTTAAATAAACAACACACATTGTTTAAAAAAAACAGTCAAGAGAAAGAGTCATTTTAGGCTTTTGCTTATTCTGTGATTCAACGGTTGCTTTTTGTACTGAGTGCATGACTAATAGATTGGTAAGAAACACCTGATCCTTAGGGAAATCATGACCTTGTTTGAGCAGTCGTGGCCAGGTTAGGAGCTTGTCTGTAGATAATTCTCATGAATCTGGATTTTTTTTGATTATTTGAAAATTAAATGTAAGCAGAAAAAATGAACATAGTTTTATCATTGTTATTGAGTGACTATTGGTTGGGAAAACCCCCTGCATACACACATTTGTATTGAGGACCAAAACCCAGGACTTTGAGCTCACCAAGTATTTCTATCCCCAAGTTAAATTTCTTACCCCAGAGTTTCTGTCTTTAAAATCTCTTTTTCATAGCTGTAGAAATCACATATTGTAAATACAGCTTTCATCCTAAAAGAATTACTGCTTGTAAGTAATAAGTTACCATCTGTGGTTAAATTGATTGCATGTGTTGACTCAATTTTTGGAAGAAATAATCTTAGTCATACTTGCTACAAGGGCGTCTTGTTCTCCAAGGAAAATGTCACTTGGGGAATTTTGCACAAAGTTTCTCAAAGTAGCATAAGACAGACTGTGCAACAAAATAATAAAAAAGTTTTGGGGGGGAGGGAGATTGACTTTCTCAGTATAAGGGTTCGTGTAGGATTTCAGAGTAATGTTTATTTCAATACTCTCAAGATTCTATTTCAGGGATACTTTGAAGTTAACACATTAAACTTGTGTTAATTAATATTCAAGCTACATCATTTCTGGTGTACATTCCCACAGGAAGAAAGAAAGGACATTCTGGAGCTCATAATTGATGGTAGAAAACTCATAGGTATTAAAATACATAGCTTTTACTTCATATTGTGCTTGAAAAAAATATGAATCCA
Source organism: Phyllotis vaccarum (assembly GCA_033318265.1). NCBI lineage: Eukaryota > Metazoa > Chordata > Mammalia > Rodentia > Cricetidae > Phyllotis > Phyllotis vaccarum. The sequence goes on along the minus strand of JARWLC010000002.1, from coordinate 171,532,328 downwards.
GGGCTCGGGATATAGCTCAACTAGTTCCTAGGGCACTTCTTTAGTACAAAGTCTGGGTTTGGGAAGGTGACTCCACCTGGGAAGGGGATTAGATATTCAAAGCCATCCATGGCAAGTTCAAAGCTAGTCTGTGAAACATGAAATCCTATCTAAAATATTCTATGTATATATTTACATATGCATATGTGTATATAGAAGTACTTTTCAAATTTAACAAATTTCATTTAAATAAGCCTTTTCCACAAAAAAATCTGTAAATGCTACTAAATAATACCCACTCTCCAAGCCTATAAAGTGAGCGTGAAATTCAGGGTGAGATTGTTTGATGTTGTTGTGTTTCAGAAAAAGTAAAAAGAGCCACCAGGAGATGATGAAAGCTGAATATTTGGATTGTGTGAAGACACTGAAGTTGACAAACACTGGTACAATTCAGGGGAACTAGTAAGGATGGGACACCAGACAGGGCCTGGAAGCCGCAGCATCACTTCTGGCCCAGATAATGTTTTGTTTTGTTCCTTCTTTTCTTGTTTGATTCTTTTATTCTTAAGATTATGATACAGTTACACCATCTCCCTCCTCTTTCCCCTCTCCAAATCTCCAATATAGCTCTATTTTCTTTCTTTCAAAGCCATGGCCTTTGTTTATTTATTGATTGTTGTTATATGCATACAAACACAAGTACACACACACACACACACACACACACACACACACACACACTCCCAAATATAATCTGCTCAATCAGAAATCAGAATAATGTTACTAGCATGTACGTTTTCAGGGCTGGCCATTTTTGATTAAACAGCCAGTTGACAACCCCCCCCCCCCCCCCGAATTCTTTAGTTGCCAGATAGTTCCTTGTGTTGGGTTGATGCCTCGAAGTCTTGCTCCCTACCTTGCCTCAGCCCTCTGGTCCATGTTAGCATGCCTGTTGTACTTGTTTAGCTCATGCTTAGACGGTCATGTTGATGAGACTTTACAGGGTAGCTTCTGACGATGCTAGGAGATCCACTCTTAGAATAAATCTATGATCCTCTGAGTTATAGTCGTTCTGCCCCTCTTCCAAAATGTTCCCTGAGCCTTAGGTGTGGAAGTTGTTTTGTAGACACATCTACTGTGATTGGGCTCTACCATTCTGCATTTTGATTGGTTGTGGTTTTATGTAATGATGTCTGTTGCAAAGATATATTTCCTTCATGAGGGGTGATGACTGCATTTACCTGTGGCCCAGCACATTCTGTTTTCAGAAAAATCATCTTGACATTGTTCACACGCAGTCTTGTTTTCTGGCCTTTTTCAGGACCTCACCTCGAATGCATCTCCATGACCACTGTAAAGGATGCTGTGGCAACTGTGCCAGCTTTCTGTGAAACAGCTGGCTCTGGAATGGAGCTTGAACCTTACTCCTGCCATTTTCCCCATGTCCCTGCCTCTTACCGGCCTCCTGACTTGCTTATCTCAGTTGTCTTTTGACTATTGGGCAAGGTTTCAGGAGCTGTGGTTGATTTATTTCCATGCCTTTCAATCCCCGCCATGGTCAAACTTCTCCATCCTGATGTGTCCCCTGCTTCAACTGTCCAAATCTCTGGACCACGTATTAGCAACAACACTTGTTTTTGTACCTCTCAATACCAGTCTGGCTATGGCTTATGTATTACAATTATAAAACAATACTTCTATAAACAGGTTGGCAGGGCTAGCTAGCTATCCTGCTGAGTAACAGAGGGAAGAAAACATATTCAGGCTCCAGAGTAGATGCTCTCCATACAGAAGCCCATTTCAGTGACACAACTCTGTAAAGCAGTTGGTATCATCGAAGTAGGGCCTTGGCCAACAGTGGGGAAGGGTTTATGACAAGCTGACACTTTCTCCACTCTAACATGCTGCTCTCTCAATTTTTTTTAATATATAAGAGGAACACATCTGTCTTTTTTCTATATACACGAAACTATGGTGGTAATTGGAATTAAGTCCCAAAGGAACCAAGAAATTTTGGCAGTGATGTATGAAAGCCAACACGATTTTTGTTTGAGTAGGAAGACATTTAAAATGTGGGAAGTAAGAAAGCTGCCAGAGAATAATGAGAAAGCTGTCTCTCTAGCCCCACAACTCCACAATAATAATAATAATTTTTTTTTTTTGAGACATGATCTTGCTATTATGTAGCTCTGGCTGTTGTGGAACTCATTCTGTAGATCAGGCTGTCTTGGAACTCACAGAGATTGACCAGTGTCTGCCTCCTGAATGCTGGGATTCAAAGTGTGTACCAGCAGACCTAGCTCAATCCTATTTAATTTTCAACTGTGGTAGTTACTCTTCACAACCCCATTTTTATCCTGGCTTAAGTCAACGGGTCTCCTGCATGAGCTTTTCCAGTGCCCCCGGACTTATTCTTCCTGTTCTGTCAGCCCTTCTGATGAGTTCTTCAAACCAGCAGTCACTGAAGGTCTCCTATGCAGGGCCAGCTAAGGATTTCTAGCTTCTTGTCCATAGGGTCTCAGAGTCCCTCTCACTTAGTGGTAAGCAAAGCAGCCTTAGCGGACAACAAACAGGCAAGGTTGAGTTCTAATAAAAGTTTGTTCTTAGAACAGACTGTAGTGGGATTTGGTGCTTTAGCTGTTGTTTGCTAGAGATCTCTGCTCCCTGCTGGAACTCATGGTCTCTCTCACTTACAAATGGCTCTTGCCAGGCTATTGCTTAATGCTAATTAGTTGCTTCAAGTTGCACAGTAGAATGACACTCCTTGTTTCTGCTTCTCCTGATCTCTTGTTTTTTCTCTCTTTGCACAAATCCTCTTGCCTTATTTCCTGCATGGCCTGCTGGCCATATTCCCTTCAGAGCCTTCAAAGTTCTGCCTGTATGTTTCAAGTGGGCTGTTTTTCTTCTCTCTGAAAAACTTACTTAACTCCCACTCAACTGTCTGTTCTCAGATGAAATGCCACTCACTGTCTCAGTGAAACTCTCCCTGCTCCTCCATGCTGACTTAGGTGCTTTCTGTTATATTCATACAGCGTTGTAACCTTTACTTACATGATGTTATAGTTTTATATCAACTTAACATAAGCCAGGGTCACCTGAGAGGAGGGAGCCCCAATTAAGAAAATGCCTCCATAAGATTATGTATGCCATTTTCTTAACTGGTGATTGATGGGGAAGGGCCCAGCCCATGTGGATAGTGACATATGCGGGCTGGCATTGTGGGTTCTATAAGAAGTCAGACAAAACAGGTCATAGAGAGCAAGCCAATAAGGATCACCCCTTCATGACCTCTGCATCAGCTCCTGCCTCAGGGTTCCAACACTGCTTGAGTTTCTGTCCTGATTTCCTTTGATGATGAAATATGATGTGGAAACATAAGCCAGATAAACCCTTTCCTGTCACCATGGTGTTTCCTCTCAGCAATAGAAACCCTAGCGAAGAAAGTCGGTGCCAGGAGTAGGATATTTATGTGACAGATCTGACCATGTTGTGTGGAGAGGATTGTGGAAGATATTCATTGAGTGTGTAATGCTTAGTGGGCTGTTCTATAGGAGCTTGGAAGATAAGACTGTTGAAGGCAATGAAGGAGGAGGAGGAGGCCTGACTTGTGAATTCTGTGGCTCTGGTGAACTGGGACTGCAGAATCAGCTGGGATTAACAAGATACCAGGATTACTAAAGTGAAAGCTTTGCTTCTTTGGGATATGTTATGCTGCTTGGCTGGAGCTGAGAAATGAGTGGTGATTAAGAAGAGACCAGCACCATTAAGGTGAAATCTTCTGAGAAGTATTTTTCGAGTGTCAGCACACATAACCTGTGTTCCAGAGGCAGCCAAGACTGTACCTCAAGCTGGTAGCCAAACTTGGAAGTATAAAAGTCACTCAGGTGGTACTGGTTTCAAAGGCATGAAGGGGTCTTGGAGAGCAGCTGAGACTTAACACTGTGAGAAGCCAGGAGAGGCCATTCATGAAGGGGAAGGTGCAGCCCACTGGCAGTTGAAGACAGGATTGGAGGGGTCATGCAGAGTAGTTGAGGCTTGGTACCATGAAGAGAGCCTATGAGAGACTATTGGAGGAAGTGCAGCCCAGTTGCAGCAGAAGATCCCGGCATTTTGGAGATGCTAGTACAGTGGGATGATAACTAAGAACAATATTGGCAGTGGAGTGGAGCCAGCTGCAGCCTAAAAGACAGGCTGTGTGTGTTGCAGAGGGCAGAGCTGGAGAAGTGGCCCAAGACTCCTGCAGTAGCCCAGAAGATCACGAGTGGATCCCAGACATTAGATATTGAGTATTTATACTTTTGGCATTTATTTTGCTTTGTTTTGATTAAGACTGTGCCCTGATTCTTGAAGTAAGAAACTACTTACATTTTTTGTTTGTTTTTTAGAAGCCTACAGTTGTGAGACTTTGGATTTTTTAAAACAGATTGGCTACTTTAAAGAGACCAAACTTTCAATGTATTTGAATTTGTAAAGACTGGAATTTTGAAAGTAATTTATATTTTTAATGTGAGATTTGAGGGATGAATGAGAAGGGAAGGCTGTGGCAGATTCCCAGTGATGTGTTTGTGTGTCAAATTGACAAGGGGTCAATTGTACTAGAACAAACCAAAAATGATTACATGAGAGACACAGTTTCAAACTGGAGAATCAAGGTGAAAAAAGAGATGTAATGTTCAGCTGGAAGCTATAGTGGACACCGAGATTTCACAAGAAAAACAGGCTGAACCACACGCAGTTTTCTACGCTTGATTATTTGTGACCTACATACAACACCATGTCATTTGCTTCAACTCTAGATATTGAGGTGTCTATTTTTTCAGAACTTTATTTCCAGTACTTGAAGATCTTTGATGAGGAACATAACACTCATCCAGCACATTGCACTGAATTCTCAATTTAAATCTTATTTATTGTTATTGTATGTGAACAGGTATGCTTGATATATGTTGGGAGCATGCATGCCACATGTGCTGTGTAGAGGTCAGAGGACAACTTCAGGGAGTCAGTTCTCTCCTTCCTCCTTCATGTGGGTTCTGGGGAGAGAACTCAGGCTGTTAGGCTTGTGTAGGAGCACGTTGACTTGCTTACTCATCCTGAGAGCCCTGAATCCTGGATTTCATAACCTTGATAGCTATGAACTACTGGAAATAGAAAGACACTACAAACCCAGAAGCTGCTCGTAGGAGGAATAGCTGCAGGCATACTTGATATCTGAGTGTGTGATAGCCAGACCTTTGGAGCTGGTTGGCCATGATTGTTGGAAGAGTTCTAACCACACATCCCTGACAGAGTCAATGAGATGAAAGAGTATGGCTTTGCACATAACAGATGAGAGATCCAATATGTCAGGATCTTCCAGGCTACCCAAAAAGGGGTGGGGAGGTGGAGGAAAGACAAGTCAAATGCCTTGGGACAGATCAGAGTAGGAAGAACTCTTTGTGAAAATCCTAGAATTTTTGTGTTAAAGCACAAACAAAAGACCATTGCACACATTGGTAAAAATCTCTTTACATGACATCATTAAAACAGACTAAATAAGGAACAGCTGGGTTCTGAAAGACTCTGGTGCAATCATACACACAGTAATGTTCTTTTCAAAATGGATTTTTACAGTAAATTGACCATATGTCTTAGGGACATTTCAACAGACTAAAGGCACTTCAGTGACCTGAAGGAAACTTATCTGATGGATGAACTTTAAAGATGACCATACATATTGATATAAAACTCTCAAATATTAAATCTAGCCATGGTGCTTAAAATGATGGGCACCTGTGTTCACAGGCTCTGTGGAGGGTCTGGCTGAGCATCCTTCCTCTGTGACCTCCAATTAACCTTGGGTGGATAAAGTCTGGGGCTGGGAACAAAGCAGGGACTCTCCTCCTTAGCTTAGGAAACCTAACTATTTTGAGGTTCATCTGCTGCCAGATGGGTAAATCCAAACTGGAGAACAGACAAACAGAAGAAGATGCTAAGTACCAAGGTGGAAGGTTGAAGAGGGAACCCCACTAGAGGGCAAAGTCAAAACTCAGCTGTGTGTGTGCACATGTATCCACGCGGGAAAACACCAGGCACAACTGCCCGAATACTTGAATTGGCTTAACTCATGCAAGTGATGATTCTTCGTGTATTAGTAAACTGCAGAGAAATATAGATGCAGTTATTGCATTGAGCGTGGATCACACAGAGAACAAATAAAAGAAACAGCTCATTCATCTGATGTTTTTCAGACATTTTCAATTTTTTTTTTTTGGTATTTAATCATCACCTTACCCTGTCGCAATCTCTTATTGTGCAGACCCAGTTGACGATCTCTTCTGGTGGATGGTAGAGTTAAGACCCAGCAAGTTGTTCACAATTGCTTTGTCAGCAAGGTGCATATATTGCTGGAATCATGATGTTGATTTTCCTAAATCTACTTTAGATGCACTTCTTTATACCAAACTAAAGCTTTAAAAAATAAATGCCACATGTGTACACAACAAAATCACTATGTCCCTATACCAAAGCATCCCTTTTATTTCTGACAAGCAACTGCTAATTATTATCACCTGCTTTGGCATATAATCAGAAAAAACCAAAGAACTGTATGGGATACAAAAAAGTCACAAAGCTTATTTCTGGCCAGTAGAACAAATATTATTATAAAGGAATGCAGTTGTTTTTTTTCCAGGAGAAAAGCCAGGGAAATGACTTAACATTTGCTATAAAGCAGAGGCACATTAAACAGAGGTTGGGAACTAGATTTATTCTGGATCTGCTGAAGGGATGAGAAGAGCCTGGCTCCTGTGTCTATGGCTCTATTAGCAATGTTGGTAACTGTGGCACTTTGGCAGTTGAGACAAGGTACGAGCTAGTTTTCTCATCCCTGAGACAATATACCCAACAGAAGCAGCTTAAGGAAAGAAAAATTTATTTCAGTTCACCGTTTCACAAGGAATTCTGTGTGTGCATGTGTGTGTGATGTGTGTATGTGTGTGCATGTGTGCATTGCACACATGCATGTATGTTGCACATGTGTGTAAGGCAGTAGGAGTGTCTGAACCCATAAAAACACGAGTGTAGTAAAATAGGAGTATGTAAGTAGAACTCCTTACATGATGATGGGACCTGGAAGCAGAGAACGATCAGGATGTAACCCTCAAAAGGCCACAACTTCCAATGACCAAGTACTTCCGGGAAGGCTATCCTACCCAAAAGTTCTATAGCATCCCCCAACATTGTCACCAACTGATACCAAGTATTCAGACATAGATTGTGCAGCTCATCTTACATTCAAGCCATACTGTTAAATTATAGTTTAGAAATATGCCATGTCCTTGATATAATAAATATAAAAAGCAAAATGACATGGATAGATCTGGAGGTCACTATCTAATATTAGACAAAAGTTATAAACATTTAGAATACAAAATAACACAATCATGGAGGCACTCCTCCTCAGTGTCCTGGCATCAGAACTTACTGACACCAGAAGTGAATACCTGCACGTAATAGGTAAAACCCTGGGAGCTAGAAGCCCATGCCAATCAGAAACAGGATGAGATAAACGTTTGGAGGGCCCTAAGAACCCTGATAGGCAGCTCTACATATGTTGGTCTTATGCACATTTCCAGTGATGGTGCCTCCCACCAGGATCTCTTACCTCTGGTCTGCCTCTTACCTTGGCAACTGTTGAGTGTCCAGCACCCTGGTTGATCCAGAGCACAGCTGAGGCTGTGGCCAGTAAGCCTCAATCCATCCTAAGGAACATGGCTTTCAGGAGCATCTGCTCCATAGAGAGTGTCTATTCACAGACCTTCCTCACCCGAGTGAACTCTGGCTCTAGATATTGGTGGCATTAGAGTGAGACTGTAAGGTTGTCAGATCTGCTTACTGGAAGTAGTTATCCCCTGATGTGTGAACAATAAACCATGCTCTAGAGTGCCTGCCTCTTGTCACTTGTAAGTCATGTTCCAGACAACAGATAAACAGGTAAATGCCCTACTATACCATGCTAACTTTGTTGTTTTCATTGGATATCATGGGAAAGTCTGATAAACTAGGAGGAAGATGTGGATGTGGGGAGAATCCAAAGTGAATTTTTTCCTGAAGGAGCTAATGCTTGGGTAGGATGAGTAAGAGATTCTGCAGGAGGAAGGGAATGTGGCGTCTGGGCAGAGGCAACAGTGAGCACGGATGTGGAGGTGGGAAGAGGTCTAAATATTTTCTGTGGCATGAGGGTGGAGTGGATAAGGGAGAGGCGGTAGATGAGGGCCAGATGTTGGCACAGGCTCTATACCATTGAATGAGTTCACGCAAAAGGATTCATACTTTTGAGAGAGGGGCTCTGTGAGGAGTGTTGCTTGGGAGAAGGATGTAGTTTGCTTCCCCTTTGAAAAAAAAAGATCACTCTGAAGCCTGGAGGAGAGGAGCTAGCTGGTGGCTTCTGGAGACAGAAGACCAGAAGAATGTTTTATAAAGCTAGTGAGAGATAATGATGTGGAAGGAAAAAAGACATATCTGAGGAACATTGGCAACATCTGAAAATGAGATCTCTGTGTGTTCTTGCTTTGTAACCCAGTGCTTCTCCCAGATACCAGCATGTGACACCAGAAGGGTGCTTTGGTTTAGTCAAAACAACGGATATATGTAAAAGTTCCTGAAGAAAGAGTTGGAAGGCAAGTGGGCATCATGTGACCTTTACCTGAAGCACATTTACGCTGAGTGAGTTTCCCCTTCTATTCATTTCATCAACAGGTGTCTTTCAAACATTTAATTGTCTCTAGACTGAGATACACTAATGTTGAACAGAACAAAGAAACCCCTGTCTCCACACCTGTAGTGTCTGGATAGAGACTGATGATGACTTTGAAGGTGTAATGTCAAATATAATAGACATCATAAGTAATAAAAATAAAAATGGTTTGAGAAAGAAATCTGTTCTAATGGGGTTTAAGGCTTACCCTGGCTTCAGGGCTAGCAAGTGCTGAAGACTGAAAAAGTTAATGCCAGTCGCTGTGCTAGGACCAATGGAGACACCCTAGGGTTTCTTGGAAAGTGTAGGTGGGGGAATTTGCAGAACTGCAGGAAGCATGAGTGCCAGTGGTCAAAAGGATAGGGAAAGAGCCCTAGCTCACATCTAAGACAAAACGGGCCCTTTAGACACAACGTAGTCTGACACACACGTGCATTGATGTCAGGCCCTTCTACCGAGGACATGTGCTGGCGTGTTCTGAGTGCTATTTTCAGAACTGTCTGATTTGTAGTCAGGAAGAGGCTGACAGCTCCGGGGACACTAGCTCCTGTGATTCTGTTTTAGAAAAGAGATAATGAGAAACCCTTCACGCACCAAACTTACTGACGACCATCTCGGAAAAGTTGCCTTGCTTCATGTCTGAAAGCGGCAAGCTCCGATGCTGATACCAACATCAGCACCAGTGTAAAAGTAACAACATACAACCCAGTTGCCTGGTAATTCCCCAAAGGAGGCTTGCCTTTGGGCCAATTTTCAAATCTGGTAAGGCAACACAAGGATCTCATGAAAGAAAGAGACAGGTGAAATTAGCTGAGCAGGGAGGCAGCTAGCCTATTGTTGTTTATTGTTCTGATTTATAAGTCAGCTCATGTTTAATTTCCTTGTGAATTTTTAAGAAATAAATTATTCATGGGCGAGCCATCTGGGCGCCCTCCTGCCAGTCCTCCACATCAAAGGAGCAGTGAAGCAACTTTTAAATCATGACTCATGTCACTTTAAAGATTTGCTTCAGCTTCTAACACATCACATGTCTCAGTGTGATCGGAGGATCATCTGTGCCTTTGACATTGAGAAAAATCGCAGGGAAATAGATAATCCAAGAAGGGCATGCTCACTGCTGATACACGTGCTATAGCTGAATGACACATTTCTCTATATGAAGACATTTCGGCTGCAATTCAATAGAAATCTATCTGGGAAGATACCAGCATGCTAGATAAAAGATCGTTGATGAGAAAGGAGACTTAAAGTGTTTCTCCTCTCAGGGGTCACATCAACAAATGCAATCAGGGCAAATCTTTAAATGACCAGGTCTTGATAACAGGAAGGGAAGTCCTGGGTAGGGAACTTGCCAGCTCTGAGGCACACCCTGAGGGAAGCAAGGAAGAAGACTCAGGCATCGGCAGTTTCCTTTGCTTTGACCAGCCTATGAGGGCTTAGTGGTCACCTCAGTTCACCTCATTACCCCGAAGAAAGAACAGGCTGTTTACATGCTTGTGAAGTTCGCTTCACTGACATCTAGAATCTTTAGATTTTTCTCCCCTTTACTCCGTGATCATTTTTTCACAGTGTAACTGTCCTGTCAGAGAGTGTCCCATAAACCTCGCCCTTCAGCTTTCCCTCACTCGTGGTTTGTATCTACTGAAAACAGGCACGTACATTTGTTTTTCTGCTTTTCCTCTGTGTACATCCTTTCCATGGGCTCAACATGCCTGTTGTGCTGTGAACCCTTAACCCAAAAGGCTCATGGCCATCCGTGGCCAATGATGAGCCATGGGGATGCAGGAAGAATGGCAGCTTTGATGCTATCCTCCATTGTCACATGAAGTAGCCCCATGAACTTGTTTGGTTGGCTTTCTGTTTCCTTTTTAAATTTGGAGACAGGGTCTCACTGTGTAGCCCAGGTTGGCCTTCAACTGGACTTGAATTGTTGTTTCTTCTGTTTGCTGGGATTATAGGTCAGCACACCTAGCAACTCATCTCTTTTAAATATCTAAAATTCTAACCAGTCTGGGTCCAAATCCCCTTTACAGTACAGATGATGCTCTACTATACAAAGTATATAGGTTGCCTAGCTTCATTTGCAACAGAAATGAACCAGACATCAGTTTCAGGATCCCTCTTCATACCTGTTGAAGCCCTTTTAGGTGATGGTTTCTGGGGAAGATGCCTGATTTGCAGAATTCTGGAAAATGATGCTGTGTTTATGATTCAAAGGAGCATTATGAGGCATGAACACATCTAATAACATAGGTGCTTTAGGATTTCTTTCTTGTGCCCTCTCTAAGGTTCCCAGTCCTTAACTATCATTTGCATCAGTGCTGGGACAATTCCAAGCAGTGGTTTAGGAAACACAGCCTCTGCCTTATTTCTTAAAGTTGGAAACCTTTGCCTTGAAGGATCTCCCTCAGCAGCATGTGCATTCTTTACAGACACTGGCTCATCAGTGCTGGAAAATTCCCTAGAGATTTGGAAAAGCTGGAGTATTTTTTTTTCCATGTATAACATCAGCAAATGTTAACAGGATGGAAACTGTTTAATATCCGACTCTTAATAACAATACTATGAACTGTTGCTTTATATTTCCCAGAATTCCCCTGCAGAGAAAACACTCCAGTACCAAGCACATCCTAGGGAAGGAAAGTTGGGAAGGCTTGAGTGCTAAAATGTCTCCTGGCTTCTACTTAGACAGTGCGCCATGTACCCAGTGTTGAGGAAATATCTGCATATGTAATCTGTAAACTTCGTCACTACTTCTTTGACTCAAAATATTGACACCTTGTTGACTTGTGGTTTGGTTTGTAATCCAAAGAATATTAGAATTTTCGTGTATGACACCAGTTAATTGTGAATGACAAGCTGAATGGTGTGAAGAAGCCAGGTTATCAGCACTTGGCAGATACAGGCTGTGGCGGTTCTTCGTCACCGTCAACTTCAATAGATTTAGAATTACCCAGAAGGCACACCTCTGGGTGTACATTTTATTTCATGACAGGGCCTCATATTGTCCAGCCTGGCCTTGGACTCACTATGTAGCCACGGATAATGATGAACACTTAATCCTCCTGCCTCTACTCTCTGAGTGCTCAGATACAGGTATATACCACACTTGGTTTATATGGTGCTGGGGGTCAGAACTAGGACTTTGTATAGGTTATGCCAGGATTCTGCTGACTGGAGGGAAACCCATCCTGAGCATGAGAATCACCACACCATGGGCTGGAGAAGAGGAGAAGATGAGACAGAAACACACTTCTCTGCTTCCTGACCTGACAGGCATGACAAGATGCTTCCTGATTCCACCGTGGTATACTTCCTCGACACAGTGCTGATATTCCCTTCAGTTGTCAGCCAGAACAAACCTTTGGTTGCTTTTCAGGTTTGTTTTGAGAGCACTGAAGAAAGTGATCAATGCTCAGATTTTCTGTGACATCAACCATCTTGGTGCTTCTGCTCTGGCCATCAGCTGAACGCCCTATGGCAACCTGCCTCTGCTATAGCCTGTGGTAGCACTAGAGGTGTTTTGTCTTGTTTGCTTGCTTGTGTTTTTGGTTCTCTTAAGCCAGGACCATGGATTCACTCGTCACACTTCCAGGTTGAATTCCAGAACACATTGAGAGTAGGCATTTCCTGCACAATCTTTATCTCAGTTACTTCCACCATTGATTCTATTATATTTGGGTTTCTTTTTGCAGATCTTAAAAAATGGTTTTCTGTTGGCTCTGGTACTACCGAAAATTTTGGTTTCCACTTTCATAACTTTCATTGAGTTATGCTTGAGGACACACTGGGCATTTTTGAGCAAACCCTAAATGACCACTTGCTCCAGTTCTAGCTTCTGCCCTAGTTTGTAAACAACTTGGTGTGGATGGCTCTTACCAGCGTTCATCTTTTCTGACATTAAGTTCCATTCTGTACAGAAGAAAGCAGCTATGCTGTAAATTCTTAACTTTTAAATAATGCTCAGGGCTTTTTTGCCCACGAAGAAAAGTTTCTTCCTATAGTGAAAGTGAGTTTTTCTTTGTGTGTCCACAACACCACTCCCAGGTTTTACTCTGAAGACCCTCAGCCTGTTCTCTTGGAATGCAAATTAACTCTGTGGAAGGGTAGAAGTCTGTAGAAGAGCTGAATTCAATGTCAGGATTCTAAGGGCCAAAACAGCAGTAGTAACAATAGCAGAACGCTAAGAGTGTAAACATAAGGCACTACCAAAGTGCTGTCCAGCACAGCAGCTACTCACATCTACGTGCAGTTAAATTAATTGCAATCATATGGAACTAAAATTCCAGGCCCTCTGTTGTCTTAGATTCACTGTCCATGTGGTTTACATAGCCACGCCCAGGAGCGTGTCTGCTATATGAAGTGTGTTCTGCCCTAGCCAAGTGGCCATGTTGGGTTTACAACTTGCTGCTATGTGCCGGGAATCCTTATATAAGTAACAAAATAATTTAAAGAGGGACTTAGAATCTGTGTTTTACTGCCAATGGTATTTATGTCTGTTTTCTCTCCTTAAACATATTAGAACATATTGAATATTTGATTTTAACTTTTAGTGGTATTATTCTTCCTTTGTAATTCATTTAAATATTTTAAATATCAAGTTGCATGTAGCTTTTAAAAATCTCTATTCTTACCCTCTTTTCTCAAACTTTGGCACTTTCTTAGGACTTGGTAAAATAAAAGAAAAGAAAAACTTTAATATCTTAAAAAAATGGTGGCAATAACGAGTTGGGAATGTAAATGAAAATGTTCCTTTCACAATTGTCCCTGGGGTAGATGTCACAGAGAAGTAAGTCCTTGGTGAAGAACGATAAACTTCATTGACATCCATGAAGAAATGGAAATTGAGCTCACAGAAAGAAGGAAAATTTCAGTTCTGCCCCAGTCTTACATGCTTTCCTTTGAAAAAAATTATTTTTGTGTTTATTTGAAGTGATAAATAAAACAGAATTTTAGAGAAAAAAAATTGTGATGAAAGGCACTTATAATACAGATAACAGAGCACTAATCCTCCTGGCTATTAATGTGTATTCAGATTATTATTTTTCCTGGGACTAAAAAGATAACTCAGTGGCTAAGAGCACTTGCTACTCTTTCAGAGGACCAGGTAAAGTCCTCAGCTTCTGTATGAGGCAGCTCATAATTGCCTTTAACTCCAGCCCAGAGGACCCAATATCCTCCTCTGGTCTCCATGGGCACTGTTTAATACATTTGTTTAAAAAGGTAGAAAACAAACAAAACAAAACAAAACCACCCCAAAACCAAACCAAAACAACAACAACAAAACACAACTTAAGATACCAAATACCAGGGCCACAAAATAAAAAATAAAAAAGCAGCAACTGGAAGCATAAGGTCTAGAAGTGGGCTGAAATGTATGCATATATATATATATACATATATATATATATATATACACACACACACACACACACACACATACATACACACATACATACATACATATATATGTCAAATCTGTGGTAAAAATCAAATTAGAATTCAGAGGGGAAAGGTAGGCACGGTAGTCTATACACATAATCCTGTACTTGGGAGGCAGAGGCTCAGAATGGGGAGCTCAAGGTCTTCTTCAGCTATATAGTGAGCTTGAGACCAGGTTAGATTCTATATGAGACTGTATCAACTATCTCCCCACTCTAAAAAACAGAAAAATCAGCGAAAATGAAGTTGGCACAATAGACTTCTAGCACACTGGCACAAAGCTGTGACTATAAATGTTAAAATACGATAACATTTTCATTTTTATTTGCTTAATTTTTCTTTTAAAGAGAGAAATCACTAGATAGATGGCATGTAAGAAATAAGTTTTTTATTAATAAATTATGAGCTTCTATATGGAAAAATGCATGGCAAAAGAAAAGTAATTTTAGAACAAATTATCTAAACACTCTATCACAAATAGAAGTATAAGGTATTTACTATAGAAAGAGATTTTGTGAAACATTAACAAATACAGGCCAGACACGGTGGCTAACACTTGGGTGGCTGAGGCAGGTGGTTTTGAGTTTGAGGCTCACCTGGGCTATATAGTGAATTCCCCTTTCAATCAAATTTCTGAAATGAGACTGTCTCATGAGAATATAAACAAAACAAAACATTCCCCAAAAGTTGTGGGTTTAAGGACTGCTTGAGCTAACCACATGATGAGTTTAATCCTGAACTACAGAGCAAGGCATGCCTCAAGACACAAACCCCTATCAAACCAAAGAGTTAAGCTTTTTCTGTGAGTCCAGATCTTATGGAATCTTGTTGCTCCCACATGTGGCCTCTCTGATGCAGGGGAAGTTAATCTCCCAGCATCTCCCAGGGTCCTTGAGTTCCTCGCCTATAAAATGTAGGTGAAATAGTTCCTAACCATGAGGTGTGTGTGTGTGTGTGTGTGTGTGTGTGTGTGTCTGTGTGTTTCTCTGTGTGTGTCTGTGTGCATGTAAGTGCACTTAATAAATAAGTTGGCACACAGGAGATCCTTGTGATAAGTGTCTCATACACTTACCCATTAGCATCATGACACCAAATCCTAGACTCTAGATTCTACTTGATGGGTGCTTTGAACAGGATTGGCCTATTTGCAAGGGCACAATGGCACTGTTTAACTTTGCCATTGGTTTAAAGAAGGGGAAGATGCAGCAGAGATGAAGGGACACGTGGGAAATGACATGTCTGTGAGTGTGTGCTGGTGTGAGCATCTTTCAAGACGCTAAAGTCCATTAGGAAAGATGCAGAATCAGCGGCAGACTGTGACTGTAGTGGCATTGATGGTCTTTCTGCTGGCTTCTTGGAGACAGGAGAGATCTGTGTAAAGACTGCAAGGTATTGGTTGAGTGGTGCATGGGGAACAAGTGTATAAAAAAGATAGTTTAGATTTTCCCATTTTTTAAAAGAATTCGGAGATGTCTAGATCTATGTAGAGTTATATGGCTTTTTATTTGTTTCTTTTGGCTTATACAATCTCCCTGCACATTTTTATCTTCTGATTATCATCCCAAGTGGGAAATTCTTGCCTCATGCTGAACAAGTTGCTTATTTTTATTTCCAGAACGGTTAAAAGCAGTTAGAAAATCTGAGAGCCTTCATTCAGTAACTGCTGGTAACTGATGGAAGCAGATGAGGAGGTCCACAGCCAAGCACTGGGCTGAGTTTCTGGAGCCCTGTTGAAGAGAGGGAGGAGGGATTGTATGAATCAGGGAGGTCAAGGTCATGACAGGGTTGGGGTGGGGGGAGACCAACAGAGACAGCTGACCTGGGCTCATGGGAGCTCATAAACTCAGGACCAACATTTTGGGAGTCTACAGGGAACCAACATGGGTCCTCTGCATGTGGGCGACAGTTGTGTAGCTTGTTCTGTTAGTGGGGCTCCAAGCAGTTGGATCCAGACCTTGGGCTGGCTTTTGGAAACCTATTTCCCATGCTGGGTTGCCTCACCCAGCCTCGATGTGGGTGGGGGTTGGGATCGTGGGGGGTGGGGGAAGGGGAACCTTGGTCCTGCCTTAACCTGTTGTGCTATGCTTTGTTCACACCCATAAGGGGCCTGCCCTTTATGAATGGAGGGGAGGAGAGTAGGTGGGAGGGGTGAGGCTGGGGAGGGAACCGAAGGAGAGGCTGGAGGGGAAACATTGGTCAGTACGTAAAATAAATGAAATAATTAATTAATAATAGTAATAATAAAAAGACACATAGAATAAATAAAAAGCTTAAAAAAGAAAATCTGAAATGGAAACTTGATATGTCCATTTGATGATTTTTCTTATTAAGCATTAACCAGAAAGCTGTTCGCTTTGATCATAAAGAGATACTTTAAATGGGGCCGTGGAGGTGCCTCTGTAAGGAAAGTGCTTGCTGGACAACATGGGGACCTCAACCTCCAGCACACACACAAAGCTGGGTGTGGTGACCCGTGCCTGTAATTCAAATTCCAAAAATCAGAAATGAGAGAATAGATGGGGCTTGCCTGGCTAGCCTTGGTGACTTGGTGATCTTCAGGTTCAATGAGAGATGTCTGTCAAATAAGGTGGGGGGTGTTATAGGCACCTGATGTTCATGTCTACACACACAAACACACACGAACACACACACACACACACACACACACACACACACACACACACACAAAGACATGTTACATACACCAAACATGCACACATACACAGATAAATATTTTAAAGCTGGAAATCGGGTGTCTCCCCACTGGAGGTAAGCCCATGCTCCAGAGGGAGACCCTATGAAAAGACAAAGGGAGAAACATTTCCATAAGGGAGTTTTAACATCACATCTCAAAACGTTCAATACAGAATCCTAAGTAGCTTTTAAAATCTGGGACCTTTTAAGGTCAACATAGTGATTTTATTTCACCACTTTGGGTCTGTAGATAATGTTGATTTGGGGGTCACATAAAACTGCAAACGATTAATATTTAGTAATTGTAATTGTATGTTTCTTCACTGATGGGGTTATATTTCAGGTAGCAAAATGTTTGAATACCCTCTATTTTTGTTTGTGGGCCTACTTAAGTATTATAAGATCCTTATAGGAAGGGGCAGGTGATACAAACTTACAAGGAATCTGAAGCCTTTGTTGGGGCATTGTGAATATTTCTGTGTGTGATCTTGTATGAGATTTTGTTTCTCATTGTGATGCTGCTTCTTCTCTGGGAAAACATTTCTCTAAATGTCCTGTCTTAGCTCCCAGATAAATAAATAAATAAAGCAGAAGATGGATACTGGGTGGGAGATAAAATTGGAATTGCTGTGATCAGTAAAAATCTTGAAAGTTCTTCAGTGACAGATGAATGAAGAAAATATGATGGTCTATCTCCTGTAAGGAACCACAATTACTCATAACTTATTCACGAGTACATTAAAAATGTAACACTCTGCATAATTTTTTAATGTATGTTTAAAATTTAAACATTGGACTGGAAACCAAGAAGAGCAGTGTACTCTCTCAACCCAAGAGTTCAGGGGTGGGGGGTGGGGCATGGAACTGCAGGACTTTCAGTAAATGCCTTGGCTGACCGGATACTGAGCTGGTTGGGGTAGGCTAGACTCAGAACAGATGCTTGCCTTTTTAGGTCCTGCAGGCTTTCTCTTTGCCCATCTGCCTTCTTCCCACCTTCCTTCTTTTCCTTTCTGTTTTAAAAGCGTCTTCTGCTTTTTGTCCTGATCTGCTGTGGATTTTGGAGGATTCAGATACCCTTTCTATTCTCAATAGTAATAGCCCAGACTCCTCTGAGAGCTCATTTGTTTGTTTGTTTGTTATTGAGTTGTAGTCCTGGCTAGTCTTGAACTCAGTGTGTAGAAGAGGATGGTCTTGAGCTCCCCATTTTCCTGCCTCCAACTCAGGGGTGCTAGGATTTTGTTTGGTTCCACCAAGTACTAGGCCCCTGGGAGCACTTGGGAGCTGCAGCTCACAGGCAGTGATATATTGCTCTCCCAATATTGTGCTCATCTTTCTGGCATGGAATAGTTTCCTATCTGCTTGGGATCAGAAAACAAGCATGTATAATCCATGCTTGTGGATATTTGTTGGAGGACGTGATGACTATTTTTTTGTTGTTGTTCTGTCATGTAAACATCTAGAGTAGTTTCCTTAAAAATGTAAAATCTTCATCTAATGTAACTTCTGAGGAGCAAATATGAGGGAAAAGAATTTCAACTTTTGTTCAAATCAACATTTCTGAACAGTAAACACCATCTCCCTCAACCTTCAATCCACTGATTCTCAGATGCTGAAATTCCCACTTGCCAGCTGCCATCTTGGCATCCCTACACATTTCGAATGTCAGTTCCCAGACGATTTCTGCTCAACCCTGGCAGCCATCAAGATCAGATCTAGACTCTTATAGAGTGTTGGTGCTCAGGCTCTTTCTCCGACATTCTAAAGAATAACCTTTAGGGGTGCAACTGGGAAGTCTGTATGGGTAACAAGAGGAGCGTCAGCATAATTTTAACTTGGGACTTTGCACAAGTTCTAAAGAGATGTTTTGTGTGGAATGACCTGCCGTGGTGGGGAATAATCGTCTGCAGAGATGTGGCTCGTAGAGGAAGCTTTCCCGAGGGTACTTATTACCAGCTATCGTGACGAGAGAACTTTATTTGAATTTACCAACCCTTAAAGTCCTGGTTTCTCTATGAATCCATGCTGGCCTTTCTTGCAAGCCTATTGCCTCAACCTCCCACATGCTGGCATCACAGGTGTATACCAGGGGCTCTTTACTGTTTTAAACAAATTTATTGCTTTGCCTACTGCTTTTGGAATCATTTCGACATTTAATACAGAGCTTTTAGTTACATTGTTAAAAAAGTAACGTGATGAAAATATTTTGACAAATTAATTTGACTTCTCTGTTACCTTCTTCCTGAGAGAAAAAAAAAACAACAAAAGCAAAACAAACATGTTCTGAGGCTCATTTGAGAAGTAGTTCAGACAAGCTTTTACATGCTGTTTTCAGTGGTTAATCCTCCTTCCTCTTAATCAAGTTATCAGCAAATGGAATGTTTTGTTCTGGTTTATCCCTGTCTGCCCGCACTGTTTCCCACCCACACAGGTGCTGATGACATCATCCTCCTGTCTATTCTCCTCTCAATGGATGAGCTGTTCATTCATGGGCGTAAAGGGAGGCGATCAGTGGAAATGGGCTAGTGTTTTCCCACTGCACTTTAGAACCACGTCTTAATTGACGATACTGACCTATAGCCTCCTCATAACTCTGGAAAACTATCAAATTTTCACCAATATTTATGGACAGCCATGGTTTGTAAAGGACAATACTAGAAGCTTGGCTATCAATAGTTAATCAAACAAAGAAAGTAAAAACCTAGTTTTATAGGCTCTAAAATGTCATCTAGTCCAAACCCCCAACGAATGTTTCCTAGAGACCTTCCTGTTTCTGTGGGAATTAATCACTTTCCAGCATCCCCTCTGCATCTCAGTTCCTTTAAGTGAAAGGAAGTTTGCTCTTCAGCTTTGCCAGCTGCTCTCTCTGAACCTCCTAGTTACCAATTCTAGCTTTGTCTCTGGGGTTCTGCAGAATGAATCACATCCTTTGCCACATAACTGAAACTTTCAAAAACACTAATTACATTCATTCTTTAGAAACTTGACAGTGCCACCAAGATTCTCATCTTAAGTCATGAAGTAAAACCACATGAAATGATTTTCCAAAGTAGATGTTTAAAGTGACACACACACACACACACACACACACACACACACACACACACACACACACACGAGATTAGTAAAGACCCAAATCCTATCCATAGACATATTCCACCCACATGTCTCTCTTCCACATGTTTTTAAATGATGGCAAATTTCATGTTATTAGGAGATTTAAAAAAAAAGATTTCTTTTTATCTTTAATCATGTGTGTATGTGTGTGTGTGTGTGTGAGTGTGTGTGTGTGTGTGTGTGTGTGTGTGTGTGTGTGAGAGGGAGAGAGAGAGAGAGTGGGATTGTGCACTCTATGTGAGTATAGTTGTCTACACAGTCAAGATGAGGGAGTTGTAATGGCTGAAGCTGGAGTCCATCATGAGCCATCTGACTAGGGTGCTGGGAACCAAATTTGATCTCTGTAGTACTTTAGCTACTCCCACACACACAGCCTGTGGTTTTTCCCTTTGTTTTCTTTAAATCATACTTTGTATAAGAAGAGACAGAGAAAGGAAGAGAGAAAGTAAAGAGGGGCCGAGGGAGGAAGGGGAGAGAGGGGGAGAAGGAGGGAGGATCCAGATGTCACAGGAGCAGAGCCTAGTGTGGCCTTGAGTAAAAAATAAACGGGAACGACAATCTTCTTTGCCTCTTAGGGTGGCTGCTGAGGGTTGTAAGAGAAACTAAAACCCTGAACCTGCTATATACCCGATGAATATTAAATCTGCTTTTGTTCTCACAAGTGCTAAATTACCAGCTCTTAGAATAAAGGAGGCAAATGTTTAGTCAGTGACTCCTATTCTTTGAAATATCTTTGTTATTTGATAATTTCGTACATGTATGTGATGTGGGAATGCATTTGTGTGTGCTGTATCTTTAAATAAAGTAGCTGTTATGGGTCATGGCGGGCACCATAGAGGAAGTGGGAGGAGAGTCAGAGCTTAGGTGGGAGAAGCAGGGTGGAGTCAGGGAGACCGAGCTGAAGCCGCCGAAGGAACAGCATGTAAGGAGCACGGGTGAGCTACAGACCGCCACGTGGCCCACAGATTAATAGAAATGGGTTGATTTAAGATATAAGAGCTAGCTAGCAATGTGCCTGAGCCATAGGCCAAACAGTATAAAGTTAATAGAAGCCTCTGAGTCGTTTCTGGGGGCCTAGGAGGCGGTGCGCAGATAAGCAGTCCCGGACAGGTCTGTGGGTCCGGGACCTCTGGCGTCCGGGACCCGAGAGAACCCACTACAACATGTATGCATTGACCATAGCCTTCTCCAGCTCCTTTCTCCCATTCTTCTTAGACTCCTTCCAATTATTATGCCTCCTCCATTCTTGTTTTGGTCCTACTGAGTCCAATGGATGCTGCCTACTAGAATACTGACGCATCTCATTGGCTTGATCTTGTGTAGGTAGCCATGGTTGCAATGAATTCATGAGTCAAGTGGCAATGTGACCATGTTATGTCTAAAAGATAGTATTTTACAACACTCCCCCTATCCTCTTGCTCTCATGCTCTTTCATAAGCCTTGGGGACAGGGGTTCATACAGATGTCTCATTTAGGGATACATCAGTTAGGATTCTGTGGGTCAAAGGTTTAATTGGGCAGGGATAGGTAGGGGGACAAGGTAGAGTAAGGATTAACCAAACCTAAGGATGCATGAAAAAATGCAATGGAAATACATTACTTAGTAAAATAAAACTTAAAGAAAAGGGGGTTCAGCACAGTTCTCTCCCATATTTTGTAAAGCCAGTTTGTTCAATTCAGTTTTGCTGTTAACCTCTTAGATAAATTTATCTTTCCATTTTATCTATTTTCTTTGCTAGGAATGTTACAAAAGGCTAGACTCTTCCAAGAGTTACCTGAAAGAGCTAGAAATTGAGAGTTTTAAAAGATGTGTCTAGATCTAGAAGGTTTCTTAGCCAATCAGTTCACATGGGCATTCTGGTGAGTGCTTCACGTAGCCAGTAATAGACCACTTAAATGACTTCTGGTCTTTCTGTGGGACAGATATCTACAGAGACGTCTCCAATCATCAAGCTTTGTCATTAAAACAACCCACATTGTACCTGACTTGTTAAAATAAGTTTTTGTCCAAGACATTTTTGGACAAGTCTAAGTTTTTGCCTTCTAAAGGTTCTCAGGGGCAGCTTCTCCTTGGATACCAATAATGAGATGTTTTACATTAACAACATAGGCATTCATTTCTAAGAATGTCTGGGAATGGGCCAGTCCTGCATTTTCCATCATGAAGACAATCTTGTTGGTAAAGACTGTAAGGAAAGCAGGAGGTATTTGGACACCTGATACCTAATATTTTTAAAATGCATATTTTAAAAATCTTAACAAGTTAGACTTAAGTGTTTCTTGTGATTTCTTATAGCTAATTTTTGGACAAAGGGGAACAGAATGTGGATAGTAAATGTTGGGATAATTAACTCAGTCAAAAGTCAATTTCCTAGGCTTGGACCTTTCCCCCTCCTATGCTGAATTGATGATGCCACGGAATCAGTACTCTGAACTTTTCCAGCATAATAATTTAAATTTTTAAAGTGCTGGAGACCAACCCAGGGCCTTCCTGTGCAAAGTGAAATGAAGCACAAAGGATGCAGAGAATCTAAAGGTAGACATCACTGTCAAATGGCATGGGCAGTTTGTGGAGCCTCTTGCAGTATGACTGGAGTGTATTCCTGATGCATGAACTGACATCTCGGAGCCCATTCCCTACAGAGGAACACCTACCCCAGTCCTAATGTTGGGATGAGAGACTCAGCCCTACCTCAAGTGGGTATGCCAGACTGAACTGACCCTCCTTGGGGAATGGGTCAGGGGATGGGAGTGGGGTGGAGGCTGAGGGAGGACTGGGAGGAGGGAAGGGAGAAGGAACAGTGGTAGATATGGACTTTTTTTTAAATAAAAAAATGTTGCAGGGAAGAGGCTAGTGTGTTTATATTTCTCATAGTATGTTTGACATTTCTGAGATTTCTTAGGCTTCAATTTTCTTTGGTGGAGAACCAATATAGAAAATTTGGAAGCTATTTATCCCAAATTATTGTTCTGTGTATGCAGTGGTTATTGAAGTTTACTTGGATTGGTTTGTGAGAGTCTATTTTTAGTTTTCTTTCTTTTCTTCCTTTCTTTCTTTCTTTCTTTCTTTCTTTCTTTCTTTCTTTCTTCCTTCCTTCCTTTCTTTCTTTCTTTCTTTCTTTCTTTCTTTCTTTCTTTCTCTCTCTCTCTCTCTCTCTCTCTCCCTCCTTCCTTCCTTCCTTCCTTCCTTCCTTCCTTCCTTCCTTCCTTCCTTCCTTCTCTCTCTCTCTTTCTTTTTTTTTTTTCCACTGAAAGGCCCTCATGTTGGCAGTTACAAGTTGGTCACAATAAAAAAGGCAATGTTACAAATTAGGGCTGATTGTTAAACACGTACCAGCACACCATTGTGTATGGACGCGTAAGGAGTCTCCATCATCTTCTGGAAAGACACCTAATGAGTTCCTTTGAGAAGATTGAGGTCATTTCAGTTAATATTTGAAACACTGAGCTTCTTTTATGAGCTTTTGAAGGGAAAAAGATTGTTGTTTTGGTTAGCCCCCTGGGATCAATGAGGATATAGCCAGAAACATGCTACATGTCATATGTAAGAGTTACAAAGTAGTGTTAACATCTAATACGTAATTAACTTTTTGTTTTTTTGTTTGTCTTGATTTTTGAAAAATCATTTCTCTGTGTATCCCTGGCTGTCCTCGAACTCACTCTGTAGACCAGGCTGGCCTCAAGCTTGGCCTGCCTTTGCCTCCCAAATGCTGGGATTAAAGGCATGCATCACCACACTCAGTTCATAATTAACATTTTCAAAAACCATCTGGGGGCTGGAGAGATTGCTTAGTGTTTAGGGAATACTGCATTTTCAGAGGGGCTGGGTTCCTTTCTCTGCACCCATATTGGGCAACTCAGAACCACAGAAAACTCCAGTTCCCAGGGGATCCAATGTCCTCTCCTGGACTACAGTGGCATTTGCACTTGTACCGGGCACAGCCACTCCCACAAGACACTAAACCTCTCATGTCCATGTCATAGAAAATATCAACTGAGTCTTTAAATAGTCTACATGTGATAAAAATAATCGTGCAGTGTATTCTAGTCTCGCTGCTCTTAAAAAAAATCAAATTAAATAAGACTTCACTTTAAGATGGTAAATAAATTGAGATCTTTTTTAAAAATGTGATTTAAAAGATATAAGAAACAAAGAGGGGGACTATAATGCTTCCTAGGTCTGTAATTTCTTTTTGCATTTTAAATTTTTTCTTTTACTTATTTTTTTTTCATCATTTATTGCCTAGAAGATGGATCTATTTCTTGGGTCAGCTCACTTCTTCCATTGTTTATCAGGCCCTTGGAAATTTGAATTTCCTTCAGAAATATGCTCAGTCTTAAAAAAAAAAAAAAAAAGCCTACTAGCATTGTGCTAAACCACAAGCCAATGATGACGTCTTTATTGATATTCTACTCAATAAAGGTTTTGTTCCTACAAGGATGACTTATAGCTATAACAGTGTAGATTGTTGGATAGATGGAGGCAATTTGTGGCACTGATGTGCTTACTCCAGACGGCACTGGGGAGACAGTCACTGATGAAAGCGCCCATCTGTTCCCCAGGCGTTCAACTACCTGTGAGCAGCTTGGGAGCCTGAGCATCTTAATGATTGGGTTACTTTCATGTTTGTCTATTTCTCAAAGTCATCGTTCTACCATAGTGTCCTTGAAAAATGGCATTTTGTTTATGGACTTGTGCTATTCAGCAGTATATTTAGTGAAATACTTGTATTGGGAATATCTATTTTGAAATCATCACCAATTCTAAGAGTGATGAATAGTGGCTTAAATATACACATGTACACACCTGTATAGGTACATACACACAATCAGCACTCCATAGTGCATATTCAACTCTGTATTAAAATCTTATATTTGAATTTTATTTATTTTTTATAATTATTATTATTGTTGTTTTTAGACAAAGTTTCTCTGTATAGCCCTGGCTGTCTCAGAATTCACTCTGTAGACCAGGCTATTCCCAAACTCACAGAGAACATTCTGTCTCCACCTCCTGAGTGTTGGGATTAAAGATGTGCAACACCATCACCCCGAAATTGTTTAAAGATTTATTTTGTTATGTTTAATGATATGTACATATACATGTCTTTTTGTGTATGCCATGTGCTTATAGATGGTCATGGTGTTCAGAAGTCCAATCTCTTGGGGTTGGGTGCTGGGAGCCAAACTCTGGTCCTCTGAAAGAGCAGTATGTGCCCTGAACCACTGTGCCGTCTCTCTTCTTTTAAAAATATTTTAAAAATTCACATGTACTAAATATGTAAAGACTTTTTTTCTGGTCTCCTAAGCAGCACTACAATACAGTTATTTGCATGTATTTGGTCTGTGTGACACATTATGTGTAGTCCAGGTGATGTAGAATATGGAAGAGAAAATGGGCATCTCTATGAATTATACATGAAGGCCTTGAGCTTTCTCAGATTTTGCTCTTTTTGGAGTGTTCTAGTCTCCCTCTGTGACGAAGTAGAGAAGATACATCCCATGACAGGGATGAATTTTTAATAAAATGTTACTAAGCAAATAGATTCATCTTGGTGAGTGTTTGGTCTGTTCTTTTTCTTCTTTCCTTCCTTTCTTTTCTTTTTTGTAGAAAATATAGTAAGTAATAATATCTTTTTAGTTGCCCATTTTTACAAAACAGTTTTAGATAAAATTTTATTTATTTATTGTATATGTGTGTGGAGGACAGAACTCGGATCCTGATGCTTGACCATGTCTTTGAGACTAACCCCTTGGCCTTCTAACCTTCTGCTTCAGCCTCAGAGATTATTTTACAGTATTTCTTCTACATTTGAGAGCATTGGTAGCTTGCTTCCTACTTCAAACAGTATCTACATGTTAAGCCTAGTGGATGTATTTCTTAGGTGTAAAATATTAACATTTTACTTTGTTGCAATAGAAAGTTTTTTTTAAAATTGTGGTTTTTTTGATATATTTATTTCAAGTAATACTAATGCATACCTTAGCAAATTAAGAAAATAATAATAGGCTTAATATCTTTTGCTTCTCTGGTTTGAGATTTATGACGTCATTTCCGCTTTCACCAAAACTGTGGCTCTTGGAAGGTGTGGTAACAGCTGCGGTTACAAGTACGGAAGAGGCTGAGGCAAGAGCATCTGAGTAAAGGGATTTTTGGGCTACTTAGCAAGACTCTATCTAAAAAACAAAAACCAAAAACAATAACAAGCAAAGAAACAAAACCAAAAATCTTATTTTTAAAATTGAGAAATTGCTCTGATCTCGTGGTAATGAGAATGCAAACCCAGTCAGGCAGATTAGCTAGCCCGTGATACAGATGGCGAAGTAAAGCTTGATCCAATCGTATTGCATAGGGTTCTCCAGATGGCTGCCCTTTAACCAGCCTCTTGATTGAGGAAACTTGTGAAGTAACTGCCATACCGACAACTTAAGAACAAGCCAAACCAAACCAACCAAACACATAAAACAACCTCCCAAAGCTGTGTGGAAACCGATGGAGTAGGGGAGAAATGCTTTCTGAGAGCCCTCCTGTGCAGTCTGTCTGAACTCGTGCTAGTCTTCAGTTGTCAAAGACGGAGCTCGGGATTTGTTATGCGAAGACAAAAATGAATTCAATAGTGAGCGAGGGAAAGCAGATGAATGTAAGGCATCGTCTCCAAGTGTTCAGAATCCAGATGCCCTTTGCTTTCCTGTTGCTAGGAGAGGGGTGAGTGAGTCCCTGTGGCTGCGTCGCCGATTATATCCACAAAGAGTGACGTACCTGATTGCTTCATCCCAGGAGAACTGGGGACCTGTTCTTCCTAGTACACACTGTAAACAGGAAGACAGATGCCACCACCTGTCCTCACTGCAGAAGAGACTATTAAGCACTGTTGAAAGCTTCATTTCCTTCATCCCTAGAATAACTGAAGACACACTGGTACTGAAATGACCATTTATTCCCATGCCAAAACTTTCAGCTGAATCTCTCTTTGGATTAAGGGTTCTGAAGGCAGTTTCTTAGTCTTTACAACAAATAGGGATTAGGGAGCTCTTGCCTGGCAAGGTTTTGTGGTGACTATGGAGATTAATCTTTCTTGGGAAATCAGCTCTTTACAACCCTGCTGCCTCCACTGTAACCAAGAGGAATTTCCAATTTGGGGACGTTGCATAGGACAGCAAGCCATGGAGGCTTCTAGATATTGGGCATGAGATACAGCCTTGATGATGCCTCAGGTTCCTCTGGGGTTTTCACTATTCTCTCCACTGTGTAGGAAGGTGGGGCTTTAAAGCAAGACATTTAACTTATCATTTATTCATGCTTTCCCTGGATTACAATTTATTGTGGTCTTTTCATATTACAGGCTCTGGACAGGGTAATGATCTAAAGTGGGTACCCCTTTACCGATAATGGAACTCACAGTCTTATCATGAAAGGGGAGGGAATCATATCCCAGTGATTTGTGTATAATTTTAATTGAGGTATTAACAATACCACAGCATCTCTATTTGTATAGACAGTTACTTGTGATTAGAAGGCTGTGAAGACAAAGTGTGTGATCGTGTGTTAAAGAGAACATTCTAGACAGCAGTACTTTGACTGTAGGGAGTGTTACTGAGAAAGGAAGGATGATGTCCCAGGGACTGATGAGGTGGTCAAAGCTGGGCCATGTGCGCACACTAGAAGAAAATGGGTAGGTATTGATGAGTTTTCTTTCTTTTTTTTTTTAAGAATTGTAATTTTTAAGAGATGACTTGGGCTTAGCAAGATGGCCTAGCAGGTAAAGAATTTGCTTCCCAAACTTAGTGACCCAAGTTCAATCCAGTGGAAAGAGAGAATTGACGCCATATAGTTGACCTTTGACCTCACATATCGACTGTGCCCCCCCCACATCATACACACACAGACATATGTATGACAATAATAATGAAAAGTCATTTTGTAACAAAAAGTTCACTCTGGCTTTAGGTTAGACCAGCGCTGGGAAGAGGCAAAGGGGCATGGGAAGAAGAGTGTGGTTTAGAATCTTCAGTCAGAGCCATGGTGTATCCAGCACTTCGATATCATTGCTTTACTCTGACAGTGTGCATACATACAGCTGTGTCCTCACACCTCACATTCCTTGAATTTAGGAATTTTTTATTTGCTGTTTTATTTGCTTCTGGGTTCCCTGTAGTTTCCTCCTATAAGGAAATTTACATGCTATCTAACACATGCTATATTTAAGCATTGCGCCTCCTCTTCCTCTAAGTCATGATAAATTCACATCACTTAGCTAAACTGGCCCGTGCCTGCTTCAGCTAGGCAGTTTATTGTGCTAAGTCATGTCAGCACGCTGGGAAGGATTGAGCTGCTCATATTCTGGTGCTACCACTGTGTTGTGGTCCACTTTGTCTCTGCAGTCAGGGGTAACTTTCCTTCTCTTGGGCTCTATCTTTATCTTTATTACTATGACATACGCCATCCCATGATCACCCAAAGCTTGGTTTTATCTACTCACAAGTATAATAGACATTTTGGGAGAGAGCTGCTGGGAGAGGAATCTCCTGCCCAGGTGAAATCCAGAAACCATAGTGATTTTTATTTTTTGACCAAGAAATCAGGAGATGCAAACAAGTGTGGAACAGGGAACAGCAATGCCCATGGCAGAGCTGAAGACATTGTGCTCAGCATCAAAGTGTCTGTGATCAAATGCAAAATAACCTGCCCAGCTGAAGCAGACAGAGGCCAGTTTGGCTAAGTGGCATGGATTTAGTATTTCTCCCTTAAGTGATTAAAAGCTGAAATGCAAAGAATTGATTTTAAAAATCCAGTGTAGTCATCCTCCCTTTGAGATGTGGGACAAGCTCATACTTCCCAGTCTTGTGATGCTTCAGACTGGGATGAGGACCAGGATCCCTCCCACAGTCTTACTGCACAGCTGTGTGAAAGAGCTTTTCATCCATTCCTCTTTCTCCTCTTCCTACCCTCTCATCTCTCTCTCCACACCCTCCCCTCTATTCCATCTCTGTCTCTGTCATCTTATCTCTCCCTATATTCTCCACCCTTCCCCCCACTCTGATCTCCGTTCTTTCCCACTCTCCATCTATCTGCTTCCTTCTCCTCTCTCCTCTCTCTCTCCATCCCTCTCCATTCTCTTAGCACTGTTTTTTTTTCTTTTCTTTTTTTGTTATTTTTCTTCCTTCTCCCTGAAGTGGTTTCTTTTGGGCCCCAACCAGATGTGACACACAGTAGGGGAAGTGTCAGTGCAGATGTTACACACAGTAAGGGAAAATCGCAAGTATACACCTTTCACAGAGACAAAACTAGGTGTGATTTAAGGCCAGAAGCAAAGGAACATCCTCATCCTTCTCACTTCCCCTATGTTCCTAGAGCAGTCCCTGGCAGATAGTTTAGCTATAAACTCTTTCTCAGAGGAAAACAAATGAGTTGGATATAAATAACATTGACCCACTTCCTACCTGATCCTTAGATTAAGATTAACATAAACCCAGGAGGAGAATACACAGAGACACGTAAGATGAGGCTTGAACAGTGAGGACTCCCTGTACTTGGAATGTCTGAAATCTTAGGCAAGGAATATTTGAGTAAGACTTATCAGAGGGGAGGGTGATGCTTTTTAATATCCAGAGGCGCAATCCTCATGACTTTACAGGGGCGAGCATCCTTTCCAGAGCAGAAGGGGAGGATTAGGGAAGACTCCCTGGCTACAGTGCTCTTAAACATCTTGTCTCCTCCCAGAATGCTACCAGGAACGCAGAAAGGGGTGGCCGCATGGCATTCCAAGTCTTTCAGCTATACCTTCTTTCTTTGGGCTTCATCTGTGCCACCATGATAGCAGAAATGTCTGTTTCCCACATTGTGCTGGGTCATCAGTTATAAAGAATAGATTAGGATCTGTCTGACAAAGCACCTCACAGTGACAAGACAATGCAGCAGTAACTGCAGACCTGGTGGGAGGAGGCCAGCAGGCTCACAGCAGTTGCTGTGTGAGGCACAGGTCTAAGCATTTACAAGGACTTCTTTCTTATCATCTTCTCTGTGGGGCACAGTCTGCTGTTTGCTCTGTTTCTAAGATGGGAAAGCAGAGAAACACCTGCCGGTATGTACTGGTACCAGGGTTTGATTCCACACAGTCGGTCTTCTTTTCATCCTTATGACTCAGAGGAAAGAAAGTGTATAGACTTAATTAGCACAGAAGGCCAGGGTTTGAATTCTGGTCTCACAGGCTGTACAGCCATGGCCAGATTTCTTAATCACTGTGGATTTCAGGTCACCCATCTGTAAATGGAAGACAGGTAACACAATTTATCCCTAAGATCTTTGGGTTGGTCTTCAGGATTATGTAAGGAAACAAAGGGCAGTATGTAGCTTTCTAGGGCGCAGAGTATTTTATCAGTACTTGTACGTGGGCCTGATTGAACTGCAGTTACAGAAGACTACACCGTGGCTTAAGCAACAGAGATCACTCCCTCCCTGGGTTTTAGAGGATAGAAACCTAAGGTCAGGGTGTGGCAGACTTGGTTTGTGGTTGGGACTCTCTTCCTGGCATCCAGACAGATACCTCTTTATTATGAAGAGAGAGTGTTTGGCATCTTATGTTCCTATAAGTTCAGCAGCAGGTCTAATTCAGCAAGAATCTTGGGATTCCACCGAGTCTTAATTACTTCCTTCATGACTGTGCTTGCTAAGGCAGACACACTGGGTGTCAGGCTTTCACAACAGAACTATGTGTGAATACATTTTTTCAGGAAGTAGTCAGCAGAGAGAGGGGATTGGCAGGATGGAGCCATGGGTTGTTTGGCTAGCTCTAACACCTGGGGGATCTCACAGACCTCTTTTCTAGAGAGTTATTCATGGTAAATCAATAGAAGCTTAATAAATATTTTTCGGGGTGGTTGTCTTAGCTTCTTTTTTATTGGTAATGATAAAGATAATGACTAGGAACAACTTGTGTGTGTGTGTGTGTGTGTGTGTGTGTAGTAGTGGTGGTGATTTGGTTGACATTCTATCATTGCAGTTCACCATCAAAGGAAGCCAGGGCAAGAAATGTAGACAACTATAAATGTAGGAACTAAAGCACACGCTGTGGAGATGTGCTGTTTACGGACTTGGGCTACGTGGCCTTCTAATCTGCCTTTTCCCATTGAGGGCCAACTTCCCAGGCGTGCTACATCAGTGAGCTGGACCCTTCCACATCAATTTTTACTCAAGAAAAAAAAATGTCCTAAGATTTTCCTATGGGCCAATCTTATGTAAGCAGTTTCTCCATTAGGATACCCTCCTCCCAGATATGTCTAGGTTTGTGTCAAGCTGATGAAAAGCAGCGAACACAGCATGTGTGCGGTCTGCTTTCCCTTTGTGGGCAGAAAATATCTGTTACCATCTTTTTCTGTTTTTGTTTAGGTGAACCCGAATTTAAATATATTGGGAACATGCATGGTAACGAGGCGGTTGGACGAGAGCTGCTCATTTTCTTGGCCCAGTACCTGTGCAATGAGTACCAGAAGGGGAATGAGACTATAGTCAACCTGATCCACAGCACCCGAATTCACATCATGCCGTCCTTGAACCCCGATGGCTTTGAGAAGGCAGCATCTCAGGTGGGTGTCCGGTACGGTGGGTGTGGCCTGCTTTCTTCATCTTTCTGACATATTAATACACATGTAGTTGTCTGGCCATAATGCCATCTTAAAACAGACTTTACAGAGAATATGAGAGAGACATAGTCCAACTTGCTGGAAAGAAAAAAGTGAACACTGCATAGGACACATTTCTTCAGCAGAAGCTTAGCTGAAAACTTTTGTAAGTAAGCTAATAATTCAAGAATGCTTTGCATGATTTTAAAATAAATAATGTCGATTATTTATCCATAGTTGTGACAAGACAAATTTACCGCTAAAGTAACAGGTGTCGGTCACGACCTCCTTGCAGTTGACTGAACATCAGAGAACACAGATATTTGCAATATGAATCGTGACGGTATTAAAATTACATTTATAAAGTAGTACCAAATGTCATTTTATGGTTGGGAAGTCAGCGCAGCATGAGGAATTGTATTAAAAGGTCGCAGCATCAGGCTGGCTGAGAAGCATGGGAAGGAAGGCCTACTGCGTGAATTGGTGTCATAGCGCCCTCTGCTGGAAATAAGGAAGAATGACTTGCAATTAGATTAGTATTTTACAGAGGTTTAACTGCTGGCTTTTTATGAAAGATTAGTAAAGAAAACAAAACAGAAAAAGTTCTTCATGTTTACAATAAAAATAATCTTATATATTTCAAGTGTCAGGATAAAAACTAATGGCTTTCTTTTTGAGACAAGGTCTCACTATAACCCACGTGGCCTGGAAAGTGGCATAGAACTTGCTATATAGATCAGGTTGTGCTTGAACTCACAGAGATCCTCCTGCTTCTGCCTGCTGAGTGCTGGGATTAAGGACATGTGCCTCTATATCTGGCACTGATGGCTTTGAAAGAGGATATTTGAGTGTATATTTGAATGGACAAGATTGGGGGACTTGTATATAGTTCTTGTATATACTGTTTATGGTGTCAAATGTAAAATTTTGGTACATGTTACATACATTATATACATTTATAAACATTTATAATTATAAACATTTATCTCCTCTCTGATCATTTTTTATGGTAAAGACGGAATTTTTTGTTCTAGGTTTTAAAACAATGCATATCTTTGAAGAAGCCTGGAAGAGGCATACAAGCTATTGATACATAAGAGATACATGTCCATTCATCTTAAGTTTGTAGTATTTATCAATTAGTGTATTTAAAAATCAGGCTGCTGTGAATTACAGAGGCAATTTTATTTAATTCTAATTTGGTGGTGTGATTTTAAGAGGTCAACTATGATCAGTTAGTACGTACCAACGTTTATTGAAATCTTGTAAACATCTCTTAAACAGAATTATTGTTAACTTAAAATTTCATTTATTGAAGTACCCTTTTCTAAAAAAAATGCTTATAACAAATATTTTAAAGTGAATACCTTCATGAGTGAGCACAGTAGTATGGGAGGATATTGTAATAGATAATCTTAAATTATTTTTAAGAACAATGATGTGAGCCTGAAGTAGGCATCAACAGTAGCAATACATAACGGTGCCTTTTCTGATGTCTTTCTTAGCCAGGTGAACTGAAGGATTGGTTTGTAGGCCGCAGCAATGCCCAGGGAATCGATCTGAACCGGAACTTTCCAGACCTGGATAGGATCGTGTATGTGAATGAGAAAGAAGGCGGTCCCAACAATCATCTGCTGAAGAACCTCAAGAAAATTGTGGATCAAAATGCAAAGGTAGCACATGCCCGGCCTCCTCGGGGGTCGGCTCCGCAGCCTGGGGAAGTATGCTCGGGTGTCCTTACACCCAATGACATAGGAGTTGTACAAATCTTGAGTGGGATAGTTTCCTAGGACTCTCAAGGCCAAGGCTGGAGGGGTCGGAGCCTGGGGATTAGTGCTCCCGAGGACAAAGCAAAGGGAAGCACATGAAGTAGAGAAGGACCCAGCTGTGAGCCCTTCCCCGCATCTGACCGAGTCCTGCAGAGGCTCCACACTGTAGATCTTTGCCTTTTTTCTCCAAACCTTCTGTGAAATCCCACATCACCTACCTGTTCCATGACTCCTCAAATCGGCAAAGTTTCTGCTGTCTGGCTTGAATGAGACACAGCCTTCCCTCAGTCCCACATCTTTACCGACTTCCAAGCCCGGTATATCCTTCCCCTAACTGCCTGGCCAGCTGCTGTGTAAAGATTCTCCAGGTCCACTTAGCCAATTCCTTCTAGACTTTAGGGAACTCTGGTTTCTCTGTTTCGCTTGTTCACTGGGACCCCGTATCAGGTGGTACCTAGGACCCCGAGCTCAGCTAAGGTTAGAAACAGTATGTTCCCTTAGAATGGCGTTTGTTCTTGTCACCGCTCACCAGCAATTAGCTCTAAAATCCCAGTGATTTGAGCCCATCTCATTCCCTGGTTTAGTTGAGCCCTGTGGTCTGTTCTTGTCTGTTATTTTTATTTACTTGTCTTGGTTTTGGGAGGTAAGGGTCTTGCTATGGAGCCAAGGCCTTTAAAATCTTCCTTCTTCTCTCCCCTGGTACTACTGTCCAATCAGTTACTTCTAGGATGTTCTTACTTGAGATTTTGGAATGTGGGATCTTAATCCCATTAAAGCTCCAGGACCCTTCAGATGCCCTGTGGACACTGAGGCTGCTGGCTGACTTATTCCTTAAACCAGCTCTGATCGTCCATCTGCTCTAGTCATACCCCCAAATGTCCCACTTCCTAATAGTGCAGTCTTCCTATTTGGCTGCTGTTCCAACTGTCCCTTTCAGTTCGAGTCACTTCCCCTGTGTGACCTTCTGCTCCCCGAGACAGCTCCTGTTAGATTTTCTTTGTGTTTTTCTGACTATGTTTGGTGGAGGGGCAGATTATTATATAAAGCTGTATGGATAATAGATTTCATGGTTGTTTATTTCTTGAGTTGTTTACTCCTTGACTTCAGACTTTAGTCCATTGCGTGCTGTGATATGTATCTGAGCCTTACACAAAGTAGCTGAGGGCCTAATGTGAGGAAGTGCAAGCCAGGCTCACCAGTGAATTGCCATATCTGAAAAATGTAGCCCATGAAACGCAACACCTGGAATTCAGACAGGCATTCATCCAGGAGGCCCAAGGAGGTGGAGATTTCCAGGGTTTGGGCCCATAATTCGTCACTAGGAGACTACCTATACTCAGGATACAGGCTCAGCTCACCAGGGCAAGCTAGTCTGAGACACGACCAGGACTGTTCCTGGAGGAGGATTCTGGCAGCATCTGGTATTAAGCAACAAATTCCCCCCTCCTGATTCACAGATGTCTCTGTAGTTTCTCATCTTGAAAATTGCGCTCAGGAGGAGTTGGGAGGCTGGGTGGGAAGGGAGCAGCCCAGTGTATAAACTATAAGGAGTAAGCCCAAAAGGAAACTGTGGAGGTGAGGCTCTGATGTTTGCCCCCACTTTCTCTAGGGCATGCATTAAGACTTTGTTAACTCTGAGAAAGGAGTAAAATAATTCCTTTTAAGCTTCCAGAATAACTGTGAGCATCTCTTGTTCATAGGAGATATGATTGGCAACTTGGTGCAAGTGAGATTGTTTCCAACTCCTATGGCTGTCTCTTTCTTTAGTTAAACCTGTGCATGCTGGCATGATTGCCATATGATGTTTGTATACTTTTGCTTTGGGCACACTTATGAAGCCATGCCTATGGGGCCTGAGGATATGCCTCAGTGGTCAGAAGCATTTGCTGCTCTTCCAGAAGATCTGAGTTTGGTTCCCAACACTCCCGTTGACCAGCTCACAACCATTGACAACACCAGCTTGATGGGATCTGATACCTCTTTCTGGCCGCCACAGGCACCTGTACTCATGTGTGCATAGGCACAGGTACACGTAATTACGAATTAAAATAAATCTTTAAAAAACACTTGTCTGTGTACTTTTAAAATGAGAGCTTTCACTTAAAAACCTCAATGCCACTTTTGCATTAAAGAGAACGATGATGCAGAAAATTCAAATTTAACTCATATTACCTTGCTTATATTATATAAGCAAGATTTATTTGTAATGGTAAATCTTTAGTGGTTTGAATGAGAACAGGCCTCATGGGCTCATACATTTGAATAATTGTCCTCACTTTGGTGGATTTGTTTAGGGATTAGGAGGTACAGCCTTCTTGGAAGAGAGTGTTATTGGAGGCCATGACTGCCTGTTGCCATGTTCTCTAGTGTTGGTCATGAACTCTAAACCTCTGAAATTATAAGACCTAAACCTAAATAAGCCCTTTCTTTGATAAGCTGCCTTGGACATGGTGTCTCATCACAGCGATAGAGAAGTAGGCAGTACGCATACCGCCGCTGTCTGGTTCTTCTCTCTCTTCTCTGTTTACATTAAAAATGACAAACATTTAGATTCAGTCAGAAAGAGTATTTGACTAAGGGTCTTATGCAGTTCTCATTTCCAAGTTCCCATTTTTCAATGTAGTATATTATCTTTACCCCTTAAAAAAAGACTTTAATTTTCAAGATGTATGGTGTTTTGTGTGTCAGAAATCAGGGCTAAGGATGTAGAGCTCTCTGCCTACAGATTCAGGGTCTTTGGGGGTATTTATCACAGTAAGAAGGCAGAAAAACGCCCCCACGTTCTCCTAGAAAGCCCTGTAGATGCTGCCGTGTTCCTATGAGACACACCACTAGAGATGGATACTATGGGCATTCTTCTGAGGCTCTGGGAGTACAAGTCTCCATCTGCTTCCCGGAGTTCTTTTTCTAAGTCATTTCTCATCTGGCTCTGAGCTCCAGCGCCTGACTGCTTCCATAGTTACTTGAGCTCAGCATGTGAGCCCTGTCCTCAATTGCTTGAAAACAGCCGGGCTTAAAATATATCTGATAATTTATTAGTGTTATGCATTTCTTCTGGAGTTGAGAAGGAATCTGGACAAATACAGCTTTAACATATTTTAAATGCCAAATCCATATAATTCTAGAACATTAGCTCTACTTAAACCCTTTAAAATGGAAAAGTTTAGAAGTTTTAAAAATTATATTTGTTTACTTATTTCTGTGTGTGCGTGGGCTTACATGTGTGCGTGGATGTCAGAGGACACCTTTGGGAGTCAGTTCTCTTCTGCCTTGTGTGTGCTTTGAATAAACTCACATTATCATGCTCAGCAGCAAGCCTCCCCCCTTTCCCTCTGAGACATTTTGTTAGCATATTTACAGGAGTTTTGAAGGTAAGTCACAAAAAGTTCTGTAATTTTCCAGGCTCTTGCTTTCTGGGGTGTTCCACAGAATGGATCAGTTAGGTAACTACAGCATTCGGGGACTCTCAGTATTTATTCAGAGTGAAAGGCTCCATTCAAATCAAAGAGACACCTCTTTAATTAGACCAGTCATGAGATTTACTTTTGCTGTTGTAAATAGTAAGTTGCACATTAGCCATAGTGTATATATAATAAGAGAGCTAATGGAAAAATCTAACAGTAACACAAAAGTTTATGTATTCAGGACTACATTTGAGTTTGTTACAAAACAGATTCTTTAAAGTTTTAAATTTTAAAATGAATATATTGTTACAAACAAAGGATAAGGCAGGGGTAAATAAAAACAAATAACCCAACCCATTGTAGTCTTCAGCAATCCCTATTCACATGTTGATATGAGTTCTTTAAAAGCATTTCTATACATGGTACTCTAAAAATTCATGTCGGATCCATGTGAGGGAGAATGTGAGTCCATCTTGCTCATGCTCTAGTAAGTAATCCCACCTGTGCATATCCACCAAGCCTATTTTAGAAAAGCATTCAGTGAACAAACATTTGTTATCTGTATGTAAGCAAGAAAAAACACAGGACACAGAAGCCATGGAGGAGAGCTTCCTATTGGCTTCTTCCTCATGGCTTGCTCTGCCTGCTTTCTTATAGAACCCAGGACTACCAGCCCATGGGTGGCCCCACCCACAGTGGGCTGGACCAATAAGAAAATGCCCTGCAGGCTTGCCTAAAGTCAGGTCTCATGGAGGCATTTTCTTAATTGAGGCTCCTTTCTCTCAAATGACTTTAGCTGTGCCAAGTTGCGCAAAATGTTAGCAGTTAGGTGTGTTTAGGTGGCAAAGTTATGAAGTCACTTAAAATTTTTTCTTTGATCTTATATGTCTTTACAATACTTTCTACACCACAAATTTATTAGTCTAGAGAATAAAATCAACCAGTCAAATAATAAAAACAATTCACATTTATTTCTCTGGTTTTGATTGACATATAATTTTGTATTGCTGCGGCTAAGTGATCCATCCATACATATGCAAAGGTATAATGATCAAAGAGGGTAATTAGCATTTTCAGCTCCTTAGACTTCTGCTATTTCTTTGTATTGAGAATTCTTGAACTTGGCTCTTCTAATTCTTTTATTGTTTTAAAATTTTGTTTATTATTACTACTATTTTGTTTATTATTATTATTATTATTATTATTATTATTATTATTATTATTATTATTATATCTGTGTATGTGACATGTATGTAGTGTCTGCAGAAGCCAGAAAAGAATGTTAAATTCCTTGAAGCTGGAGTTACAGGAGGTTGTTAAGCTGCACAAGGTGGACATTAGGCACTAAATCTAAGTTCTCCGGAAACGCACTAAGTGCTCTTGACCTCTGAGCCATCTTAGCCTCTTCTAAGTCTTTATAAACAGTAAATTATAGGATAAAGTTAATCAGTTTTGTGTGGAGCACAAGAACTTATTAGTCCTGTATAAATATCCTTTGGCATCAGCTAACCTTTTTCTAAATTGCACTTTCTTACATGTATAAGCAGCCTATATAGAAATCAGAATACACTTAATAATGAACAACTGATAGTATAAAATGAGTGAGGCCCTGCTTCATTAGAGTTTCCTGGCCCCAGGTGGCCAGAGGTCCAGACCCACAGAAGTTCTGCCATAGACCCCCTTAGGCGCCTGCAGCTGATCAAGCCCCCAGAAATGATTCAGACACTTACATTAACTTCATGCTGTTTGGCCTATGGCTCAGGCACATTGCTAGCTAGCTCTTACATTTTAACTCAACCCATTCTCATTAATCTGTCTGCCACATGGCCCGTGGCTTACCTGTGTTCCTTACATGCTTCTTCTTGAGAGGCTGGCTCGGTCTGACTCTGACTTTGGCCTTCCTTTCCTACCTATTCTGATTCCCCACCTACTTTTTCTATGGTGCCTGTCATGGGCCAAAACAACTCCTTTATTTAAAGATTGATATTCACACCATACAGAGGGACATTCCCACATCAAAGCCCTTAAACTTTGTAGCCTGAATTTGAATCCTTGGCTACATGAGCTTGGACTTATATATAACTTAACTGCCCTTGGCCTTTACATTCTGCTCTATGGAATGGTGATCAATTTCTGCATATCTAGTGAGGATGCCACAGTGCTCAATAAAAATGCTGTGCTCAAGACTTGGTTATAAACAGCACTCGGAGGGAATTTTTATCAGTCCAGCCTACCAGCTCCCAATCACAACACAGATTTATTATTAGTTATGAAAGCTCTGCCTGTAACTTAGGCTTGTTTCTAACCAGCTCTTATAAGTTAAACTAATTTACTTCTATAACTTATGTGCTGTCATGTGATGCATGGCTTGTAACCTCATCTCCTACATGTGATGCTTCCTCTCCATCCAGCTAGCAACTTTATATTTTTCTCCTCAGCATTCTCTCTGCCCTGAAAATCCTGACTAAGTACTGGCTATTTAACTTTTTATTAAACCAATAATAGTGACATATCTTCACAAAGTGTAAAGGAATATTCTACATTTCTCCCTTTTTGTCTAAATAAAAAGGAAAGGTTTTAAGCATAATAAACTATAAACATAGCATAATAAACTATAAATAATAAAAATGATTATCAGGTAAGAATTACATTTACAATGTCCAGTACATTTGTATTTGACATATTTGAAGAAAATATTCCATTATTTATTCTATCTTGAGCCCAAAGCTCTGTTCCTAATTTACTTCTATCATAACTGAGGAAAACTGTAACTACAACTACCTATCAGAGACCCCAGAGGAGATGATATTACCTGAATAAATAGGAAGTATAGTACAAGCCACTTCTAAACCTGTAGAAATGGCAGACATATGGCTGCCTAGACAGATTTCTTGGCAATAGTAGGGTATCTAGTCTTTGGCCTACAGGCCTAGAATATCTCACAGACTCTTCTATGAAGCAGGAATTTTGAAAGGCTATCCCACCTAGTCTTGTCAAATTTTATTAGTTACTTTCCTGTGTGTCCTGGTCAATGTCTGGCAGACTTTTCTATAAAGTAGGTATTTTGAAGGACTGTTCTGACTTATCTTGACAAAGTTCAATAGTCTTTCCCCTTTGTGTTCTGCTTTTCCAGTTTGTACAGCATGCTGTCAGCAGTTAAGGGAAGGGCAGGTTCTTGTCCAAGTGGCTACTTTTGTCACATTGAAAGCAAACTCCATATAGAGTTTCTTTGATGCCCATCATCTTCTCTAAAGTAAATTGGTGCTGCCAGGAAAGATATATCTCACTGCCATTGAAAACATTAGGTTATTCAACATCTTAAATGCCATAT
Source organism: Phyllotis vaccarum (assembly GCA_033318265.1). NCBI lineage: Eukaryota > Metazoa > Chordata > Mammalia > Rodentia > Cricetidae > Phyllotis > Phyllotis vaccarum. The sequence continues at coordinate 171,492,239 of JARWLC010000002.1, read as the reverse complement.
TATATAGGTTTTTGAAGTGTTTGAAGACCATTTATCTGTCTAAATATATCTGTTTAACCTTGATAATATACCTAACTATATGACTACAGGTTTGATTACTGTTGATGACTTACTACTAACCTGCATTTCTTTATTATTCTAAATAGTTATAATTATAACTTTCAAGGACTAAAAATTTACATTACGTTGTTAAATGAACTGCACAAGGACAATGCCTTAAACAAGAGTAGATGTGTAGATGCAATATAACAAAAAAACCTTAAATTTGTATCAATATACAAAAAAATCTATACCAATATAAAATATCTGAGATTAATGATCATTAAAAAGTAGACTCAATAATCCACCTTTTTATCACATCATTTTTATACTATACCTCCTACTTTTCTCTGTAGAAAGAGATTCTTGAATCTAATTTCCTTTGTTTAGTTTTGTTTTTACCATCACTAATAACAGTTTGTAACCAATCTCCCTAAACAACAACAAACATGCATAGGCCACCAAATGATCAAAACCTACCCATCTCATCTCTTAGCAATGTGGGTGTTGTGTTCTCTAGACAGCTTTCTTTTATCTGAGGGTGCTGGTATCTTTAAGGGACCATGAGAAAATTAGGATATGGTTAAATCTTGGCCATAATAGTCTGTGAAACTGTACCACCTCAGCCTACAACCTTGAAGCTGTTTTGAATGTAGAACTCCAAGGAAACTGCAAGGTCAGAGGCATTATGAGAGGCAAGATCACCTGGACCACTCATTTTCATTGTTGTCTGGTCCTCTTGCTTTGAAAACACATAAACTTTCAAAGGTAACATACATATCTAGGTTTATTCCTTTAGGTCTGTAGTCAGGATTTTCAGGGGTCTTCCCCAATTAAACTTGATCCTCTTTAACCTTGAATGAATCCACAGCCTTTCATTTTATATGGAAACAAAAGCATAACCTCTTCTCCAATGCAACATTTTGTCTTCCATTTTGAATTTAAGACATTTCAAAAAAAATATATAAGTTGGTTTAATTTAGCAGTTTTCATAATTCATTGTCTTTCAGAAGCTATTGTTCATCCATCAACAATCAATCAAAAAATAAAGGAAAACACAATAGCATGAAAATATAAAGGATGAAGATTTTCTGTGAATTTTCCATCTTTATATGGCTTGTTCTTTCATTTTTATTACTTTATTATTTTGAAACTATTTATTTATTTTAATGACTATTTGTATTCTTTTTTAAAGCCTTCACACATGGTTAAACACACTGAAAACTGTTTAGAAGTTTTCTCCATCTGAACCAGCTTAACGTGTATCTGTAACCTTTTCTGGCTGCATGATCAAAATTTTAAATAGCCACACAGCATAGCTAATGCTTTCTGGTGGCTCAAGTTGGAGTCAGTGTTCAAGAGACATGTCTCTGTATTGTGGTCTGGATGAGGCATTTCAGGACTAGAAAGCCATGTTTAGCTCTGTTTTTGTGTGGTTTGGGCCATTATTATTATTATTATTATTATTATTATTATTATTATTATTATTATCATTATTATTATTACTATTTTAGCTTTCTCAGGTCTTATGTGGAAATATGAGCCTGGACATTTGGAAGCATTTGTAGAAAGTCATTTTTGTCATGCTAGCCTGCTCCCAAATCATGACACAGAGACTTATTACTAATGATGAACACTTGGCTGATAGCTTAGCTTGTTTTTAACTAGCTCTTATAACTTAAACTCATTTCTATTTATCTACATCCTGCCATGTGGCTCCTGACTTTACCTCTCATCCTGCATGTCTTACTTCTTCTGCCTTTGGCTGGTTGACTCTGCCTTCTTCTTTCCAGTGTTTTTTTCTGTTTGGAAAATGCTGCATAGTTATTGGCTGTTTAGCTTTTTATTAACCCAATCACAGTGACATATTTTCACACAATGTAAAGGAATATTTTATAGCAAGCACAGGAATATAGAAATATTAGCATATGATGCAGCTAGAATTTCTGTCTCAAAAAATCAGAACATACCACGTCTTAGTAAACCTGTCCTTTTCATTAGTGTGCTAAGAGGTCTGAGGTCTGTCTACCTGCTATGAAAGCTTTATCACGTAAAAAAATCAAGGTTTTTGTTGTTGTTGTTTCACATTCTTTTGTTATAAATTTATTATTTTTATTAACTTCCAAGAAAGACTAAGAATCATTGAGAAAAAAAAAAACAGCATAAGTTCTTGAAAATTGTGCTTCTGTTCAAAATTTAAGATGCCCTTTCCAAAGTAAACCAATATTTTGTGGTCAGCTCTGAATGGGACTCGATCTATTTTCTTTCATAAAGACAATGTCTGAAATACTTGAAGGGAATTGGAAAAATAGTAAGAAATAATGGGAAGTAAAATTTTCCATGTGTTTGACCCACCAAGGGGGAAAAGTGTCATTTTGTGGCTCAGTAAGCTTTTCTCGATTTGCTATGGTCTGTTCATAAAGCTGTGTGGGCCATGGCCGACTGAGGAAGGGATTTCAATGTGATTTGTATGTTATTTTTTTTCTTTTTAAAATGACTTTTTAAAGAATATTTTTTTTTATTTAAAAAGATTTTTTTCTTGTACACCCCCACTTGCCCCCCCCCTCCTCCAATTCCCTCCCAGTCCTCCCTCAGCCTCTTCCCCACCCCATCCCCTCCATTTATTCCCCAAGGAGAGCAAGGACCCCCCAGTGTAGGTTAGTTCAGTCTAGTGTATCCATTTGAGGTAGGTCAGATTCCTCATCCCAATATTTCTGCTAGGACTCTATTGAACCAATAGTGGAGGGCATGCCTAAACAGGACTTCCCCTATAATCAAAAGAATGACCACCATAAGCGTCATCATGAAGCCTTTATCCAAAAATGAATAGAGGCAGAGGCAGAGATCCATAACTGAGCACCAAATTGAGCTCCTAGTCCAGCTGAAAAGAGAGAGAGAGAGGAGAGAGCATATGAGCAAGGGGATCAGGATCACCAGGAGGAGACCCACAGAGATGGCATGGCTGGCTGGAGCTATTGGGAGCTCACTGAATCAGAAACATCCACTGGGGAGTCTTCAGGAAAAGGAACCAAACCCTGCAAAGGTAGATGACTGTTGGTTACCATGGCAGTATGTGGACCTTGTGTTGTAGGATCAGACTGTGTTCCTGTGCATGAACTGGCATCTTGGAGCCTGTTCCCTACAGAGGAACATCTAACCCAGCTGTAATATTGGGATTTGTATGTTATTTTCAAACCCAGAGAAAGAGAGAGAGAGAGAGATTTAAATCCCAAATATATTTTAAATCCAAAGTAGAACTTTTAAGAAAGTTTAAACATCACAGAAATATTTTTCATAACATGTTTGGGAACGTTAAGTGTTGTTCCTAGGCAAACCCCTCCTCTAAACTTCCCAACCATCTCTCCCTCCACCCCCACCCCCACCAAAGTCAACCTGAATATGATTGAACCATGACCTATTTCTGGTACTTTGTTTGGCTTCTCTGTGTCTTTTCTGTGATGTCACCAGTGACAATTCATATCATTCTCTGATTCATGTGATCTTTACTCTTTGACACAGCTCGCCCCGGAGACCAAGGCTGTCATCCACTGGATTATGGACATTCCTTTTGTGCTCTCTGCCAATCTGCATGGAGGAGACCTTGTGGCCAATTACCCATATGATGAGACAAGGAGCGGTAGGTAGTCCCCTCCTCTCTAAATTACTCAAGGTCTTCAGGTTTAAGTTAAGAGCTACAGCATGATGTCTACACTATTCTCTTTGTGGCTGTTGTTTTCTTCTCTAAACAAATCCTACTCTGCACTCTGAGATGGCCTTCACCTTGCAAGTCTCCTGCTCCAGCCTCCCAAGTGCTGGCTTTATAATAGATGTGCACCACTATGTCCCATACTCTACTAGAGAACCGGCCCATACAATTCATTTATAAGCATCCCTAGCTATTTCACATGGTATTGGCATAGAGAGGTATGTGGCAGAAGCTCGTAATGTTTTTTTGGTTTCGTTTTGTTTTTTAGGTGAAGGCAAACAGGAGCTTAACTAACTCTTAGAGAAAAGAAGGGCAGAGAATGGAAGTCCTAGTACAGTGGTTTTCTTTGAGATGGCCAAGTTGGGGGAGGGATGGAGAGGGAGAGCAATGGAAGAGAGATCTTGTGGAGACATTATGAGGTTAGGGAGAAACCTAGTGTTAGGGAAATGCCCAAGAACTCACAAGGATGTCCCCAGCTAAGATTTCTAGCAGTGGTGGAGAGGGCACCTGAACTAGGCTTCCCCTGTATTCAGATTGGTGATTTCCCTAATTGTCATCGTAGAACCTACATCCAATGACTGATGGAAGCAGATGCAGACACCCACAGCCAAGCACTTGACCAAGATCCTGGAGTTTAACTGAAGAGAGAGAGGAGAGATTATAGGAGCAAGGGGGGGGGGGGAGTCAAGATTATGATGCGAAAAATCATAGTGACAGCTGTCCTGAGCTAGTTGGGAGCTCACACACTCCAGATTGACATCTGGGGAGCCTGCATGAGACCAGACTAAGACCTCTGAATGTGGGTGATAATTGTATGGCTTGAGATGACTATGGGGCCCCTGGCAGTGAGACCAGGACTTATCCTGGATACACAAACTGGCCTTTTAGAGCCCATTCCCTATGGTGGGATGCCTTACTCAACCTTGATGCAGGGACGAGGGGCTTGGTCCTGCCCCAACTTGGTATGCCAGCCTATGTTGACTACCCAAGGGAGACCTCACCCTCTATGAGGAGTTGGTGGGGGGAGGCGGGTGGGGACTGGATTAAGGGGTGGGCAGTGATTGGTATTACAAGGAATACTGATTCTCAATCTCTAGGTCATGACTCCTTTGGGATTCTGTATCAGAAATCATGCATATCAAATATTTACATTACAATGAATCACAATAGCAAAATTACAGTTATGAAGTAGTAATGAAATGATTTTATTTTGTTGGGGGTCACCACAGCATGAGGAACTGTATTGAAGGGTCATAGCACAGGAAGGCTCAGAGTCACTGTGAAGCCAGTCCTGCCCTCCGGTAAAGTGGGTCATATAGTCATTAGGGAGGTTTGTTGTTGGGTCTTATTCACATCTAGCCCCTTATTGGAATGCCCAAATAATTTGCTTTTTTTTTCCTCTTTGGAGTTTTTTTTGGGGGGGGGGCTGCAACATACCTCCTAAATAAATACACATGGAGGCTTATTTTTTCTTATCAATGCCCGGCCTTAGCTTGGCTTGTTTCTAGCCAACTTTTCTTATCTTAAATTATCCTCTGTACCTCTTGCCTCTGGGCTTTTACCTTTCTCTGTTTCCGTATATCTTTTCTTTCCTTCTTATCCCATGTCCGGCTGTGTGGCTGCATGGCTCACCCCTTCTTTTCTCGCTCCTCGATCTTCTCCCCCCACATTGCTCCCCTTTTATTCTCTCTGCCTGCCAGCCCCGCCTATCCTTTCTCCTGCCTTGTCATTGGTCATTAAGCTCTTTATTAGACCCATCAGGGATTTTAGACTGGCACAGTAATACAACTTCACAGAGTGAAGCAAATGTAACATAAAAGTATGTAATATACATCTTTTAATGTTTGTTTTAACGCTTAAGACACTAAAACAAATGTTCGACATCACAAACAGATGTAACACATCTTCAATTGATATTCTACAACATAGATTTATGTCCAACATAGCTTATATTCAGAGGCAACCTCGGATGCCTCACCCTGGCCCTGGGAATCCTGACACATAGTGTGCTCTTACCTTTTGCCCTTGGATTCTTTTCTGCCATTTGACTTTTCCCTACTGTGTTTCCGTTAAGCTTTAGTCAAAGCAAGCAGGAGAGAGAAATTCCTGCTTTGATCCTTGCTTGGAGAACTCAGAAGGATTGGATCTTCGTACAGGATGGTAGTTTTAGGGACCAAAAACTCAGATTTGAAGGAAGCTGGTTTAGATAGCACTGTTAGAAACATCCCGAGATTCTGTGGTTTGCTGTTAGTTGGACAACTCGTCAGCCAGGTCTATTTTATAATACATGAGTGAGATAAAGGGTATCAAAAGAAACACCCGTTCTTCTATAATACATACAGGGAAAGTTTAGAAATATCTGAAATTAAGTGCTGCACACATCTGTGTGTCAATATTTCTTAATGCTCATAAAATTTCTGCTGATAAAATTTTAATATTACTTATTTGTTTTTAAAATTACTTTATTTATCTATCTATCTATCTATCTATCTATCTATCTATCTATCTATTTATTTATTTATTTTGAGACAGATTCTCACATAGCCCAAGTTGGCCCAAAACTCAGTGTGTTGCCAAGGATGACCCTGAACTACTGATCTTTTGCCACTATATCCTAAGCCCTGGTGTCACAGGCACTGTGCCCCACCAGCCAGCATCTTATTAATTAAACAATTTCAATAATGGAAATATTTCTATCTTCTCAGGTCCATCCTTCCGTGGCCTCACCACCTCTCCTTGTGAAGCTTTCAGTAGGCTATGCCCTCTACATGACCTCTCACTCAAGTACTAACCAGGCACCAGCTTCTGAGGCAGGGGCAATCAGGGTGGTATGGCCATAGGCCATTCTGCCTAATCTCGGAGTTTGAGCATACAACCTAAAAATCAAGTGTATGTGTTTGATACTTTCACTTTGATCTTTCCTGGAGACGTTTACCTTTCTAAAAGTTGGACCAACAGGAGCTGAACATACCCTTCAGAAAATAAGCAATACTCTTGGTTGCTTTCCATTTCTCTCATCTTGTGACTTCATTTCCTAGGTACCGCTCATGAATACAGCTCCTGTCCTGACGATGCAATTTTCAAAAGCTTGGCCCGCGCATACTCGTCTTTCAACCCAGTCATGTCTAACCCCAATAGGACTCCCTGCCGTAAGAATGACGATGACAGTAGCTTTGTAGACGGAACAACCAATGGCGGAGCTTGGTACAGTGTACCAGGTGGTGAGTTTCCCATTTGCTCTCTGGTTGTGTGAACTTGGCTTCCTGTAATTACTACGTAGACTCAGAAAGTAACTTCCATCTGGAGAATTTTCATATGTTAAAAAGCAGATAGAGCTTAACAGCTGTCTCAGTGAAGTGATTGCTATATAGTATTTTGTTTTTATTAATTTAAACACCGAAGTACTAATGTCTGAAGGTGTACACTGGGAGAATAGAAACTTAATCTTGGTAACTGGCCACATTTCAAATTCAGCCTTCGACAGTAAGAGAGCATCCTTATACTAGGCGACCCATGCCTTTCCTTGTAAGCAAACGTGTATTTTACAGGCTATGCAGCAGTCTTTAGCATACTTTGTGCAGGCTCTGCATGAGAATGGCCTCCATAAGCTCATATATTTGAATGCTTTGCTTCCCAGTTGATGGGACTGTTGGGTCACACTTTCCCCCACAGCTGAGGCAGCCTTTGGGACCTTCCCTGTACTGCTGCAGACTCTGCAGAACTTGTGTTTATGGAATTTCTAGCTACTAAGAAATGTGTAAACTCAACCAGAGATAAAGAACAAAATATAAATATAAAGTAATTGATAATTTAAGAAATATTCTCTATGATTTAGTTGGCAACAAAACAGGGAGGGGAGAGAGAGAGAGAGAGAGAGAAGAGAGAGAGAGAGAGAGAGAGAGAGAGAGAGAGAGAGAGAGAATTTAAGCTCTGATTTACTGTGTCCTAAGAAAATGCTTGTTTTCTCTTGCTTGTTTGTCTTCTGTTTCCACTTATATTTTGCGTTTGGACAGATAAGATCTGTCAACGCCTTTCTCTGTAAGTTGGAAAGTATGGTTTATATAAGATTAGGATTTAGAGTGTGCAACAAATACATCTGGCAGAGAGTAATATGTCTTAATTTTATATTGGAAAGCAACTTTGTACTTCAACCCCAAACTGGTTTTATTCACAGTATAGGGAGTTGGCATAACCTGGAGTCGCCTGAGAAGAGAATCTCAACCGAGGGACTGTCTAGATGGCTCTCACCCATAGGCATGTCTGTGGGGGATTGTCTTGATTGTTCTTTGATGTGGGAAGATCCAGCTGTTTGGGGCAGCACTATTCCCAAGACGGGAATCCTGAGCTAGGCAAGACAGGAGAAAACTGAGAGCCAGCAGGCATCCAGGGTGGATTTGGCTAGACTTAAAAGAGAATTTTTCAGTGATTTCTTTGGAACAAACTAAATATGCAAGCTATGCAACACCTGCATATGTAACACCTGCATATGCATATGGACTAATGTGTATTAATAAGGGGCTAGTAATACTCATAGTAAACAGAGTGATGCAGTAGTCAGTCATTATGTGCCACAGTGAACATCCAGTGAAAGCATGGCTTTCTTTAGCTCTCTGTCATCATTGTATTTCTATTGCCATGACAAATAAGCTGGCCATGAGCAGCAGAGGGGACAATTTCATACTGCAGCCCACCATTGTGGGGAGTTCAGGCAGGAGCTACAGTATTATTTCCCCAGTTAGGAGCAGAGAGGGGCACTCTGAAAAGAGCCCAAATTATAAGAGGCAGGAAGGACATCTCCTTTAGAGAAGAGAGTCATCTTGGACTGCTCCATTGTTTCTGGGCTGCCAAGAAGGATTGAAGGTGTGACCTTCCAAGCCATGTACCTCTTAATCAGCCATTCTCCAAGAAGTGGAGGTGGGGTGGTGACAATTGTCAACTCTTAGCAGCCAACAGAGTAATTTGAAGTACTGAAAATCAATCTCGTGGGCAACAACATCCCCAGTGAATTTGAATGATAATCTAATTAAAATTATTCTGAGTAAATTATTCTGAGTATTAAATCTCCTCTGTGGTCTAGTTTGCAGTATAATTAACATTATGTCTAATACAAAGTAGATATGCCGTGTCTATTGAATTTATATATATATAAATTTATATATACATAAATATATTAATATATATAATATAATATAATGTATAAATATAATAATTTATATATATATATAAATTATGAGCCCTAATCCCTCAGGAATACACTTTGTTGTTGTTTGGTTTAGGAAAGAGTAGCATGCCATGCCACCTCCTTTGGCTCTTCAAGTTCCTGCCTCATAGGAAGGCACCTCAGAGGGATGCACATTTCTTTACTGGATTAAGGAATACATCTTTCAGCCTGACTTTCCTGAAGTCTATTGAGCACTGTGGTGTGTGGATGACAACTGCTTTTGCTCCCATCCCACCACATAGATGTTTTATATTAAATAATCATGTAAGACAAGAGTTTGTGCTTTTACAAGAGTCTCCGAAGCATGCTTTTGGTTCCCCTATGGGAGGACATTTCCATGCAGAGTCTTACAGGGTCTGTCTTTGACTTAAGCTCTTAGGCAACCAGGACAGCATGTGTAGAGTTGTTGCCACTATGTGTACATATTTTTTTCTCCGTTTGGTGATTGTGCAGGAATGCAAGACTTCAATTACCTGAGCAGCAACTGCTTTGAGATCACTGTGGAACTCAGCTGTGAGAAGTTCCCACCCGAAGAGACTCTCAAAAGCTATTGGGAAGACAACAAAAATTCCCTCATCAGCTACCTGGAGCAGGTAAACCAGTAGTACCCAGCATCAGCTGCTGGAGCAGTCTTTAGCCCTATAGTATGTTCTGCTCAGAGGGGTCCATTGGAATGGAGATGCCATTATAGGAAACCGGTGTCTGTATTGTCTCAATGAGACATCTATGTACCATAGTTTTTATGGTCCATAACTGCTCGCTGATTACACTGGAGAACTGTCAAATGAGACGTTCTTAGTTTCCTTTATTCATACTGTGCCAAGCAAGGATGATCTTAAGACATTCTCTTAGCTCATCACCTTGGGCCTTTGACGTGTCCCAGGCAGGGCCTGGATTTGAGTGAGGTGACTGAGTCATGCAGGTGTAGGACTGATACCTGAGTGAGTCTCCTGGATTTTTGTGCTCCGAATGCTTCACTCATCTTTAACTAGATTCAGCTGGATCTCAGGCGATGAGTTAGTGAGACCTTAGCATTTTTCAGGCACTGTTATAAATGCCTTAAATGTAATAATTATGTAGCAGATTCCTGCAGCAATTCTGTGACTCACGTGAGATCGAAACCACCACTCTCTTCCATGAATTAGACAAAGAGTTTGAGACCACAGAGGCTGATCAGCTTTGGTCTTAGGTTATGTACTTAAAGACTCAAATCCAGGAAGTCCTGTCCTGGAATTGTCCTGCTTTAACAGTCTCTCAAGACAGAAGTCTTTGTCAGAATCACCAACATACCCATTGCAATATGTTGGTACAAAATTTCAGGGCATCTCAGTCTGTCAAAATGAAATCAGTTACCGACTCAGACTGGCTTTTCTTTCCTATCCCTTCTATACTATATACAGATGCTGGTACCAGGGAGTAATAGCGGACTGATCAATGACATCATTCCATGTCCACAGTGTCTCAACTGTCTTCAAAGTCTATTCTCCGTGTGGCCATTTTCATCTGTGGTCCACTAGATAATGTTTATTTCACCACCTCCCCCTAGACAGTCTAGACTAATCAAACTAATTCAATATAAACAAATTTAGCTATTGTTCTAGATTTATTTTTGTGGCTTAGGAGAGAGAGAGAGAGAGAGAGAGAGAGAGAGAGAGAGAGAGAGAGAGAGAGAGAGAGAGAGAGAGAGAGAGAGTTCTTAGGTGAAGCAGGTACTCATGTTCTCAGTCAAGAGCAGAGGGAATGCATGCATCTGCATGTGGCTCGGCTTCTCTGCTCCACAGATTCTGGGACCCAAACCTACAGGATGGAGTTTCTCACTTTCAGCCTGGGATGGACTTCTTACATCAATATAATTAATCAATATAATCCAGAAAATCTGGCCGAGTTGTGCCCATAGGCCACCCTGATCCAGGCAATTTCTCATTAAGAGTCTTCCCAGGTGATCCTACAATGTATCAAGTTGACAACTGACACTAATAAGCATAGTGATTTATGAACATAAGTACATATGGAAATGCACACTTAAAACTAGTGCTATTTTTGTTTGCTTGTTTCATTCAAGGTCTTATGTAGCTCTGGCTATCCTGAAACCTATTGTGTAGACCAGGCTGGCCTGAAACTCAAGAGATCTGTCTGCCTCTACCTCTGCCTCCCAATCGCTAGGATTAAAAGTGTGCACCAATATGCTCTAAAACCGATGGTTTTTAAAGAACATTTTTAGGGATTATTTGACACGTGCCAGGTAGTCATATTATACCTTATCAAAGGGGATTCGTAAAATAAATTCATCAATGATGGATTTGAGTAAAGAGCACCTATTTTATAAGTTGTTTTTTAAAGAGAACAAAATAGTAATCTTCTGATGCATGTAAACACTAATGTTTTGGGGTAAGTAAAATTTGAGAATAGTGAGCCATATTGCCTTTAGGATAACTTTATTAGGAATTCCTGCAGAAAGTTTTGAGGGGAGCTGTTTTTCTGAGGTCAAAAATCAACTGTTTCATTGTCTTTTATTATGTATTTGTTTATTTTGGTAGAAGAAGTCAGATGGGCTTCTCCACTTAGATATCAAAGGGTGTTTTTCTGATAAAATATTTAGACTTTATTTGCCAACCTCCCCCCTCCCCCAAAAGTATAAAGCTACTTTTATGTCTCAGGAACCATAAGAGGTGTCAGTTTCAGGGAGCTTCCTTCAGAAGGGTCTAAAGTAGTGGGGCTGTAAACATGAGTACCTAATCAGGAGAGGCTGTGGATACTGGCATAAGGACAAACAAGTGGTTGGGCACATAAGGCGTCTTCACTCAGTCCTAGGGCTTTAGAAAAAGCCTCTTGGAGCTGTGTTTAGGATTGCCTGTGGTTACTACCAATAAAACCGTCCCCTAAACAACAGCAGTTAAAAGACAGGTTCTGCTGATGCTCAGCTCATCTCTTCCGAAAAAGTATAATTCCAAGCTAAATCAAACGTAAATCCACTCTACTGGGAAAGAGAATACTGGCCTTTTCAATGATGAGTCCTCTGAACCAAAAAACGGAAGGATGGAGTCACGTGGTGCTGTTTCAGGGCAGTTGGAAGGAGAATTTCTCAGATCTGACATTGGTGCTGTGCTACAAGCTCTGTAGAAATAGGTCTTCCTGACAAAAGCACCCAGGCTGCACCGTGGGAAGCTCCAGCTTAGGAATCACAGGGATGAAAGCCCATGGAGACCGCCATCAGCTCTATCCCGCAATCGAATTCTCTACAATGGTGCTGATTAGGGATTGAACACCAGGGCCTAAATTCTAAGTGGGGCCTCTGTTCCCACCTCCTGCCAAATAGGTGATTAGGTCTAGTTCTTGTCGCTGGTGCAGAGGACATCTCCTGTGGAGTTTTAACTGGGATGTTTGCAGGAACTAGAATTGTAAAGCTAATTAGAGTCAATGGCTCCTTAGGAAAAGCTCCCCATTCAATAGTTTTGGAATAGCCTAGATCTAAAAAATTCTCAAGGAATCTGTCAGACTGCTTCATAAAGCACTCAAATCAAAAACATCTAAGGATCCTGTTAAGTGATTAGTTCCTGCCCTGTCCTGGACTTCAGAACTTGTAGTGTGCAAGCAATTTGGGTGACTGACACCACAGAGGTGTTTAAATAATGACTGACTTTAGGAATACCGTCCGCCCCCCCCCCCCCCCCCCCCCCCCGCCTTTGTATCCTGGAAAATGGAAACGTCCTGAAGAAGTCTGGGGAGAGATTACCACAGGAGGAAACAAGAGTATTACAGCAGCTTCTTCAAGCCTCAGTGAAATCTAAGCTTCATGGTTTTCTTCGTAAAAGCTATAAAATGATAGAAGTTTATAGTCTAAACTACTGTCTACGCAGTTATGACGACTTGCGACGTTTCTGGTTATTTATTGCTACAGCAAGAGTTTTCAAATAGAAAACTTTCTACAACAGAAAAAATAATAAAATTTAAAGAATAGTAAAACATTGACATTTCAGAAAAATTACTCATTATTGATATATAAGAAGATGTTTAGGGGCAGAAGGGTGTGCTGACCTGGCCTGGACAGAGAGTTCTGGGACTGAAAGGCACACATATCCAGAGAAAAACAAGTGTTCAATGTCATCTTCAGCTTTTGAGATTAGAGAGACAGTTTAGCAGTTACAACAGAGGCTCCAGGTGCAGTACCAACATGGCAGCTCACAACTGCAAAAATTTACACACACACACACACACACACACACACACACACACACACACACACTCAATAAGTCTAAAATGGTTAAAGGTATTTATTATTTAAATATATAGTTCACTGCATATTCTAAGTCCTAAGTGTTTCGCACAAATAGAAAAAGTCATTAACTTCAACTCAGCTATTTGTATCTAATACAGACAAGTCACATGTTTTTTCTGTGGTGATTACATAATTTACTTTTCAATGATAAGAGAATTGAAAAGTTTCATTTTCTTGAAGCTTCACAAAAGCCTGTGTTGTCAAAATTATAGTATCTGAAGATGGACAAAGTAATCCTTGGTAAGCAATCCTTCTTTCCCAACTAGGGTCATTTTGAATTTTATTCATCAGTCCTTAGCAAAGATCCCCCATCCCTGCAGGAAACTTCAGATTTGTGATGTGTATATGGTTTTCTTAGGTCTGTGGTCTGTCTATTCCTCTCCTCTCTGCTCTGTCACATCAGGAATGACTCACTCACCTTTCCGTTCAGAAACCAATCCCAACATGCTTTCTGCCTCCAAGTGAATGGTTTTCAGTATTTTAGTTTTGATTGGCTGGTCCAGAAACAAAAACGTAAGAGATTCTCTAGGCCCTAATCAAAAATTTAAGACATATTTTTTTCTCTTCTCACTAAGCTAGTTGCCATCAAAATGGTCATTCATTGTTTCTGACATATACAGCTTTAAAAGAAAAATTAGAAATTGCCCTTAGAGGATTAAAATTATATGCTGTCTTTTAGAACTTCAGAAATTTTTTAAAAATGCAAAAATTATTATAGAGATTCAGGGCATCTCACTGAAAAAGCATCCATACGTGCCAAGTTTACTCCTCAATACTAAAGGGGATGCCTGGGATTTACTCTATGCTTCCTAGGGAAATATTTAAATATCTCAGGAACAAAGGGAATTTTATTTGTTTGTTTGAGACAAGCTCTCATGTATCCCAAGCTGACCTTTACATTTCAAAGATGACCTAAGCTGGTCCTTCAGCCTCCACCTCTTTCTACCTGGGATTACAGGTGTGTACTCATGCCCAGGATATGCAGTGTTGGGGACTGGACATAGGGTTTCAGACATTAAGATATCAAATGTAATAAAGGAATTGCATATGATACCAAGGAAGGTGTACTGTCAACAGGTTTGAATTGGTCTGGGAAGATGGAAGTTGGTGAAATATCTGTTGGGCAAGCATGATGCTCCCACTTTGGCTCTTCCGTGTAAAAGGCAACATTGGCACCAGTGGTAACCCCAGTGCTGGGACAAAACAGACAGGATGATCCCCAGAGTTCACTGTAGTCAACAAGGGAGTTGCACCATTCAGTGAGAAATTCTATCTCAAAATAAAAGGTTGAACGTGTAGGAAAAAGACACTTGACATGGACCCCTACCCTCCACAGGATGTGTGTTTGCACACATGCATCTGTACACATACATGAGAATATAGGCTTAGATAAGCCATCTTATAAAGCTTATAAAAGAGATTTTTTTTGGTAGCTCAGACCGAACTAATTAATTGCTGACTTAATTCAGAGGGATTATTCTCCCTAGAAGCCCTTTCCTTTCCATCCTTAATTGGTATCCGAGTTTCAGTCTTTGAGTTCACCGATCTATCATGACCTTATTTGCAGTCAAAACGGTATTGTTAATGAGCTTGATGCAAAGGTAGACAGAGCTCACATTTCCCCTCCCAGCTCAGCTCACATTAATCGGCTGTGATACAGTTGTCTACTACTTAGCACTATAAAAGATTTGTATAGAAAACCCTGTTTGTAAGAGAGAGACTATACTAAAATATGCAGAGGCCAAATACAACAGGCTTTTGGTTATTCAGAACATCCTTCACAGTCTTTGACACAGAACATGAAGTTTATTCCCAGAAGCCGACTTCTCATTTGTTTGAGAAAAAGCTCAGAAAAAAAAATGCACCTAAACCTGCCTGTTCTGTTTCTTAAACAACGAGGATCTACAATGTATTCCCCGAAAACAAGGCGATGCTTGACATGCAGCATATTTTAAAGCCATTTCTATTATGAATTTTTTTGGTTATTGTCACAGATACACCGAGGAGTTAAGGGATTTGTCCGTGACCTTCAAGGTAACCCAATTGCCAACGCAACCATCTCCGTGGATGGAATAGATCACGATGTCACTTCGGGTGGGTATTTTTTTTTTTTTTAATATTGTCTTGGTTTTATTTGGAGGCAAGCAGTATTAAAATAAACACAATTACAAATTATCATAATTATAATTTGCGTACTAATTCTAACCATAGCAGTTAACGGGCTTATTTGCCGTTTCACCTACTGAACCCCAATTCCATATTGTACTGTGAGAGTAAATAGTGAAACCCAGAACGTCTGAGACACGTAAAAATGTCGAGCCAGCAGGTGGCGCCCTTTCCCCAGAGTGAGGCCGTCTTATGTCTGCAGCTCTGCCCTATTGTTGGGAGCTGTGGAGGTGCATCTGAGTCTCTCATATGCGTTTTTATTAAGCTCATCTTACTGTAACCATCATCCACTGGGATCCTTCGACCAAATAACAAAGACAGGAACAAGAATATGCTTCTTGACCCTTAGAATTATTTATCCTTTATTATTTTTCAAAGCCCTATTGTCCTGTACAATTTATTTATACATTTATTCAGCAACATTCATCACTATCCCACCAAGTCTCAGGGAAGCTTTTTCAGCCAGGGTTCTAGAAGCTATGTCAGCAGCCTACTCCTCTGCACCCCTAGCAAGGGTAGGGCCCAAGCCCCATGACACTTTTTCTGTTAACTCCGGAAATTTTCTACCACGCAAAAATCTGGGGGAGATCTAATCTAGGGAATAATTTTTAGAAAGGAATGAAACAGACAATTTGCATCACGGCTCTGATGGGAAGTTTCCTCTAATAAAGCATTGCAGCTCTGAAGGGAAATCCTCAATTCTCTCATTGCCGCTCTAAGGGGAGAGCTTTTCCTTATGTAAGTGTTATAGCTCTGAAGGGAAAGATATCCTGGCAGTCAGGAGCAAAGGAGTACCACAAAGTCACCTCGTGACAAACCTCACACAGACATTTATCGGGAGAGACCCAAGAGGGTGGTTGCTTCTGCTCTGGTGAGAAGCAGCAGGGAACCTAGAAGTAGACAAGCTTATCAAGGGTTTTGGAAGGAAGAGTTTTTCAGGGTGATTTCTAGGGTGAGGGTTGGTGAGACTTCAAGTCCTCAACTTGAGGCAAGCCCAGGGATTGGTGGGGTTTGTAGTGGGATTCAGGAGTTATTTAGGGAAATTTTTATCAGTGAGTGATTATATAACTCCTTAATAAATATTAATCCTTTATATAATATATTACAAAGCAGTAATTCTACAATAGGGTTTGGTGGGTTTTCAAACCTGGAGCTGAGCTCAGGTCTTTAACATATGACTTGAGGCTAAGGGTATATGGAGAAACTAGAAATGAACCCTAACATAGAAAGAGTGTTGTCCTGGAGGCCCAGAGATGCTTCAAGAGGGAGAGAGAGAGGAGTTAAAGATGCCCAGTAAGATTGCCCTTGTGAGTGAATCATTGGATATGGCTGCAGCATGGAGACCCTTGACCAAATCTCTATCCACAAAGTGATTGGTGTGAGTAGAGTTAGTTGATCCAGGCAAGATTAGGGAGAGCGCCTTGAGTGGTGGAAAATATTGACATTTTAGTGGATTTTTTTCTGTAAAGCAAAATGATAAATAGATTACTAACAAAAGGGAGATGCTGTACACGCAGGAAGACAGGGACTTAGGGAATTTTTTTCAAATGATAAAATAACTTATAGAGCACCAACTGAGAGTGAGGATGAGGGGGATGTGTTAAAGGGCAGGCAAAATGGAGAGTGTAAACTTCCCAGAAGGACCTTTGTTACTCAAAGTGGGGATCCTATAGAGGCTGCAGTGTGACCCTGGGGTTAGGGATGCAGAATCCAAGGCCTGACCTCTGAGCTAGTCAATCAGATCTTGTATTTTACCACCTTCCCTGTTTGATTAACATGTACCCGGGTATGAGAGAAACCATGTAGAAAATGTGAGTTTATTTCGTGAGGAAGGCATGGAAGAAAGCTACCATCATCTGCCTGAGCAAGGATGGTGTTCAGAGACTGGAACTGGTCACCATCAGTGTTTGCTCAAGCTTCTTACAGCAATATTGGTATAGGCAGAGTATAGAGTGGAAAATATCCAAGGCTGGTAGTTTGCCATAGGTCTTAGGCCAAGAGAGAAAGACAGATAAATGAAGGTCTATGCATGAGCTCAATGTAAGGGGCAATGGGAACCAGCCTAGGTTCATAAGAAACCTAGAGGAGGGGAAGTGATTGAATCATAGCTCTGTTCCAAATGTAATTCCTGAATGGTGCAGCAGAATGCTACAAGCAGACTTGTAAATCTTTAGAACTTGAAATTACTAACAAGGACCCGGGGCTTCTAACGAGGTCACCTTGGGGCTATGTTTTGTGAAACATTGATCTAGAAGCTTCTTGGAACCTGAGCTCTTTATCTGGTAAGAGTACAGTGCTCAGGTGGCATTTACCATTTGAGGGCTTTATGCTTCTCACCCATGCTACTCCCGATGTGTCCAGAAGATTCATATATGATAAGGTTTATTAAATATTTAGCATGGGTGTCTTTGATCTAGCTCTAAGATGTAAGGCTTGTGGGGAGATATTTGCACCCCCTCCCGGATTTCATCAGGGTAGGGACTCAATGAAAGTCAACCCAGTTAACTAGGTCCTTAGTTGACTACCCTTTCACATATGTGCTTGGCTCTGATGTTATTTCCTGCAGCTAAGGATGGGGATTACTGGCGATTGCTTGCACCTGGAAACTACAAACTTACAGCCTCAGCTCCTGGCTACCTGGCAATAACCAAGAAAGTGGCGGTTCCTTCCAGCCCTGCTGTTGGGGTAAGTAGTCATGAAAATAGCTGAGACTATAAACATCCTTAATTGAATGATAACTCAACACTTGCTACTATCAAATATACTTAAGACATTTATATTTAATCTTTACTCTAGCCCTACAAGGTAGGCACCATTATTGTCCCCATTTAACAGATGAGAAAACTGATGTCTAATAAAGTTGGGTGACTTGAACATGGTCTCTGGCTTCTGGAAAAATCTTATAAGAACACAAAACAATATGTAAATATTAATTTTAATCTTTTGATTTGGATTTCACTATAAATGGAATTCTGTTCCTATTATCTTTTCACCTGTAACATCCAGCACAGTACCTAACTCAATCTATATTAGGAAAAAATGCCAGTAAGATAATTTTAGGCATTACCTAAATATCTGTTAAAAATACATGATGAGAGAGATGACTCACCAGGAAAGCACTTGATTTTCAAGCGTATGTACCAGAGTTGAATCCCCAAACCTGAGAGAGTGTCCCACACACATGATAGCCACCTGGGATCCATACCCAGCAGACATGGCAACCTACCTGAAATCCATTGCTTAAAAAGAAGAAATGGAGGACCCTCGGCAAGCTGCCAACTAGACTAACACATCAGTTAACTCTGAATCCTGCATTAGTGAATAAGGTGGAGAGCAACAGAAGACTTCGGATGTCAACTTCAGGACTGTATGGTAGCCTGCAGAATTTCTAAATTAACTGAGGAAACTTCATTGTAAGTTCGTTTATACACCAGGGATTTATGCATCTGAGCACATAAGCACTTGTCCACACATGAAGCACATTGCATATGAACACATATGAGCCCACAAGCACACATGCACACAAACAACACATACAGGAATACAGAAAAGAAAAAAAAAACATAGCGAGCTGAATACTTCAAAAAGTACTCCCCCTTTTACTTTCATGTATTCATGGTGTTTATGTGGCAGGGCAGGATGGAGGAAGTGAGCGTTCAAATGTGTGTGTGTTCAAGGAGATCCTCAAAGTGGACACGAGTGTCCTCAGTTGCTCTTCATTTTATTACCTGAGGCAGTGTCTCTCACTGAACTGGAGCCTGCCAATTTTGGTCATTCTAGCTCAACATCTTCCCAAGAGTGTCCATCTCCCAATGCTGGGATTATAGGCAGTCTCCACACCTGTTTGGTTTTGTGTGGACTCCTGGGATCTGGACAGTTTTCATGCTTGCATAGCTAGTATTGTATGCACTGAGTCATCTCCCCAGCACATCACGAAGTGTTTTGATAGGAAGATGATGGGAGTATCAGCGCTTCTCTGGGACCAAAATTTCACTACCATTTTACATTTTGTGACAGAAACCATAAGATAGCCTGTAGAATTCCAATAAAAAGACTCGCTTGAGGGAACCTCACTGTAATTTTGTTTATATAACAGAATTTCAGAGCGTGTGTGTGTGTGTGTGTGTGTGTGTGTGTGTGTGTGTGTGTGTGTGTGTGTGTGTATGCTGTGTTTATGTGTGTGTTTGCTATGTGGTGGTGCATTCATGTTACTATTCCTCAGACTTTCTGAGCAACAGCTCTAACTACTTAGGTGCCCTCCCACCTCCAAACACTTATTTCTCACAACCAAAAATCTTGTGTTTTAACAATGATTTATTAAATCTGGTTGCATGTATATGTACATGAGGCTGTGTACTATGAAAGGAAGTAGATTTGATTAGTGAAACCTAGAGGCAAGGCTGGAAAAGGTTCAACTCTTTTTTACGTAGCCCAAGGTTGTAGTGAGTGTCATCTTACACCCAAACAAGCAGGTGCTGGAGTAGGCATGCCAGGACACTTAGTTCCATGCAGGATGGGAGATAGAGAGAGGAGGACTGGTAAGGATTGTGACCGGATTAGCATTGTATATGTGCAGGTTCTCCACAGACTAGAATGAGGCTCCCCTGTTCACCAGGATGGCCACTTTCGATGTGTGCTTTTAAGAGTCTCTTGAACAAATTTATTATCTGAAAAGCAGCACTTTGTATCTGAGTCATCAACACATTGAACTGTAGTCTGGTTCAAACCCCAACCAGGACGAAATTTAAGGCTGACAGGCAGAGCTCATGAGGTAATGGACTAGCCCCAAAGGGGAAAGACTAGGCATAGATTTTACAAAACTATAGCTGTTTTGAAGCCATTAGATTTAAGCACATTCTAAGCAGAACTGACTTCTGAATTCTGTTCCTATAAAAGTATGTTTCCTTCATTACAAAAAAAAAAAAAAAAACTCCTTTAATTCAAGTGGCTAGATTGAATTTATTACACTGTATAAGCCATAAACTGCCTTTTTAATTATATAGGCAATTTGATATCAATATGTTATGGTTTTTCTCTTCAGGTTGACTTTGAGCTGGAGTCTTTCTCTGAAAGGAAAGAGGAAGAGAAGGAAGAATTGATGGAGTGGTGGAAGATGATGTCGGAAACTTTAAATTTTTAAGAAAGGCTTCTAATTGCGTTAATCTATCTATATAATG
Source organism: Phyllotis vaccarum (assembly GCA_033318265.1). Classification (NCBI taxonomy): domain Eukaryota; kingdom Metazoa; phylum Chordata; class Mammalia; order Rodentia; family Cricetidae; genus Phyllotis; species Phyllotis vaccarum. The sequence goes on along the minus strand of JARWLC010000002.1, from coordinate 171,471,654 downwards.
TAGTAAGATGCAATGTAGCTTTTTAATTTTAGATTTGTGCAGTTAATATTTAACACTAGTTTATTTTTAATCATTTAAGTAGTAACTGATATTACTTAAATATACTCAGACAAAAGCATAAGGTCTTGATCTATGTCATTTCCCCATTAGCATTCATTTCTCCCACATAGCTTTAAAATATAGCTCTTTCAATGGGATTGGTGACAATGTCCCTAAAGGGATCCCCCGAGAATGCCAACTGATGGAGTCTGGAGTTGGGAACACTGTACTGTAAGAATCACATAGTTTCATATAAGTTGACATTAGTCTCTTGTGCTGACTCGCTTGTATACGCATGATCCTGTTAATGCGCTTCTGCTGGGAAGAAGATGTACGTGTTTCAAAGTGGCTTTGAAGAGAATGAAAACCTGCTTCTGGCTTGTACTTTAAAGAATGGTATTGTTTTATTAGTCAGCCTGTTAATGCCACTTCAGTGTTTGGGGTTTTGTCTTGATTGCAGATTGGCCCAGAATTGCATTCTGAATGAATAAAGGATAAAAGAAAAATCCATGGTGTTCATTTTCTTTATGATTTTATTTTATGTCTGATGCTGTGGTTTCACGGTGACAAAAGTATTTCCTTCACACAGGCTTCTTGTTTATTTAACTCTTACAATGAAAAAAAAATCATGCCAAGTAGTGTGCAGGCTTTGAGCGCAAGGTTCTGACTCCGTGGAGTTTAACAAAAGAGATTTTATTTTTATACTTAACAATGTGTATACGTATGTGTCTGTGTGTGGGTTTGTGCACCTGAGTGGCTTTCAAAGGTCAGAAGAGGGTTTCAGGTTCCCTGGTGCTTGGCTTACAGGTAGCTGTTGGCCTCTCAGCACAGGCTCTGGGGAGTGACTGCTTCTCCCCAGAGCAATAAGCACTTTTCATGGCTAAGCCATCACTGGGCCCCCGGATTCTATTGATCATAATAGATAAGCTGTGGACACAGACTTCAAATAAACACATATACAGTTATTGTGTAAATGCGTGTTATTATGAGGGAAAGGAAAGAACGTGGAGAAAGGAATGACTGAACATCCTAGATGAGATTAGAACCTAGACTTACAATATGTGAGAGCAATGTAGAGACCTAGTACAGGGATGTGCACATGTTCATGTGTTCTGCTGCTGGCAGTTGTGGTGTGGTTGACTAATGCTCCAGGTAGAAGGGTTGTTAAAATGACAGTCACTATTATGGTAATAACACCAAGAGGCTTAAATAAAATGAAGGTGCATTTAATGCTTATTAAATAGTTCTGAACTGAGCAGAAGACAAAAATGAGGTAGCTTATTCTTTAGAAATGTCACGTTATGCATACAGTGTTAACCTCCCTACCCATACCCATCAACACCTGAGGCAGGTGGGAAAGCAGGTTCTGAGGTCATAAGAGCAAGAAAGCTGCCCCTGTCCTTCACCAGCTGCAACAGTTGTGAGAGCAGGCCCTGAACCTCACATGGGCAGCACATTAGCCAACCCCTCTGGTGGAAATGTGGATGAGTCAACCCTGAGAACATGAAAGCAGGAAAACTGGCACCACCCCTTGCTCATAGAGACAAGGGTGAACTCACTAGGCAATGCAGGAGAGCTCCTCACTCTGGTGGTGAAGACAGGGAAGAATTGGTGGGCAGATCAATCCTGTAACAATGCAGGCCAAGAACCAGGGTTATAAGTTGGCCCACCTCAGCATCCATCTATCTGTGATCGGCTGAAGCATGTGGTGGGAATGGTCCTGCAGACCCAAAACTGCAGGATCTCCACAACACAGGGCAACAACAGGATAACCATGAGGAGTTCTAGTGAGGGCCCAGCATCAATAATGTTCCGGAATCCAGAGGTCTTAAACCAGACCAACGCTTCTGCAATGAACACTTGTAAGTAAAGATTCATGGATAAAAGAGTTTACTACATGACTCACACTGCATCACACTACAGCTTCTATGTCGAGATTAATGATTTTTTTCTTCTGGAATTTTATTTTATTTTAATTTGGGGGTTTTGCAAAGGCAGAGGGTAGATACGAAGAGATGGGGAAATGAATGGGATGGAGGGGCATGATGTGAAAGGCACAAAAGATAACAAAAATAACAGAAAAAAAGTCAATTCTCCAGAAAAGAAGTGTACAGCATATTTTTATTCATATTAACTTTCTAATTCCACTGTTCGCTTCTTTCTACTTCCCACTTCTTTTCAGCTTTATGTTCTCATTGTTACCTCTGAATTTTGGTCGCTTTAACCTGCTGAGTCTAATTAGTTCAGCCCATATACACACGGAGATGGGGCCATCCAAGGGAGATGGGCAACTCACCAGGAGCCACGCGCTCCTCAGGGTCCTTAGCAGGGGCGGAGGACTGGATGCTCTTCCCTCATCCAAGGCCCACTGCTTGATCCTGAGGAAGTCTCACGCATGCAACCCGTGAGTCCTCAGTTCCGTCATGTGCCCAGACAGTTTGGCCCCTGCCCTCCCTGATGTCTGATTCTTACAGTCTTCCTTCTCTTCTGGGATCTTTCCTGTGCCTTGTGGTACAGATGTCCTGTGTTTAGACAGACATTTTTATAGCTCACTGTTGCGCTGAGGGTTGAAAACATTCCTTGTAACAAGCTTTCTTGTTAGACTATCTTTGGACTACCAGCTCACAAATAATGTCCTGGAGACTTATTTATTAATTATGGAAAGCTTGGTTGGTCTTAGCTTAGTCTTTTTTTCCAATGAGCTCTTTTAACTTCATTAACTTGTCTTTTAAAATCTATGTTCTGCCACAGGGCTTGGTTACCTCTTCTTAGTACAGCACGTCTGACTTCCTCTGAGTCTGCTGGAGAAGTCTGTCTACATCCATCTTCCCAGGTTTTTTCTCTGCCTGGAAGGCCTGCCTATTTTCTTTTGCCTATCTCTGTTGTTCATTTAGTTCTTCATTAATCCAATCAGAAGGTGCCCTAGGCAGAGAAACATCTTTACAGTATGCACAAATATTCCAAAACAATTCCTGGGCTTGGAATTGATTCTATATTGTGGGGAAAAAAAAAATCTTCCTTCTTTTCTATTTCTTTTTTGTTGTTCTTCATGGTCCTGATTTTTCTCTCTCTTGAATTCTTTTTTTCATTCACTCTCCAGACCTAGGATAGAGGGGGCTCCACCCTGCATACCTGCATATCTGCATTACCTGCAATTCCCTCTGCTCCTTTCAGAAGGAGAAAAGCATAGAATTAACTGAACTCATTTCTTTGTCTACAGGTGACATGCTAATTCTGCTCACATTTGCATGATTAGTCATGTAGCCTTGCCTAGCTAAACCAAATGCAGGAAATACATGAAGAAACATCCATCTCTGCCCCTAGAGACCAGATGGGGTAGTCACTTGTGTACAAAAATCTGGGAGTTGATTCTAAGTGATCTTGCCCTTTCAATGATTTGGGGTACCCAAGAACATCACTTGGACACAAATAATTTTTAGATACAGGGTTTGTTTATATATACATATGCATATACACATAGGTACACACATGTCATTTATGTGTATACACACACACACACACACACACACACACACACACACACACACACACACACACACACATATTCTCTAGACTGGTCTTAAACTATGTAACCCAAACTGTCCTTGATCTCAAAGCAATCCTCCTACCATAACCTCCTGAGCGCTCAGATTACAGATGTGAGCTACCATGCACATGGTCACTTTCCTGGCCAAGGTTCTAATGCCTTTCAGTTTTACCTACTGGGGGGTGGGTTGCGTGTGGTTGGAAGGAAACTCCTTTCCCTGGCTCTTTCATAGCACTGTGTTGAAGGAGGCATACTGGAATAGGATAGACAGCCTTCAGTCCTAACACTCATTCTTTGAGAAAATGCTCATCTAGTTGCTAGGTAACACCAGGTATGCTAACAAGTGGAGCAACTTTATCAAAGGCCTGAAACACCTCCATCCTTTCCTTTCCTCCCTAAAGTTGATGCAAGCTATCTCCTGGAAAGCTAGTGTAGGCTTTGGGTACTTCTGCTGTATGATGAAGGAAGCTGATGAACACAGAATTCATAGGGTCATTGGTAGAGCTGAGAATTTCTTTAAATACTTTATCAGTCAGAAAGTTGTGTTGGTATCCTCCTAGTCTATTTTCCAGCTGGTTCTCCAGGAGTTTGTGGCCAACCAGGTCTGCATAGCGGAGTTCCAGGACAGCAAGGTCTAGGTAGAGAAATCCTGTCTCAAAAAAACCCGAACAAAAACAGTAACAAAACAAAATTAAACAAAAACTCACCAAAAAATATAAACCTGGATCACAGGTTGTGGAATATTTTTCCACACTGTTGCTAGACTTAGCACAAATAAAAACCAACTACATTATCTGATGTGGTTTTAGTGGAAAGTTGAAACAGGCAAGGACACTGGAGATGTAAGTGAAGGATTTTACACACATGTGGACTAATCAAGTCACGTGTATACACACGTGCTCTAGGTAACAAAAATCAGAAAAGGAGGGGCCTGGGAGGTTGATTTTAATTCAATAACACATTTTAAACTTCTTTTTCTCATGGACAATGAAAACCAGACACATCACTGTGCAGAGAATAGCTACATAGACTGATTTCCTGATTTCTAGTTCTTGACATAAACAAAAAGAAATGTTATTTGCAGAGACGAAACTCTGAACTTTGGTATTCATATTTTATTTATATAGACAGCCTCTAAAATCTTCCCATGATTTCATGTGGGAAGCTTAAAAAAAAAAAAAAGAAAGAAAGAAAGAAAGAAAAAATACCCATTATTTAATCCAGCATGTTACTCAGCTTCTCTTTTCAAGGTTCTCACAAGGATTGTCTTCTGTGGTTACAATTGAAAGGTATTTGGTATTTCTGCCTCAAAAATGTCAAGAGAGAATGTTCTCTCTGACTTTCATGTCTCACCTTGAAAATATACAACATCCTGGTTTAGATATTTTAAAATAAAAGGCAGTCTAGTTTTTTTTTTTTCCTCATCTTTCTCTCCCTCCATCTTCCCACCCCTTTCTTCTCCCATTCTCCTGCCTTCCTTTACATGGTTGCTGTATATATGAATTGAGTCAATTATGATTTGAGTTTCCAGGGTAGTGTGTACGTGTAGTTTTATATGATTAATTTATATCACTGCAAAATTCCTCAGGAAGACGTATTTGTAAAACAGGGCAAATATTTAGCTTATTTAGTGTAAAGGCCAACAGAATGATGCAAACTGATGTTGGATATAATTACACTGCTGAAATTTGTTGGAAGTTTTCCTGATGTCAGGAGCTACAAGACTCTAAAATTTTAGAAGGACACTGTAGTTTCTTTTTTCTTCTTTATGATTTTAAGCTACTTTGGCTCTTTCTGTATTTCTGTCATTCCCTTCCCCCCCTCCACATGCTTTTGGAGATTCATTTAGTAATTGCTAGGTGCTGAGTTCTCTTCCTGGAACTGGAAAATCATCTGGTCCATAACGATGGTTGTCATTGTCTTTCTTACAGCTATCATCACCGTGAAAGTCCTCACTCTCACCTTGGAGCATCTTCAGAGGCATCCGCCTCTGTCTATCACTGTTCTTACCATCTTATGCTCTTTACCATTCTGTGAATTTAGTTAGCTCAGTCAATTTCCATGTGGAACTGGTGATATTTGGCACAGATATTACACTTACTGAAGACAGACATGTTTCAGGATTTACCATGGCAGGCCAGGCACTTGCATCATCTCCAAAAGACCGGAGACAAAGCCAGACACTCACAGCCATGCACAGTGAAGCTCTGCCGAGTGTATAATCTAGGAAGAAGGCTGGCTAAGAGGGTCCTGTGGAGTACATATTAAATAAATCAGTAAATTCAAAGCATTTAGGAAACCGACTGTATATAACATGTGCTCAAAATTCAATCAAAGTTAATATAGCATCTCTATCAGGATGTGGTCATCACTTAAAGATATACTGTTATGTATACACTTGATTTTGAGTGCAGATGTATGTGCCAGTGTACAAGCTTCTCTGTGTGAGAGTGAGTGGAGACCAGAAGTTGACTTCAGCATCTTTCTCAATCACTCCCCTGTTGTACAAATCCTAATTGGTCTTATAATAAAAACCTGAAGCCAGATATTGGGGTAAATCCTTAAGGATCAGAGGAACAGAGGAACCAGCTAGAGAAATTTTTCACCATTCTGAATCCCCAGGCCTGAAGGGTTAGATCCTGTTTCCATGAATCCTCACACTGAATGTCTCTGAGTCCCCAGCTGAAAGGGAAGCAAAGTGAAGGCAGAGGGAGTGTCAGGGAGGGGTAAAGGCAAGGCAAGGGCAGAGCCCCTGTCTCCTCCCACCCAGCCATATCCCTTCCTGCCTCAACCTTCCTAGTGCTGGGATTAAAGGCATGTATGCTTCCTAAATACTGGGAGAAGAGGCATGGGATCCCAAGTAGCTGTGTGCCACCACTGCCTGACTCTGTTTCTCTTTTAGACCGTAGTGTAGTCTAGGCTGGCCTTGAACTCACAGAGAGCCAGACAGCTCTTTGCCTCCTGAGTGCTAAAATGGAAGGTGTGGGTCGCCATTGCCTGACCTCTGTGGCTAACTCTGTGGCTGGCTCTGTGTGGGGATATTTTCAAATATAATAAAAATAGCCAGAAATATCAGAGGGATCTACCCATAGTCAGTCTAGGAGGATCAGAGAGTAGTGATTCACACCTTTAATCCCAGCACTGGGAATATCCTAGGAGTGGTGACCTACGCCCTTAATCCAATCTGAGTTTGAGGTCATCTTAGTTTACAGAAGGAGTTCCAGGCTCCCAGGCAGGCAGTGGTGGTGCCACGCCTTAATTGAGTGAAGAAAGTATTTAAGGCAGATATAGAAAGACAGAGCAGGCAGAAGAAGCCAGGAGAAGCAAGGCTGAGGAAGCTGGAAGACAGCTGGGTGAGGGCTGACTGGTGTTTTCTCTCTGATATCTCAGCCTTTCCCAGAGATCTGGCTCTGAGTTTCCTTCATTCGTACAACAAACTCTGTGGCTGACTCTGCCCTCTGATCTTCAGGCAAGCTTTATTTTTTAAATTATAAACAATCTTCATCATACTTGCAGACTCACTTCTCTCACTGAATGTGGAACTTACTGGTTGGTCTAGGCTGGCTGAGCAGCAGTTTGTGCCCTTAGCCCTAGGATTGCAGACATGCACCTCTTCTTTCCTCCCTCCCTCCCTCCCTCCCTCCCTCCCTCCCTCCCTCCCTCCCTCCCTCCCTCCCTCCTTCCCTCTCTCCCTTCCTTCATCACAAGTGCAGGGAATCTGAACTCAGGCTCTAATGCCTGTGAGCCATTTCATAATCCCCTGAAACACTATCACTTTTATAGTTATAAAATAATTGAAATGACTTGTTACTAAGAAACTGGGGCTTGATCTAGGAAGCTAAAGGCCCACAGTTGGGAGTGCTTCCACATGAGGAAATTCTTCTTTATTGGAAACGTGATATGGTTTAATATTGAGCTATAAAGAGTCCTTGGTTCTACTGAAGTATCCCCGTATCAGATCAACTTGAGTTCAGGGATCTGTACTTGGCGAGTCTGCCAATAGTCTTGGAGGAACAGCAATGAGGACAGCATAAGGAAACAAGGAGAATTTTATGGCCTTTTTTTTTTTATGACTTTTAGTCATAAATCTGAGTATCACATACAGCAGTCTTTGAATGTATCTGGAACATGAGATATATATTTTCTACTTGTTTATTGTTCTTTAATTGTCTACTATTTAATATTAAGACAGATTTCTTTCTTTCTTTCTTTCTTTCTTTCTTTCTTTCTTTCTTTCTTTTTTTTTTTTAGAAAGAGAGCTGGGCATGGTGACTCATGTCTGAGACAGGCTGGTTACTGTGGATTTGAGGTCAGCCTGAACTACATATTGAGTTTTAGGCCAGCCTGGGCTACAGAGTGAAAGTGCTTAAAAACAAAGCAATTTTCTCTCTTACTTCCACTTAAATATCTCTGTTTCAGGTAGATAGATGGATGGATGGACAGACAGACGAATGGATGGATAGATAGATGGAGTGGCGGATAGATGGGTTGATATATGGATGAATGGATGGAAGGATGATATATGGATGGATATATGGATGGATGAAAGATGGATAGATGGAGTGGTAGATAAATGGATGGATGGGTGAATAGATGGATGGATATATGGATGAATGGATGGAAGGATGATATATGGATATATGGATGGATGAAAGATGGGCAGATGGATGGATATATGGATGGATAGATGGATGGATGGATATATCGATAGATGGATATATCGATGGATGGGTGGATAGATGGATGGATGGATAGATGGATGGATGATAGTTAGAGAACTGTTAAAAATTGCTGGATAACATTGATGTTTCTGAAAAACAGTCACCCAAGCATCCACTGGAGATGAAATGGTATAAGACAAGGAAGCTCATCCAGACGTTCTGGGATCCTGGGATGTGAATGCTTAGGTTTTTGCTGAGAGAGGGAATGTGGGAGGTGTCTATGGCAGGAGTGAACCGCACACTTCTAAACAATGACATTTTGATGTGATCTTGAAATAAAACCAGAGCCTCATCATCAACAAATAATCGACACTAACACAGCTGGATCTCTCCCTGCTTTACTTCACAAGCACCCATGATACTTAACACTCATCATATCTGTAAAACCGAGGAATTTAGTCTTTTCTGTATGCTTCTTTTTCAAAGTTAAACCATGACAGAGTCTCTCTCTTCAAATTATTCATTGACCAAGTGACAAATTAACACTATATTTAGTGAGTTCCTAAGAAGTCACTAGTTTATTACCCTAAAACAGCACATATCAGGGAAAATGATAGGCCCTTTTATTGGTAGCAAATCACTGGTTTGAGAGACAAGTTTCCTGACTTTGAATAATAACACATTCCTTAGAATTTTCTAACAGGCTGTCTGATTACAGTTGCTCTTTCTTCTTACATCAGCTTACAGTTATTCTGGAAATTTCTGAGAAGTCAGACCCACCCGGTCAGGCCCACATCTGCTCCCTGCTTTTGCAATGGGGCTATCTCGGGCAAGGACACAGTAGCCAGCCCCATTAGTCACCCACTCCTGTCCTTTGCTATAGAACCTCCACCCCAGCTTTCACTTTGGTTGGTGTTAAACCTTTAATTCAAAGAGCAAGATGATGAGAAAATAATGCTTATCAAAGCTTCATGTATCTGTTGAAATGGCTTCTCAGGATCTTCTAAATTACTGCTATGAGATTTGGGGTCTGACTAAAGCAGCAAGCGATACAGCATTCTTCTCTTAGAACCCAAGATGCATTGCTGTGTGTTTTAGACATACACAACTACAATGAAGCCAAGGCTGTTTATCACTAAGGTAAGGAGGGGCCTCCAACTCTACCAGTTCTTGGTGAAGCTGTTGGAGGAGTTCAGTAGACTGAGCTGACAGGCAGATATGAGGAGAGGGATTACTTGCTGAAATTCTTGGTTCAGTCATCCTTTACTAGGTCTTACAGTTCTGTGTTCACACTGACAACTCCCCCCATTCTCCTCCCCCTTCTCCTTTTCTTGCTGAGATTGAACACAGGGCTTCACACAAGCACTGCACTTCACCACTGGATTTCAACCCTGTACTACAAACTAGGTCTCATGTTTCTTTTTCTGGAGCTATATAGAAGCAAGGATTTTGTTCTAGTAATCACACACAGGAGTCTCAGATGAGATTGTACAATGTCAGGAGGGCATTCGAGAGGAATATCAAGCAGCTTTGAAACTCAGAGAACACACCTGGGTGGTCCCCAAATCTTGCCAAGTGAGCCTTGGAGAGGCAAAGCCCAGAAGACTGTGACCTGAGGATCTCTGCTATTCAGTCCAGTTCTGCTTACCCTTGTGGTCACCAAGTCCCTCATAATCTATGGATTGTATGAAAATTCTCAGGGGGGTTCTAGCCCCTCGCTGGGCAGTATCACTGGTATTTATAATAGTAGTGATTGACTTTTCCCAAGCATTGCTGCTGGAGCACATGAATGATTTAACCACCACTCTTAGAAAGGTTTTAGACACTTAGATTGTGAGTCAAGTTTGGATAAGATGTGTTGTTACTGACTTTGATGTAGAAAATCTTGGGAAACAATGTAAAGATTAGAAAGTCACACTTTTAATAGTTGAGTGAGGGACTTTTGAGGTCAAGGAACAAGAAGAAACACAGCCTGCTTACTACTAGATGATGTGCCTTTCTAGTTAAATATGGGTTGGTGATCAAAGGCTAAGCTTAAATCCTTGTACCCATTTTTGCCCTCAGCTCCCTGATATGATTTAATCGAAAACAATGATCAGTGGGTTATGCACTTTGAGAATTTAATGTAGAAATGACTGATTGGTTTTTAAATATGAAAGTTTTTAATTGTGATTCTTTTAAGATTTTATATAACATTACCTTTTGAGATAAATAATAAAATGAGTGGTCCTTTCTTTGTAACTACAAAATTCAGCCTCCCAGTAAAGAACTGGCTGAGAAACTTATTTACCTGCGTACACTTCGTTAATATGTAGCAGATTGTTTAGACATGAATGAATATGGATCCTTGGGAATAATTTGCTTTTCACCTGTAATGTGCAAAATGCTTAATCATGTAAGAGAAATAAACGTTGATTTTTCCTTGTATTCCTTGTAATCACTTGCTTGAAGAAAAATAGAATGTAAGCACATTCTAATTTTTATATTGCTTGAAAGACTTTGAAGGGATATATAAGGTATAAGGGGAAAAAGTTGGAAGACATTAGAAAAGAGAGTAAGTGAAAAAGTAAAGGAGAGAGACCCTAACATGTTGAAGGTGTGTGTGTGTGTGTGTGTGTGTGTGTGTGTATGTGTGTGTGTGTATGTGTGTGTGTCTATGGTGTGTGTGTGTGTTCCTTTTTTTTTTTTTTTTTGGTCAGTCCTAGATAACTAAGATTTCTCCCTTTTCGCTGGCCCCAGAGAATTAAGTTTTACTCCCTCAGATAAAAAGTCAGTTGTGTGATGAGTAGAAGACTCCATGCCTCCTCTTCAGTTTCTGAGCTGCTCCAGCACATAAATGACCAAACAGATAACAAGAGGAGTGGGGGAGCAAGAAGTCATTTTCCCCTCTAGGAGCCATTTTCAAGCCCAATCTCATATTAGTCTTTTTGACCACTGCTACGATGAAATTCACGATGTTAGGTAACTTACTGTAAAAATCAGATTGTTTATTAAACAGCTTAAAGGGCTCAAGGGCGAGATGATGAAATCTGTTGCGATTTGGTGAGGACCTTGTAGCAGAGGGCACCATGGTAACACTTCTTGTGTGTGAGGAGTGGGTCTGGGTGTCACACGGCCAACAGAAAGAGAGGGGGACAGGCGCCATGACCCTCTACAACAGACTTTGTCAGGAACCAACTGGATTCCCAGTAGAATGTCCTTGTTAATTCCTCCTGAGACAACTCTACTGATGGTCCACACCTCTTCCAGGTTCTAGGACTCAGCTTTGAACACAGGAAACCATGTGGTTTCCCTTAATCCATATCCAAACCTGAACACATTTGTGAGTTTTTACAACATGTGGGATGGTGATGTTTTTGTTTGTGTGTCTGTTTTCTATTCACCTGGTCCTTGTGTGTCTATTTTTCTGTCAGAAACTTTCATGGTTTCCTTTCTTCATCTTTCTTTCCTTCTCGTCTGTCTTATTTTCTCCTTGGCATCTTCTCCTTCTGCTTCTCTATACTCTTCTATGTTGAAGCTAAATTTAGCTTGGAAAGAGGTGAGAGCAAACCCTTCCCCTTCTTCTGGAAGGACTTTTCAGAAAAGAGTTGTTTTTTTTGTGTGTGTGTGTGTGTGTTTGTTTGTTTTTGCTTTTGGTTTTGGGTTTTTGTTTTTGTTTTTTTTTTCTGGTCCCAGATTCTCTCAGTGTAGCTTGATTGCTAGAGATGACCTTGACCTTGTTCATAGCCTTCAAAAGCCACAACCTGGTCGGTCGGTCCTTTGACCACAGGAGCTCATGCTCTGACTCTGGTTCTGCCCCACCTAACTGAAATCCAGTTTTGCAAGTGAAACAAAAATCTAAGGAAGAGTTAAGATGCTTTCCTCACTGTGGAAGAACTTGCAAAACTTTAACCTACTAACTAACTAATTAATCAGTCAATTAACTCATTAGCTAGAAGCCAAATTTCAGTCAGCATGGGAGAGTCAATGGGGTTCAGGTACTTATTAGCGGTCTTTCCCTAGGAATCTCCTAAGTCTATAAAGGAAATTTCCCGTTGTATGTAAGTGAAAGCAGAAATGGAAAGTGAACTCATTTTTTTCTTTTCTTTTCCGTTTGTGTGTGTGTGTGTAGTGTTCATGCATGTGTGTGTATATTTACGGTGTGTGGCACATACATGTGGGTGATGTAAACATGTGCAGGCATATATTTGGGGTCCTGAGGTAGATGCTCAGAATCATATTTCATCTGTTTCACTTTATTCATCAAGGCAGACTCTGTCAATCAAACCCAGAAAGACAGATGCAGTTAGTCTTTCTAGCTAGTTTGAATCCTCCTTCTTTGCCTTCCAGGGCTGGACTCAGACAGGTGGCCACAACCTCATAGCACTTAGGTAGATTCCAAGAAATCCCGTCTATAATCCTCATGTTTCCACAACAAGTTTTTAAACCATGGAACTATTATTCCAATCTTCAAGCTAAAATATTTATGACAATGTTGACAGTGGAAGATAGGGCAACATGAAAATTCTTATATTCTGTTGGAAGTGCAGCCATCATGAAAACTAGTTGGGAGGTTGAGAGAGAGAGAGAGAGAGAGAGAGAGAGAGAGAGAGAGAGAGAGAGAGAGAGAGGGAGAGGGAGAGAGAGAGCAATTATATTTGGAACATTATAGCAATTATATCAAAGGAACATTTCTGTTGTGGGGCTATGCTTCTGTACACTGTAAATATTTGTTACTTGTATTGGTTTAAAAATACTGATTGGTTAAGTAGCTAGACAGAAAGTAGAGGCAGGGCAACTAGACTAGGAGAATGCTGGGAAGCAGAAGAGCAGAGCAGCAGATGTCATAAAGAGAGAAAGTGGGACGACAATGCTGTACTGAGCAAAAAGGAACCAAGCCACGTGGCTAAGCATAAACACAAATATGGGTTAATTTAAAGAGTTAGCAAGTAATAAGCCTGAGCCATAGACCAATCAGCTTGTAATTAATCTAAGTCTCTGTGTGATTATTTGGGATTTAGGGGCTGGGGGTCTGGACCTTGGGGAAAGGCCAGGACAGAAACTTCTGGCTACACATTTATAAACAAAACCATATGCAGCTATTTCTGGGAACTGTTAGCATCTCCTCCTTGTCAAGCAAGGAGGTGGGGGTGAGGTGGGCTGGATTGAAGCCCTGGTGGATCATTGCCTGGAATGTCAAGTGGGAGAGAGAAACGGGGTAAGCTACCCTGTCTTTAAAAATTCTCAGTATTAAATAAACTTGCTACTTTTTCATTTTTAACAATCTTTGTTAAACGTACCTGATCCCTAGACAAATTGAAACAGGTTTACAGTGAACTCATCTAGCATGTGAAAAATATTACTACTTACTCATCAGATATTGTTGAAATACAAATGAAAGCACATGGAAATGCCACGGTGCCCCTGACAGCCTGATTAAGGGGCAGATCTCTTTGTATATGTGCCAACATAGCATTGTATGTGCCAACAGTTACTATCCTTGGGGAAAAACTTTCCTTACATTTATAAAGAGGGTTTTTCTCAGTTGGTTGCTTTGTAAGTGTATAACAATGTCCAAGTGGGCAAAGGACACTGCCTCCAGCTGCTCTGTGAGAACATGTGGCCACAAAGATTCCACATGGGAAAATGTACTTTGTAGAATTTAGATCCTGTAACATTTTGGAGTTTAAAGTATATTGCCATCTATGCAGACTTTTGATAAATTTTTTTGAATATCAGAATTTGTCTGTTCTCCTTGCAAGAATCCCACCCATCATAGCCAGTGGATAAATACTGCAGGCTGCCAATGCAAACCTCTGCCAATAGCAGGCCTCTGCTGTGCAGGTGGCTCTTAGCTTTTTGTGATGGCTGGAGTCAGAATTCCATTCGTTTCCTCTTGTTGTGTTGGTGATGGTCTGTGGGCAGTGTTTAGCATGGAGTCTGTGTCTGGTTTGTCATAGACCTTGGCAATTATTTTAATAGTGAATTACACTACATACAAAGGAAAGTGTTATAGTATCCACCAGGAATATATTCAAAGCCAAAGGAAATTAAGATTCGAGAGAATGAACTCATCAGAGAGCACAAGAGAACAAAGATATTTCCTTCTTCTGTATCCATTTGATTGGAAAGGCAATCTCTTTCCAAGAAACCAGAGTCCATTTATCCAGCAGGCACTCTACCCTCTGATGTCTAAGACAAGCCATACTCGGGGAAGGCTGAGTGTGTGAAATAGAGAGCACGTGAAAGAAGTGGCCAGAGGAGGGTAGGACTGGGAGAGAGGGGCCGTGTGTGTGTGTGTGTGTGTGTGTGTGTGTGTGTGTGTGTGCATGGTGTATGTATGTGTGTGTGCATGTGTGTGCACATGTGTGCATGTGAATATGCGTGTGTGGATATGTATGTGTGTGTATGTGTTTGTGTGTGTGCATGTTGAGTGTGAGTGTGTGCATATGTGTGTGTGTGTGCATGTGTGATGTTTGTGTGTGTTCATGTGAGTGTGTGTGTGTGCATGTGTGCATGTGTGTATGTGTTTGTGTGTGCACACATGTGTGTATGTTGAGTGTGCGTGTGTGCATATATGTGTGTGTGTCTTCAGCATATGTGTGCCTGTGTGTTCATGCTTGTGTGTACATATGCACTCATACTCTCCACTTTCTTTTTTGAGATTTTTCCTTAGATCTCACCAATTATGTGAGCCTCAGAGGTCTATCTGCCTCAGAAATGTTGGGACTACACATATGTGCCACAATGTCAGGCTGCTGCTGCTTCTTCTCTTCCTCCTCCTGCTTTTCCTCCCCCTCTTTTCAAAAGTAAATTTAAAGTTCATTTCTTGAAAATTTATTATGTGTGTATGATGTATCTTGACGGTATGGAATACCTTCCCACTTTCAGAATAGCACTATCCTGACTTTTAGCTTCTCCTTTTTACAAAATTTTAATTTTTTTTATTCCCTATTGAGTCCAATTATTGCTGCCTGAAGGTGCATCTGTGTGAGGTCATCCACCAGAGCATGGACAACGTAGCAGTGCCTACAACCCAGAAGAAAAATGACCCTTCACTCAGCAGCCATCAGTTGCTGATAGATCTCAGATAGGATGGGGCCTCATGAGCCCGTTTCCAGTTCTAAATAGAATGTTGGCTGTACCAGGCTATTCACATGTGAGTTCTGGGCTACTGAATTCTAGGTTCCTGTTTGTATGACAGGCACTTGACTGACTGAGACATCTCTCTTGTACTTCAAACTTGCTTTAAGGTCACTGGAAATGAAGTTCCCGATGAGAAAAGCCAATGGCTTTTCAACTTTTAGTCACACAGGGTTGGGCAGAACCTCAGTCTATGAGGATTACTTATTTTGGCAACCTATGGTTTCCAAAATGGCTTCAGTTGTGCTTTTTTGTTAGGGACCTAGGCACCAAGAGCAGCCGGCTAACTGGCAGGGTCCTGTGAAGGGCAAGGCTTTGTGGAGAGTCACACCTGGGTTGAAATCCAGCCTTGAAGGCTCAGCTTAGCCCTCAGGGATGTCGGATAAATCAGCAGTTCTCTCTGACTTTGTTACAAAAAACAAAATTGAAGACCCTCCCTTGCCTGGTGGTTCTGGAACCCCACTGAGATCAGGTACACATGTCTATTAGTGTCTTTTTCCTGGACAAAGTCACATCTTAGGGACAGTAGACGTCTGTGTTTTTAAAAGGCTTAGGATAAGCTAAACACACTTAAGCATGTTTAAACACTCATGGAAACAGCTTATTTTATATAAAATAATTGAAGTACTTCTCAGACACATGACTGGGTAGTGAGAAATTCAAACTTGTTTTGACCAAATGAAGAGGAAATCACACAAAGGGGTAGAGATTCCCCATCTCTTTCTTTTAAAAAATAACATATATATATATATATATATATTTAGATATAAAATAAAGTATATATAATTTATTTTATATCTATCTATCTATCTATCTATCTATCTATCTATCTATCTATCTATCTATCATCTATTCTTAGGGTTTCTATTGATATGAAGAGACACCATGAATATAGCAACTCTTATAAAGGAAAACATTTATTTGGGTCTGGCTTACAGTTTCAGAGGTTTAGTCCATTATCATCATGGAGAGAAGTATGATCATATGCAGGCAGACACTGCTGGTATCACACATGAGAACAGACACACTACCAGATGCCACACTAAAGTTTACTCAAGGAAGTAGGTTCAAGGGAAGAGAAGGGGTGACTTTCCTCGTGGCTTCTCCTTATAAGAGAACAGGTGGGCACAGATTTACATAGCCATGCTTAGGAGCATGCCCTCCGTATGCAGCGTGTTCTGCCAGCACCATGTCAGGTTATTGGACTAGCACACTTACCACGTAGCTGCTACGTGCCAAGAATCATTAGACATGGTACTGGAGAAGGAGCTAACAGTTTTATGTATGACTTTGCAGGCAACAGGGAGAGACAGTGAGCCAGTGGCCTGACTTGAGCACTGAGACATCAAAACCCTCCCCCAGTGACACACTTCCTTCAACAAGCCCACACCTTCCAGCAGTGCCGCTCCCTATGGGCCTATGGGAACTGTTTTTATTCAAACATCTCTCTCTCTCTGGAAGTCTGACTGTCTTCATAATCATATCTGGCAATTCAAGGAGAGTATGATTTCCATTCTGTTTCTAGTTTCATTTTTACTTATTTTTAATGAAGATTGTTTTTCAGGTGCTCACTTAGGCAGCACATTATACTAAAACTGGAAAGATACAGAGAAGATTAGCATGGCCCCTACGCAAGGATGATATGCAAATTCGTGAAACATTGCATTTTTTTTTAAAAGGAGAAATGGTTTTTCAGTTGTTTTTAGATTTTGTTGCTGAAGACAAGAAATTTGTTTTCCCAGAGAGCTCATGGAATCAAGTAACGTCAACACAGAAAGGCTGTGAGTTATTTGGGGGCAAAGCAGAGGCAGGATGAATGGGACTAACCTAAGACTTAGTTGGCAGGGATCACAATAACAATATCATGGTAATAGTTATTACTGCTGAGCTACTGCGGGTAGAAATTGTATTGAGCTCATGTGCTAGGTTTTTTCTTTTCCCGTCTTTAGTGCTATTTCACATCTTCAATTCAAAGACAGTGTATTCTATTTGACAAATAGAGGTAGATCATGAAGTCTTTGTGGTATCTAGTGAAAAGCCATCACCCAGCATCTCCAGGATATGGCTTCACATATATTCTAATAACTTTCATTGAAGTTATATGGATTAGCTCATTGTTCTAATATTTATAAATTCTGCTTTTTAAAAAACAAGTCATTGGGTGTGATATGGGAGAGTGAGGCCACAGTGGTCAAAGGATAGGACTTGGTTTATGCAGGCTCTGGTCCCAAACACTCTGCCCAACTGCAGAGCTGTCCTGGCTCTGAGCAATGATGGGATATCTGAAGTGAAGAATGGTTCATTTTCTGGATTGGGACTCCTTGAAAGACTTCCAGGGTTTGTGCTGTTCCCAGAGGCCAAGTTAATATCTGTGATCCTTGAGGATCTGCTGGTGGCTGGAAGCCAAGTTGATGTCTGTGGCCAACCAGGTGGATTCTCAGCAGCCTGTGTTACCACTGGAGGCCATGTTGGTGTACATGGTCCATATTGCTGCTGGGTGCCATGTTGATGTATGTAGATTGTTCTGCCGCCTGAGGCCATGTTGATGTCTGTGGTCTATGCTGCCACTAAGGGTTATTGGTGCCAGTGGTCCTACTTGTGCTGGGAGCCATGTGATGTTCATGGTCTGAGTTACCACTGAAGGCCATGTTGATGTCTATCGTGAAGGCCATGATGGTATCCATGCTATAGTTGGAAGCTGTATGGATGTCTATGATATGTACTGCCTCAAGAAACCATGTGGAAGTCCATAATCCATGCTGCTGATGATTTAAAGGTCAGGAAGCTTCTTTTGCTGTGACATTAATGATTGTAGACCCACAGCTAAGAATGAAAAACAGGAGGCTTCTGTGACAACCTCTTTCCCTTCCCCCCACATCTCTTCCCCCAAAGAGACAGTCTACACAGGAAGCCATGGAAGAGAATTCTTAAAAATTGTGGAGGGATCTTGAAGTATAGCACTTCCCACTTGATGGCTTCTGGCAGGGGGTAGGGGCAGAGAAAGACTCAGTTTTCTTTAGGGGGCTGGCCACTAGAGTTTTACCATGCTCCAGTGAGACTATGGGCAACATAAATTGTACTTGGTACAATTTATATATTTTTCTTTCTTCTTTTGGAGAATGCCAAAAGAAGGGGTGGATCTGGGAAGACTGGGAAGTAAATGTGATTGGGGTAGATCATTTGGAAGTCCCAATAACTCACTGAATGTGGGAGGGACCTTCTCACTAGGCAAATCCCAGATCCAGTAAGCTGGAAAAATGAGAAAGCCAGCTGAGCACAGGAATCCAATTCTAGTTCCCCAAGTATGGGCACAATACAGCCAGTGTTCACGATTTCCCATGTCTGCTTTCCCTGCTGTGTGTGGTAGACTCTACTCTTGTAAACACTGGGCCAGAACAATAAAACCTTCATCTTCTAACTTGCTCTTTTTCTGAGCAAAAAGAGAAGTAATATGTGTGGTAACATCTGCATGTTGATGCTGACACAGGTTCTAGGTGTATTATATACACAGTCTTTAGTGCTCCAGGGTGCCTGTAACAAACTGATACAGACACAGAAAGCTTGAAGTAACAAACATTTACCCTCTTACGTTTCTGGAGATTAAAAATCTGAAGTCAAGGCATTGTCCAGGTATTGTACCCTTCAAAGACTCAAAAGGAGAATCCTAACTTCTGGTGCCGGCAATCCCTAGGTCTTCCTTGGCTTTTGATGCATGGCTCTAACCTCTCTGCCTTTGCAGTCACATGAAATTCTCTCTGATTATGTCTGTTCAGATCTCTCTCTCCCTATCACTGTCTCAATAAGGATTCTAGTCATTGGATTAGGACGCACTTATGAATAATGACACCACTCTAAATTGGTGATGTCTACAAAGACACTATTTTTAAATAAGGTCACAGTTTAGGCATTAGAACTGGCACTTGGATATAACGTTCTTTAGGACACAGTTCTATTTATCATGGAGTAAATACTGCAAAGGCTTATGGAGACAGCACTGGAGCTGTGTTGTTCTTATTTCTTGCTGCCATTCTCTATGTCTCTACCTTCTCTTTTTAAATCTCTACAAGAATCTTCATCACTGGATTTAAGTCACCCTTGGAAAATCTAGGGTTATCTTTTCATTTATTTGTTCCAAATTTCAATTCATCTTCAAAGACACCCTTCATATAAGATAATAGCCATGAGCCTCAGGGATTAGACCATGGGCACATCTTTTTAGAAGACCCTTCTTTACAGAGGTGACATGATTTTAAAATAATAGATATTCATTTCTTTAAAACATTTTGAGGACAGTATTCTTGAAACAGAGCAAGTCAAATTTGTTTTGAAGTCATTTTTAATTAATTTAATTTTATAATTGTTTTATTAATTAAATCTGTTTTTTGACAATTTTATATGTGTATGCAATATATTCTGATTATTTTCATCGTCTTATCTCTCTTTCACCTTTGCCTACCACCTTCCCCCCCAAAGGTCCCTTTTCTATGTTCATGCTGTTTTGCTTTATGACTCACTGAGTTTTACCAGGAACCTCTGCATAATTGTGTCAATGGAGCTAGCTAATGGAGCCTGATCTTATCAGTGTTGTTAAGATGTCCATTAAAGAGGGGGGGGGGGGAAACTCCCAGGAGATCACACATGAGTAGGTCAGATACAAGAGATTCTGTTTTCAGTAGAGTTAAATTAACAAAAATGCTTTTCTCAAATTTTGAATAAGGAATGTTTAAAAAAATTCCAGCAACTCAAAGATGACCCAGTTTGTATCCAGGATGGATATTCATGAAGCATAAGGATTCTCAATTCACTGGGCCAGGTAGATCAGATCTGGGTGGTTAGAAGGCCAGGCCAAGGCTACACTGTACACCCCATGAGTCACTGAACATGAAAGGTCTTTGTGCCAATTACTCTCTGTTTGTCATGCTCTGTTCCGGGTTGCAACCATGCCTCTCTTGTCTTCAGACTCATGTGTGTGAGGCCTATGGAGGGCATAGGTCAGAGGTTGGGGGTGAGACAGTGTTTCTTTCCTAGGTTTCTAACCTGCCAATCACTGTTAATTAGCCGTTCTCTTTATCTAAGCCCACAGCAGCCATCAGTGGGTCTCCACTGTGAGCTCTGCTATGGCCACCACACTGTACCAGCTTCATTGTTCCCCTGAGGCCTGTCTTCTACCTCTTTCAGTCTCCCTGCCAGTTGCCTTTCCTTCTTTTTTAGACCTTGATGGATCCAAGTCTAAAACACAGGCAACCTTTGTTTAGAAACCATGTCTGTTTGTCTCTTTAAATTGCAGACACAAACTGTAGTTCAAATTCATATTTCCCCTCTCTTAAATGAGCAGATGAGGTTTCTGACAGGTTGGCACAGGGCCACACCCATGAAGACACACAGCCGCCTTCTGCTCAGTGTATGGGATTCTTTTCAGTGAAAGAGCACTGGCCTTGGGGAATAGTCTTTTCTTGCAGGAACTATTTTATGCACGATCTGTCCTCTCCTTGCAAACTCACCTATTCTCCTCTGCAGTGGCACAGTGGTGAGGACACTGACCTCTGTGTGATTTGGAATCATACCACTCAGAATTCATAGGTCATTCATCAAAATGGAAATAATTTACATTTCTGGGTTGGCTCAAAGCAGCCACCTCAGGCCTCTGTGATGGTAACATTTTCCCAAATCAGAGCTTCTGAGGCTCTGAGAACGGACGGGATAGTGCCTCACTGATCCCATGCACCGAAGCCCTCTTGTAAGTCCTTCTGACGCCCACCCTGCTAATGGCGAAACCTGCAGCAATACATATTCACTTTCTTCTTCCCTTGCTCATCCTTTCTTTCCTAACTTTAAAGGTAAAGAAGAGGTGTGGGAAGGAGAAGACATGTCAGAAAACACCACAGGCATCGAGGAGAGAGAACAGGGATGCTGGAGGAAAGCTTCTGAAGCTTTACTGCCTGTGAAACTTTGAGTACAGACAGACATCTTTAAAAATGCTTTGAATTTTAGTGTGTGTTTCTGTGTGTCTGTGTGTGTGCGTCTGTGTATGTGTGTGTCTGAGGCTCTCTCTCTGTCTCTGTCTCTCTCTTTCTCTCTGTGTGTATGTCAGTGTCTGTATCTGTGTACGTGTGTGTCTGAGACTCTCTCTTTGTGTCTCTCAGTCTCTGTCTGTCTCTATCTCTGTGTATGTGTGTGTGTGTGTGTCTCTGTGTATGTGTGTGTCTGAGGCTCTCTGTCTCTCTCCGTATGTGTGAGTACGTGTGTGTGTGTGTGTGTGTGTGTGTGTGTGTGTGTGTGTGTGTGTGCAGCTGTGCTGCTCTGGGAAGTCTTGAAGACTACTCTCAAGAGTCAGTTTTTCCCCTTCCACCATAGGGTCTGGGCACTGAACTCAGGTAGGCAGGCTTGCCTTACAAGTGTTCTTCCCCAGTGAAGTGTTGGTGGCTCTGAAATATTTTAATTATACAGGAATTTGCAGTTTGGGGGAGAATTTCAAATGTAGCTCCTTTCCTTTTCATGTTGGTGGCTTTGGCCTTGGTTCTGAGCACAGGACACAGGAACTGAGCATTCGACACAGGGGCATGCTACCTGTGTACCACTTCCTGAGACATCTCTACACAACTTTGAAATTAATTATTGTGAATTATACATTGCAGTGGTTTTGCTGTTTACACAAAGTTTTCTGCTTTTATCAAAACATAATTTTGGTTTAATTATGAAAAACAAGGATTTTTAATATCTTTCTACCATCTTTCCTCAACATTTAAGAGTAATACTCATTGATCTCTGGAAGATTGTATTTTATTAGAGTATTTGATTTTAAAAATGGATGAGTTGCTAGCTTCATTTCTTATAAATTATTAAATTTTGGCTTGGGATTAGAAACTAATGTGTATACATATATATATATATAAAGCAGTGTTTCCAGCACTAATAATTATAAAACTAAAATATTAATTCTGAAAAACACTTCATGTCCTATATTTTCCAATATTCATCCAGTATTTAATTATTTTTATAAAAAGAGAGAAACAACATTTGTTAGTAGGTAAATTTTTTTTTTTATAATCTGTAGTAAGTAGTAAAATTATATGTGTATACAGAATTGTTTTAAAATAATTTCTTCATGACTAATCTCATCAATTAATGTTTAATTTGTATACTTGTTTGTCAGGGTTTGCTATGGGACTATGTTCTTGTACATTGTAAATATTTGTAACTCCTATTGGTGATTGGTCACGTAGCTAGACAGGAAGGAGAGGCAGGGCAAACAGACTAGAATTCTGGGAAGTGGAAGAGCAGAGCAGCAGATGACAGCGAGATGCAGAGGAAGCAGGATGAGAATGTTGCACTGAGCAAAAAGGTAGAAAACCATAGGGGTAAGCATAATAGGAATAATGGACTAATTTAAAGCATAAGAGTTGGCAAGTAATAAGCCTGAGCCACAGACCAATCAGCTTGTAGTTAGTATAAGCCTTTTTTTTTTTCAGAAAGGGGATATAAGTAGGAAAAATCCAAGAAACCCTGATCTATGCTATACATGGTAAGAATGCCTTTGTTTAGGAAGAGGTATGCACAGCTCTGCATAGAATTTAGCACACTAAAAATACCAGCCATATGTCTTCACTGAGCTTTTGTATCATGTATCAGTCAATCTAGAGGTTGAGTTTCTACTGTGTAGATAATCAATAAATCATTAATGGCTAAGGAATTAGGCCTCAACACAATTTGGCCTCTGGAGGCTTGGGTCGGCTGGACTGCCTGCTAACATGCTGGGTATTCTGTTGTATATCAAAGCCGAGGAGGCAACAACCTGAAGACATTGGAAGCTTCATGGATGGAGCCCTTTGCATCATCACCTCATAACCTGACATAGCCAGGAGTACAAGCCCCTTTTGGTCCTGTACCAAAGTGAGTCCTTCTGGTGAATGAACTGAGATGAACATGGAACTGGAAATGACATATATTTGGAGTTGGTGTGAGAAATGAAGGGAGCTGGTTAGATTTCCTTGCTATATTTGTAGCAGGACTTGAAGCCTTGTACTTAGTGTGTTTAAAATGATTAAAAAACAACTAACAGTTAATCTTGTGTGTACTTATTTATAACTTTAAAAACAACAATAAAAAATTTAAAAAGTCTCACAAAAGCCTACCACCAAAAAACAAACCAAACCAAACCAAGCCAAACCAAACCAAACCAAACCAAACCAAACCAACCAAACAAAAAGCAACAATGTATTTTGTAACATAAAATGCTACTGATCATTTACTATGGTGTCTCTTGTCAAGTGAAGCCACTGTGCCCCCAGAGATGTTGGGGTCACTGCTCGGAGTTGGAGATCTGTCTGTCTGTCATAGTAAGCTTTTACACTAAACATTTTGTGTGCTGCATCCAGCAGATCTCTGAAGAATTTGAGGACTGTTATCTATTAACTATATCTGAAGTAAAGAAACTTTGCTTGTTTTACTTATTTGCCTTAGGCTTAGTCTTGAAAAACCTATACAGAAAGCTAAATAAGACCCTAAGGATGACCCTAAAAATGAGTCATGTATGTACTTAATATGATTAGAAGCATAGTTTTGAGCACATTAAAGAACTTGATCACTTATAAGATGTCTGAACATTAACTTGCATGTCCTAATTATTCTTAGTAGTTTATAAGAACCTAGAAGCTTTTTTTAAAAACCATTTTATTCCTTTTACATTTAGTCTTTAAAACTATAGTTTTTGAATTGAAGTTCTCCTAGCATCAAAATAAGATTTTAAATCATAAATATATCTTAGCTCATAAAGAGATTGGGAATTTTATAAATCCACAAATAAAGTCATAAAGAGATGAAAATGTTATTTTATTTTTGATTCTTTTATAGTACATAATTACAGAATATTATAGTTTCTTTTATTACTCGGTTTATCCAAATAGTTAAAGCTTAATGAAGTTATCAAAAACAAAAAGGCTAAATATATATTATTATTAATCCAAGTAGACCTTAGGAATTTATAAACCTTCTTTAACAAATATATTTTATTTATTAAACCTATGCTGCTTTTTTGTTTAAAAGTTTTCATTCATTTCATTCATCATTCTGTAATAATCTATCCAAATTCAAAATATCTTGAGGATCCATTGTCATCTCCTTAGTCTGAAAAGGAGATAAGCAGAGCCGATTTCAACTTACATAAAAGCATGCAATAGCAAATTCAGATAGCCTTGAATAGAGTTTTAGTTATTAAGCTTTTTGCTACAAGTTTGAAGATAATTCTTTTGCTTGGAATTTTATAGATTTCCCCTTCCCCCCAGTGTCACAGATTCTGAGAGAAAGAAAGTTTACATTATAGCAAGAGTCTTGGATACTCATGACTTTGCACGAGGGAACAATTTTTGTAAACAAGAGCCAAGCAAGGGTGGAGACATCAAAGAGTTAGGCATCTTTAGTTGCATTTAGCCATCAAATTTTTATATAAGTCCCTTTAAGATGGAAATAACACGAGACATAGCAGTAACACATTTACCATTTATTTTAAGAATTTTTTTTCCTAAGGGGTGTTAGACAATATCTGGAGCCTTTTCCTAGTGTATATAATAGTTTTTCCACTGCTGCGTATGTGGATCCCATCCTTGTCTCAACTTCCATCTTGTGTAATCTAGTTTCTTCAGAACACCTTGACGCTTCATTAGGGCCTAATTGGACGCAACCAACTCTAAGGAGTGATTGGATGCTTAGGTGAAGGTCCTTCTTCTGAAGCCAAGTTCTGATTATTTTAAGCAAGCACATCTACAGTTACTATTGAGAGATTTTATACAGAATATTCTATTTTATTTTATAACCTGTTTGTATGTGTCTGAAGATGGAGGCAGATAGCCTCCTTATCTTATGAAGTTATTAAGTTGTAGAGTAATGAATGTTAAGTATTTGTAACCTAGAGTCCATTAAACAGAAAACTATAAAACAAGACATCTATAAGAACTCCCAAATGTTTGCATCAGTTTTTTAATGAATTTTTGCTTTATTGATAAACTTACAAATCTTAAGGTGTAGGAAGTTCATGTTTTAGCTGTTTTACAGCATATAGTGTCTTTTCTTGGGCTATTTTGTTTTTTATCTCTTTGTCCTAGAGTGAGATGGCTTTCTGTCCTAGGACAGAGATTTAGGAGTATAAAATTTAAACAACCGTGCTTGGGTTGGAAGAGGGAGGCTACACTCCAACTCAAAGCCAGATTTTTAATAAAGTAGAAGAGCATAAATCAGTATTTTAATATTAACTATATACCCCAAAGACTCCTAATCCCTGAAAAACCTGACCCAGTGACCAGAGGGAGAGATTAGAGCAAGCGGAGTAAAAGAGAAGGTTTAAGAGATGGGAAGTACCGGGCTCAGGGCCACTGCAGCAGCTAGAGTAGGCAGCTTATGGAGCCAGGGAGGGCTGCAGTTATCAGGAGTGCCTGCCTTGCTCTAGCCCAGCAGTGGCTGCAGCCAGAACTCCACGGCCAGAGACAGGAGCAAGCTGGAAGATGGAGTGAGTAGGAGAAACAAAAAAATGTTCTTCAGAAGCAGAGCCAGGCAACAGGAGAAGATGGAGAAATTCCTGATGTACCTGCAGGGCTTAAACATTAGGCTTCAGTGAAGCTTGAGAGGGACAGAGACAGAGCTAGATGGAGCAAGCCCTGTAGGGGAGCTAGACTCTGCAAATGCAGCATGAAGCTCAGAAGCAATTTGGCTGTGCTCAGTTTGAATCCCCATCTATATCTTTGCAACAAAACTTGAAAATACAAATCCATCAGACAACAGAGAATAACAAGAAATGGACAATGTAATGACACGATCAGAAAGCAAACAAAAACCCAGAACTCAGACATATGGTAGCCAGCTTCACTCATACAACAAAGTCAGGACAGCAAACTGTACCCTCTGCCCCAAAGACTGTGTCTATTAGGTTGTCAGACCTCACCTTTGTCTCTCCAAATATCCAAAACAAAGTATGTGGAGGTTGACCTGCAGCTCCCAGGGCTTAGCACTATTTAGTGGCCTGCAGTATTTACTGGAACCAGTTGATCCATTTCCATTATCGGAACATTGCCCAAGTACGTGCTGCAATTAGGGAATCAGGAAGTTAGCAGAGAACAAAGAAGTTGACCCAGGCCAGGTGTTGCTTGTGAGCTGCTAAGGTTACTCAGGGTGAATAAGTCAACTCCAGGATATAAGGCTTCCCAGATAAACGTCATTCTTCATTCAAGAATGACACACATGCAGGTCTCTATGTCTTTCAATCTCTAGGTCCTTGCTAGATATGTGGCTCGCTTTGGTGACGCAGGTGTCACAAGAACAGAACAACTCACCAATTGGTTCAAACTTCAGAATTGTGTTTGCTGGCAATTCTGGCTTTCAGTTTGTAAATTTAGGGCCGTTGCAGTCTGGGTATCCCAAGGCCTATCAAGTTTACTTTGAACTTGATCCCTCTGGGCTTATCCCAGGCCCCTGAC
This sequence comes from Phyllotis vaccarum, assembly GCA_033318265.1. Classification (NCBI taxonomy): domain Eukaryota; kingdom Metazoa; phylum Chordata; class Mammalia; order Rodentia; family Cricetidae; genus Phyllotis; species Phyllotis vaccarum. Next base: position 171,444,823 of record JARWLC010000002.1, on the reverse strand, counting down.
CCTTGAGTTTGGAGTCTCCAGGGGTCTCACTGGGGCCTTCAAATGTTATGGAGCTTATGACTCCTGAGAAAAGACCATAGACTCAGTCCAATTATAATCAAGGTTTATTGATTAGCTGCTAGAAAGATGAACAATCTCTGAGTCAAATTTGAGATGACTGTGAAGGAGGGGTATAGGGAAGAGCTTTTAAAGGGAAAACCACATGGAGACCTTTCATTTCTATGCAAGTGAGTAAAAGCTGTTGTGCTCTGCTAAGTTAAATAATTAAGGCAACTCAAAACAATCTTTGGGTATCTGTGTAAGCAAGTTACAAGAGCACACACACACAAAAATAACCAATCATATCATTACAAGTAGATCGTCATGGCTGTACGTTTTTGGGTAGGGGTCACTGAGTCAGGGTTACTGGAAACTCATCTTCCAGAGACTGGAGTAGGAAAGAAATGACTGATGAGCACCAAGATGGATGCCTAGCATAAAATGCTCTTTAGCCATAAATCTTTCTCTTCATAATTATACTTATATTTATATATAAGTTAATTTTTAAGTTGATGTCTTTTCTGCATTTTTAAAGTGACTTATCTACTTCCTTTTTATTGAAAACTTATGCAATACATTGTGATCATAGTTTCTACTTCCCCATCTCCTCCCAGAACCTCCCCATTTCCCTACCCACCCAACTCGGTGCCTTATTTATATCTCTCATTAGAAGCCGAACAGGCAAATAGGATGACAGCAACGAACAAATCAAAATAAGAAATAAATCAAAAAAGCACAAGAAACACATACATGCACATATACCATAAACACACACAGCTGAAAACCATAATACATAAGCCAAAGATAAAAAATGCTCCCAAATGAGACAAAAAAAAAAAAATCTACAAAACACCATTGAGTTCATTTTGTTTGGTCATTTACTTCAGGGCATGGGGCTGCCCTTAATTTACTTACCTAGTGAGATTCCATTGGAGAAAATAAATTTTTCCTTTGCAAGAAATCTCAGTTGTAGATAAATTATTGGTTGGAGATGAGAAGGCATGTCCACTTCCCTATGTCAGGGCTGGAACCTTGTCTGATTCGGTCCTGTGCAGGCCCTTTGCACGTTATCACGGTCTCCGTGGATTCATGTGTGTATCCGTCCAGTTGGATCTGGAAGACATTGTTTCCTTAGTGTTGTTCACCCACACTGGCTCTTACATCCTTCCTGTCTCCTTTACTACATACCCGAGGGGTGGGATTTGTTGGTGATAATCCATTTCGGACTAGGGTTCCAAAATCTCTCTCTCACTGCACATTGTCCAGCTGTGGGTCCCTACGACACTTGGTGAGAAGTGAAGGTAGAGAGGCATAAAGAGCTGTCTGTAGGCTTTACAGGCTTGAGGGATGTGCTGGAGTGTACTGCATTCCTCAAGAGAAACTTTCAAAAGCTGGTAGCCAGATCCAGTGCATTATGAGTTAGTTCCCTGAAAGAATATGTGAATTTATTAGAAAAAAAGCAGAAATTATGGTGCTCACACACTCCAATGTAGGAAACTATTGTGTTAAGTTTGTCCTACACACTTGTCTCCCAGGTTTTCTACACAGTGGTGAGGAACAAGCGCTTGAGGTCCTCTTGACCTGGCATCTTCACTTGCTGTGAAGCCTGAGCCAACAGACAGCATCCCCTAACTAGAGGAATTCTTCTTAAATTAAAAAGTGCTTTATTATCAAATGTATGCCCCAAATATTGGCAATTTAGTATATGACATATAAATATTAAAGAATGTTGGAATTTTGCTAGTGTTCTCTCCACTAAAGGGGAAAATCTCTATCCGTTTCTTAGGGATTTTTTTGCTTTAAGCTGTATAGCTGTTCAGGTGAGTAATACAGTCAAAGACCACAAGATGGCAGTGTAACACCGATGGGAAAAAACAGTTTTCCCAGCAACAAAGCAAGCTTTTAGTTCAAAGACTGGAGAGGGGCAGTTGTATGCTAGGAGCAAAAGTATATGAACTTATTTTTAAAAAATGTACATTGCTGAATTACTCTCAAGAGGGAAAATATATCTTAGCCTTTCAGTGTTTTGGCATCCAAACAATTCAGTTCTATAAACTGGAATAAGCTGAAACAATCCTATAAAACCTCTTAATTTTTTTTTTTTTTAATTCCCTGGAAAACTTATACTACCTCCCAGTTGTAAGCAAGACTGTAAGAAAGAATGGACAGATTAAGAAATAGAAAATTACATCCAAACCCAAACAAACAACCCTTCTGCTTAAACAGCTGTGCCTTACTGTGTGCAGCCCTAAGCAACTACCTATGACCTTGTCCTCACATTTCTGCAGGAAACCGACTACTGTCTCATCAGGATGCTCTTTCAAGTATAGAACATGTGTGAGAATCAGTTCCACTGTTTTATGGTCCAGCTCTTCTGTCAACAAACATCAGGTAGCCTCTGCTTTGTAATGTATATCCTATGGTAGTTGTTGGGGACTCAGTGACAAGAGAGCAGTCTTCAGTGTTGTGCTTTTTATCATCTGGAAAAGGACAGACAAGGACATTCAATAAGTAATCTCACCCTTAACAAAACCAAGTCAATTCAAATATGAAAAATTCCACAAAAGGATGGGAGGTAACTGAGTTTTGTAGGGGAGCTTGACGTGATTAATTCAGCAAACATTGATGGTTTGTATCAACAATTCACTCAACAAACATTTGGGGAAAGTCCTAGTTTGGATTCTAGGGGTTCAATGGTAAAGTGAGCAGGCAATGGTCTGGACAGCATAGGGTGTTTTTCCAGTTGGAGCATCCAGACAGCATATGAGTTGGTTTCATAGTGTATTTGAAGGCAAGGAGAATGGAGAAGTATAGAGCAGGGGAGGAGAGGGCTAGTATGGTGTGGAGATGGAGGCATTCACTGACGGTGAAATGGCAGCTTAAAATAAGGACAAGGGAGAGCTGGATGGATACTGTAGCCTGTTCACTCGGGTCAAAGATGGGGAAGTACTGTAAAGGGCCTGGAGAAGAAACTGATGAATTCAACCACCTGAAAAAGAGGCATCTGCTGTGGGAATTGAATGAACTGTGGCTGAAGGTGTCAGAGAAACAGATGACAATAGATCATTTAGGATCCTCGCCATCTACTGAAGCGTCTAGCCAGGACCAAAGAACCACTGAACACTTGAGAAGAGGTATGATTTGTAAGGTGTTGGTATGAAAAATTATTTTAGGGACCAAAGAGAGAAGAGCAGTGATTTAGGAGAAAGACAGTAATGAATGGTAGGAAGGACTCAGGATGGGTTTTGAAGCCAAGAAGATTTCCTCCTGGTTTATGTGGAGCTTATGGCATAAAGAATGAAATGGAGTGTGACTGCAGAGGATTCATGCTGATCCACTGAAGGAGCTGTCAAGTGAGGGCGGAAGATCGAGGTACAGCAGCTATGTTGGGCAAAGTACAGTTCTGGAATAGATGTATTAAGAACCAAGTGTCTATTACCCATCAAAAGAGAAATATTCTGTAGAATTTTGAGTGTAAGAAAGAGCTTGAGGTTGGAGGTACAAATTTGGGAATGGATACTGCTTAGATGGCATCGAGAACTGAAAATTGTGTTTGTGAATATAGTTAGAAAAAAATGCTCCCAAAGGAAGGGGCACTATTTGGTGGTATGGCCTTATTGGAGTAGGTCTGTGTTTTTGGAGACAGTGTGCCACTGTGGAGGTGGGCTTTGAGGTCTCATACATGCTCCAGCTATACCTAGTAAGACAGACCATTTTCTATTACCTTCTTATCAAGATGTAGAGCTCTCAGCTTCTTCTCCAGCACCATCTCTGTCTGTATGCTGCCACGTGGTACCATGATGATAATGGACTATATCTCTGTAAGTCACTCCAATTGTTCTCCTTTATAAGAATTGCTGTAGTCAGGCCATAGTGTCTTCTCACAGCAATGGACACCCTAACTAAGACGAGGGTAAATGTGAGGAACTGAGGATGCTTTCTGAAGAAGTGGGGATGAGGTGAGGAAATGCTGGCTTGTTAGTAGCACAAGGAAGAAGAATTTTCATGGAGGTTGTGGATGCTGGACACGATTCTTTAGGTAAGAGGATAGTTTTATTGGCTTTCAAATCTAAAGTGACAGCCTAGAATGTGTTCTGAGAGTTCCTACAGATTTTTAATAGAAGTAAGGTGTGGTTCTTATGACTGACAATAACCTCCTTTCACCTGTATGTAATAGAGGTCTTAGAACAGTACAGTTGTCATTAACTGCTTCTGTAGCTTCCTTGAAGGATTCAGGGACCGTTTTTTAATTTTTTTTTTTTTTTTTGGACTGCTGTTGGTTGGTGGTTGTAAAACAATAAATAGCTGGCAAAACAGATTTGAATCCAGGACTTGTTAGCTTCGAACTTCAGGAAGGTTGTTTTTACATTTTTTTTCCTGTTTGCAGTACTGGGATTTGAACCCAGGATCTTATGTTATTAATTATCCATGCAACGGCTAAACTGCATCCTAAGAACTTGTCTCAACATTTTGTGCTCAGTGTCTTTCTTAGTAAGACAAGCATAAGGCTGGTTTTGCCATGAGGAATCAATGGCTATGATTACTCAATATGTCTGAAGTCATATTAAAGCTTGAACAAGTAATAGCTATTTGTAGTTTCACTGCTGCGAATCACCATAGGTTTGTTATTTTTTGACAGTGTCTCTCACTGTCCCATCTTGGTCTCAGTTTGTGATGTAGCTGAGGATAATCTTGTTTCTGACATCCCCCTCCTCTCCCTTCCAAGTGCTGCGATTACAGGTGTGTTCAATCTATGTATTATGTATGCATGTATCTATCTATCTATCCAACTATCTATCTATCTATCTATCTATCTATCTATCTATCTATCTATCTATCTATCTATCTATCTATCTCCCTCCCCCCCCCCTCAGCTTATATAGAGCTAGAGACGGAAACTAGGATGTTGTGCATTTTAAATGCACTCTCTACACCTTCAGCTCACACAATTTTAATTTTTAAGGTAGACAATACATAAGGAGCCAAATATATTTCCAATTAAGGAAAATAGACTAGAATTGAAAAGAAAACATCTATTTGTTATTCACCATGGTTTTGTCTAGCCTCCAAAGGACACATTGATGCTGATTTCGATGCCCTCCCAATGTCTGCAGCACCCAGGGCCCACGAAACTGCAGCTGTTGACAATTTACTTTATTGTCCTAATGGGAAGACACCAGTTGCTTCTGTCCATGAGGTTAAGAATCTTGGTAGATACGTGGGGGCCAACTTTGCGTTCCCAGACAGCTTTCCAAGAAATAGATCTGGGGCAAAGGGAAGAAACACTGTGTTCACATTTTTCTTCTAGAATTACGTGTTTTTTTAGTCCAAAAGGCCACACTTTGGAGTGCATCCAAGTCGCGGTGTGCATGTCCTTTCTTGACCACAATTCTTCTAACACAAATCAAATTTAGAAGCCTTCTATAGTTCCAGATGGTCAGAATCAGAATGTGTCTATTTGCCATTTCCCACTGGAGTTAATGCCAGCTAGGCAGTGGGCTTGTGCTTAATGACAGCTAAATTCTACCCCTGTGCTTACAATTAAAAGGTGCAACTTGTTTGCAGCATCTCTGCCTTTATTCAAAAGGGAAATTATCACATTTCTTTTAATTCAAATTGTATAAAGGTGAATCATTTTAAATTATAGCAGATGGGTCTGTAAAGAACATTGCACAATGTCCTTCCATTCTGAAGCTATTTCGTGCCTTCTTTTTCTGGATCAAGCTTGCTGTAAGCAATAGTTTGCAGAACTTATAGCCTCCTTCTGTATTTATTTAGCATTTGCAATGCTTACTGACCTCTGATAAATGTTATAAAAGGCTAAATATAATGGATGAGATTTTATTTTCTTCAGTACAAATTTATAACCCAATTTTGAAGAAGATATGCTCAGAACAACACAATTCTTCCTGTTGTGTTAGAATTAAACAGTGCTTTTAGAAAAAGGGCGATCATCAGTGGACAGAAGGTTTGGAAAGTGTTTTTCCTTCATTGCGATTATCAACAATCTAAGCAATCTCCTCCTTCTCCTCCTTCCTCACCCTTTCTCCTCTTTGTCCCTCCATCCCTCCACCCCCTTTCTCTCCTCTGCCCCTTCTCTTTGTTCCTACAGCCAAGGCTGTTCTTAAATTGACTGTGTAGCTTAGGATGACTTCGAACCTCCTATCCTGCTGTCTCACCCTCTGGAGTGCTTGGATTACCAGAGTGGACCACCACGTTGTGGTTTATGCGGTTACAGGAATGGACCTTATGGTTTCATGCATGCCAGGCAAGCCTTGTAAGAACCGTTATATCCCCCAGCCCCAAATGTGTGATGCTAGGAGACCAGAAATAAAAGAACTCCATAAGATAAAATGTCAGGTGTTTTCATAGAATTGAAAATGAAATTCTCAAAGGGAGGAATTGTGGACAAAGGTAATTCTTCTAGGAAGACCAGGAGGTCTTTTGTGGAGCTGTTCAGATGATCTGAGGTAGGTGAGAGGACCTGGGAAGTTGGGATGGGAGCATCTGTATGCTGAGGTGGGAGGAGACTTTTGCCCAGACAGAAGGTGCAGCACCCTGGGAAAAGCATCCCACATCAGGGAGGTTGCTACTCAAGTTTGGCTCAGGAAACTTTAATCTGAGAGGGAAATGAGCAGACTGAAGAGTTCACCGCAAAGGGGGAAATCCTTTAGAATCACGCAAAGGAGTTCTAAATATTTCTTTAACTCCGTGGAAGGAAATGTGGGCTTTTCCCACAGAGTGAGCAGTTATATATTTTAAGTACATCTAGGCATCGATCCATGTGTCTACATATTCTCAATTAGTCCTTTGTAAGAAATTACCATTACCCTCATTTATATGTAGGGAAGTTGAGGTACCACAATGTTAAGAAGCATATCCAGAGCTGTGAGCTGATAAACATAGTAATTCCTCTTTATGTATGTGGTCTCAATTCCAGAAATAACATGTGAGCTGCAAGTTGGGCACCCTTCTCAGTGGGCAGGAGATCCTGTACCATCATGCCTCGCATGTGAATCACTGTATTGTCTAGCATATTCGCTACAGATCTGATCTTCCCATTAGTCATTCTGAGGTACAAGATCAGCTCTTGATGTTTTGAGGCAGCTCACTCCTTTCATTAAAGCCATCCCTACTATTCTCAATGGCCTCAGGAACCAAATGTAGTGGTGTCGACAATTCAGGTGTGCCACAGAAGCTCCCAAGGGCTTCCCCAAGTGAGAACCAAAGTTCCTGGTCTACATAATCCATTCCATATTGTTTGCTCTTTCATGTGTCCGCAGGAGTCTTGAAAGATATCCTGTGAATAAGGGGTAATGGCCGTAGTAACCCTGGGACTTGAACTTGGAACAATCTGGTTGCATAGTTTATCTTTTCAGTCAGTGTAGGATGTAGTCCCCTTGACCCTGTGAGGTAATGGAGAGCTATAGAAAGTTTGTGATCAACAGAGGACAAGATCAAAGGACCTTCTTTCCCATACTTTATGTCTGAGGGTAAGATGTCATCACATAAAATTTGGGAAGGTGCAGACAGTCAGAGCATCTGTCCCTGTGTATAGAGGAGTAAGATGGTGAATAGTCAATTCCTGAAGTAGGAGACACACCATTGTTAATTGCTCTGTTCTTGACTTTTTGTGTGGATCTGAACTTTTCCAAAATAAGAAAATGAACCACGGAGGAAACATTCTTTTCTGTCTACTTTTTGAGTCCCCTTCCTTCCTCTCTGTGGTAATTCTGTGAAGAGAAAGTTTGCTCTGACTTGTCCATTTTGCCCGTTGTGTAGACTTTAGCTTTAAGTACTGAGATCCCTTCTGATTCCCAGTGGGTGATCTGAATGTCACACTGAGGAGTTTACATTTTTAGGCTCTATTTTCTTCTGGCTCTAAACTTTGATTACTATATGAAGTGACAGAAAGAGACCTCAAGACCGACCATTTTGGTTCTTGTTATTCCCCACAGCTGCAACAATGGGTTCCAGAGGACCAGTGAAGAAATGTGGTAAAGGCTTGGTGCATTCTTCATGGTTCAGGGGAAGGCTAGAAACATCCCTGGAATGAGAAATACCTTGAGACCTCTCCATGTGTGTCTGCTGAAGCCATCATGTCATAGTGTTTTACAGGGTATTGTCTTTCTCTTTGGGTTGGCTGACTTTGTCAGCGCTGGCATTGTAGTCATGCATTTTAAACAACTTCCCAGGAAGGATGCCTTCTTGGACCATCCCACACAAAAGAGGACGGTAGAGGGAGAAGAGGAGGATTATTTTCTCATACATTTTATTTCTCTACAGATGAGTAGAACTTGGTTTACAACTTATGGCTGTCTCAGACCATTTGAAAACTCAACTGATTGGTAAATTTAATTTTATTAAACAACCATCCAGTGAAGGAGGAGAAAAATGTGGCACTGTGAAATTCTCTGCTAACTGGATATTTTAGATGAAAATTAAAGGTATTTATAATGGTGACTTTATTGAGTACTTTCAGTGTACTCTCACTTAAAATGATAACTTGACATTACTAGCGTTTCTTCCAAGAATGCCTTGTGGAGGTTTGATTGAAAATGGCCTCCCTATGGAGGCTCATGTATTTAAATGCTTGGGTCCCAGTTGATGGAACTATTTGGGAAGTATTTATTGGAATATGTGCTTCACTGGGGGTTGGCTTTGAGGTTACAAAAGCCCATGTCAGTCCTAGTCTGCCTGCCTGCCTGCCTGTCTGTCTTTCTGCTGTCTTTGGACCAGGAAATAAAGCTCCTAGCCACTGCTCCAACACCATGCCTATCGGCCTCCTGCCATGATGATCATAGACTAAGTCTCTAACCTAAGCAAACTCCTAGTTAAGTGCTTTCTTTTATAAGAGTTGCCTTGGTTCTGGCGTGTCTTCATAGCAACAGCACAATAAGAAAGACCTTAACGGTCCTGTCTTCTTTGTTTTATATATGTGCATATGTATTGTGTTTTCTATATATTATATAAGTTACATTGTGTGTGTTGTGTATGTTCTATGTTTGTGTATTTAATGTGTTGTTATGTGTGTTGTGTTGTGTGTCTGTTTTATGCCTGTGCACACGCATTTGGAAGCCAGAGGAGGATATTGGGAATATTTCTGTATTGTGCTCTGGTGTATCTCAGAGAGTCTCTCACTGTACCAGAAACTCACCATTTAGGCTAGATTGGTTGGCCAGATAGTTTTTGGGACCTTCCTGTGTTCACTCACCAGTGGTTGGGTTTAAGGAATGTGCAGCTATGACAGGTCTCTTATCTGAATTTCAGAGATTTGAATTCAAGTCCTCTTCCTTACACTGAACCATCTCCATAGTCCCATATATATATAATATATATATAATTTAATATATTTAATTTGAGTGGAAGATGCCTCAATTTATATTTTTATTGAGTTTAAGAACTACTTTGGGGACTGCAGTCTGATAAAGGTCTCTGGCTTCCACTTTCTCTTCTCCCTAAAAGCAACGACACAACACACTGAAGATTAGTGGTGGCTTAGAGGGAGCTCGGAGATGAAGACTGTGTTGGATATCACTGAATAACTATGTGTGGAGCTGCACCATGTATTGGCCACTATGCCTGTAGAGATGAAATTACAAAAGATGGCATTCCAGAGAACCTATTTGGTGACTGTCAATGACACAAGAACATGTGCTTGGAGGACTGTCCTGCTGTGACAGCCGTTGTGGATAGACGTTACTGTTCTCTTACATTAAGTCTGTAGACAGAGAACTCCATCCAACCCCTTCTTGTGTTGCTTCAGTGTTGTCATATACAATTTATTGGGGGAAATGAGTTCCAGATGCTTAGTAAAGTTGTTCCAGAACTACCTTCTTTTTGGCTCATATTCAGTATCCTGGGATTTGGAGGCTGTATTTATGGTCAACAAATGTTTGCTTTCCATGACTTTTATGTCTTCTTCAGCATACACACAAATGCACATACACACATTCACTCATACACACCACACATTCACTCACACACACACACTCTCTCTCACACACACACACACACACACACACCTTGAGCTATAGAAAATAGCTATGAATATTTCTGCCTTATTTTTATAACTAATCTTAAAACTTTTCAAAAGGTATTGTGGTGATACATTGTGTAGATGCCAAAGAAATAAAGTTTGCTGAAGATCAAAGGAAAAAGTTAGCATCAGAATTAGCCACAGAGGTCAGGGACTGGTGGCACATGCCTTTAATCCTAGCACTCAGGAGGCAGAGGCAGAGATCTGTCTGGATTTCTGTGAGTTCAAGATCGCACTGGTCTACATGAGATTGTTCTAGTCCAAGGGCGAAACAATCAGACAGTGGTGGCTCACACCTTTAATCTGAGCACTTGGGATCCCATGCCTCTGCTCCATGTACTTGGAAGCACGTTAGTCTTTAATCCCAGCACTAGGAAGTTTGAAACAAGAAGTGACGTGGCTGGGCAGAGAAAGAAATATAAAGTGGGAGGAAACAGGATCTTTCCCTTTTGCTGAGGAGTAGTTAGGTGAGAAGTGGCTGTGGCTTGTTCCTCTGTCTCTCTGATCTTTTAACATTTGCCCTAATATCTGGTTCCGGGTTTTTATTATTAATGCCAACTAGAATTCATGCAATAATGTGCACACAAGTATTTGGTTACATTTGCATACATATTTTGGTCTTGTTGGTGTCTTTCTCGCATATTGCTCTCTTTCTGCCTCTTATACCTTCCCACCCTCAGGCCTCCCCTTTTACTTCTATGTCACATGTACTCTGTTATCCTTTTTCATAATCCCTCATTTTCTTTTTAATTTCATGACTTGTAGCTGACACATATTCCTCTGACCTATCCACAAATTAAAATGCAGCAAAAAGTCCATCATTAAGTTTCTGGCTGGGCTTTTCTGGCCTAGCCCCAAGTTTCAGACCCTCTCACAGCTCCACTGCAGCTTCACCCCAAATATTCACACAAAGGCTTATATTAACTTCATGCTGATTGGCCTATGGCTCAGACATATTGCTAGCTAGCTCTGTCATCTTAACTCAATCCATTTCCATTCAATCTGTTTAGCCATGTGGCTTGGTACCTTTTCTCAGAGCAGCATTTTGACTTCTTTCCTCTGGGTCTGCTGGTGTCTCTCTTGATATCTCTGCTCTGCCCTTCCTGTTCTCAGAGTTTTCTTAGTCTGGTAGCCCTTCCCACATTTCCTGTCTGCCTTCTGCCAATCAGTGTTTTTATTAAACCAGTAGGTGGGAATAATTATTTACAATGTAACAGAACATAATCCCACTACATTTCCCCGTTTTTTCTTTTTTAAAACAAGAACCCCATGTCTACTATCCTTGTTTTTCATTATCTATAACAACTTATGACCAACACTGTAAACAAACATTCATAATCCATTTTTAGGGAATATGGGCATACTTCTCTAGCTACTTCCTACTAATTGGGGGCACTGGCAATCCCATGGGGACTCCCCCCCCAAATGGAGTATTCTGTAAGGCTGGGTTATCTTATCCAGTCTTCTTGAAGTTGTTTTGGATTTAGAACACCAGAGGAAACTGCAGCAGAGGTGCTCTGAGATGCTGAATCATCTGGGCCATCTGTTTCTATTGGAGACTTTTCAGGGCGTCTTCCTTGATAAAACGTTATTTTCTTTAACCAGGAATAAATCATCAGCCTCTCATTTTCTGTGGAAATAAAAAGAAATCCTTTTCTCCAAAGTAGCATATCTTTTGATTTCAATTTTAAAGTCAACTCATTTACCAAAAATATAGATTAGATTAATCCAGCAGCATTTATAATCAAATGGTTGTTTTTAGCAGCTTTTCTTCTTCATTTGTAGTCAAAAAACTTAAAGACAAGACAGCAATGTACAATATCCAGATACTCTTTGTATTTTCCATCTTTATGTGGCTTATTATTTTTACTCTCTTTTTACAGGAGTTTCTCTTTCCTTTTGCCTTTTCTTTGTCTCTCTCAAGCCTACACATTTTTTTAAACATACTGTAAACTATTTATATGTTTTTGTAAAATCTGTCTCTACTGCATATCTCTTATCTTTGTTTCTGACCACATCTTTGCTTGGCTATGATGGCTGACTCCACCCAGCTCTTCCTATTTCTTTCTGTTTCTGACTACACCTTTAATTTGCTAAGGTGTGGCCAAGGATTAAAGGCTTCACTAGGGTGGCTGGCTGGCTCCACTCCGTTCCTAGTCTAGCTCCATAGAATTTAGCTTTTTAGCATAGGTATTAGAAGGACTCATAATTACCAATCTGGGGAATTTTAGAGTCCATAGAACCACCAACTAAAGGTCTGCCGTCCACTGTTCCATTTAAGTATTTGGCATTGGGCCTCTTAAAAGACTCACAAGTGTTTTGCTGCTGACACTGAGTCAGGAAGCCTTTTGTAAAAAAATCTGTGCCTCTGCTTGCCTCCAGCAAACAGGGCTTTCCCAAGAAAATGCTGTTACTAAGAAGCCACCCTTGACTCTGTTCACTTTTTTTACTTGTAACAGCAGTAATTTAAATCTGTTATAAGCAGCTTCTTGCTTACATCAAGACTCCTGAGAGAGAGACTTCAGGAACCAGCCTTGTTGCAGTTTAAACTGCACGCAGCAAATGTGCCTTTTGTAGCTCAAGTGCACAAACCATGCCAAGACATTTATGTACCATGGCTCACCTGAGAGACACAACTTGGAAGCTGGTTTTGGCTCCATTTCTGTGCTCTAAAACCCTTTAAAAAATCTTTCTCCAGCTTTATTTAGGTGTATACGATCCACGTTGGTATGCCATTTGTAGTTAGACGTTTCTGGTCAGGCCTTTCCAGCCTAGCCCAGAGGTTCAGACTCCCTCTCAGCCCTGCTGCCACTTTGCCTCAAATAATCACACAAAGGCTTATATTAATTTCATGCTGATTGGCCTATGGCTCAGACATATTTCTAGCTAGAGCTCTGTCATCTTAACTCAATCCGTTTCCATTCAATCTGTCTAGCCATGTGGCTTGGTACCTTTTCTCAGAGCAGCATTTTGACTTCTTTCCTCTGGGTCTGCTGGTGTCTCTCTTGATATCTCTGCTCTGCCCTTCCTGTTCTCAGAGTTTTCTTAGTCTGGTAGCCCTTCCCACATTTCCTGTCTGCCTTCTGCCAGCTAATCAGTGTTTTTATTAAACCAGTAGGTGGGAAAATTATTTACAGTGTAACAGAATATAATCCCACTACCCCTCATGATTTTTTCTTCAAACTTGTGTGACAGGTATTCACAGTCCTGGGTACTCGTTTTCCCACCAGCCTGCTTGGTATGGAAGAGAGCTTGTGAGCTTAGCCTTTAGAGGGTAAGCAATTATTTTCTTGTAAACCACTAAATGGATTTTTATTATCACCACCAAATACAATTCTAGCACATGTATGTATCACAACTGACATCTCTATTTTAAAATAATAGTCAACTGGGATAATCCAGATCTTGGCTATTATGAAAACTACTGATAAAAATATTTCTGTAACCTATGATCACCAAATATGTATGTGTTTATCCCGTCAAAGCTCTAGATCAGTCTTCAGGGTTAATTGAAAGCTTGTGGAGATCTGGCTATGATACTATTTTTCTTTTCTCGGGAATCTGAAAGATTCATAGCTAAGCACAATGTTGAGCTCCTGATCCAGCTGAAGAGAGAGAGAGTAGAGTGTAAATGAGCAAAGGGACCAGAATTATGAGGAGGGGACTTACAGAGATGGCTGATCTGAGCTATTGGGAGCTCACTGACTCTGAAATAGCTGCTGAGGAATCTTCATGGAAAGGAACTAAACCCTCCAAATGTAGAGGATAGTTAAATGGCACGGGCAGTTTGTGGAGCTTCTTGCAGTAGGATCAGAGTTTATTCCTGGTGCATGAACTGACACCTTGGAGCCCATTCCCTACAGAGAAACATCTAACTCAGCCTTGATACTTGGATCAGGGACTTGGACCTATCTCAACTGTACATGCCGGACCAAACAGATTCACTTTGGGTTTCCTTGCCCTCCTTGGCGGAAAGGATGGGGGGAAAGGGTGGGGAGAAGCTGAAGGAGGATTGGGAGGGACTGGGAGGGGGGAAGGAATGGAGAGCAGTGGTAAATATGGAAAAAACCTTTTAAATAAAAAACGGGAAAGAAGGAAATCCCTCCCCATATTTAGTATTACTGATCTATTTAGCTTTTCATATTGCCCGTGCACAAAGTATGGATGGAATACTATGTAAATTTTATTTTCATTAAATTTATTATGTCATCAATAAAAAAAAAGGTCAGGTAATTTAATGATTCCTAATTATTTCTTCCTCAACTAGATGCCTTTTCTAAAATCACGACCTATTTCTCATTAAGTAAAACTTTCAGAACTGGCTTTCAAGACAGTCATTTGGACAGTCTGAAGCCAGGCAATTCTTAAGTTTGGCTTCACACTCTTGCTTTACATTTTTTTCCTTTCTTCATTCCTTCACATTTTTATGTCAAGCCAATAGCCTCACAATAGACTTGTATGGCTTGAAAAATTGCTTTTATATGTTAATTTTATGTTACTTCCTATTTTCCCTGTCACTGAAATTACATTATCCTATTCATTTACAATGCATTATTTAACCCCATGTTGGACATTTCTTTTCCTCGCTGTAGAAATGAGAAATAAGCATAGGAATGAAATGAGTCTAAAGTTTTCCACCTATTCATGATTTTTTCCTTTGATCAGATTCTTTTGGGATTAAATTACATATAGATAACAGTAAGACAGGGCTTGATAATAGTAAACAATTTGTGTATTTGTTAGTACATCATTAATAATGATTATTAGTATTATCATGCTCACCATCATCACATAGTTCAGTAATTCGTACCTCATTTTATGTTAAGGTAAGTCACTATGTCTTAATTTCACTATGTATACAATTATAGTGTATATATATATATGCATATATAATATATATAACATAATTGACCCATGCATCTTAATGGCTTAATGCAGATCTTGACTATTATGAACACTGCTGATAAAAACATCTCTGTGCTTCTCTCATTGCACAAGGATGAGGTTGTCTTAGGTCTCCAGGCATTTTCCCAACAGTAGAATTTCAGGACCCTTCTGGACAAGACTGATCCAATTTCAGGTTCTATGCTCATCCCACTCAGCCAGTACCTGTAATGCCAAATAATTTTCGACAACCATGACACTAGTCGGTCCCCTCTGTAGAATGTTTAATTGTTGCTCCATATTTTTACTAACCCTTGGCATTATTTTAGCAAATTTGTGGTGGGAAATACTATCTCCTTCTGGTTTTAATTACATTTCTTTGATTAAGAGTGAGGTTGATTCATGGGAGTTGTTTACATATGTTGGATATTAATCCTAGCTTGGTAACTGTTATGTTCTGCATGTTTATATTTTCTTAAATTTTATATGTTGAAACTCTAACCCCAAGGCATCAGTAGCAGGAGCTCTCTCTGTAATTTGGTTAGCCAGGATCATGACTGTGGGACTCCCATGGTAGAAAACCTTTAGAAAGAGTTGTTTTCTTAGCCAAACAATAAGAAAGCAACTGTCTACTAACTAGAGAGTGTGTGTGTCTCCCCCGAACCAAGAATATGTCAGCAGCTTGATCTTGGATTCCCCAACCTCTGTTAACTGTGAGAAATGAGTTTTTGCCATTTGCCCAGTCCCTGGCCTTCTGTCATAGCCCAAGATGACTAAGAGAGCTACTTACGTTACAATTGTTCTTTTGCAGTTTGTGGCTTGTTTTTATACTGCTTACGTTATTTTTGGATGAGAAATTCTTAATTTTAATGTGGTTGACTCTATCAGACTTTTTCCTCATGGTTAGAGTGGTGGTCAGTGTGAGTAGCTTACATCCAAACTTCTGCTCAGTCATTACTGTGGGTGTATCCGTGAGTGTTTATCTTCCTGTGAGTAACCAGGGACACCTACTACCTGACTGTTGTGAGCAGGGGCTCCAATTATTCTGGCCTTTTGCGTGAGCTAAAGCATGGTATTTTAGGTGGGTCTTTCTAGATGTGTATGTGAAGAGCTTTATTAGGACATTGGCTCCATGATCATAAAAGATGAAATGTTTCTCTGTTTTACAGAACCAGTAACAATGACTCAGTCCAAGAAGTCAGAGTTCTCAGTTCAAAGCTCAAAATTTCTTAGGGTGACTATTGCTGTGGTGAAATACCATGGCCAAAGCAACGTGGGGAGGAAGGGGTTAAGTAGGCTTACACTTCCAAGTCAGTGTTCATCATCAAAGGAGGTCAGGATAGGAACTCAAATAGGGTAGGGACATGGGGGATGAATTTGATGCAGAGGCCATAGAGTGACGCTGTTTACTGGCTTGCTTCTCATAGCTTGTGCATCCTGCTTTCTTATAGAACCCAGGACCACCAGCCCAGAGATAGCACTACCCACAATGGGCTGGGCCCCTCACATCAGTCACTCATTAAGAAAATGCCCTACAGGCTTGGCTTGCCTGCAGCCCAATGTTTTGGAGGCATTTTCTCTTACTTTTCAATTCTGCTATGTGGTTTCCTCTTTATTGAAGTGCTCCCTACTCCACTGCCCCACAATGCAAATCCCTATGTTCTTCTGTTTATCCCCTACCCCAAAAGCAGTGAAGGGAAAGGATGTTGGGATTCTGAGCCCACTGGGCTGTCGGAAAGGGAATAAAAACCAAAGCAATCATTGGATGTGATAGACTGACAATCAGCAGTCTAAAGCAGGGTGGGGATGGAGGTCAAACTAGGGGAAAAGGAACAACTAGGAGCTGTTTCCACCATTACCCTCTTGCTGAAAAGGACTGGAGAAACAGCCTCAACATTAAGTGCAAGTCCTGGAGTAGGAAGGTGCTATTTTCACCTGAAGGAGGAAGTGGATGTCAAGAAAGGAGCGCCATCTCTTTGTACAATGGAACTCCCCACCTCAGAGACAGCTGCTTCATACCATAGGCAATGTGTAGAAATAAGCCTTCTTCACCGTGTTCCTGTGGATAGAACAACATGGTTGACAAAGAAAACCAAGGCATCCTTAGCAAGGCAATGAATTTTCTTCCTGATGGAGAAATAGAATTGGCCAACTGTGAAATCAGGAGACACCAGGAATTCTTTTTGTTCTGATCTCCTATTTGGGCATTCAGGGCTTTTCTGACTATCAACATACCCAGTCTGGGTGTTCCTTTCAGATTTCTTGCCCTCTGAGATGCTCCTCTTTGTACACTAACATCATTCCCATCGGTTCCCCCACAAACTTAAATGGGTCTGGACCAAGCTAGGCTGAAGGACCATGCCCCTCCTCAGGTGGAGGCAGGACCTTGATGAACCTGGAGGTTGCCTCCTCTCAAATTACTTTCGTTTGAGTCAAGTGGACGTAAAACTATCAAGCACACGAGGCCCCTGGGCAAGTCCCAGAAACTCACTGTAGAACCTAGAATTTGATGTTCAAGGGAATCAGTATCAGAAAGCATGCTTGCTCATGAAAGAAGAACTGGGGATGGAAAGAGAGAAGAAAAAAGTAACTGAGTAGGAGAAGGAAGAGGAGGAAGACAGGAGGAAGGTAGCGAGATACCTCTTCTTTTTCTGCTTTTGGCTCTATCTATTGCCACTAGGTGATGCAAACTCACACCCTGTGGTTCCCACTCTGTGTACTATATGCTATTCTTCTCTGGAACCACTTTTATTAACATGCTACTATTGTGCTATACCAATTTGTAGTTGGATATTTCTATCCCACCAGAAATTCCCAAATACCCAGCAGCCACTTCCCAAATAATTGACTTGGAGGCTTAACATTACTTATAAATGCTCAGCCAGTAGCTCAAGCTTATTACTAACCAGCTCTTACACTTAAATTAACCCATAATTCTTACCTTATCTTGGTGCCCTTTCTCCACCCAATATCCTCATCCTGGTTTCTCTGCATCTGGCTGGTGACTTCGTCTCTGCCTTATCTCTTTCTAGAATTCTCCTCTGGTTGCCCCACCTATACTTCCTGCCTGGCTACTGGTCACGTAGCATTTTATTAAACCAATACAAGTGGCAAATCTTTACAGCATACAAGAGAATTATCCCACAGCACCGATTCTTTAGGCATCCCTTAATCCAGTCATAGACACCCCAAATTTTCCACTTTCCACCCCAAATTCACCACCCACTTTCTCTTTTCCATGTTGGCTAGTTTGAATTCACAAAGAAAGATGCCACTTTATCTTCTTCTCAGGCCTTCAGATCAAGATTGGGCAGCATCCTGAGCCCTCAGGGTCCTTATGTGGTCGATCTTGGGGTTGACAGGTCATAATCACTTGAGCCAACACTTTGGTAAATCCTTTTTTATTTATACACAGATCTTACTTCTCTTAAGAATCATCTTTCAATTAGTTTTGGCTTTGGTTTAGAAGTCTTCTACTCTCCTCAAGGCCTATGGATCCTTTTCAGCATTGTGCTAAAAGATTTATAGCTTTGCGTTTTAAACACAATGTCATTTTCTGACTTGAATAAACTTTTGCACATGTTATGTAGACTAGACCAAATTTCATTGTTCTCCTCCGCAAGGCAACTAATTATTCAAGAATGAAAGCCCATTCTTTCTAGACCAACTTGTAGTGTGTGACCTTTTATAAATTTAATTTCAAATTCTTTGATGGTTAATAGTTATTGTCACCTCAACTGGATTTAGACTAACCGTGGAAACATACCTTTGGCTGCACCTGTGAGGATCATTCTAGAAAGATTTAATTGAGAAGGGAAGCCCCACACTGTCTGTGGAAGAAAGTATTCCATGAGCAGAGGCTCAGACTAAATACAAAGGCGAAAGTGATAACACCAGCATTCCTTGCTCTTTGCTTCCTGTCTGCACATGTGACCAATCGCCTCAAACTGTCACTGTGCCTTCCCCTCAACTGTGAGCAGTAACACCTTTAATTTGCTTTTATGAAGTGTTTCGCTGCAGCAATGAGAAAAATTAACTAATAGCTATTCCTTTAATTGGTTCAGTATCTTAGTTAGGATTTTGATTGCTGTGAAAAGACACCATGACCATGGCAACTCTTATGAAATAAAATATTTAACTGGGGTGGCTTGCTTATATCATGATGGGGAGCATGGTGACATGCCGGCATATATATGTGGCATTGGAGTTGAGAGTGCTACATTTTGGAGGAAATAAGAAGTCAAGTGACACATTGGATATAATCCTGAGTATAAGAAATCCCAAAGTCTTCCCCCATAGTGATACACTTCTTTTAACAAGCCTATACCCACTCCAAAATAAGTCTATGCTTCCTGATAATTTCATTCTTTATTATTTGTCGGCCAAGTACATTCAAATGACCACATTTCATTCCCTGGCCCTCATAAACTTAAAAAATATATTATAATACAAAATTAATTTAGTCCAATTTCAAAAGTCCCTATAGTTTATAACAGTCTCAACAATGTTTAGAAGTCAAAAGTTAAAAGCATTTTCTTAGAGTCATGCAATCTCTTATAATCCCCTGTAGAAAAAAAAACAACCCCCCCCAAAAAAACAGATCACATACTTTAGACATATAATGCACGAGATATACATTAGCATTCCAAAATGTAGGGAAGGGAACATAGTGAGGAAATATCAGACCAAAGCAAAATCAGAAACTATCTGGATAAACTCCAAACACCACATCTCCATGTCTGATGTTAAGTGCTCTTCAGATATCCAACTCTATTCAGGTTTGTTGACTACAACTAATTTTTTTCTTCTCTTGGGCAGATTCTACTATCTGTTCTCCCTGTTAGGAGCTTTCCTCAGCAGGAATCCCATGACTCTGGTATCTCTAACATCTTGAATTCTCCAAGGCAACCTAGGCTTCTTCTTTACAGCTTTATACAATGAACTCTCTACTAGGCCTCCATTTAAGGACACCCTTGAAACATGTCTAGCCTCATCGGCTTTCTTAGAGTGTGGAGGCAAATTTCACAGCTTGTTTCTTCTATCCTTAACTCTAAAGCCAGAATCACATGGCCAAAGCTGCCAAGATCTGCTCCTTATTAGGGTTGGAATAGGGTCGCTTCATTCAATTATGTTTTTACTAGCTTTCTGTCTTTCATTCAATAAACCTGGTTGTCCTGAAACTAGATCTGTAGACCAGGCTAGCTTCAAACTCAGAGATCTGCCAGTGCCCTCCCTCTCCACCCCATCCAGAATGCTGGGATTAAAGGTGTACTCTATCACACCCTGCTCTAAGTTTATTTTTTATTTTATTTTATTTTTATTTTCACAAACTGGAAACTTATCTGGGTAGGATCTTTCTATGAGGTCACAACTCCCTTTACTCAATCTCTTAATGCATTTATCTCTTTGAGTACAGGATTTAGTCTCATTCCACTTCATCGTGTTTCCTTTCTCCTTGAATTTTACATTTTGTAATTTATCTTTGCTCCTTTTTTTATTACAAATCTTCATTAGAGTTTTTAACCACATGACAGACTATACTAGACTATTTTGAGATTTCTTCTGCCAACAGAATTAATCCAAAATTTTTCACTTTAGTCTCAGACAGACTCCTTGGACAGGGCAAAAAGCAAACACTTTCTTCACCAAAATATCACAGGATCAGTCTCTCTCTATATACATCTCTCTCTCATGTGTTCCCTCCCTCCCCCCTCTCTATCTGTCTATCATCCATCCATCCATCCATCCATCCATCTATCTATCTATCTATCTATCTATCTATCTATCTATCTATCTATCTATCTCTATCTATCTATCCATTCACCTATCTATCTATCTATCTATCTATCTATCTATCTATCTGTCTGTCTGTCTGTCTGTCTGTCTGTCTGTCTGTCTTTCTGTCTATCTACCCATTCACCTATCTATCCACCTATCTCTCTCTCTATCTCTATCTCTCTATCTCTCTATCTATCTATCTATCTATCTATCTATCTATCTATCTATCTATCTATCTATATTTCCAGGTTTACTCTTTTCCCTGCAAATTTCATTTTTCTTTATGGATAACTAAAATTCTATTATGTTATGCACCTTATTTTCTTTATATACTCATCTGCTGGCAGAACTATAGGTTGATTTTGTTGGCTATTGTAAATAGTGAAAAAATAAACACGGTTATGTAAATATCTGTATAAGACTTCCTTACTCATCAGTGGGATGATGACAATCTTGGTATTAGAGAGATGGACACAGTAGGGTCTGGAATTTGAGGGGGTGGGTGGGACTAGCCTTGACTAGATAGTGAGTTGTAAGCCAATCTGAACTACAAAAAGGAGATTGTTCTATAAAATAAAACAAAAAATAAAATATTGTAAATTACTTTAAAAAAAAAAAAGAGTTTCACTTAGGGGCCAAGACAGAGACAAACATGTCTGAAATCAGTATTCTTTATTCAAACTGTTAGGAGAACTCTCAATGAAAATCATAGAAAAACCATCAACTCCTATCTATATTTTATATGATCAAAATTTACTCGTGTGCTTTCATTTTTGTGTCTGGCTATTAGTTGTTTACTTGATTTTTAACCTAATCAGAATTTTATTTCCTCGGTTATAAATTATGTCTCGTGTTAAATTGAAGGGACTTTTATTTATTTTTTCCTTAAAATATTTTTTCCTCATTCTGTCTCATTTCCTTTTGCGAATCCAGTTACATGTGTGCTAAACCTTTTGCTAATATTTTATGAATTATAGAGACTCTCTTCAGTGTGTTGCACGAAAGAATGAGACTCAGGGATAGATCTCTGAAGAAGTTGGAGATACTAGAGGGAATAAACACCACAGTCAAATCTTACCCAGCTGTCTTCTAGCTTCCTCAGCCTCGATTCCCTTGGAATGGTTTTCTCTGTGTTTGAATCCCATGTTAAGTATTCTTTCAGTAATTAAGGTGTGGCCCCACCACACCTGCTTGGGAGCCTAGAATTCCTTCTACAATCTGAAGTGACCTTGACTCAGTTGGGATTAAGGGCGTAGGTCACCACTCCCAGGATACTCCCTATGCTGGGATTAAAGGTTTGAATCACCACTCTCTGATTTTCCTAGACTGACTGTGGTTAGAGCTCTGGGACTTCTGGAGCTTTTACTAAGCCCCCCCCCCCCCCACATAGACTGTGGGTAGATTCCCTCTGATATCTCCAAAACTTCTGAAACTTTATTAAATCCCCACATCAGTGTTTATATATAATATTCCCCCATTTATGCTTTGATAATATAATTTAAATTGAGTCACCTTATAGTCTTCTGCTTCCTGTCTTCATTAGTGTCTTGAAACCATGCTGTCCAGGATTAAGTTCAGACTTGGTTCTATAATTTCCATTTACGGCTTTGTGTACTCTTGAGCTTTCCAGTGAGATGTTAATATTTTTATTTTTATTATGAGTTTGATATTTTTCTGTCTCATGTAACAGTTATAGCAACTACCTGGAGATTGTATTCACTGATTCTCATGCCTGATTTTATGTCTCTGCTAGTGGCCATTAATCTCCCCTCCACCCCAGATAATGAGACACATTTTCCTATTGGAATAATATTGTTTCATATCCTGGAACTTGTGGACATTATGATGTGCTTGTCGATTTTCTTCTGTTTCATCAAAGAATGCTAATGTTTTTCTTTTCATAAACAATGCATCTCGTATCATTTCAGGCTTTCCTGCCTGCCTGGAAATGTGTACATTTTTCCTTGTAGATCTACAGAAAGGCTGCACGATTGGATAGAATTTGGAGCTCCCTGACTCTTACTTCTCAGCTTTTACATTTTATTTTCCAGAAGCTCTTCTTGCCATTGATTCTTTGTTCCCTGTTCTCATGTGTGTCAAGCACATTCTCACAGTTCAGCTGCCGAGAGGCTCTGCAGCCTGCTCCTGGGCTCAGTGTAAGCTGAATGTAAAAGGAGCTCATTTTACTGTTCTCTCTTCACTCCATACATTATGTACAGGCAAAGGGGAGATGTAAAGATAACTTTTTCCATCTAGTTTCAACTTCATCATCTTGTATTTTTTTTTGTTTTTTTTGTTTTTTATTTTGTGGTCGTCATGTGAGTTTAGCTTCCTCAGCACTGAAGTAGCAAGAACCACCTTTGCATTCTGAGGAGGCCAGCATGTGTTATTCCTTTGAGGCAGTGACTATGAATGTCCCAGTGACTGTTAGGACAATCAAAAATTTCCTTTTTCTTTTGTCAAAGATGTCTAAATATTTGCAATAGAGTCAATCAGTTAACAAGTTATATAGAAGTATAATTTCCTAAAAGTATATCTTTTGGTTGTGTCTAATTAATCAATATAGCTACCAGCTTTGGTTTTAACTACCACCTGTAATGGTTCGTGTGATTGTCACCTTGAACCATTTAGACAACCAGCCTCCATGTATATCTGAGGATTATTTAGATGATGTCAGCCTCTGGGTATTGTTGAGTGAGATATCTTAATTGGGTTAAATGGGGTAGAAAGAGCCACTTAAAGAAGAGTGACAAGCTTGGGTCTTGGGGCTAGAGGGTGAACTAACTCAGTATGAAAATTCACCTTCTCTTTTTCATTTTTTCTTAAATACAGAATTTCACTGTGCTGTTGTTTAGCCTACAAATCACAATGTAGACTGGGCTGACCTTGAACCCAGAGATTCCTTCCTCTCCTATCTCTGCCTCTTGAGTTCTGGAAATAATGGTGTATGCTGCCATGACTGGCTTGACTGTGGTTGTGGTATGACCTGTTGCTTCAATTACCTACTGTCTTGACCTTCTAGGCAAGATGGAGTTTATCCTTGAATTGTGAATAGAAATACATATTTTTTCTGTAGACTACTTCTGTCAGGTTGTTTTTTTATTATTATTATTATTATAGCAACATAGAAAGTTACTCAACACTTAACTCAACATTTGGTTCAACATTGAAATATTGTTTTTTTCCTTGCTAAAATATTTTAAAGCTTTAATTTTGTTTTTTTTTTACCAAGTATTTTATAATTTATCAAAAACTAAATAAAACAAAACATGAAGAATGATATATAGAACCTTGACTGTCAAGTATAAACTGAATTATGGGGAAAGGTAGTATTTCCAATATTAAATAAAATTCTATTTAATTCTAAACTAAAATCCTAAAATATAATTCTATTCAAATTCTACTGGGTTTTGTTTCATGAGGAATTTGTAAAAATATTTTTTGGGGGGAATCAGTGGACAAGGCATTGGAAATATGATTTAACTGAAGTTTGGGCATTTGTTCGGGATGTAGTATGAATCAGGAATCTTGATCTGCTAGCAAGAATATGTTGGAGGAATTGGCTTCTCTGAATTTTTTTCTTTTACAATTGCATTGCTTCTTAAAAGTAGCTCATTGTAGAACTCTTTTTAAAAATATGGGATAAAAATGAGTGTTGTCAGCTGAATCACCATCTCAGCATGAAGGACATCATAAAATTTTCATTAGGACAATGTCCAGAGAAGCCAAAGACAGATAAAAACTGGGCAGACTCACTTGGTTATTGTCAGTTTGGAGTATTCAATAACAAAAGCCACTTTTACATATTTATTTATTTGTTCATTTATTTTTGAGGTAGGGTTTCTCTGTGTAACAGCCCTGGCTGTCCTGGAACTCAGAATGTAGACCAAGTTGTCTTTGAACTCAGAGATCCCCCTTCTTCTGCTTCCCGAGCACTGGGATTAGAGGCATGCCCTACCCCTGCCAGGTGAAAGCCACCTCTTGATGGTTATGTTCAACATAGTTTTCCCTTTAAACTCATGAGGTCAGATTTCTTGTAGAGCAGTGTCTAGCTTTGATCCTTGGGAATATCTGGAATTCTCATTCTCCTCTTTAGTGTGGGGAGGTTTCTTCTATTTTATCTTCCAAATTTTCTACTAGTTTAAAATGAAAACTTCCTGTCATGTATTTGTATTTTTCTTTGAACTCTCACCCATTTAAAAATTTTAATTTTTTAAAAATTCTTTCTTCTTTTAATTTTTCATTTTATTTAGTTCATGTATATGAGTATTTTCTCTATTGATATGTTTGTATGCCATGTGTGTGCAGTTCCTCCAGGAGCCTGAGGCTATTGGATTCTCTGGGACTGGAGTTACAGATGGCTGCAAGTTGCCATGGAGATGCTAGGACTCGAATCTGGGTCTTCTGGAGAGCAGCCAGTGGTCATGCCTCCTAAGTTATCTCTCCAAGCACTCTGGTTTTGTTTTTAAAGGCTTGTTTTATTATTATTTACTTCTGTGTATATGTGTATCTGAATTGTATGCATGTGTATGTGTATCTACTTGCTGGTGGGAGCCAGAAGAGGGTGTCAGATCCCCTGCAGCTGGAGATATACACAGCTATGAACTGCCTGATTTGGTCTTGGGAATTGAGTGCCAGGCCTCTGCAAGGGTGGGCACACTCTTAACCAGTGAACCAACTCTCTAGCCCAAAAGCTCCCTTCTTGGGTTTAGATGTTCCTAGTGCTAAGTCTTTAATCTTTGAAATTTTATTCTCCTTTTATAGTCTTTTTTCTTTTTCCTGTTTGGTGCTGTATTTGTTTAATTGTTATGGTCTCTATCATCTGCATCAGAAGATAAGCATGTGTTCCTCTCAATGCCCCCACCAGGATTTCCTGCTCTCTGACACTTGCAGATTTCTGCTTCAATGTGTCCTTTGAGTCAGGCAAGTCCAATAACTACCTGAACCTATACCTTGCTTCCGGCCATTGAACTTCCCAGTTCCCCATGCTCTTCCTCTCTCTTTTCTTCCATCCTATGCCTTACCCCATCGAACATATTGCATATCTTATTATTTCTTAATTGTTCTTTTTTCCCCTATTAAAATTCATGCCTTTGAAGGGATACTTTTTATGCTTAGTTGAATTTTCTATCCTCACACCATCAAATAAAAGACTGACTGAAACATGCAAGTAGCTCAACAAATATTTGCTGATTCTGTTGTACATTATAATAGAGTCTGAATACCTACTTATCATCTGATTTTTTTAAATAGTGTTTAATTCACACAGTTAATACTAAGTACAATTGTTGCTATAGCCTTCTTTCACACAGGAATTTGAGCCTTCATGCTATTTATGCAGTCATAAAACTAATCACTGAAACTATATTTGAATATGAGCATATCCTAACACCCAGGGCTTATTGCTGAGTATCTGATTTTCACTGTCATCTATGAAAATGATCAAGTGCTATATGATTAACTTGTCAGGCTGAGTACTTTTAGTTTTATGGGTACTCTCTCAAAGTCATCAAGTGAGTTCAAAAGAATGCAGCTTAACGGAGCAGGGTCTGAAGTTTGACCAGAGAAACATGAAGTGTGAAGCCTGGAAGAAATCCCAAGGGTCTTTATTATATTTGTGAATATCTGACTTTGTTCTGAGAAGGAAATGGGGTCTTTTACGGTATTATTTTGCTAGAAGGAGAATTTATCCTCATTTAGGGTATAAGAGAGAGTGAAAACATATAGCACATGAGCATGTGGGAAAATAATACTGTGATTAATAAGGAAAAAAAACAGAGCAAAGTTCCCACATGTGATACGGGACTACAGCAAATGAAAAATGCCACCAAAAATAAAGCATGGAACGTTTCACATACAAAGGAAGCTTGGCCGAGGCCAAGAGGGGCAAAGCTGTCATTTCCAGCTCAAGGAGCTAGGAAAGCCCCAGTGGGGCCTGATCAGCAAGGGAAGATGTGAATGTACCAGGCACACACAGACAGTTTGACCTTCCATGATGTGTTAAAGTGAGATGCCGCTTTCCACTTACCCAGATGTTAACTATTTTAGCAGATAAAGCAATGCAACTAGGATTACATGGACAGACATTCATCAGTGGTAGAATTTAAATTTTAAAAATAAGCTTTTGAAAGGAAAATTGATCTAAAATATTTTTAATTAACTTTAATTTTTAATTTTATGTTTATGAATGTGTCTACATGTATCTCTGTGAATTATGTGTATGCAGTGCTTGTGGAGGCCAAAAGGGGTATTGGATCTCCTGGAACTGGTGTTACAGACAGTTGTGAGTCACCATGTGGGTGTTGGGAACTGAACTCACGTTCTTTGGAAGAGCAGCTAGTGTTCCCATCCATTGAGCCATCTTTCCAGCCCCTGATCTCAACATTAAAAAAAAAAAAAATTACTCACCTGTCTTTCTTTGACAAATAGTCATTTTAAGAGAAAGTTGAAATGCAAGCAAACATTTCTATCTATGAGTATTCACTGAGAGATTACACATAGGAACAAAGTATTTAAAGTTGTTTATAAGACAAGGGACAACATAAATAAATTATGGTAGATATGTATGGAAGAAGACAACCAAACCATTAAAATGCAGATTACAGACATTTGGAGTACAATAACCTAGTGTGTGCTCTTCTGAAAGTCTTTCTGTTCTACACTATAACTCATAAATTAAGAGAGTTAGCTGGGTGTAATTGCATATCCCTTTAATTCCAGCACTCTGGAGGAAAGGCAGGCCTCATCCAAATAACCAGTTCCAGGTCATCCAGGGCAGCCCAATCTCTCTTTCTCTCAAATAGAATTTAGAAAAATGTAACAAGAAAGAAGACTGTTTGCAAGTGGTTGCACCACAAAGAGTTATTATAAATACAAAAACTAGTATTTTCTTTAAAGGAAGAATTCATCACAAGCAACTGTCTAAACTATTGGGAAGCTGAAAAATTAAAAAAAAAAAAAATCAACCATAAAGTGATGCAGTTAGAGTGGCAGAAGGACCTGTCTCCCAGCTCAAAGTCAGGAGGAAAAAAAAAGGAAAGAAAAGGTTATCAGAAACTAGGAAAAAGAAAAAGAACCTAGTACTGGAATCGGAGTCTGACACTGCTTCCCTGGAGCTCAGAAGCGTGGTCCATATGCATAGCTCTGAAGGCTTGGATGCAGCTGCTGCTGGCATTAGCACTTAACTGAAGATTGAGCCACTGTGCTATCAAAGTGAAAGGCTGTTGCAATACTGGGAAGGATAGAAACATACAAACACATTCATGATTCCTTCAGCATCTCTCTCCTTTTTAGACCATCATAGGAAGCACATAGAAAGGTCCACATGTACACATGACGACAGCGAAAGGAAGGTTTTCAGAATTTCAATTCCAACAACTTCAAGTCCAGCTGAGGAGGGAAGGGCAGCAGTCAGAATTCTAAGATGCTCTCCTAGATTCTTGTTTGCTAATTAACATGTCTTGTATAGAACACCTACCCTTGAGTGTGAGTAGGAGCTGTGAGTTCGATGGGATTGCAGTTTCCTTGGTCAGGTTTTGCTATATATCAAGTAAAACTGGAATGTCACTCCAGTGATTACAGTATGCAAGACTCAGTCATGGCCAGCTGAAGAGGGGTGAGGGCTTGAGATGCATTCCCTCATTGGTCTAGAAGAAAGGAAGTGTTTATAGTGAACAGCCCATGACAGCCACATTATTAAAAACCTTTAGGTCAGTAGTGGTAGCTAAGAATTTTCCTTTATTAACTGCTAGTGAGAAAACCACAGTCTTCCAATTGCATCCTGATTCCAGCTTGAGTGGACTTGGAATACAAATCTGAACTCGAAGTGAGAACTGTGGTATAGTTGGCCCCAGGACTATAGCCTTGTCAGTCATTAAGAAAACAAATTTAAAAAATTAGAGTAGGATGTGAACCGAAGGGTGATGTCACATACTTCGACTGGGAAATGGATGCAGCTCAGCATTTAGGAAAATTAACATGGAGGTTTCTCAGAAAACTTGAAAATATACCTTTTTTATGACCTAGCTGTACCACTCCTGAGTATGTACCCCAAAGACTCCAGATTAAGATATGACAGCGACACTTGCACATTGTTATTTATTATATAACTGTTCACAATAGCTAACCTATGGGACCCAGTGTCCAACAACAGAGGGGTGGATGAGGAAATGGGGCTTATATACACAATGAAACTGTTTCCATAAAGAAGAAAAAAGTTATGTTATTGGTAGGAAAATGGAGGTCACTGGAGGAGATCATACTAAGTAGGTTAAGCCAGTCCAGAAAGACAAATAATGTGTGCTTCATCTTCTTTGTGGCTCCTAGATCTTGTGTAGATACATGGAATCATGTATGCCCTTGTGACATGAACATAGATGTGAAACTGTGTCTAGAGAGGGGACATAGGGAACCAATAGGACAAGTGAGA
Source organism: Phyllotis vaccarum (assembly GCA_033318265.1). Lineage (NCBI taxonomy): Eukaryota > Metazoa > Chordata > Mammalia > Rodentia > Cricetidae > Phyllotis > Phyllotis vaccarum. The sequence goes on along the minus strand of JARWLC010000002.1, from coordinate 171,415,655 downwards.
CATGAGATGTTAGAGGCCATGTGAGGGAATATGCACAATTTTCAAGACATATGAGGATTAGAAGTCTAAAAAATCTCCATAAAATCAAAGAAAGAAGGAAAAAAGAAAGACAGGAAAAAAAAAAAAAAAAACAACCTATGTAGCCTTGTGTCAGCCTCTGCAGAGAACCCATCGGAGCATTGTACAGTCCTCTGACCCTGGAAACGTGAAACAATAATGGAGTAATGCGTAGGCTACCGTGTTGTTCTGATTTGTTTTACAGCATTAGGACATGGATGCCAATGCATCAGAGTCAGGAGTGGGGCTGACAGAAGAAGTCCAGTCCACCACAGATTGCAGCATAGAAATAGAAATCATTGTGTATAAAGAGTCTGTAGGTGTGGCAACCTCACTGTCCCATGTACCAGATTTTATGAGCCAATTCATGTTGTAGGATAAATGGGCAAGGAAGGAGGAGTAAGTGGAGGTGGAGGGAGGAGGGAGAGGGGGAGGAAGAGAAAGAGGCTCCATGATGCTGATCTGACATGGAGGAGGGAAGAAGTTTGAACAGGTAAAGCTTCAGACTGCACTTTGGGTTATTTCCTCCTTTTCTTAATAACTCCCTAAACCGCAAGGGGAAGGTTTAACGGAGACCTCCTGCTTAGGGCTGAATGTTACAAAGCCTATCACCTTCTGCACATCACTCAGTTGTTGGTCTCTGCATCTGTTCTCATCTGTTGCAGAAGGCTGTGGTGGGATTATGTTCTGGTATATTGTATATAATTGTCCCTCCCACTGGTTTACTAAAACACTGATTGGCCAAAAAGCAGATAGGAAGTGTGGGCGAGGCAATCAGACTAAGTCAGCGAGAGATGCCAGCAGGAAAGAAGTTGAAAAGCTGCTCTGAGAAAAGGTACCAAGCCACATAGCTAATGAGATGAATAGCAACATACCTGAGCTATAGGCTGATCAACAGAAAATAAATGTAAGCTTCCGTGTGAATATTTGGAGCTAAATGGCAGTGGGGCTGTGCGTGGGTCCAAACCTTGGGGCTAGCCTGGAAAGGCCAGGCCAGAAACTCAATATTACAGAAGGCAGCTTCTCTCTGATAATGGCCGAGTGAAACTTTAAGAGTACAGCAGACTATCATTAAGAGTAACTTTGTTGCCATATTTCTTTAGCGGAACTGTAGTATTTGGTTTCCCCCAAGGTCAGGGCTTATCTAGTCTCAGGTTCTTGGCAACATAAGCATTGTGACAAACAGGCTCCATCCCATGAAGTGGGCCTTTGGATCAGAGTGATTTTTCATAGCAGTGGAAAAGCCAACTATAACCATGGCATGTGGCTCAAATTGTCAATATGGTACCTACTGTGGCCTTTCCAGAAAATTTCACTGATGAAAGTCAGTGCTTTGGTTTCTTTTCATGTGATTTTTAAATATCAAATATGAGGCATTCATTCCACCAAGGACCGAATTACCTGTGGAAAACTTGGTGTTAAATTATTTTCACAAATGCACAACTGATGTCTGTGTTAGCCATGGAGGCTACCTGCTCAGATCTCCTTTCAAGAAAATGTGCTGCACAGAAGTCACGGAGCAGACTGCTGCTAAGCGCTGCTTCTCACAATGGCTGGGTTTTCACAGGAGGCCAGGTCCCTGCAGGTGCAGACCATCTCCTACTCATGCTATGGCAAGGCTAGAGTTCAGCTGTTGCTATTCATTCCAGGATCCTCTTTTTCGTTCTGAGGCTCCCAGGTTCATTCAAACTTCAGTCTGAAACTCTGCCTGCCATAGTGTCTCTCCCCCTCCCCCCATTGCTCTGTCTCTTTTCCAAGTGTCAGATCACCATCATGATCTATCTAAAGCCTTCTTGTAATTCATGTTTTTGTGTCTCTTTAATTACACCATTAGCTCAGTTAGGGTTAAAAATTCCTCACTATTTTATTTATAATAAAATTGCCTAAAGAATAAGAACATAGACTGGAGAGATGGCTCAGTGGTTAAGAGCATTTACTCTTGCAGAGGACCTGGGTTGTACTCCTTATCAGCCATGTTGGGGGCTCATGACTTCCTGCTTGTAACTTCAACTCCAGGAAATCTGATGATTTCCTCCAACCTCCACAGGTGCTTGAGTATTTAAAATATATGGGAGAATGTGTCAGTTATATGCGAATGCTAATTCAGGGCCACTTAACATAGGAATTCATTGCTTGAATTTTTGTACGATAGGAGTCCTGTAACCAGTTCTCAGTGCATACTGAGAGATATATGTTTATATGTCTAACACTTTGGAATTTAAAAATTTTAGTATATATGTGAAGTTTTACTTAGCATGTGAGTTCACTAATTTTAATAGTTATTACTAGGTGCTTTTAAATTCAAGCCATTGTAGAACTACTATGTAAAGGGTACTCAAACCTAAAAATTGAGAGGTTAACCAGTCATGTGACAGACTCAATTTCATAATTCCAATTTATAATTATAATATATAGGAGGAAATGATAGTGTATGTGGTTACTTTCAGATAGAACATTACAAATCTTTCAGCATTTTTCCTAGCTTGATAATGTTTGCACTTTGTTTCTAGGCTGTTAACAGCTGTCTAAAAATATAAAAATTGTGTGTGTCTGAATGCATATATTTGTGTATATGAGTGTGTGTATGTTCATGAACGTGTATGCATGCATACATGTGTGAGTGTGTATATGCATGTGTGTGTGTGTGTGTGTGTGTGTGTGTGTTGTAGTACGGGAATGAACATAGACACAATAACTCAAAACCTATAGAAAATGCATGCTTTGGTTTAGTTAACTTAGGATACTCAATTTGTGTTTGATGGTCAGTAACACAACAAATATATAAAATGACAAATTTCTCTAGATGAGTCACACAGATGTCTATCAGAGTAAGGTACAATCACAGTGTGTGTATGTGGTAGTCCATTTTTGCTATGGATAGTCAGACTGATTCTACAATGTAATTGAACACCCACACATTCTCTCTTTACTCTTATATAGTTGGTCATTGGAATTAGTGGGCTGATTTTGACACTATTTAAAAAACTTGTGGTGATCCAGGCTCAAAATTCAGCATTTCTTTTCTCTAGGAATAGAGGCTTTCCCTGAATTTTTACCTTTATGTTCCTCATTATTTTCAAATTTTAGTTACATGCTTTCCTTTAAAGAGGTTTTGGCAACTTTTCCCACACTCTATCTGTGACTCCTGTAGCCCCTATCTAGACAAGAAGAGGGTACCTAACACACCTGTTTCACTCTACTCCACCTTCTACCTGTGCTCCCCCAAGATTCACTGAGGTCAGGTACTATTGAGGTGAGCTATTTTTAAGCATTTGTGATACGATCTCTTCAAAGGAAACAAAGGACCCATCTATCCTACGGTAGTTCACACACTAGGCTGAATAATTTCATTTAAGAAAATCATTGTCAGAAGCTTTCTATGGCCTTTTAAATTTTAGATTGTATCTACTTTTTGCTTGATGGAATATTTCTATTTTCTTCTTCTCTAGTCACAGGCAACATCATAGAGGAACTTTGTGTACCTTAGTTCTGTCTGTGTAAATGATACATGGCTATGGCCTAAAACTGAGACAAAAGGAAGTCAGTTGGAAGCTTTCTGAAGCCAGGGGCAGATTTATCAACAAAAACTATGGGCCAATAAGATTTAGATGTTATTTGGATTGTGGTGTTTAGCATTCTTTGAACAGGTGAGTCTGGTGAAATGGTTCGGCATTTAAGACCGCTGCTTTGAGGAGGGTTTGGGTTTGGTTTTCAGTACCTAAATGGCAGTTCACAATCATCTGACTCCATTCCACAGGATCCAAGGGTCTTTTGGCCTCTGTGTGCACTGGGCATGAACATGGTATCCATACAGAGATACAAAACAAAGAACAACAACAAAAAATAAAAAATAAAAAATAAACCCCATTCCTCCCAGGTTCTCAATGTGTACAGTATAGTCTTGCTTGCATCTTGGAAAAAGGGCCCTGTAATCCATTCCTAAAGCTTGCTTAGAAACTACAAGTTAGAAAAAGATAAAAACAGCTCACCATGGTCCTTGGTGAGCTGTCTATGAATGTGCCTGGACATTTTCAGCCTCTGACTCATGTCTACCGATCCAGAAATGTCTGATTGCAATGTCCATATTGCAAGAAGTAAACACAGCAATTTACCAGTTCAGGTTTATTAGCCAGCTGACTAACCTTCTGTTTTTCCTAGAACAGTCAGTCTGCCATGCATGTTTTAACAAGTCAATGATTAAAATATGACTAATTGAGTTTTGGTAGAAAATGCTCATCATGTTCTGTTCAAGAAATGAAATGACTCTATGCTGACGTTTTGGCATTGATAAAAGCAGTGGCATTGCCCTAATAATGTGCAGCCACAGCTTTATCAAGCTGTTGAACATGGTTGCCTAAGTCTTACAGCAGTGGGGGTTTTGACTAGTGTCAGGGTGATATGTTTTCAAATCCAGATTCTTTGACAAGATGACATTATTTATAGGTTTTTAATGGTGAAAATTTAAAAGTGCAGAAAAAGCAATCAACAGTTATTGTCCAAGTTGATTAAATGTAAACCAATTTACATAAAACTACCTTTTCCAAGCCGAGCCACTCAGGTTTAATAAAGGTAGCACTACTATGGCTGTAAAGGGAGATTGTGCTGTGCTTGCTTATGAAATGTGCAGTTTTGAAATAAAGCAGAAAATGCAATTATTGACTTTTCTTTGGATTTCCTGTTAAGAATAAAATTATTCAAATTTGTTTTACTGTATTAAAAAGTGTTTTGAAAGATGATTGGCATTAAAATAACTGGTCGTTGCCCACTTCATTACAACCCATTAGAAATGGGAAGGCTTCAGAGGGAAAGAGGAAGCACCTTCCCACTTGTTCTGCCCTTATCTCTTTTCTGCATTAACCATAAAGTCTAATACAATGTAGGCAGTATACATTATCCAGCAAGCAGTAATTAAACTACCTGTGGGCATCATGGTGCATGCTGGGAACTCAGATCGAGGAGGCCTGATGAAACAGATCTGGAAGGAGCACATAGATGAGATGAAGTGACAATGGAAATTTGCAGGACATCCTCACAGCAATGTAAGGAGTGCTCTGGGGCATGACAGAGGTTAAGGAAAAGTTCTTTTGAAAAAAGTAAGACAAAGGACCAGAAAGGTAAGAAGACTATGAAAATCAAGTGGGTTTCGTGGGAAGGGGACAGCCACACACGTTAGAGGCTTAAGGGACTCTTCTGAACCTGGTGAGGACTACATTAATATGTATAAATAACTCTCTTACGTAATTTGTTGGCTCTCTTTTCACTAATGTTAACTTCACTATCACATGATAGGTAAAGGAATATTGTTAATGATGTAAAGAAGTATTATTAATGATGTAAAGGAATATTATTAATGATATAAATATTGTTAATGATGTAAAGGAATATTTTTCTATATGCTCATTTGATTTGATCATGCTTAGTTTTAAATTACTTAAATATTTTAAATATATAGTTAAATATGCAAAACTTTTTCCTTTTTAATTAGGGAGAATTGACATTTTGGTGATGCTAAGATAATTTTCTATTGATTAGAAGCATTAATTTTCTGTTTTAACTTTCAAATAAGCTATATAAATAGTCCTATTACCTCCCTTTTGGTGTGTGTGTGTGTGTGTGTGTGTGTGTGTGTGTGTGTGTGTGCATGTGTGTGTGCACACTTGCCTATGTGTACACAAAGGCAGGCCAAAGGCTGTTATTTGGTACTTTACTTGGTCTCATTATACTTTTTCTAAGAATCATACTCCCTTTGAAGCTAGTGTCTCCTAAAAAGTAAGCAAGCCTTTTGGATATACCTGTCTCCACTGCCTTCTGTAATATCAGGGTTACAGCATGAGCCAGCAGCCAAGGTTTAATGTGGGTGCTGGGGATCCAAGCACAGGTCCTTAGGTTTGGACGTCAAGCCCTTTGCACATTGAACTATCTCTTCACCTCTAATCTTATTCTGGGCATATACAGCTAAGATATATGGCATGCTGCTGGAGGATACTGGCTTTGAGTAATTAGCGTGGGAGACTGGGCAACAGTTACAAATTAAAGTTTGAAACTACCCAGGGGAAAGGGGACATGGCTAATTGGTGGATTGTGTTTACGGTCTTAGGGTCACCTTAGTAGAAGTTGAAGAACAGAAAAAAGGGGAAAATATTGGTAAAAGGTGAAGGTATAGGAGGTTATTATATATGAGAGACAAGAAGAGTCCAAAATGGAAAGGTGATGGGAGCAGAGGAAGAGCAGAATCTCCAGGGAGTAGAGCTGAACATGTGAGATTATAGAGAGGCATCATGGAAAGTTTATGTCTTTGGCTCGAGGAACAAGGTAAACGGAAAAGTCATTAAGTTTTGGAATAAAGAGGATCAGAATCAGAAAAATATATGAACTCAGTTCTTTACTGTGTTGACCAGATCAGTCACAGATATGATTGATGTGCAGGCATATTTTTGGCTGAGAAATGCAATTTGAAGAGACAAGTCAAACAGGTAGAAGAAAGGGAAGAATTTGAGGGCAAGCGAATGCTGAGGTCCTAGAAGGTCAGTGTATCCTACCAGTCTTCCCCTGCAGAGCTTGGATCCTATGAGGAGTAAGACACAGCAGTCACCTGCACTTGTAAACAGTCTTCCTCTAACGTTGGTCGGAGAACAGGGCTTGTGTTTTTATTTAAAACAATCATCCTAACATTTTACTCAGTAAGTGGATTTGAAAGGGGAGGTGAATGAAATCAATAGCAGTCTGCATGGAAACAGAAGAAGGAGGTTCTCATTCTTAGACTTTCCAAAGAAATAAACCATTCTTCTTTCCACAAAGAAGAGTTAGGAGGGGAGGAGAGAGAAATGAGTGACCTTGTGCTGCCTGCATTTCCTACACTGCAGACAAGGTCAGTAGATGTGACATCTGACAGCATGGCTTTGAGAGGGCAGCAAAGGAAGAGAATACAGAGTGGTAAAATGCTGGTGCTGATGCTGCAGACCATGACAACTTCTTGGTTGCACGGAGCATCCAAAGCTTCCCAGGAGTGGTACTGGGTCCTTTATAACCACTAATTTCTTTGATTCTTCTATGAGGTGTATGTAGGGAAAATAGATTGAGAAATGGAAACACACCGAGTGGGGGAAATCCAAATATGAACTGAAACAGTGTGGTTATAAAACTGAGTTCTGGAGAAATATCACTGAAGGAAGGAACATGTGAAGGATAACAAATAGAAACACACATACACACATATATATACACATACACACATATACAACTAGTTGTTTACTACAGCAGTGAAGGAAAAGCTAATGTAGTATTTAGCTACTGTAAGGCCTAATTAGGATAATTTCATATATGTTTTCAATATTAAACTACTTTTGCCTGGGAATGTTTAACTAGGCAAAGAGATAATTAATTGTATATTCTAGATGGGTTGCTTGTGCTTGTACAACCAGTGTGAAATGTGCTGTAGTTATCAAGAGATTGAGAATTGGATCTTGCTTTTGCCTTAAGGAACTAAGTAGAGCTCCCTGACCTTACTTCTTTTATGTGGGGGCTAAGTATATATTAACTTCACTTGTATTTCACAATCATATTTGGAAGGTGCAATCAATCCCGAACCTTTATGGTTTACTCGAGTTCCCTGAGTCTCCCCTATCAGATAGGGAGGCATAAAATATGTCATCTCTGGAACCAGGTTTCTTAGATATCTCTGCAGGGAAAAAGTGGGAAGTGGATCAGACATTCCATTAATTTATGAAGTATCTCTTTTAAAGAGCCCTGTAGTTCAAATTATATGTCTTCCACATAAAATATAGACATTTTCAGACTGACCCATGTTCCAGGCAAGCATGCTTAAATCTTCTGACTTGTTGAAAGTACAACTCCAACGTCTCTCTGATCTTTCAGCATTTACCCTGATATCTGGCTCCTGGTGTTTACTAAAACCTGTTAGGATTTGTGCTACAGAAATGGTTTATCAGGACCAATATTTCAGAGTAGGGTGGAGGGAGAGAAGATAGGCCAAAATGATGATGGTGGTGGGGGTGGTGGTGGTGATGACAACAGTTACCACCAACCTGTGTATAAAGCAAGAGCCAAACAAAGGAATGACGGTGTGGCTCTGTCTTTTCTTTTCTGTGCCTATTCCTAACTTTGGAAGACAATCCAGGGAAGTCGCAAATTTTCTGTCACGACAGTTGCAGACCTAGCTATGCATGTAATAAATCCTGTACTAACATCTCAACCTAGTCTATCTCCTGCACAGCCACAGTAGAAATTACAAATCCAAGAACAGTTGTTCCTTCTAGCGGGGTGCTAAATTATAGCTTGTCTTATTCATTTTTGTTATGCATATTATGATTATCTCTCGCAATCTCTATATTCTAATCCTGCATCATAGCTTTTCAGGCTACAGGAATTTCTTCTTCAAAGCTTGAGCTTCTTTTATAACTCTAAAGATGATAGTTGTCTTTGGTACTGAGTTTTTTATTTTTGTTACCTCACTCATTCATATTTTCACTAGGTTTTGATAAATCAATATTTGGAATTTTTCTTCACATCTGTCTGACCCATTTCAACACCATCTCTCTGTCTAGGTATTCAGTCATTCTCCAGCCATTGTAATAAGATGCTATATCACTTGCATTTTAGAAATAACCAGGCTCAAACCTATTGATTCTCAATAGTTTTGGTCTGAAACCAGCTCTTTCCTGAAATCCAATTTGCTTGACTTAAAAAAATTATTTTAAAAGGTATTTTTTCCATGTAACCCCCTGCTTGTCCTCTTTACCTCTTCCCAGCCCCCCCCCCCAGTCCTCCCTCAACCTCCCCCACCAAATACCCCCATCCTTTCTCCAAGGAAGACAAGGAATCCCAAGATGGGTCAGTTTGGTCTAGTGTATCCATTTGAGGTGGGTCTGATTCCCTCATCCCAATATGAAGACTGGGTTACATGTTCCTCTATAGGAAATGGGCTCCGAGTGCCAAGTCATGCACAGGAACATAGTCTGATCCTACTCCACGAGGTTCTACATACTGCCCATGCTAATCGACAGTCATCTACCTTTGGAGGGTTTAGTTCCTTTTCCCGGTGGTTCCCCAGTGGCTGTTTTTGATTCAGTGAGCTCCCCAGAGCTCCAGCCAGCCATCTCTGTGGGACCCCTCCTCTTAATTCCTATCCCTTTGCTCATATAGACTTTCCTCTTTTTCTCCTTAGCTGGACCTGGAGCTCAACCTGGTACTTAGCTATGGACCTCTGCTTCTGACTATTTATTGCTGGATGTAGGTTCTATAATGACACTTACGGTGGTCATTTATTTGATTCTAGGGGAAGTCCTGTTTAGTCACCCCCCTACTATTGATTGGAGACCTAGCCAGGGACATCCTGTGAGTTCTTGGAGGTTTCCCTAGCACCCGGCCTCTTTCCAACCCCCACACTGGCTTCCTCTATCGAGATCTCCATCTCATTTTTCTTCCTCTTTGCTGCTCCTCTCACTCAACCATCTCCTTCTCTCATGATTTGTTCCCACCTCTTCTTGGTTGCAACTCATTATGATCCAAATTTACTAAGGAGATTTTCTCTATTTTCTCTTCCTAAGGGGATCCTTGGATGTCTCTTTTAAGATCCATCTGATCCCAAACAATTTAGAGGTTCTGGTTTGCAGCTGAGTATTCTTGGCTTTTTGACTAAAATCCACTTATGAGTGAGTACATCCCATGCCTATATTTCCGAGCCTGTGGTACCTTGCTCAGGAGCATATTCTACAAATCCATCCATTTATCTGCAATTTTTAGGATGTCATTTTTTTTCCTCCATTGTATAAATGTACTACAGTTTGTTAATCCATTCTTCAGTTGAGGGGCATTTAGGTTGTTTCCAGGTTCTTGCTATTAAGAATAATGCTGCTATGAACCTAGCTGAGCTAATGCCCTTGAGATACGAATGTGCATCCTTTGGGTACATGCCCAATAGTGATATTCCTGGGTCCTTGGGGAGATTGATTCCCAGTTTTCTGAGGAACTGCCATACTGCCTTCCAAAGTGGTTGTACAAGTTTACACTCCCACCAGCAATGAAAGAGTGTTCCCTTGCTCCACATCCTCTCCAGCATAGGCTGTCATCTCTGTTTTTGATCTTAGCCATGCTGACAGGTGTAAGGTGGTATCTCAAAGTTGTTATGATGTGAATTTCTCTGATAGTTAAGAGACTTCCCTTTTTACCTCCGAACTCCATTTTTTAAATTGGGTTATTTGGGTTGTTCTTTTTCTAAATGATGAATACTTCAGTTATATCAAGGGACTACATATTAGCAAGAATTATCAGGCAGGAAATGATTAGATGACATTTCATAGTGTGTGACTGATGGAACTCTGTGAAAACAATATCCCTTCCTTCTTACTGAATAGAAATCAGTGACAGTCACTTCCTGATGCATATTGCATCAGTGTCTCTGGCAAACACCAACCCTACCCTAGTGCCTTTATATAGTTCTTAATGGCACATACTATATTCATACATGATGATATTATGTTTATCGTGATGATGACATATATACATACATTATACATAGCATACATATGTCTGCACACACACACACACACACACACACACACACACACACACACACACACACACACTACTAATTATATACCTAGAATAATAAAGTGGAGATTGGCCCAAGGGTCCTGAAAAAGCTGAGCAAGCATTGTATCACTGATCTGGATTCCAACTCCCTAGCTTGTGTTCATTTATCTTAACTACTTCATGTATATATAAGGCTCTTGATTCACCTCCAGAAACATTGAGAAGCATAATTGCATTCTATAGGCCTAACTTCTTCAATGTCTGTTATGAATAAATGGAAGAGACCTAAGTCCTATTTAGCAAAACACGATTGCCTACTAGTAAAATTGTTGAGTATAATTCTTATGTAGTTGTTCAAAGAGGGCTGTAGAGAATCTGTTTTAACTTTCAGAACCTTTGAGATCACTTCCTGGCCATGTGACTAGCATTTGCCAGCATAATTAATTCTCCTGGCAAGGAGTTAGTTCAGGCAATGACTGCACATCTGAGATCTACATTAAGAAAGGGGTTTTGGGAGTGATGCGTGTGAAATCTCACATAGAGCTGGCCTTCCTTTTGCCCTTCTGGATACACACCTGTCAGCTGGAAGCCTGGGCTTTGTGCCAATTTCAGATGCTGTACTACAGGTCTGCCGGGGCCAGGCAAGGTCACTGTAAATGCATTCCCCTCAACCCACACAGACTCTCCCGAAAAGCTCGAGAGGCAAAGTCTATTTCTATTTATTTGGGAAAAATTTTGATTATCCCATATTGGGCTTGTTCTAGTATTCATAGTTGAAGTTATGTTACAGTTACATTCCTTAGGTATATTCTATTGTAATCAGTCTCTGAAACCCCCCAAATTAGAGATGCTCTTTGGCCATCCTGGGCAGGTCTCCATAGCTGTGACTAATTATCAGTGCTCTCTCATGTCTATTCTCTTTCCTGGCTCATGGGCCCCATGAGAAACTATCTTAATAATTCTCCTCTAGTTCTCAGTCTCATACTTGGCACCATTTACAGAAGGGCTGGGAGGAATGGGCCTTCCTCCACCTGTCCTCAGGATACAGCTTTTACTAAATCTCAAAACATTTGGATATAGAAATTTCATTTCTCTACCAAATTCCATGTGAATTTATGTTGTCATTTAACTTATCTTTGTTAACTTATAAGAATATAATACCTTCTTTCAAAGTGTAAATGATTAATAACCTAGCTAGGTATGGTGGCACATGTCCCAGTTCAAGCCAACCTGAGTTACATAATGAATTCGAGGCAAGCCTGGACTACACAGTGAAAAAAAACATCTTAAACATTCTGAAACCAAAACAAACCACCACCTTGGATAAAGATTAATAGTCTAAACACTTATTCTGCGTTATTGGCTATTTGGAATTTGTTCTCCGGTGAGTTTAACAAGGAGAAACCAAATCAAATCAACCATTTCTGTTCATATTTCTTTGGGAAGAACTAAATAGAAATCTTCCCGAGTGCACGTGCCCTTGAGAAGCCCAAGAAGCAATGGCTTTGTCCCATCAGCTCAGCACTTTATAATTATCAATAAGGTGAATGACTCTGGAAGAAGGTTCTGAAAAGGCTCCAGTAAGCATTTCCACTAGAATCCAGTCCGATGGCATTTCAGGGAACCACCACAACTGTACCATGTCTATTCTGTTTTGTTGAATTCCTTTCCCGGTGGTCATACTCCGCAGCTCCTCATCTTCATCTCCCCATTTATTAATTTCCTCCACCCTGTACCTTCTCCCGACTCCCTATCTCACCAGCGTCTGACTCAAGAGCCCTTACTAACTCCATTCATTGTACGGTGACATTTTAGTTGCTTCACGGAACACCTGTGTCCCACACCCCTGGGCTGCTTGCTGTTCTGCTAATGCTTCCTTCTTTCATCTGTAAGTGATATTATGCCCTGCCCTTTACAGTCAGCTTCATTATTTGTAGAAACCTCATCTTGGTAACTTTAGTAGGCCTTTACTTCCCTGGGTATTTCTGAGCTGAATTTTGGCCAATTGTGTCTTACAAAGTCAGCAGGTTTCTTCCAAATATTATCATTAAGTGTTTCCTGTGTGAAATCCTGTCCTTTTCAATGTACTTGGAAGAAGGAAATAGAAAAAACAACATGGGTATTTATACAGGATCTTTTCTCTTTACAGAAATTGCCCTTAGACAATTTCTGAGAGAGCAGAGCTTTTAAGAGCTGAGCAAACAGCAATGGAGATGGTTGAAGCCTTTTCCAATGTTCCACAGGGACAGATCTGAATTCTTTGACTTCAGTAAAACTATTTGAGTTCATTCTTTTAGTGTCACTAATCCAGGTTAAGTTTTTAGAAGTCAAGGCACTGATGTGCCCTATGTATAGAAAAGTTCAAGCATTCTAACCACCGCCTAGGTCTCTCAGCAAATGGCCACTGATTATATAGAAGTTGAGTCCTAGAAAGAGTTGAGCTTGGCATGGAATCTGATGTACAACATCTTCTCTTCAGGCATTAGGTATCTGAAGTATGGTGGGTGGGTAGTCTTAGAAATTAAAAGGTAAGAACCACTTCTAAAAGAGAATATAGACTTCAGTTTTCCTGAGCCTGGATTCCCTCACTTAATACAATACTTTCTGAGAAATGGCACCATAAATTTTAAATGAACATGATGTAGTAAGAAAGAGCTAGGGGAAAATTGGAAAGGGATTTTAGATTCAAGCTCTTATTAAGGAAAAAAAGAGAAATGCTGAATATGGGACATGAAAGTCAACATAAAAAGTTGGGTCTTGAAACCAAGTATCTGAGAAAACTAAACTTCAGTTTGTTGCATTTTTACAATTATGTAAATATGCATTATATAGTTATATACCACTCTCTAAAACTTTTGTAATACTTAAGAGATGTATTTATTTATATGTTCATCTATTAAATAATTTGTTATATGATATTTTGTTTGTATCTGACACATTAAGCTTGCCTTAAGATCACAGGGTAGAGCTAGTCAGTAGTTAACCATAAAAGTCAGGTGGTGGTGTTACATGCTTTTAAGCTGAGCACTTAGGAGGCTCACAACTTTACCCCAGCTCTTGGAGGTTCACACCTTTGATCCCTGAACTTCGGAGGCTCATGCTTTAGACTCCAGAACTTGAGAGGCTCAAACCTTTGACCTCAGCACTTAGGAGGCACACACCTCTAATCCCAGCACAACGTGGGGGTGAAGACAGGAATATAAGGGTGGTGGAAACAGGATCTTAGCTCCCACTTTAGTTTGAGGATCTGGAGAGTTAAGAAGTTCCTGGTGCCTGCTCTTTCGCTTCTCTGATCTTTCAGATTATTACCTGATATATGAATCCTGGTTTTTATTGATAAGACTAATCAGGCTCATGCTTCAGTAATTTATTTATTTATGTTTGCATTTGAAATGATTTTAAAAATTACTAATGTGTTAAACTTCTATTAATATGTAAGTTTTGTTCTATTTTTCTTCAGATTACTTTAAAGAAAATTAAGATTTATTATATGAGTAAAGCAAAGAGAAAGTAAAAATGCACAATCATTAAGCTTTTAACATGCAAAAACAATTACATAGTAGGTCTACTTGCTTTCCTCTTTTGCTGATGAGGGTTTTAGAATTTATCTTCTCACTTTAAGGTAGTAGAATCAAACCCTAGAAGAATTGCTTCATAGTTTTTCTAGCCTTGTTGAGAAAATATATCTGTGAGTAAGGAGAGTAGATTCAAGAAGAGAAGACTATAACATGAGGGTTCCATCCCTTCCAAGTCCCGTGCATGGTGAAAATAGACGGTAGAGAGAGCACATCGTTCTTGGGTTTTCATGTCCTGGTTTTCCTGTAAACGCAGGTTTAGCATATTATAGGAAATTCCAAGGGAGAGGAGCGAGAACTCTAGAAAAGAGTGTTTCTTGCAGACATCACCAGCAACTTAGTTCTTAAGTGATAGAGATGGAGTCTTATAAGCAGCTGCGGGTATGGAGGGGAACCTTGTGAATGAGGGATGTTCTAGTAGGATAAGACATCTGTAAGTTATGGCTGCAAAGTGGGTTGCACGGGCCTGGCCTGGATGTGAATCTGAGACAGACTTTGGAGAGGAATAGTGAATCATCAGCAACAGTGAAATGTGCCTTGGTATAGAATATCTCCAGGTGTGTGTAAAAAACAGGAGTAGGTTTCATGGTTGCTGTGATTAAAGGCTTTTATGATGCCTTCTAACATTGCTCAATACTGCTGTATAGACACTGGTATAAACTGTAAGATACCACTAACTCAAAGCACTCTAATCCATTAAGTTGGGCTTAGTGAGTGATACTGGGTCATTTTTCCTACACCACCTTCTCCTCCTCCTTCTTCTCATCCATCTACTTCCTTTTCTAGGAGGAAAGACAAATTTATATTTTGTATTTCCCATTTCTATTTGTTGAGTTGTAATTCTTCCTTCTTCCAACTATAGACCACTCTTATAAGCATCCTAATGCCACTTTGTACCTTCTGTCTCATGATGAAAAAGCATTGAAATGTCACAGTATTTTACTTCACATAGAGATACTTCTTTTCAACATTTTTTATAGAAAGGATTCCACATTAAAGTCAAAGAAAGAAAACAATAGCATACTTTAAGATTTCTCCAACAGTTGAAGAAAGAATTGATACACTGTCTTTCTCTCAAAATTCAGCACATAGGCATATATTTCAGTGGGGGAATGCAGCACCTACGAAAAGGTTATTTATTCCAGACCACAGGAATTCCCATTATTTCAAAGTTTTCATTTCCTAGAGGATGGAAGGTATTTGTCTGGGCAGCTGTATTATGGGATATACAAGGCTAGCCAAATGTTGGGGAATAGGTGCCAAGTACAAAGCAAGAAACAAAAGGATCTTACCAGAAAGAACATCATTAACCTTGGTCTTTTCCAAGGTGGTTTGTAGATGGAATGTCATCAAGACTCGGTACTGGTGAATCCTTGAAGAAGAACAAAAATCAATGCCATCAGTGTAGTGGTGGTGAAGGGAGCTGGGGGCTTTGTGATAATTTGGGAATGTATCTTTAAATATCTTTAGTTATTACTCAGACAAGGTCTGGGTGAACTTATGAATGTGTGAATCATTTTCATTTTTTACAAACTGCAATTTATGCCTATTATTTGATCTTTGTTGACCGTGAACAATAAATGTCACACTAAATTATTACAATGCAATCATAAGGTTAATAAGTAAAGAATAAAGAGTAATAGAGGTGCCAAGGTGAGTAAATACTTGCTGTACTTGTAGTCAGAAGCAGGCAGATAAAATTCCTAAACTATAATTACAAATCTATTTATTATGAACCAAGAACAAAGTGATCATAAAACATGTTAGATGAGTCTCAAGTAAAATATCTAGTAAGCAGTTAGTACAAGTTGAAGTTTCTATTAACCTGGTTTTAGGACAGTGCATTTTATAAATGGGACTATATGTATAAGTTTTGATATTCTAGACTTAAATTCCAGTCTCTTTCATTGGCTAAATCAATTTATGCAAGTATCTTAAATTTCACAGTCCATTCTCTTTTGCAAAAATAATGTTATCAATTGTTAATAATAATTTGTTGTTTAGCTAGGCAGTGGTGGTGCATACCTTTAATCTCACCAACTGAGAGAAAGTGACAGGCAGAACTCAGTGAATCCGAGGCCAGCATGGTCTATGGAGTGAGTTCCAGGACAGACTCTAAAGCTACAGAGAAATCCTGTTTCAACCCTCCCAAAGGAATTGTTTATAGTGCATATTTTTTATTTACAGGCAAGGCACTTGACTAGGAAGTCATGTGAGGCCTATTCTACCTACATTTAGACACACACACACACACACACACACACACACACACACACACACACACAGAGAGAGAGAGAGAGAGAGAGAGAGAGAGAGAGAGAGAGAGAGAGAGAGGAAATCCAGAGAAGTTCATTCAGAAGTGACTGAAGTTGGTAACTGCTATGAAGAAAAGAGTGAAAAAATGGAAGAAGACAGAGGAATAGATAATACTGGTTTTTGCAAGAATGTTATAATTTTAAATAGTGGTACTGAAAGTAAATGCTAGAGGAAATAAGAGTCGAGCCATATTAATAGTTGTAAGGTGTGATACAGAAAGGATAATATAGAGTGATACTCCATGTGTCCTAGCAACACTGCTGGCCATGAGTGAGCAAGGGTGGCTGATGTAGCAGGATGTGAGAACAAAGAGGGAATTAACTAAAGCTTTGCACATGATTTGGATGATTTTGGCTTTTTCTGTCACTGAAATGGGATGCAATTAGAAGGTTTTGTTAGAGTTCTTGTATTTTAGCAAGATCAGTTTGGCTGCTCCACTGAAAGTAACTTTAGACAGACTCCAATTAAGGTTATGGAGTCCTGTTAGAAGGCTGTCAGTAATCCACACAGAAGGTGAGGTTATTGGTAGAGAAATAGAAAGTAATTTGTATGAAGCCAGAAGCATTTTGGTGTACTGACAGATGGATGTGTGTTTTAATGGGAAGAGGGATTTCAGCCAGGTAGAGGATGGAGTTCATATGTGCAGAAATGGGGGAGAAAGGCCTAGAAGGAAGGTAAAATACTTAGGTTTAGGAGATTAGTATTAAGTGCCTGTTAGACATTCAAGTGAAGTTATGTAGTAGGTATTTGGATGTATGAATCTGGAGTTCAACAGAATTGTCCCAGGTAGAGTTATAAATGTGTGAATTGTCAGTATATAGATAATATATAAAACCATGATGTTGAGTGAGATCACCAAAGGAGTAAGCATAGAAAGAAAAATGGTCCAAAGACTCAGCCTCAGCACACATCAATGTTAATACATTGAAGGAAAGAGGAGGAAGGGACCTAGGGAGTCAGGAAGAGTGGCTAGTGAGACAAGAGCAATGTCAGGTGAGTGCAGTTTGCCAGACATTAAGTAAATAAAAATGCTAACAAGGAAGAAATAAAAATTAGTTTCAAATCCTGCAGAAAGTTAAGTTAAAAAAAAAAACAAAAAACCCAAGGAGTTGAACATGACATTTTGCTATTTTAAATTTTAATTAAAAATTTATGTGCATGTATGGACTCTTTCACACACGTGTATGTACCAGGCATATGCCTGATGCTATGGAGCTAAGAAAAAGGCATAGTGTCCCAGGAATTGGGATGATGAGTGGCTATTAACAGCTTAACGTGGTTGCTGAGAACTGAACCAAGGTCGTCTGCAAAAGCAGCAAGTGCTCTTAACTGCTGGACCACCTCTTAACATTGGTTTTCATAACTGAATGATTCTGCGTGAACATATTAAAATATGAGCTCAAAGAATGAAAGAGGGAATAGCGTTTTGTGGTCGAAGGAAGATGAGAAATGAAGTAGCAAGTGGAGATGTATATGGCCTCAGGCAAAGCTCTTAGCTTGGTGAGAGACATAAGAACACACTGTTGTGCTCTCTGGAAAAGATCCATATAGGAAATAGATGAGCAGGACCATGAGCAAGGCAGCAAGGCTTTCAAGGAGATGAATGGGCATTAACTTTACTAGATGAAGTGTGTGGGCTCTGGTAAGACAAGGGCTGTTTGGAAGTTGTAAAGCAGAGGGAACAGGGACAGTAGAGTTACATAACTTGAGAGGTGTAATGGAATAGAAGTTCATGAAATCTCATCTGATTTATTCTGTTTTCTAAAAACGAGATGAGGCTGTGGGGTGATTAGAAGAGTAGAGGAGGGGATGGTCCAGAGAATACAGAAATACAGAGGTAAGTTACTGGTAAGGAACTGGAAACCTCCAATTCTAGAACAACTACCTCTAATATGTACACTGCTGTCCTCTGTTCTAGGAGTATCCAACCTATGATCTAGGCTTGAGCCATAGTGGACTACATACACCACCATAAGAACTATCAGTTAAGGTCAACACATCTGTGGTTAATAAAATTATGTAGCAGTGTCAGATGGTTGATTCTGGTCTCATTAATTTGTGTAAATTCACACTAGGCACATTGACGAATTAGATTTGACCAAGATTAGATGTTTTCCAATAAAGCGTGAAGCCACAAGAGAGGCCCAGTAAATTTGAAGATATATGCAAGAACTGAGTGTAATGACTGATCAGAAATATCAAACTGACCGTAGAAATGAAAAAGAAAATCACGGACAGTGAGGATAATGATACCGGGATTGATGGATTATATGCCAGAGTGGGCCAAAAGAAATCTGGAAAGGCATATAAACTGGTAGTTAGTGAAATTAATTCATCCTTTGAAGAAGGAAAAAAGATTTTACATTTTCCTCTTAAAGGAAAGTTAATTTTTAGAGCATTTAAAAAAGGAAAATGGCAGACTCTAATACTTTTTAAAAATTCTAGCTGCTCTATGGAGAGTGTGTTGAAGTAGGGATGGTAGTAAAATCAGTATTAAGGGGTGATGGGAACTGAAGGGTTTGGGAATGCACTTTTGGGTGAATTTGACAAAGCTGATAGAGATTTGGGTGTGGAGATGAGGAAAAATGAAAATCAAGTTTTATCTTCACATTTCTTAGTATAGATATTGGGTGGCAGATAGTACTGTAACTTTATTTCCAATTTACACACTGACATGTTGACCAATGGCTGGGATTCATTTCTAAAAGGGCATCATTAGGGAATTTCATCGCATGAACAGTGTGAGAGCACCGTCACAAACATACACAGGAGCCCGTCCTACAACACGCATGGGTTGTGTGGTCTACCAGTTTTTTCTAGCATGCATGGTACACTTTTGTGGATTATTAGTTGAAGATGTGTTACATTTGTTTATGCTGTAGAACATTTCTCTAATGATGCAAAAAAAATGTGTCGCATTCTTTTACCTTGTATTTATTTAACTGTGAAGCTGGGTTACTGTGCCTGTCAAAAACACCTGATTGGTCTAATTAAGAGCTGAATGGCCAATATCTGGGCAGGAGAGGGACAGGTGGAGCTGGCAGGCAGAGAGAATAAGTAGGAGGAGAGGTTGTAGAGCAAAGGGAGGAATAAGGGTAGACTCTAGGGTCCAGCCAACCAGCTACAGAGCGAGCCAAGGAGTAAAGGGTAAAGAAAGATACATAAGAAGGTAAAAGCCCAGAGGCAAAAGATAGATGGGTAATTTAAGTTAAGGGAAACTGGCTAGAAATAAGCCAAGCTAAGGCCAGGCAGGGCATTTATAAGCAAGAATAAGTCTCAGTGTGTTTATTTGAGAACTGAGTGGCAGGCCACCTAAGAGATAAAGAGTTAAAAAAACCCCAATAAATGTATACCCTACACACATTTTGGATGCATCCGTTACTTCTAGCACCGTAATGAATGGAGCAAGTGATTTAATGGTTTCAAGGGAAACCATTGCTCACCAGTGATAGGATAAACATGAGATGTAAAAGGCTACCCTAGCATACCATGGCATTCTGTTTCATAGCAAACCTGTTTTGTTGGTAAAATAACTTTAAGATAACAGTAAGATACTAATGTGTCTATTAAGTAATTATAAAGCAAGAGAATACATAGTATTAGAGGTAGAGAAAAGCAGCAGATAGATAGTAAAACATCAAATCTCATGCTCACACCATATAGCAGAGATGGTTGGAATAGCCAAATCGAGAGTAAATCAAAGGTAACATCATCAAATTGAGGGCTTACAGATATTCAGCAGAAGTAGACCAGGATGTCCTCATTGAATTGATGCCATCTGGAATTTCTGATGGAGAGTGAGTCCTGATAAGATCAGAGTGCAGCAGGTAGATACACTCAAATTTGGTCCTCACAACATCCAGCAAAAGTGACTGGTGTGGTGTGGTGAAAGTAGTAGTTCCCAACCGAGCACTCTTTTGCCGGTGGACTTCCTCTGGATGAATTTAGAACTTCTTTTTCTCACCAGAGTCTCTTTGAAAATAAGATATAAACAATAGGAGCCTTTGTTAGAGATGGCTATTCTCCTAGTTATTCGTAAGGACAAAGCATTTTTAATATCCTTGGCAGCTTTTCTGTTTTCTTTCCTCTCTGTTGCAGAATTGGGGGCAGGCAGCCCATCTGTAGACAAACGGCCTTGGAAGGTACTTTGAGACAAACATTCTAGTGTCTGAAGTGGGAGGGCAACCTCGCTTATAGAGCCAGATTCTCAGTGAGCTCAAATAGCACATGATAATTCACCAATATAACGTACATTGCAATCTTATAAAAATCATGCAGAACATTCTTAGGTTTGACAGCAATGAGTTTGAGTGGCTTACTAGATGCCCATAAAATCATCTAGGTGTTCCTAGGCTATTATAATGTTAGTTGAATTATTTCACACTGCTACTTATCTATTGTGTCTAATGTTTAAGAGCAGTTTGGAGTAGTTCAGAGAAGGAGGTTGGAGTCGCAGTGTGAGGCTGAGTAGGAGTGTGCTGTGTAAATTGTAGGCCTGTGTGAGCTCACTGGAGCTCTGGGAGTGGATTGAGAGGAAAGCACCACAGGTTCTTCAGTGGGCAGATGTTTGTGTATGAAAAAGCAGGATAAATATCACTGAGCAAACACAGAGAAAGACTAAATAGCCCTCAAATGGATACTTAAGGAACACTTGTGATCTCTTTCCTAATTCTTTCAGGAAATGAGCATAAACTGCTTTCTGGGCCAGGTGGAAAACACTACCTTTGGCCTCTATAAATGTTTTACAACCATAATATTTGCTTCAGCTAGTTGGTGCCAGTCAGAGCCACTGAGGAACTTGCTTTAGCCCTACAGTTTTGACAATAGAGGGTTATTAGGTATTCCTAATATATTGTAATATTCATCGAATTATTTGAAACTTGTACTCACCTTGTAGTGTCTAGTGCTTTATATTAATTTTATAGCATTTTTGTTAATTATTAGATTAATAACCAATAGTATTTAAGTTAATCTTGTAGAACTATGAAGACAGGCCAAAGCCTTGGATCACCAACAAATGAATTATATGAAGACAAAACTCTCTTTGTGAATGTTATTTATCATTGAAGAACAGCTTCATTAATGATTGCTTTTACATGGAGACTGAGAAATCTTCTAGAATTTTTTAAGTCACTGATGACAATTGCACACACTGTGTTATTCTTTTTCCACACAGAAAACTTACAACTTTTTTTTAAAAGTTCTTTTAGCAGTAGCCTACTAATATAGCAATTAAATATTTGTGAATAGATAATGACTTCACTCCAAGGATCTCAAAGGATTTTAGTTATCAATCAACATTTGACTCTCTTATTTGCAACAAATCATATAAGAGAGACACTCATTTTTTTTTAATATTCCAAAATGAATTCAGTGCAAAACCTCCGTCCCTTCAACCCTCTTTCCTCCTTATTTCTCCCTTTCCTCAATTCCTTCCATTTTTATCAGAACACTTCCTGCTAAGAAACATCTACTTAAGAATTCAATGGAAATTGTTTCCTCTTTTAAGAGGCTCCACAGAGAATGAAGCTCAGCAGACCCCTGCAGTGTATTGCACTTGGTATTGTGTGGGTGCAGTCATGATGGAGAACAAGCGTACACATAAATATGTCCTAGTGTGATAAGTTTACAATGGAAGAAGAAAGGAATTATGCTGTAAGGTTAAATGCACAGACTTCAGAGCCAGAAACTGTTCAGGTGCTTCTTCATTGCCTCCAGTGGTCTCATCTCAGTCTATATGTTCATGGGCAGCCCCTCTGCTGCTTCCAAGGTACTCATGTAAAGCGAGCTTCATCCATCTGTATAATCCTATTACCCTGGCCACAGATTAGATGGGACCATAAACTTGTTCTGTTAAAAGTTAATTTAGGGAGTTGAGTAAGAGATATTGGGAAATGGCCTGTATTGCTGTAGTCTGGACCTTCCGGATGTCACCTCGACACTATTTGAAACCTTAGGAGAAGGAAAATGGTGTCACCAGGCATGACGAACTTCCAGCTTGTGGACCCAGTGCAGCTAGGATGTTTGTGAACGAGACCAAACAAATGCATAAACTGAGATATAATAGTATGAGATGATTTTGTAACTTGATCACACATCTCTCAGATATGAACTTTGTAGAAGATAATGTTCAAAGGTTTAAAGGTTAGCCACGCATGGCTGATTCTTGGATTAAGCCATGCAAGGAACCCTGAGGTATCGTTTTTAATGTAATACCTAAGGCAATGAATCTCCTGTTACTTGCCAGGTGTAGATGGTTAACTAGTGTAAGGGTAGACGATACATAAATTCCAAACTTTTTACTGTGTACATGTTCATGCCTGTGTGGATACTCACGTGTGCATGTTTCTGTGTTCATATGAGTATGGTTGTGTGGACAGAAGTCAGCCTTGGGCATCACTGTCGGTGCCTTCTACCTCATTATTTTCAGATCTCTCACTGGGACCTGGAGCTACCAATTCCACTAGGCTGTCTGGTCAGCAAGCTACAGCCATGCCTGTCTTGGCCTTCCCAGAACTGGGATCAGAGGTACACACACCATCGTGTCTGGCTTTTGATGTCATTGCTGGGGCTCATTTTTATGTCATAGCACTTCTATAGGAATATTTTCAGCTGTAAATTAAATGATGAATTAACATACCTCACAAACTTAATGTTGAAATATAGCGGAGTGTGGTGGCACATGCCTTTACCTAGTACTCAGATGCAGAAGCCGATGGATCTCTTGAGTTCCTGGCTAGCCCAGTCTACATAATGAGTTCCAGGCTAGCCTGAAACAAATAGCAAGTTCCAGGTCAGGCAGGGATATAAAGTGAGAATCTGATTCACAAAATGCTGTAATGCAAACATTTTCTGTTTTGTTTAATTCATTAGTGCACCAATGTCATCCAGAGACCACGTTTTCCCTCCCAGGCTACCATCCCCAGTTGATTGGATCCTTAGTCTGCTTTCTCTCAAATCCACAAGACAGCCATTGCATCTAAACAGGGCAGGCTGAACAAAAGAAGAGATCACACTGTTTCCTCAGTTCTTAGTTTAGGATACAAACATACTTCTCAGGTTTCTTCTCCCTTTTTAATTTCCCCAAACTGGGTACCATGCCCACTCTTAAGACAAGCATCCAAAAGATAATGGGATGAATGTAAAAGGCTGAGATTTGCCATGATTGAACTGTGGTCTGGAGGTTGGATTACCTCCCTCTGAGCTGAAACTGTGAATAAAAGCAGTGTTCTGCTGTAAAGAAGGAGGAGGAACCGGGTGGAATGGGCCACCAAAGAGGAAGGGATGGAGTTCAGTCACAGACAGGATTAAGTTACTTATGTCCCAGCTTCTGAATTCCCGCCTTTCTCCTCTCAGAGTCAAAATGTCCTTCCACACAAAAGGCTTTGCATGCCCAGTTCCTCTTCTTGAGGAAACAGGCTGTTGATTCCATGCCACCCATAGTTGTAAGAACTTTTGTCCATGTTTGGCTTGGGCACTTCATATTTCTGTTTCGTGTGTCTTTTTTCAGATTTAAGCTGACCTAGTCAATAGTTCTTCCTATCATCAGATTCAAGCATTACTGTATTCTCCCTTAAATATGTCTCCTCCTGGTGCCCTCTCATCAAGCAATATCCCTAGAGAGCTTGGGAATTCATGCGCCCTGCCACCTTTCAAAGCTCTCCCCTGAACTATTGACTGATTCTGTTTCTCAAAGTACCCCCCCCCCTACACACTCTTGGGGGATGCTCCTGCCTCCTCTTGATGAAACATGGGCCAAGCAACAGGAGTTGATACTTCCTTGTGCCTTTGTGGGCCTTTATAACTGGCTCTTTTCCTAAATCTTTCTTATTTAAAACCCAAGTAAATATTGCAATTAAATAACTTCTGCTTCGTCTTCAGAACACCTGGACAATAATAACATATTGATATCAAGAATTTTAGTACCCACATCATCCTTCTTTATTCTTAGCCAAGACTTAGGGACTTCATCATAATAAATGATTATTCTTTTAGCCCTTCCCATTTCTCTTTCCTGCTTCTTTCCCCCTGTACCTTTAATCACTCATATTTTCTTTTTAGCTGTTGAGTGTTAACTGATGTGCAATACACTGCACACACATTTACAAGATGGAGCTAGATATGTTACAAAAGACACCTCTTCGGGTTTCCACAGGCCTCACCTGGGTTGAATGCACACCAATGTCAATCATGGTCCTTTGACTCTTGGAGCTGGAAATCATGCTTAATGATAACAAAGTAGGCAGATGTTGTGGAGGGAGTCTGATGCTTCTGAAACACGGAGAGAGGAGAACATATCCTCCTGTCTTCTACAACTCCCCAAGGCCTTCTTTAGTCTCTCCTCTGTTCTCCCTACAACTGGAAAATACCCCAGTTAAAGTCAATATTACATTACGATTGTGTGTCTCAGCTCTATCTGACTCTTTTTATGAATATAAATTCTGTGAGGGCAGAAGCTATTTATTTTCATTTCAAGATCATTGTTAAAAAGTGTAACTTCCGGTTTAGATCTGCTTCACGAATATCTATTATTGGAATTTTATTTATTCAATTTTATCTCATGAATTGTTCTTTTGCTGGGGCCTTCCTTATCTCTAAACAGAAGATTATCTCTCTTCACCCAATCTTTCTCAGGTTGATGACTTTTGGGACAAAAAATCCTCCCCACCCCCCCCACCCCAAGTGTCCTGTTGAAAACTGATTGTTTGCTTTTTGCCAGTATAATGGCTATATTAGTAAAACCTGAGTGGCTGGGTACACTTGTGAGCTATTTTTATTAATTAAGTAATTAGAAATGGGAAGACCCCCCCTTTAATCTTCACACCTCCTTCTGGTGGCAGCCTATATGAAGAACATGAAAGAAGCAGCTCTTTCTGTTTGCCCTCACTCATGTTGGCAAAGTTCATTTCTTCACTGGTTTCTTTGAGATTTCAGTGTATAGGAAGAGTGGCTGAGACATCCAGCTTTGTGGACTGAACAGCTATTGCATTCTTGGATTTTACTTCCAGAGATAGCCATTGTTGGAATAGTTGAATTATGACCTGTAAACTACTCTAATAAATCTCATATATATATATATATATATATATATATATATATATATGAATCCTATCACTTATGCTTCTCTAGAGAGCCCTGGTTAATTCAGCCAGCGTTTCTCTTCTTAAGTTTTTCTTTAAAATTTCTTGGAAGAGATTCTCCAAACTTTGTTCTTTGTTCTACGTGTTTTTCTCTTCATTGTCTCCCAATACAGTCTACAATCCACCAACCAGTTCCCAATCTTGGTCCTTCTCATGATATGACCAGCATGAATTGCTTTTGACTTTGCTTGCTCCGTGTGTTTCTGATCCATTCCAAAACCTCTGTCTACATGTTAGTGTTGTTTGTTTATTATTTATTTATTTACTTACTTATTTGAGGCAGGGTTCTGGTACATTTTCTAAGCTGGACTTGAAGGTGATTCTCAGCCTGCCAAAGGAGAGATGTTTGCTATCTTGGCTGTATTGACGTTTACTATACATTACAAAGGATAAAGTGTGTAAACAATAATCCTGATACCAACAGCTTTAAACAGACTTTAATTATTGGTTATTGTTATTGTGTGTGTGTGTCACACATGTACATACTTGTGATGGTCAGAAGAGACATTAGCACTGGTCATTTTCTTCCATGGTGGATCTGTGGATGAATTAAGGTCCTCGGGTTTATGCAACAAGTGACTTTACCCTTTGAGCCATTTTGCAGGCCCCACCAGAGAGTTTTAAAGTAGTTATTTCTGCTTTATTTCCAATAAAATTTTATGCCTGCATTGGTAGACTGGTCTCCAGGTCTTAAACTGTGGGTGTGGTCCTATCTGAGGTTTTAAAACTGAATATAAGGACCGCGACAAATTTGGCAATAATAAAAGGCCTCTAAATGGTCAATAACCAAAAGTTGATTCAAAATCAAACACACAATAAATCTGAGGGGTTTTTGTGGCATGATTCCTGCCTGTTTTATACTTATGACTTCATTGCATTTCTAAATACACAGCATGCACAAGAGGCATTTAACAGCAGTGGACACTGCCTGGAACACTCCGCTAAGATTCCGGACTAGTCTATACTGTGAATTCAGTGCCTTTACTCTATAACACAAGTTTTGGAAAACAGACATAGTGTCTTTCTACTGTCATCCCTCAGCATCTAAACACCAAGTGCAGTTTTGAACTGTGTTGTGTTAGAAAGTTTGAATTTAAACATTGCTATTTCAGCTGATGATTTGAGTTTTACCAAAATTAGGAAGTTATTTTTGGCTTGATATTAGGACAGATTTTCCCATAACTTCTAGAATGGCCCTAAACATACTTCTGCTGTTCTGTGCTATGTGTTTATGTGAAGCAATGTTCTCAGTATTAATGATAATAAGATCAAAATATCAGCCAAATCTGGAAAACGTTGAGTATGGTTGGTGTGCTGCATATCAAGTATTCATCCAAAACTTAATTCTTTCTCTAAAAATTAGCAAGCATACCTGTCTCATTAGTATCTGAATTTGTTTTCATCTTTACCATCTTTATCTATCTATCTACCTACCTATCTATCATCTATCTATGTATCTATGTATCTATGTATCTATTATCTATGTATCTATGTATGTATGTATGTATGTATGTATGTATGTATCTTTCTATCTATCTATCTATCTATCTACCTATCTATCTATCTATCTATCTATCTATCTATCTATCTATCTATCTATCCAGCCATCTTTCTATAAGGTCTCCTGGTTAGCCTGGAACTTACTATGAGATGAGGATGACCTTTAAACTCACAGGTCTCTCTCTCTTCCCCTCTCTCTTGTATTAGAATTAAAGGCATGTGCTATCAGATCTGGCCCACTAGTTGAAGTTTTTATCTCTTTCATGTATCGTTTCTTACCAATCCATCCAAAACAATGCTTCGACATATCCTATGCAAAGACTCCTTTGCCCAGGAACATTTTCTGGATTCTCACCGCTGGTAAATAGAACCCAAACCCTCTTGAAGAGGCTCCTTTCATAGTCTCCTTTTCCTTTGACAAATGTCATCTTTCTGCTCTTTCCATGCAATTATGTTTTCTAGGCAACTTTATATAGATCCTACCTAAACATTTGCTTTCTAAATTCTGTACTTAATTATTTTCAAATTAAGTAAATTAAATTAAAATCTGAGTTATTGTATAATATCATTATTTTCATTATTCCACAAAATACATTTGTATCACTGCTTTGCCCTCATTTCCTCTTGACCATCTCTTTTCTCTTCTTCCTGATTGACACCTCCCATGTCATCTTCATGAGCACACGTACACACACAGCACGAGTCCATATATATTCACATATTTATTCATATATATGGATTTAGGTTCTTCATTGTGTATTCTTTTCCTGTTGTCCTCTCTTTTATCCATTTGGATCTTATCCTCTCCTCACAGAACCGTCCCTTCCCACCTCCATGTTACCCGTGTATCTGAAGGCAGGCTCTGCAATTGAGAGGAAACATGTAACATTTGCTTTTCTGAGTACAATGCATTTTCCTTACTACAGTGTACTCCGGCCACATTCATTTTCCTGCAAATGACATAATTTCACTCTTCATAGCTGAAAAAGACTCCATTATTTTTTTGTGAAATTGTATCCACATTTTATCTCTTCTTCTGCTGATGGACAAGTCAGCTGATTCTATAGTTTGGTAACTATGAAAATGCTTCTGAAAACATAAGCGTGCCGGCTTCTCTGTCTTATCCTGACTCAGTTCCTTTGGATATGTTGAATATTGCATTCTTTATACATATAATTTGGGGACATTAGTTTCCATTACACTCCTACATTTTATGGGATTTCCAACCAATTCTGAGTTCCTTCTTGCTGGCTCCCCTCCTGGGCTTTCATTCAGAAGTCATCATTCCCTACTGTGAATGATAGTGTGTGGGCTGAGCTATTTCATTGTTTTAGGAGTCTGGAGGAACTGTGCTTAGAATGTGAATCGAAGTCCCAGGTGGGCAGATAAAGAACCAAGTTAATGAGAGCCTCTGTGGGGTATAGTTATAACTTAATAAACATGATACAAGTGAATAAGTATCTGAAAGCAGCCCTGCAGGAGCACTCAGCATTTTCCTAAGAATGCTTCTACTGCCCCATAGAACACTGATACATCCTTCACATGTGGAAACAGCATGCACACATGCTCACACACATGCACTCGTACACGCACATGCACACGCGCACACAAACACACACACACACACACACACACACACACACACACACACACACACACACACGAGCTCCCACTGAACTTTCATTCACAAAGTAAGAAGAAGCTGGAGAAATGGATTGGGCTATGCTGCACAGCCTCATTTGTCTGACCTACTGAAACTCCATTATCTTCTCCAGATGGGAGAGGAATCAAGACCTCTGGGATGCTGGCATTTTAATAGTTAGGATGATAGGTTGGCCTGTTACAGCATCCGTTGAATAGTGACATTGTCTGGCATCATCAATACCTAAAGGTCCTGTGAAGAGAGTTTTAGTTTAAGTGCTCAAGAGAGCAGCTTTTTTTAAAAAAATTAATTTAAAAAATGATCAAGTTGACTACAGTAATTAAAATGACTGACATCTTTTGATTTGGGGAGTTTATAGTGGCTCTCTGCCTACTGCTAGTGAAGGAGTGAACCTTGACTATGCTGGCATTTCAAAGCTCAGAAGACACCGACTGTGACCTGTTTCTCTGAGCTCATAGCCTTCACTGGGATGGACAATATTGTCTGTCTCCCGGCGTGGTGTGTTCCATTTCTCCTCAGACCTGCTTCCTCTCACAAAGCCTCCTTTGCCATCTTTGCCGAGGACCCCAAGAAACACGCAACCCCCACTTTGTCTTGTGGTGGTCTGTATTTCCCCACCTTCGCAACTCACTTTTTTTTTTTTTTTTTAACAGCTCCTGCTCATGCTCCGTGTCCCTCACAATAAAAGAACTGTGAACTTCTTTCTCCTCGAGGCTGGCCTTTCCCAACACACGTTGTTGTCTTTGTATTTCAGTTCTGAGCCTGTAAAATGTCTTCCTGCGGCTACTGCTGTTTCTCTCTTCCTAACCACACCTAATTTATGCTGACAGCATTCACATGAAGGCTCACACACTCCACTCATCTCTGTCATCCCTCAGTTTCCTCCTGACTTTGTGCTGGTGAAAGGATTCACTTATTTTCCCCGAGGAAACGGGTTTTGAAAGCAAAGACTGGCATTTGACAGAAACTGAAAGAGTCGGTGTTCTCCAGAGACAATAAAGCAAGCAAACAAACACCAGGCACTTCACAGACTTCTTTCTTTTTTCTTTTTAGTGAATTTTAAATGCCCCTTCCCCATTTACCGCCTACCAAAGCTGCAGCAGAAACAGCAGAAACACGCACAATAAAACAAGCTTGGACCTCCTGCCCCAGAGGGTGGCAGGATTTCTTCATGCCCTTCACAAAGTTTATAAGAACCGCCTCCTGGTGTGTGATAATCAAATAAAGGTAGCGCGAGGCTGTCAGGTCTCTGTGAGGTGGCTTTGTGGGACCTAGTAAAGGCACTGGCTGCCCTTCACTTACATTTTACGTGTACACACTTGTGTCTTCAGCAAAGCATCAGCCTGCCTGTGATGTTTTGTATTTAAGCTCATCAGTTGCATTCAGGTCAATGGCTCCAACTTATTTATACAAGGAGAAAGGAGACTCTTTTCACTGGCTGAACTGTTCAGACGGATGTTTCCTAGTCAATGCTCTAATGAACTGCATGGTAAATAAATGAGGAAATTCAAATATGCACAGGGCAGATCTCCCAGGGCCTTTCATTCAGATCTCTGGGCTGTCTAGGACTAGATCTATTTTCTTTTGAAGAAAACCTGTCCATCAAGTTCAAATACATAATGGTTAACGATGAAAGAACATCAGGCATTTTCATTAAGCCACATGGTGTCTTTTTATCATCCATTTCTATCTGGGGTTTGAATCTAAATTCATCAAAGGGGGGGAAAAAGGCTGCTAATACATTATGCAAATAAATTAGTATTTGATTTCCAGAAAATTGAACAAAGTGATTTAATTGTATTTCAAATGAAAAATGAAAAAAAATCATCTCTTTGTGTATTAAACAGACATTCGATGCTGAGACCTCTGTGTGGTCTCTCTTACTATCAGATCAGAAGATTTTGCATTCATTTCTTTTTTTCTGAGACCAGGTCTCTTCTACAAGATTTACAATAATAGATACATGCTAACTTATCAGAGGTGATTTAAAAGATATGGGATGCACTGTATTTTAATGAGATCACAAAACCAAAATAGAACACTGAATCTCATGCAGATTAATCAATAGATCCAATCAACAGAAGAGGATATGGCATGCCATTCACAAAAGATCCGTTTCATGTGGTGTCTGGTGTGCTACCTTATGCTTGCTGTCCATGACAATAAATGGTTATATTTTTGAATCATCTCATCTGGGCACGGTGGTGCTTTCCTGAAATCCCACTCAGGACTCAGGAGGCTTTGACAAATGGGAAATTCCACATCAGCTCAGGAAGTAGAATGATACCCTGCCTTTAAAAGTGAAGCCCAACTGATCAGCAAAGTCATTTTGTATTCACATGTAATTGGGAAGAAGGAACTGAGAGTCACTTGTAGGACCTGCCTCTAGCTTATAGTAACATCAGCCATTTCTTGGACTGTAAATGGTGTTCGTTGTGTTCCTTCATTTCCTCTCTAAATTTCTCTTTTTATAATTTGTACCAGATTAGGGCCCTTCCTAATGACCTCTTTGAACTGGTTACACTCAATGGCACTGTGAAAGCCTTTATTAAGGTTATGTTCTGAGGTCCTGGGACTTGGGATCTTCTCTATCTTTTTAGAGAGGACTCTGCACAGTGGTGTGGTTCTAAGAATGGTGCAATCATTGCTAGAAATGAGGCTTATTTAACCATCAAGTACTTCAATTTGTGCTGGACTTCAGATGCCTGTGATATCTCCCTTTGCTTCCTGTAGGATGAAACATGATTGAAATGCAATTTACTACAGCCTCACAGGCTGCACAGGTGTGCTGGGGAAGGGATTAGTGGAATGAAGGACTGTTCCTTGCTGCATGTGGAAAAATGGTTTATCACTTTACCCCAGCGGACACAGATTTTTTTCAATTATCATGGTGATTTCGAATTTAAAAAGCAGTGGGATTTTTTGAGTATTGACAGTTTATAAATTCTGTTTGCATTTTAGTGGTAAATTAAATCCATAGTTATATATAAAATAGATAAGTAGCATGTATTCAAATAGAAAAAAATGCATGGAAGACTCAATAATATCTGCCATCTTTGGTTCTCTGGTTGTTCTTTTGGAGGCACCAAATGGTGAAAGCTTCTTGTTTATACTCTCAGGATATTTTTGTCATTGAAAATATGCTTATACAGAGTGTAGATTGGACTTTCCAAAGGCAGAGACTCAATCAACTGTTTCTATAGATATGAAAGAGAACATATACTTAAGATTTCTGTGTAACTAAATACTACCTAGTAGTAACCTAATACCAACTTTTGGATCTGCTATCACACAGAAAGCTGAAGTCTTTTTAAAAATGCAGAGCACGGAACAGTGACATTGACTGCACAAGGCCTTAGGAGGGCTGGGATACAGCTCGATGGCAGTGAGCAGCGCTGGATCTAGTGAGTGAGGCCGGCAGGCTAGGCTTTTCTTGAGCCGGAGCCAGCAGTATCTCTGGCTCATGAGTCCTCATGGAAGTTTCTTGAATAAAATTAGATGTGTGAGAGTAAGAGGTTCTAACATTCAGTAAGAACTTCCAAAACTTAAAGAGAAAGAGGGATTGTCGGTTATAACCCAATTGGCACAAACTATAAATAGAAATAATAATAAAAAGAAATAGACTTCAGAAACAGTGATTCTCCACCTGTAGGTCCCAACCCTTCGGGGATCACATATCAGATATCCTGTATATAAGATATTTATATTATGATTTAGAACAGTAGCAAATTTACATTTATGAAGTAGTAATGAAATCAACCTTACTGTTGGGGATCATCACAACATGAGGCATTGTATTAAAGGGTCACATAGCATTAGGAAGGTTGAAACTCACTGTTCAAAAGGATGAACAGGGTGCCTTTGTTTTCAAAGATGAAACTATTACTCCATTCTCTAATAAATATGGTAGTAGTTGTAGTTATGGATTTAGTAGTAGTAAAAAGAGAAGGGCCCCTAGTCTGGGGAATACTGTTTTCATTGAACAGCATGTAACTCCAGAGCCATTAGCTTGTTACTTTAATTGACTTGTCTGGATCTATTCTATACCTAACATCTCTGGGTCTATGTATCATAGGTTGGTTACCATTTATTTAATGACTAATGTCTACATATAATTGAATACATACCATATTTTCCTTTTTCTGTGTTACCTCACTCAGGATGACTTTTTTTTTTATTACATCTGTTTACCTGTAAATTTCAGGATGTCATTATTTTGTAACAGCTGCGCAATACTCCGTTTCCTAAACGTACTACATTATCTTTATCCATTCTTCAGTTGAGGGGCGTCTAGGTTGTTTCCAGTTTCTGGCTACTATGAATAAAGCCACAATCAACATGGTTGGGCAAGTGTCCTTGTGGTACGATAAGTATGTATTAGGTATATGCCCATGAGTGGTGCAGCTGGGTCTTGGGGTAGATTGATTTCCAAGTTTCTGCAGAACTGTCATATTGATTGCCATAGTGACTCTACAAGTTGGCACTCAACATCAGCAATGGATGAGTGCTTCCCTTGCTTCACATCCTCGCCAGCACCAATTGTCAGTTTATTCTTGATCTTAGCCATTCTGACAGCTGTAAGACAGGACCTCAGAGTAGTTTTGATTTGCATTTTCCTGGTAGCTAAGGATGTTGAACATGTCTTTTAATGTTTCTCAGTCATTTGAGTCTCCTTGTTTGAGAATTCTCTGAATCTCATTTTTAAATTGGACAATTTGTTTCTTTGATATCTAGTTTCTTGAGTTCATTATATATTTTGGATCGTTATCCTCTATTAGATATGGAGTTTGTTAAAATCTTGAGGAAAATGGTTGTTATTTGCTTCTCTCCAAATGTTCGTTCCCTCAGAGCCAAAAGTTTAGTGAATAAAAGTTTGTGGTAGTCTTGCTAAGTATGTGGTAGTGTTGCTAAGATATGCCCAAACATCCTTAAATTACCAAATTATTTGGAAATGTTTCTTTTTAAAATTTCCCCCAAAGATTAACAAGGATTAACTGCTACAAAATTTCTCTATGCCCAAAAGCTTGTGAAGAATTTTTTCATGTTCCACTCTTATAATGAGTAGGTAAATAAAACCCTGAAATACTTGCTGAACACTCATAAGCTATAAATGTTATTTACCATGTAGATTTCTACAGTAGAATTTGATATGTGAATATTTGTTTCTATGGGTCTCTTACAACCAATCTGAATATCCTACTAGGGTCTTGTGTTGGAAAAATGTCCACCAATAAAAGCAATTCCTTAGTCCAATTAGCAGTTCACTATGGTTACACAAGAAATATAGAGGACTGTGTCCATTCTGGAAGCAACGTCTACCTGTACCATTGTGAATTCTAAGACGGCCTCTGAGATATAGTTTTCATCTACCCCACCCTAAATGAACATGTCATGGGAGTTGTTTGCTTGATTATGAATGTGATGGAACAGGCATTCCAGTTATTATGTTATTTTATAAAATGCCCTCTCCTTTTAAAATAGGAACCACTGAGTTCAATTAACATTGTCTGTGTGCTTGTGGAAGTAAAGTCTCCTCCCAGATGCTTATATGCAACCTACTACAGCCACAGTTCTGAAGTCAAGTGCTTCTTCTTTCTTTTAATCCCTACCTGTCAATAGCTTCTCAGCTGCAGTTGAAGCCTCCCAAGTGTCATCTCCATCCACGCTGAGATGTTGACAGGCTTGAATGTAACAGACGGCACATTTAGAAGACGGCACTTCACAACATTCCTCCCTATCCTCTGGCCTTTACTTCCCACCTTCTCCTCTTCCATGATGTTCCCTGAGCTTTGGGAGATATATGTTTATTGTTATAGATGTCCCACTTAAGGCTGAGCACTCTGGTCACTTATTCTTAGTACTTTGATCAGTCCTGAGTTTCTGCTTTGACTGCTACCAGTACAAAAAGAAGCTTCTCTGACCATGATTCAGAGCAGCAGTATGTATGGGTATCAAGCTATGTCTTTAGATGGCATCTGACAACATGTTAACCTAGCAAAAACAGTTGTATTAGGGTCTTCCTTCGGCCCTCTGACCTCCCCAGCCATGGGCTTTCAACCAGTTTATAGTATCAGGCATACATTTTTTTTTTTCTTTTGATCTAGTCATAAAGTGGTTGGTTAACTCCCAACACAATTATTCAAGTTTTATTTTTATTTCTGTGTATCCTGTAATCAAAGTAATGACAAGGTCATGTCATTTGGTTCTGGGGGACAATGGAGAACAATGGCAATAGCTTGCCTTGTGGGTAGGGACTCTATGAGGTCTCTGTGTGTGTGTTGTTTTCCTCTGCTAAGTGCAATGTTTGGTGACCAGGATATATTTTGATACTTTAGAACACAGACCACTAAAGACTAGTGCTTATGGGATTTTCAATCAAATATTATGGATCATTTTGTTATCCAAAGCAATATAAAGTTGAACATCCAAGGCAGAGGCAGAGGACTCATGGCTCAGCATTTTGGAAGGCAGAACACTGATCAAGTCTATCAATTTCAGAGAACTCTAAGCAGAACACATTTAAACTTTGTAGCAAATTACTTTTAATGAAAAAAAGAGACACTGGATTAAGATGAAGAACTCTGCTGAGGTTGAGAAAGTGAGAACAGTAAATGTTTCGAGCATTTCAAAGAACATAGTGTCACTAGCCAGGATGTTGGAACAGGCTAAGTGCCAGAATTCTGGGTGAAGAGAACTAGGGAATCAAGAAATGGGCCTTTGAGTTTTATTATACTTTAGCCTGGGCTCTTTGAAATGCAGTTAATGCTTTATAAGATTCTATATTCTGGAGGAAAGGACCCATAGCAAGCCAGCCAAGTGTTCCTCTAAATTCATGGTAAATCAAGTTCATAGGTTTAAGAGGTGGTTCTTCAACAGCTTTGATTTTTAAAATGTCACTTTCTTAACTGTAATGAGACAGGACCCCCTGAAGGTACTAATGTTTGTATGGACTTTAATCATAGGCAATTCAATTATCTTGTCATAGTCTCATTTTTTTTAAAAAAAAACAAAAAAACTCCAGTATAAGGTGATTATTATGTCTCCTTCTGTTCTTCATAGTTATACTGGAGAAAATATTTGAAAAGTGAAGGGGTGAGTAGATAGCCACCTGATATGTGGCCAGTGGGCTGTTGAAAGAAATGCCCAAGATAGGCAAGTTAAACCTTGTGTTTTATCCAAGCAGGCCACAAAGGACTGAGTGAGAAGATGTATTGCATGTAGGATATGGTACAAAGACCAGAGTCTGATAGTCACCGCAGAGTAAGAGCAATATGTGACTCAGCAAACTGCAGACAGGAAACAGGCTTCCTCCAGGTAACAATGTCTTTATCTGGTGGGAGATAGTGTTGGCAGAGGGGAAGAAGGCTCATTGGGAACTTGAAGAGGAAGGAATTGCTGCAATCAGTAAATATTTTGGTGACAGGGTCCTGATGCAGATCTCTGTTAGGAAGGGGAGGTGAAGAAGTCCGGGTTACAGCTGAGTCCTCAGAAGTGCTCATTGTTTTGAAAAAAGGAGGACAGAGATCTGGAAAGAGGATTAACACCCCCCCCCCCCTCAGGGAGAGGGATATGCGTGAGGAAAGTTTGAGAGCCCCACATTGGAGCTATTTGGCAAAGAGAAGCAGAACATAGTCTTAGGAGAAGATTAAGAGAATAATGGTAAATAAGTTGGCTAGTGTGAGAAAGCTAGTTAATTAATATTGGCAGACTTTTTTTCTGCAGAAGAAAGAGGATACAGTGTTGTGAGGAGGGTGCAGGTGAGTTTAGTGAGATTTGGGCCACCACTGAGCAGACTGTTCTCACTGCCTCATCCACTCATGGCTGTTTGCCTTTGGGGGGAACTGTTGAAGCTGGAGATTAAATGCTTTTGCAGTGTTGACATGCAGAGTACTATGTCAAGGAAGAACTTACAAGTATTTTAATATTATTTTAATCAATTCTTTGAGAATTTCTAACAATGTAATTTGCTCCTTTTCACTCTCTACTCGCCCTCCACTCCTTCCAGATCCACCCCCCACCTCGTCACTGCTTTAGGCTTCAGGTTCTCTTTGTCTGTCTGTCCTTTTGTCTGTCTCTCTTAAAATCTTCCTGGTTCATATGTGCTGTCCTTGTACTCATGGGTGAGTGGTGGCACTGAAGCATGGGATAGAGGTCATACTCTTAAAGGAAATGATCTCTGTCTTCTCCAAAGCAATCAATTGGCAATAGTAGTTCCTCAGGTAGAGGTAGGGGCTCTTTAGTTATTTATCCCTCCATGCTAGAATATTGACAGCCTTGTGCAGGTCATAGGCACACTGTGAGCTCTAAAATGAGATTTATAGACCTAATTTATATGTATTCATCTTATCTTTTAAGGCTAGTTTATAGATTATTAAGAATTAGCTATAAATTCTCTAGCAAGAAAATATACAAAATGCTAGAATCAGACTGGTGATCTATCTATCTATCTATCTATCTATCTATCTATCTATCTATCTGTCTGTCTGTCTGTCTGTCTATCTATCTATCTATCTATCTATCTATCTATCTATCTATCTATCTATCTATCTATCTATCTATCTACCTACCTACCTACCTATCTATCTATCTATCTATCTATCTATCTATCTATCTATCTATCTATCTATCTATCTATCTATCTATCTGTCATCTGTATCTCTAGAACTCTCAGTCAAACCACTAACTCCCTTGTTTTTTTTTTTTTTCTCTCACTAAAGGATCAGCTGGTAATTTATGCTTCTTATAAGTGGAGATGATTTCCTACACGCACACTGGCTATAAGGACAATTTCAAAGCTGTGAAGAAAATTAGAAGAGTGTCTTGTCTTTGAATTTATAAATAAAGAAACAAGGGCCAGAGGTTAGTTCTCCAAATAAAATAGAAAAGTTTCATTGAGATAAAATTTACAATGGTAATTTCTCTAAGATATTAGAATTTGTATTACCCAGTCAAAAAGTTATATTGCTGGCCTGGAAATCTAATTTTAATTTAGAACACTTTTATTCATTTATTTTTTTAAAAAATTTTGTTCTTTGTAGACAGATTTTTCTTTGGGCTGCTATCTCACAAAAAATGGCATGGAGACTTACTATTAATTATAAAAGATCAGCCTACAGCTTAGGCCAACTAGCTCTTATAACCTAAATTAACCCATATCTACTCATCTATATGTTGACATGTGGCTTGTGGCTTTTACCTCTCCTCCGGCATGTTTAGCAGTGTCTGGCTCGTGGGTGACACTGCCTTTCTTCCTCTCTGAATTTTCTCTGTCCCTAGAAGTCCTGCCTAACCTCCACTGCCTAGCTAGTGGCCATCAAGCTCTTTATTAAACCAATCACACATCTTCCCACAGTGTAAAAGATGATTCAGATGATGATGTGTGGACTTGATCTGTAGACCAGGTTGACCTCAGACTCATGTAAATCTGCCTGCCTCTGCCTCCTGAATGCTGGAATTTGATCCTTTAGTGAGAGAAAAATCACGAGAATCTTGGTTCTTTCTTCTTTTTCTTTCTTCTCCTTCTCCCCATTCCCTCTCCTCCTCTTACTCCTCCACCTCCTTTTTCATTCCTTGTTTTCCACTCCCGTCTCTGAGAGTGTCTCAGGATTGACCTCTAACTCTCTATGTAGCCCAAGCTGGTCTCAAACTCATTATCCCTTGCCATAGCTCACCTAGTGTGAACTACCAGGCCAGCTTAGTAAGATTCCTTCCCCGTAGCCAACTTTCCAGCACTATTTTCTCCATTACATCTAAACCTTATATTTTGTTTTCTGCCTTCACTTTTCTGGTTGTCTGAAATGATAAAATTGCAGTTTAATTGCAGTTTCTTAATATGCTGTAGTTTTGAAATAAAACCCTCTCAAATATTTGCATGTGGGCTATTATGTGGATGAATGTTTGCCTCTATGTAATTCTAACTAGCAGAAGTGAATAAAGTTGCAATGATGCCGAGCTTAGCTCGATAGTTAGAATCTAGACAAACAGGGTATGCTTCTGATATTCAGAATTTCTAGCTGTTGGGATTTGAGTGGTGACAACATTTACTCTCTGCTTCTTTTGTGCTTATAGTCAGGTTGTATCATCTAATTGAACAACAGACCACAAAGTGTCTGCAGGAGCAGTAGGGGATTTGAGAAGGTTTGTCCCACTTGTCTGCACAGGTAGCACTGATGCAGAGATCCGACTGTATGCAGTAGCAGTAGCCATACAAAGAGCTGGAAAGAAGTTCTCCTCCTCCTCCTCCTCCTCCTCCTCCTCCTCCTCCTCCTCCTCCTCCTCCTCCTCCTTCTTCTCCTTCTTCTTATCAGCCTTGGCCAGTGCAAGTAAATGAAGAGATTGGTTTTTTTTTTTTTTTGTGAATTAGTGAATTTTTTTTTTTTTTTTAACAGTTGAGTGCCTGGGTTACTTTTCAGGTTGTTAAAGAACATAGCCTTTGATAGTAAGAAGTTAAAGTAATTAGTCTTGAGATTTCTTTCCAGTTTGAAGATCCTGCATATTTGCCTTGCATCACAAAAAGGATTTAGAACTTAAAATAAGAGAAATTTTAAAAGAGAGGATATGAAAATTCTATCTGGGGTAGGAAACAATAAAACTGCGTTGAGGGCTATTTGTGAAGAAGCTTGCTAGGCATTGACATCGCAACTTGGAGAGAAAAAATAGAGCTGAATATAAAGATAGGATGGGGGTGTGATGAATCAGAAGTTAAAGTAATTTAGGTCATCCAGTTAGACACAGATGCATAAGTACTCTACAAATGATTCAGAAATTGTAGGAAATGACTTAAAAGAGCTGATGGAAAACTTTGCAGGGGAAGCAATTTTTCATGAAACAATTGATTGTAACTTTTGCATGATGCACCATTTAAACCAGAAAACTAGAAATGGTTCAAGAAATATTTATATTTCTTTGAGTTTCTCTGAGGACAAGCACTGCCACAGATTTTTATTTTAACAATAAATTTTATTTAAATGTAAATTTTTTAAATTTTAGTTTTTATTTTCTGAGTCAGGCACCTCAAAAAGGTGGCTTAAATAAGTTTGTTAACGATTGTGGGAATGAAAAGAAGAAAGTCAACGAATCTATTTTGGCATCTTTATCAGGAGCCCCATAAAAGGAAATGCATTTTGAAAGTTAAATGGAAGGATGTTGACATTTCCTAGAAAAACTAGCATCATAACACTTGGGATATAAAATAAATGCCACTAGTAAAAATATGGGACAAATTTCTACACCAGATTTTGGCATTCAAGATTGACTTGTTTTTGTATATTCTATATCAGACTTTAGTAGTTTTGAAACCAAGAAAGTGCATCCCTTTTCTCATGACTACCTTCTCCCTCTAAATCGAATGCCTCTCAACATCTGTGATATCTGCACAGACACGAGGAAGTATACATAAGACGATAATGGGGACCAGAAGAGCACTATTGCCACAAGATAGAAGAGAACAATTGATCATCAAAAGAGTAAAGTATTGGTGAAGCATAACATTGTAAGTCAAGAGAAAATGCCAAGACTTGAATGCACGAGAGTTTCTCATCATTGGGCCAACTCCAAACTAATTTTGCTCCTTAACTAATGTTTATGGAGAACAGATGCGGTGCCACTGTGGTCTATGTGAAATTAGTTCTGCCTACTTCTATTCTGAAAGCACATGTGTATTACACATGTATATTTAGCTAAAACGGGCCATATTTCATCAATTTCTCCTGTAACATATTTTTCTGGTAGCACAGGGAGTGGCTAGAAGAACTTGGGAAAGAGGCCAATGGAAGATAAATGAGAGAGGTCAGACCAATGTGAAGGTAGGAAGATGTAATGCTTTTAGCACGCATGGTTGATAATATTGTTTTTGTCTTGCTTTTGTATTTTGAATGAGAATATTGTCAGGGAGACCAATGAAGTCAAGTCATATGAAATATGAAAAGTTACAGAAGAAAAACAGCTGTTCAAAGCCAAGTTTGCTCTCAAGACTGACCATCTGTGGACATCCCAGGCTTTTGATATAATGAGGAATGAAAACAATTCAGCAAGTGAAATTAAGCAGCAGGTCCATATGGGGCCAGGCATTATAGCCTAGGAAGAATGTTGTTTTGGGGTTCAGCCACCCAAAAAGTGGTGTATAAAGGATTGCAGTTTTAATTTAAATAGATGTGTATCCTGTTTTCATAATTGGTTTGGGCATGGAAAATTTGTGGAATTTAGGAATACCTCAGGGAGCATAGTTGGTATAGAGAACTCGTTTTATTCACTGCGGCGGGTGCTTGGATACCACAGGGAGATTGCCTGTGAAGAAACAGGAGTTTGTAGTGTGCAAAGAACTTGAGATCTTCGCAGGCCCCATCTTCCCGAGAAGTACTCGTGATGATGTAGTGATGAGTTCACTTAGACAGCTTTCCATGTTGCTTTAGACATTTTCTCTGGAAGACCTTTTGACTCCTGGCTGCCTTAGGTGATCGCTGACCTGAGATTACTGTGTATGGCTCTCCTCATGTATTATAATTTATCATTTCCT
This sequence comes from Phyllotis vaccarum, assembly GCA_033318265.1. Lineage (NCBI taxonomy): Eukaryota > Metazoa > Chordata > Mammalia > Rodentia > Cricetidae > Phyllotis > Phyllotis vaccarum. The sequence goes on along the minus strand of JARWLC010000002.1, from coordinate 171,374,339 downwards.
TAAAGACAGACATAGTTAACTGCAACGACCCATCAAAGCTCACAGATCTTCTTATCTGGTACAGGTTTTACAGTTGGTGAAATTTGGAATTATCGAGGGGCGAAAAGGAGAACAGTCAGTAAAATGCCTACTTCACAAGCAAGAGGGCCTGAGATCACATTCATAGAACCTACGTAAGAGGTGAGCTGTAACACTTGGGAGCAGGAACCCTGAAGCTCATTGGCGAGCTGAATCTATGAGCTTCCGGCTCAGTGATAGACCCCATCTTAAAAAAAAGGTGGAAGAACAATTGAGAAAAGATGTAGCCTTCATATCCATGTGTATACATGTTCATGTGTATATCCAGGTATACTTACAAGTACACACAGCATGTATGTATACACAACACACATGCATAGACCTCGAAAACTAAAAGGTTAAAGTAACATTGAAGAGCTTTACTCTATGTAAAGTCCTGCTCATAACAATGCGAAAATGTTTGCTTACTTTACATTGTTAACGTGTCAGTGGAGAAATGGAATAAAAGTTAAAATTATATTTTGTGCTAGGCACCAGGCTATGGAGCCACTGAATTCTGTTGGTACCTCCCCTTTCAAAGAGGAAGTTCTGACATTTTGGGAAAGGATCATCCTTCTGTATACTGAAGAGGATACAATCACGTTTTCCTTGGAGTTCCTTTTACCTTGCCCTGCCAACAAAGCTATTTGCTTACCATTTGAGACTCATTCTCTGAAATGATGGTTTGCTGTTCACACAGGATTGAGGCGACCATAATTGAAGAGTTGTGTGTCTTATCCAGTGAGAGCAACTGTGAGCACCTTTTGAAGACTCTGACTTATTTCTGATTTGAAGAACAACATATCTGCTGACTTCTGTTATTCTAATCCACCTATATTTCCTTTGTTTCTATCAACCTCCAGTGACTGGTAAGAGTGTGGTTTTAGTTTTTGTGGCAGTGTTATGTGTTCTGCCAGGGTGTATGAAGCAAATTTTAACCAGCTTTATGGCTGCTGAAGGGATTAAAATATTTTTTATTATTTGTGAATTTCATATAATATATTTGAATCATAGTCTCCCTAAGTCACATTCTCAGAAGTTCATGCTAACTGTGGTTTAGGACAATTGAGTGAGACATAAATCTGACAAGCTCTTTCCACATTAGCTGAAAACAATATGGTTGTTAAGAACAATAGCCCATAAAGGGTTAGACATACTGGAACCCTGCTGGCCTTGACCCTGATCATACAGGAAGCTCCAAGGAAGTCCAGATGGAGGCAGTTTCTCTTGCTCCCTGCAGGAGAGAAATGAGGGAATAGCAGAGTCTGAATTACTTTATACAGAACGGGAAATATTATTGGGGATTAAATAAAGTCTCTCAGGTATAACCTAGACATGACAGCTGTGATCACTGCCTTTGGCAAAAGTAGCCTCAGATTTCTGTTTATTCTTTTATGGTTCTCAATAACTATAAAATATCACTTACAGGAATAAAATGGAAGCAATTGGATAACCACACACTGTAAAATGTAAAGGCTTAATGAAGATTAACAACGTTTTTCAAAGTGTTAATGCATGAAGTCAGTAATCACAGTAAATTAACTTTAAAATTAGCCTTAAAAGTGGCAGAAGGATGAGTGCTCAGAGGTCTTCCCTGTTACCTATGAATGAACTAACCTCTTCCCAAATTCAGGAGTTCGGGGAGAAGACTAACTTCTTGGACACTATGTATATTTGGGCATCATGCATTATGTATTATTTATGATCAGTTCAGTCATGTGAAGCTGAGGTGGAGAGAGTAAGTTTGTTTCCGTTCAGATTAAATTTACATATGTGGAGAGATACTGGTGATCATGTTCAATGTCTGAGTTTCCTGTGGCTGGCATAACAAGTTGCTATACATACATACATTTAAACAACAGAAATTTATCCACTCAGAGTTCTAGAAGATAGGAGTCTGTAATCCAGCCTTCTTCTGGAACCTTCCCTTGTCATTTCCAGTTTTTGGTGGCTATCGATGAACCTTGATATGTGGGTATGCTGCTTCACATGGCCTTTTCCTTCTGTCTGTATGCCTCATCCACAACTCTCTTATAAGTACACCCCGACTGGGTTGGGGGCTACTACTTACTGTAAATCCAGTATGATCTTACCTTCAGCCTTAATGATTTGCATCTGGAAAGGTCTCATTTTTCACTCTGAGGCAGAAAAAGTGTGAAAGGATGTGGATGTGTAAAGGATGAGGAGGCTGTTCAGTTCTGTCATCTGGACATGACTTGGCTGTTGTACTCATGAACTCACAGCAGCTGCAGTTACACATAAGACCAATTCATGTCGGAGCCTGTTAACAACCCAGCATGGATGAAGGAAGTAATCAGAAATTTCCACCCTCGTCTAAAAACCTATTAGTAGTTAGTGGCTTCTTGGGGGAGGGGGAAGTCATTTTTTTTCCATGAGTGTAGCCACTGGTAAGTCGCCGGTGATCCAGTAAATATGCCTACACTCAGAACCTGGAAGCAGCTCTAACTAACCTCAATTTAAGACTTGTGTCTTAAGTCAAACGACACAGAAGTAGGAAGTATGTGTTGGGAGGAAAAAAGGGTTACAGAGGAGTCTGGGAAGGATGAGCAATGGGAACAGGGAGAAAATCTGATCAAAATATATCATATACATGAATGAAGTTCTCAAAGATAAGTGAAACATTGTATTTTAAAAAATATTCTGTGGGGCTGGAGATCTGATGGCTTAGAGGTTAAGATCACTGGTTGCTCTTCCAGAGGTCCTGAGTTCAATTCCCAGTAACCACATGGGAACTAACAGCCATCTACAATGAGATCTGGTGCCCTCTTCCGGCACGCAACCATACACGCAGGCAGAAAACTGTATATATAATAAATAAATCTTTAAAAATGATTATTCTGCTCTTTTTTTTGTGGGTAAGTCTTTTCTTCAGTTGATTATTCAATCTACACATTGAAAGTTAAATGTATCAACCAAAACTTGTGTTACTGACTGTAGGTAACTGTTTAATAAAGGTCTATCCTATCACTAAGAATATCATTAAAGGTCTATCTTGTCATTGTCCTGTAAACAGAAAAAAAAAAAATCAGTTTTAGAAAATAAATCTTAAAAAAAATCTTGGCTACAATAAAGCATACTTCATTTTTTTAAAAAATTAGGTAAAAATGTATTCCTAAAGAGCCTACACATACAGATTTTCTTTTATAGTAACTCTCTGACATAATTTTATATGAATTTTTAATTTTTGAGAGTATTGGTATCAGACATTTGTTACAATAGATTTCTGGGCCTGGCTAGCCAGAGGTCCAGACCCACAGACCAGCAGTTCCAGACCACTTAGTCACTGTCCACCACTGCTGAGGCCCCCAAAATTATTCAGACACATATTAAGTTCATGCTGTTTGGTCTGTGGTTCAGGCACATTGCTAGCTAGCTCCTTCATCTTAACTCAACCCATTTCCATTAATCTATCCTGCCACGTGGCCCGTGGCTCACCTGTGTTCCTTACATGTTGCTCCTTTGGGCAGCTGGCTCGATCTGTCTGACTCTGCCCTGTTTCTCCTACCTATGCTGTGATTTCCCCTCCTATTTTTTCTATGGTTCCTGTCATGGGCCAAAACAGCTCCTTTACTTAAAGATTGATATTCACAGTATACAGAAAGACATTCCCACATCAGAACATTTGTAGGTTTTTCCCATATAAGAATAGATAAGAGAACTGAACTAATACAAATGTTAATTTCTTCTACTAATGTCTGATAATCATCATGCTTTTATCATAAAATAAAAATAATAATGAAGCTTGATTCAGTTGTTAAACATTGTGTTTTAGTCATAAATATAGTTTTGGTGTTTCTATGTTCATATTTAAAAAAATATTGTTTAAAATTTAAATGTAGCACACAGTATGCAAAGCCATGGGTACATTGTACTCAGAGCAGTATAGGTGATTTAATCATCAGTGTACCCCGGTGATGTCCTTTAAAGGCTTAACTGAGCTAAAAATACCTTGTTTGAGGGTTTTCTTTTTTATTCATTTTTAATTTTTATTTTTTTTCACTTGTTACTGGCCACACATTTAATGCTGTGTTTAGTAATTTAATTGTTCAATTAACATGGTTTTGGAAAGTTGCATGTATTAGAAAGTGTGGCAGGTATCTGTGGGGGTATTGTGTTGTTTCATGATAAATAATTGTCCCACCCACTGGTTTAATAAAAAGAGCTGATTGGCCAAAGGCAGGCAGGAAGTGTAGGCGGGGCTACCAGACTAAGAAAATCTCTGAGAGCAGAATGCCAGAAGAGCACCAGAGAGACCACCAAAGAGAAGCTGCAGGATGTAGAGGACAACCATGCAGCTTTAAAGAAAGGTACCGAGCCGCATGGCTGAACAAGAGACATGGGATAGCTTAAAGGTAGAGAGTTAGCAAGCTATATGCCTGGGCCTAAGGCTGATCAGCCTAAAACTATTGGAAGCATCTGTGTGTCTCTGTGGGACTGCCGGACTGCGGGTCTGTGGCCTAGACCTTGAGGTTAGGCCAGAAAGTCCAGGCCAGAAACCTCGTACTACAGGTATCTGCACATATGTTTGCATGTTTACACATGCAAACAGTTGGTCACATCAGTTCTCAGACATCTAAATTGAGTAATTCTTTTAAAAGATATTTAACTCCCAGGTATCTTCCTAGACTAGATCTTTCTGTCTGTATAAAGCTTTTGAATAACTTTGGTACCTGTTCTCACACGGAGTGGAAGAAGATGGTGTCTCTGTGCTGTGTCTATTCTGTTGTTCCACACAATCAGTGCTCAGCAGAGACTTAAGCCACGTGTGCATTTTTAAAAATACTCGATGAATGACCTCAAAGCCACTGATTAGAAACAGTGTTTTAGACAGATAGAGCAAGCGTGTGCGCATCAATGGACAGTGATGATTTGAGAAATCTGGGAAGGCAGCTTTCATCTGTTTTCCTAAATTTGAGCAGTAAGAACTGGTGGTCTGGCCGGAGTTCTGCTCTGGGAATGTGGCTATTGTAATGTAACAGCCATATTGAATGGGAGGCAGCATCTCAGGCTTTCAGCAAATATACCAATACTCAGGGTTGAGCGACTTTTGGCTCATCTTCTCTTATTATTTTCCCTGGAGAAAAAGACTATAGCCCACTCCCATTGCCAAATCTTAAGGTCACCTACTTGAAGTCACCAATAACTTGATCACGAAGTACATGATCCCTGGGGTTTCTTCACAGTGTGGCAGGTTGTCACCCTCTAAGTGCAACTGTAATTCTCTCCACCTAGTGGGGAAAGCTGTGAGTAGTCTTAGGTCCTCGTGATGATCATTGCTAAGGCCACACTCTGCCTTTTTAGCACTGAAACTTGATTTGCAGGACAGTGGAGACAAGGATGTATCTTGGTCTGTTTGTGCTGATGTAACAAAGTTATAGAACCTGAGTATTTTGCGAATAATATGAATTCATTTTCATAAGGTTCTGGTGACTTGGAAGTTACGATCAAAGCGCCTGTAGGTTCCATGTGTGGATACAATGATAGGGATAATCTCTTGTCTCTTGTGATAACATCCTCATATCACAGAAGAGGACAAAGAGGAAGAAATAATCTGTCCTCGCATGATAGAAGCCATGTAAGAACAAAAGAAGTTCTACCTAGATCCCATCCTCCATTTTATAAATAAATGATCCATCCATGGGAGAGGATTCTCTGGACACTCTTCCCAACAGGCCTTCCCCACTCTTCTTAACACTACAGAGGGGATTAAGTTTCAACATGAATTTTGGAGAGAGAAGAAAAATAGCAAGGTATGGAGTGGGTGTGGCATGATGAGAACAGGATGCAGGCAACTTATTTCACAGCCAGAAAGGCTCAGGGAAGCTACTGACAAGGGGAGGTTATTTGGTTAAAGCCCCAGGCAGGGTAATAAGAACTGGCCCATCTCTCTATATAAAGATGAAACTTCCCACAAGCCACACATAAACATTCAGGGCTGCAGATGTCCACTGAAAGTATCAGGTGTATTCAGTTTCTTGAGTGCTAAATAGAGAATCTATATGTCTGAGATTCTGTGTTTAGAATAGGAAAGCAACTTTTGTTACTTCATAAAAGACAGATCACTCCACTTGGCAGGGAACAGCCAATTATTTCCTAATGGTAAGTGGTCTTGAGTAACAGAAACAGGCCTTGTTTCAGTTGCACTCATTCTCTGGGCGATAGATTTCCTTGCCAAGTCTCTGGTTCCTGAATCCAGATGCTAACCACTGGGAAGGATTTACCACTCGTGGGTGGATCCGTATCAGCTGCCTTTTGTACATCGCGTGGTGTCATTGGATCTCCTCCAACTCCGGAGTCTTTGGCTTTGAGTCTTTTTTGCCAATCATCTTTGCATAGACTTGTAGGGCATTGCACAACTCAATTAGTACTGTCTTCTTGATGCAAGCTAAGGTCCAGCAGTAGCAAACGCATGGACGTATGGGAGCAGTTTATATCCACTCATACAGTTCCTTGTTTTATTGTCAGCAGAACAAAAGTTCACAAGTCACAGTGACCACCATGAAAGCCGTATTCTCTAGGCTTTCCTAAGTTAAAGCATGAAGAAGCAGTGTAAACTCAGTATTTCTTAGCAAGGCAGTTTGACTGTATTTAGTAACATGTTGCCTTCATGATAATATTTATTTTTACACATTAGAATAATGTCAGGATAAGTAGCTTGATTTTACCCTGTAGAGTTAATGTGAATACAGTTATAATATACAAAATGGTATGATTGTCTTATTGAGCATAACTATTCTGGTAAATGATTCCTTCAGGTTTTGTATAAATATGGAGCTAGGTGCAATTGCTGAAAGTATGCCTGACAGTGACCCCAGAAACAGGTTGGTGAATGCCATTGTCATTGCTTTTACAGATAGCACTGGAATAGGGATAAAGAGAAAATATAAATCTCAAGAGATGGAGAAGCAGTGATACAGTGATGTAGAAAGAATTTGAAGTTAGGAGACTGTTATTGAAGGGAAAAAAGCTTTCTCTAACAATAGCAGCTAAAAGTAACTTGTAGTGGAATTAAGTTACATTGTAAATAATTGTCCTACCTACTGCTTTAATAAAAATGCTGATTGGCCAAAGGCAGACAGGAAGTGTGGGTGGGGCTACCAGACTAAGAAAGCTCTGGAAACAGGAAGAGCAGGGTAGAAATGCCACAGAAATGTCAGAGAAGCCACGGGTGTAAAGGACAACCATGCTGCTCTGAGAAAAGGTACCAAGCCGCATGGCTGAACAGGATAAGAATCATAGGTTAGTTTAAGAGCAAGAGCTAGGTAGCAATATGCCAGAGCCATTGGCCAATCAGAATAAAATTAGTACAGGCGTCAATGTGGTTATTTGGGCGTAAGCAGCAATGGGACTGAGAGTGGTCCAATACTCTGGGCTAGGCCTGAAAGTCCTGGCCAGAAACCTAATACTAATTTAAGATTTTTCTTTTCTGTGATTTATATTCTGCCACTGAATACTAACTATTGCTAATCAGAGTAAAGCAACATCTTCTGAGGGTTTGCAAGCTCAGATTGGGCTATCTCTATCTGAAGTAGGTTATCAATGGAAGAGCAGAAGGCTTGAGCTTCTTGGTTTCAGATCACAAATGTTTTCAGAGAAGAGAAGAATTTGTCTTGTTACTATGAATGGTTCTAGAAGAAGGGAGGGATTTCACTTTCATAGACTGGGAAATTCCAGAACAACATATGTAAAATTATAAAGATATTGGAAACAGGGGCTATAGCCTAAGAGAAAAACCAAGTTTTTCTTGAAAACCATTGAGTCTGGAATGTAAACATGAGGGAAAGATGTAGTCTTGGAGGAACACCAGCCCTTATGGACGCATGAAAAGGAAAATGATCTGGGGCAATATGCACAGTATCGTGCTCCATGAAAAAATGGAAATGCTGTATTTAGGGAAATAAAAGAAAAATGTAACACACTGCTGAGAGGTGAAGGAGAAGGAATATTGAGTTCCTGCCTTGGTTTCCCTGGATGTAAACTAAAACTATGAGCTAAAATTAATGCTTTCCTTCCGAGGTTGATTTTGGTCATGGTTCTCTCATAGCAACAGATAACACAGGATACAGCTGTGTTGATCAGAACTGAGTGTAAGAGGAACTGTTCTTTTTGAGGAAGCCAAATATCCAGGAGTCATTTTCATATCTCACTAGGCCCATTGCAACCTCCTTGTCCTTCATTCTGTTTTAGGGAATAGAAAGTTTCTAGTCAGAAAACGAATCCATTCTACTTATTTTTCAGTCTCCAGTTCTTTTTCTCATTCATTTCCGCAGGTTGATAGCTTTCTTGCTCCTGCTACAGGAGGATTGCAAAGCTAGAGACCCGGAAGGGGTGGAGTAGAACCTTAAAATTAGTACATGAAGAAATCAGCTCAAACCAGCCACTTTCCTCACCTAACAAATTACCTACCAATAAACTATCTCTTCTTCTACTCTGTGTGTCTCTACCTAACTGTTTGTCCTGGGACAAAAGAAACCTCTCTCCCAGGGCTCTCTCGAACCTCCTCATCATTTCCAGTGCTCTGAACGGAAACGCTCTTATTTCCTCCAGTGCTGATTTTATCCTACACTTCAAGAAATTTTTGGAGTTATGATGGCAAAAATAATATGGTATTCTATCTCAACGTGTATTGGTTTCATATAATCATGTTGTGTTTATGTATTTGATCATTTGGTTGAAAGTCCTTTTTTGTTTATTTAATTTTTGTAATATTGATTCATTTTTCAGTTACTGGCATTTGGTGAAGTAAGTACATTTTATTTTTTACCATATATTTTATATATCAAGTCTCACATAAGATTTATGCTTTTTTTTATTTTTAATTCCTGAAAATATGTATAGACCAATGTTACTTTGGTTCTGAAAACATCTTCTTGGTTTCTTTGTTTTGTTTTTGGCTTGTGAGACAGGGTCTCATAGCCCAGGCTGGGATGACATAGTTCAGGCTGATTTCCTGGAACTTCTGACAATTCATCTGTCCCCACCTCCTGATTTCTGTGATTACAGACCTGAGCTGGCCATCACTCTCAGCTCTTTCTGATAGTGATGGCTTTTCTCCGTAGTTCATCTGCTGTGGGTTTAGTTGATGAGAACCCCACCGCTGCCTGCTCCACCATCCTCACTAGAGCGGTGCTGACGTGCCAAGAATGAGCAGTACTAATTGTTACCCAGTTTCCTTGTTGGTTTGAAATTTTGGACTTAAACCTTAGTTGTAACTCCTAGACATCAGACAGTGATTTTGAAGGCTTGGTGAGTTGTTGACGTTCTAGTAAGTGCTTCCATGTGGAGATTTCTCTCTTCACCTAGCCCTTCCTTTGCCTTAGTATACATTTCTTAAAGTTATCTTTTACTTTATTCTCCAAACAGTATATATCTTTAGATAACTGTGAAATCGGTCTGTTATTAACAAAGGAGAAGTTGATCAAATTTATCATGATGCCCAACAAAACCTGAGTATAAGAAATCTGAGTGCAAAGTTGGTTTTGTTCTTAAAATTAGCAGATTCACTTTTTCCAAATGGTGATAATGAAGAAATTTGTTCTTATGTAAATTTGTTTTCCTTTAATTGCGATTTTTTTGTAGCGAGGATTCAACTTGGGATCTAGAACATGCTAAGCATATCCTTATGAGCTACACCCTAACAGAAAGTCTTTGCTATTACCTATCTGACTGGGATTTTCAAGTGATAACACTTTTTGAGTGTGTTCTGCCTGGCCTGTGAGTGGATCCCTTGTAGACTTCATTGCGTAAAGAGACAAATCTTCTTTGGCACAGAAGCTGAAACTTCCTTCTCTGCCCTGTGAAGTTGAAGGGATAATGAATATTGCATCCAATGCTAATTCATCCTGACAGACTTGCCCAAGTCCTGGAGATGTGTGCCTCACAGGAGCAAGCTTCCGTGCCCTGCGCAATATGTTGGGAATTCTGGACCTTCACATGATGTCTAAGAATGACTCAGCTGAGTGTTTCAAAGACCTTTAACCAATGTTTAGCTGAAAATCACAAGTTTTACACTAAATTATGAAAACAACTTAGACATAGTCAAGAAAAATCTGATAGTGGATGATCATCTGGTTTTATTTGGAAAACAAGGATGAAGAAACTCATGGTCACTTAGAGAAGAGTATAGTGGTAACATGAGAACTACCACAGAAGGTTCTCCCAGGGGAGTGCTGTCCTATGCAGGCATTATTTTTTCCTCTGGGCTGTGTTTGGCACAATTGAATGAAAAGCTCCAGGTGTTTCAGTAACTACTAGTTAATGAGGTTATTATAGGTTGGTAGTATAGCTTGTCCAAGACAAAATGAGAAGGAATATACTGGCAAATATATTGGTTAAAAAAGAAACAAAAACAAAAACAGAATAGTTTTACATATTGGAGGTACCATTGACTTAAATGCTTTTATTTTGTGTTCTATGGAAGTATGAAAGCCAGACAAAGGAAATAGAATGACAAATCTTGTGCAGGCTAGAAGGCTAGAAATGGAGGGTAGCCATTTGACCATGAACCGAAGCCATAAATAAAGATGAGAAAATAAAATGTTGACTTTGGTTAAGCAGTGCATATACAGAGCACCAAGGGAGATTGTACCAAGTCTATTTGGCATGGTACCTTTTAAGACGACGGGATTTAGAGATGGACAAAACTGTATTTGAATAATCACTGTACAATTGCAGTGTTTCCCATCAGAGACGCTGGATAAAGATGAAGTTATGTTTCTATTTCAGTCAGGATTTTCCTTTTCATCTGGACATACCAGAAAATTGAACAACCAGCGCCTCATACGTCAGATGGAATCTTATACAATGAGAACACTAAAGGACGGGTCATTTAGGAATTTGACAGTCACCAGGCTCCCGTTCTTTCCATCTCTGCTCTGCTATTCTCATCTTCTTGTCTTTCCTCCATAAACTTTCTTCATTGGCACTGATGTTCAGAGGGCATAAAAGTCCTATGAAGGTGGAAACTTTTTTGAAAAAGAAGTGGCTCCTACTATGAGCAAGCTGTTACAAAAGAAAGCATTTCTCAGTGTTCACTATGGTTTGGAACTTAGCAGGGGAAATGGGACCGTGTTATCGATTTGTGACCAGTTTTGACACTGCTGTGCCTGGAAGAAGTCTATCCCTCAGATATCATGAGGAACAGAACATAAACTGGGTCTTTTTCTGTGGATATCAGGGGCTGTGGGGAAGTCAACAAGAGTTGTTCTCATAGTACATGATGTAGGGGTATTGTGTTGTTTCATGGCAAATAATTGTCCCACTCACTGGTTTAATAAAAAGAGCTGATTGGCCAAAGGCAGGCAGGAAGTGTAGGCGGGACTACCAGACTAAGAAAAATCTCTGAGAGCAGAATGCCAGACAGAGCACCAGGGAAAAGCCAGAGGAACCCGAGGACAACTATGCTGCTCTAAAGAAAGGTACCGAGCCGCATGGCTGAACAAGAGACATGGGTTAGATGAAGGGTAGAGAGCTAGCAAGTGATATGCCTGGGTCTGAGGCCAATCAGCCATAAACTATTATAAGCATCTGCGAGTCTGTGGGTCTGTGGGTCTGTGGGTCTGCAGGTCTGCGGGTCTGTGGGTCTGTGGGTCTGTGGGCCTAAACCTTGAGGTTAGGCCTGGAAAGTCCAGGCCAGAAACCTAATACTACAACATGATACCTTAGCAAGCCTAAAATAATGAATAAATATTAGTATACCCTTGGAAGAATTTGTGTTTAGTGGCTATTATTTTATTTAAGAATAATAAAGCCATTTGTAATGAATAAGAAACACAGACAAGGAAGATAAATGTACTTCAGTGCTAAGGTCAACATGTTTATATCCTCATAAAATACTTGTCAAGCTGATGTTTCAAGCTAATGGTTAAGATGAGGAAAGTGATTACATCATAGTGCAAAGTCCGTAGAGGTGGAACAGGTATCCCTATGAACACCTTCCACCCTGCAATGTTACAGTAGAAACTTGAAATAGGCCCTCTGGACACAATTTATTGCTGTTTCAGTCTTCGATTACCCAACCTCTAGAACTGCTAGAAATAATTTTTGTTTATAATTCACCTACCTATTTGTTATTTTGTTATAACAGCATGAGTGAATTAAAATAGCCAGAAACTGATTGCCACGAAGTGTTGTGTACAACATTCCCGATACAGATTAAGCCAATGAAATTAGGAAAGAGTGCATAGATATGTTGACATAGTAACACAGAAGGCATACCAAACAAGGCCGCTCAAACCTATAATTTTCAGATTATATCATTTTGGTCATTTGTTGGTAGCACCCACCCATTCTTATCCCATGTATCTTTCCTGAAAAACAAAATAAAAAACCCCAACAGATCAGAGATGTGGTCACTAATTATTGGTGAACTGAAGCTTCCTTGGTTGAACTTGCTCCAGTAACTGTCAGAAAGGACACGCATTTACTGTAGGCACTTCCCATCTGTTAACCCCTTGCTCAAGGTCAACTCTGTCTTTTATAAGACAGAAACTGTTCAATTAGTGCAACATAAACTGACCCCTAAGACCACCCTGGGAAGGCTTCACTGGGAGACAGAACACCCCCTGACAGCATCTCATGGACACCAAATACATTTTGTTAGTTAGTTATGAAGAGTTAAGTATGAATATGAATGTCAGACCTAAAAGAATTAAATCCAAGAATCCACATTCATTACCGATAAACTTTGAAAGAAGCATCTTAATAAACAAAATGAATTTTTGATTCTTTTTAAAAACTGAAAATAGTGATTTATGGCCCTGATAAAAGTCAGGAATTTATCTAAATCTCTTTCTTTGCCTTAATAAAGGAAAGACTGTGATGTTTTCCCTTAGGAGTAATTTACTGCATCTTCATGTCAAAAACCTTGCCTTATCCTGCTCATTTCCTAAATGATGTACAAACAGCAGAAAACTAAACATCTCTAAAATAAACTGAGCTTGTCTGGGGGCTATGTAATTTTCTTGAGTCAGAATTTCAGAATATCCACTCGAGTCTCTATGGACAAAACTGCAACCTTCTGCTGTCTGTCTGTGGCATGTGGGTCCATGTGTGTGTGTGTGTGTGTGTGTGTGTGTGTATGTGTCTGTGTGTGTGTCTCTCTCTCTCTCTGTATGTCTCTCTCTCTCTCTCTCTCTGTGTGTGTGTGTGTGTGTGTGTGTGTGTGCGTGTGTGTGTGTGTAGGCCAAAGTTCAACACTGAGTGTCACTCCTCAGGATCTATCCACATTATCTTTTGACATAGGATCTCTCTCATTAAGACGCAGGGTTTTATAATTTGGTTTGGCTGGCTAGTCAGAGAGCCCCAGGAGTTCTCCATGCCTCTGTTTTCTTATTTATGGAATTAGATACTTGTACCACTATGCTCCCATGCTTGGATTTTTACATGGGTGCTGGATGTCCAACTCTGGTCTTTATGCTTAGGACATAATCATTTTATCAAATTAATCTCTATCTCCCCATCTTCCCTATTATGTGACCTTTGAACTAATAATAAGAGCCAATGAATATCATGGTTTTTCAAACATAGGGAAATAAAGGAGACATGCTACTCATTACCTGATTTTCTCCTTTGTTTTGGTTAATGCTTTGGGAAAAAAATAGACACTATCAGAAAAAAATTAAAGCTAAAACTGTTGTAAAACAAGGCAAACAGCCTTCAAGAGAAACCATAGAGACTGCAGCTTAGAAATAATGGGAAGACATTTAAAGAGCCATAGTGGACGACAGACATGGGAACCCAAGTTCTAGGAGGCTGATGGGAGGTCAAGTACATTAACTAAAGAAACAGACGTTTGCTCGAGATCTTCGCTGGTTGGAAAGATGGCTTGAGGTAAAGTTAGAAGGGAAATAAGACAAATCACTCGGTTTTGAGGGTCCAAGTGAGTGAGTTTACAGTTTTAAAGGAAGGGCCACAGTTAGTCCTTTTAGCCTCATGGTTCTGTCACTTGAGCTCACCGAGATTACTTCCTCCTTAAGGGTTTTGCCTTGTGTAGCTCTGCTCTGTTGGCATGTTCTGTGGTGCTAGATGGAGCTTCATCTGGCGTAAACACATTGGAACACTACCATTTTGTGGGTGAACTTGGCCTTCCCTCATTTTTCAAATGGCAGAGTCTTAACTTCAAATAAAACTTAGGAAATCCTTAGTAAGAGCTTTATCATCTCATTAAGACTCCAGTAATTAGGGAACTCGGTCAGGCATCCTGTCACTTTTGTGTGTGTGCTCACCCGCTGTGCCAATTTGTTTATCTACCATTGCGGTTAACATGTTCACAGGAATTTCTACCCAGAGCATGAGAAAGCTGAAGCATAGGTTCTTATTGGACTGATAACAGTAGACAGGACAAATCACTTAGAAACTTCAGTAGGAAATAACATTAAGAAATATATGAGTAGCTTTTCTATAGATCTTGTACCATTTTTTTGTAGAAGCCTTAAAAATTGAATTGTTTAGGGTCACTGTTGGAATACTTCAAATAAATGATTCACATACTAAGTTGAATTTTCTGACATGCCAGTGGAAAGAAAGATCATATCATTAAGTCAGAGGATAATAGTCAAGTTGCATTAAAATCTGTGAGGTTTGGATTTCTTAATAAGACAATTGATAATTTTTCTTCTGCAGTTGTAACTTGTGGTTGTCCAAGCATTCTCAAGTAACCCAGATGTCTAAATTTAAGGGAAATTTTAAAATTTGCATTTGCATGAAAAAAGTTAATTGACAAAAGTGCTTTTTTAAAAGAAATCATAATTAAAAAATCCAAATCTAAATCCAGCACAATGTTAATATAGCTATCATCTTCTGGTTTCTATGCATATATTTATTTCTTTGTAAATAACAGTAAATAGTTATATAAGACATAATGTTTATGATTAATTAGGACAACTTTATTATGCTTTTGTATTTTTCTTTTCTATATACAGTCAATAAATACTGAACTCATAGAAAAATACCATTTTTACCTAACTTCATACAAATGTCATTGGATGTTGAAAAGAGTAACAGTCTCAAGAAAGAAAATGATGACGGCCGCTCTAGTGTTATGAGCACAGCTCAGAACTCCACTCCCCTACTTGCCCAGTGTAGTACCCCTTTGACTCTTATCAATGCATTGTACTTGGTTTAAAACAATATAATCTAGCTTGGATTTGGTAAATGTAGAACTCATCATGTCAGTGATTGAAAACATGAGGGATGTCAGTATTTTGAGGGCTATAAAAAATTCCTATGTTTTATAAACTCCCTTCTTACTAGAAAAACCATAAAGCTGTGTTAGAAGACTGGAATCAAAGATTAAAATAGAAAATGAAGCTGTGCTTACAGCATAAATTTTAGAAATATAATGAAGGGAGAGCAGTTTTCAGTTGTGCAAGATGCCTCTGTGTGTGTGTGTGTCCCCGTGTAGGTATACATGTGTGTGGTGATATATTTTATATTTAATAAAATCATCCTGGAATATCAGAGCACAGGACCACTCACAGCCAAGCCATGAGAGTCAGAGAGTGGTCGTGCATTTAATCCCATCACTGAGGAGACAGAGATCTTACTGCATATCTGTGAGTTCAAGGCCTAGCAACCATACAGTAGTAGCTCACAGCTTTTATCCTAATCCTAACTCTAGAATATGATGCAGAGTTGAACCTGGAAGTAAAGCAGCTGGGAAAAGAAGCTATTTAAGGCAGGCATGGGCAGACATTCAGGCATTCTGTAGGGGCGACCAGCCAGCCAGAGGACCCTTGAAGATAGCATTTATCTGAGAAGTTGCCTGGGTGAGAATTGACTGTGATCTGTTTTCTCTCTGATACTCCAGCCTTTCCCCAACATCTGGCTCTAGGTTTTCATTGTATACTAACTAGAATTTGTGCAATATATGTGTCTGCATGTGTGTGTGGAAGCCAAGTATTCATTCTCAGGGGCTCTCCAGCTTGTGTTCTGAGACAGGGTGTAGAGATTAAGCCACTCACATAATTGGGGAACAAATGTAAATGTTAGCGTTCTTTTTCCAATGCAGAGTAGAGAAGGTATAGTATAACCTTATTACCTCTGAGCTTCTGGAGTACTGAGTAAGCTACACTGCATGGCCAAGCATCCATTTCTGTCCATTTCTCCAGCACTGGGTTTACAAATGTGCACCACTATACCAGCCCCCTCTTTAAAATGATCTATAGTTCAACCTTAGGTCTTTGCACGTTAAATATTTCACCAACTGAGATATCTCTCTGTAGTGGATTACGTTGTTACATTGGGAATAATTGTCCTGCCTACTGG
This sequence comes from Phyllotis vaccarum, assembly GCA_033318265.1. Classification (NCBI taxonomy): domain Eukaryota; kingdom Metazoa; phylum Chordata; class Mammalia; order Rodentia; family Cricetidae; genus Phyllotis; species Phyllotis vaccarum. The sequence goes on along the minus strand of JARWLC010000002.1, from coordinate 171,357,995 downwards.
TTTAATAAAAATGCTGATTGGCCAAAGGCAGAAAGGAAGTGTGGGCGGGGCTATCAGACTAAAAAAACTCTTGAGAACAGGAGGAGCAGACCAAAAAAAAAAAAAAAAAAAAAAAAAAAAACAAAAACAAAACAAAACAAAAAAAAACCACAGAGGAGCCACTGAGACACACAATGAGATGCCAGCAGATGCAGAGGAAAGAAATTGAAATGCTGCTCTGAGGAAAGATATCGAGCCACATGGCTAAACAAGATGATAATCATGGGTTAGTTTAAGAGCAAGAGCTAGCAAGTGATATGCCTGGGCCCCAGGCCTATCAATGCACAATTAATATAAGCATCTGTGTGTTTCAGTGGGACTGTGGGACTGTGCATCTATGGTTCCAGGCCACCAGGCTAGTTAGAAAGTCTGGGCCAGAAATGTAATACTACGTCTCTCCAGCCTCACAAAGTCCCCAGACAGTCATGTTTTAGAATGCAAAGGATCCTGAGACAAACAGAGCATGCTACCAACTAGGAGAGGGGCTACACCTGTCTCATACTTTTTTTCCCATCATATTCCACAAAATGCTTGTTATATTATGAGTTTATGTGATAATGCTCATACTGAGCTAAAAGACAGTAAAAAGTGCTCTAATATCTGTGTTATAGATGCCGTAGATGAGAGTATGTCAGTCTCTTTTATTTATAGTATATTGTTACTTTTAGCAACAATGTAATCAAATAATTGACAAACTGCAGCTCAGGGAAAGGGGGGTTTATTTCAGCTTGTGGCTGAAGGTTGTGATCCATTAGAGCAAGGAAGCCGTGGAGATACGTGATTGTGTGGTGGTTTTTGGTGTTGGGGGCATGAAGGTGGGTGATTGTGTGGTGGTTTTGGCGCTGGTGACACGGAGGTGGGTGGATGGGTGATAGTGGTAATTGCCAGTGGAGACACAGAAATGGGTGGTTGACTCTGTGGAGCTGTTTGGCTCCGGTTATGTTAGGAGTCAATTGGGGTATGTGTGGGCTGGCACTGAGCTTCCAGTTTTCCATTTCCTATATTTATTCATCCCAAGCCCAGCCCCCAGCCCCCACATTCTCTAGAAACACTCTTTTTGGCATACCCAGAAGTTTGCCTTATTAACACTTTAGGCATTTCTTAACTCAGTGGCACTGACATCAGAATTAACCGTCTCAGCAGTGTATAATTTCATCAAGTATCACTAAAGAAGTTTCACAATCATAAAAAGATTACGTTTCCCCTCTGATGTGTAACTGATGTGTTGTGGTCTATGGCTACCAGGAATTGCAAAACAAACAAACAACAACAAAACCTCTAAGATCTTAACTCACCAGTAATATAGTTGGCTTTTAGGATAACTCTGTCTTGAGTTAATTTCTCACTTTCCTGACATTAAAGCACAGGGTCAACAATAAAGAGTGATATGGGAGCTTTCCTCATTAGCATAGGCATTTAGTGGACAGAGATGATTTCTTTTCCAATTAGCTTTTTCATTGGCATGAACTACTTTCTTAATTGGTATAAATAATTTGTTGAAAAATTATGAAAACTTCTTCTTGTGGTTATTTTATTGTTAACTTGACACGTAAGAGTGTTACTGGGAGTTGGAGCCTCTACAGAGAAGATTTGACCTGGAGACAAGCCCATGGGGGATTTTCTTGATGAATGATGGACATTGGACAGCCCAACCATTATGGGTGGTGCTATCCCTGGGAAGATGGTCCTGGGTGTGTATAAAAAAAAAGAAAAATGAGTGACCTATAAAGAGCAAGCCAATAAGAGTCCTCCCTCCTCCATGGCCTCTGGTTTAGTGCCTGCCCCCAGGTTCCTTCCTCAAGTTCTTGCCCTGACTTCCCCCAGTGATGGACTGTAACATGAATGTAAGCCAAACAACCTTTTCCTCTCCAAGTTGCTTTTGGCCAGTGTGATTTTTATCACAGAAGTACAAACTGAACTGGGGTGCTTCCTTAACAATTGTACAAAATGAAAAAAAAGTAATGGCAGGGATGCTCTGACATTGAATAAGTAAAGAAGCAATCCAGGGACTCACTGCCAAGGTCATAGCATCCATTTTCTGCAGCCTTGCTGATACATTACATAGTGTCTTTCCTGCAATAGTAACACATTGTGATTTCTTCTGAAATGGGCAACACTCTCTGATAGAATTCTTAAATTTAATTACTTCTGTGGAGTTTGGGAAATCCCTAAACTTTAGAAGGCATGTCTAATTCTTATCAGAAAGTGTGCAGATGACTGCTTCAGCTGTGTACATGGTGCGGTGGGATGAGTTTGGGAATGAACAGGATGTTGCTATTGATGAATTTTTGTGGGGAGAGGCGGCATACACCATCGGAGCCTGACACTGTCGGGTTAAACTTTAGGACTCTTCCTTTGCAGGATGTTCAAAGACCAGTTACTAGAAGGTCAGATGGGGCTGCCCTGAGCCTAGCTATTTCCATATTTGTATATCATGGGCTTTGTCACTTTGCTTTTTTGGCACAGGAATCTGTTCTTTGGGGTTTGAGAGTTTTTTTTTTAGTTGTTCATTTCTCAACATAAGCAATAATCTCCTTTTGCTGATAGTTCTTTAGTTACTGTAGTAATGATTATGTTGTTATAAACACAACTTTAGGATTTCAGGTTGAGGGGAGATGATTCAGAGGGTGCTTACAATGTAGCTTGTGCTTCCACTGGAACACACCCACCTAAACCCTTACGGAAGGCTTGGGGGAAACAGCAGCAAAATTCTCTTTCTCCATCTACTTTCCCAAGTTCTTTTTATCGGTGGAATCAGATGTTTTTAATGCACGTTTTAAAGATTCCGTTTAACCTCCAAAAATAAACAAACCACAATTCTGCTCCCATTACTTTCTCTCAGTTTAATAATTTGTTTCAATTTTCCTACCTTTGAAAACAGATGATCCAGCTCCCCTTTCTGCCCTAACAGTTTGGCGTGATCCAAACTTCAGAAGCTGAGCTGGCTTCCTCGGCCATCCTTCTTTTCATATCTTAATAGCCTTCGTATGTGCCCCATCTTCCTGTGCTCTCCCTTTGATTTGATCTCCTTAACTTCCCCTTAGAGCTACTCTCTTTGTGTGTGCATTTCCTCCTTGGTCAATTCTCTCTCGAGAATCAGAGCTTTTGCTCACACGGCCTCACCCTTCTTATTTTAACATTTCCCCACCTGTGTTCTATTTTATGCTTCTGATTCAGCAATAGGATCTTATTTAAAGTGAACTTCAGATCTCAGCTTTTAAAAGTTCTTCTCTACCTAATCTGCTTTTTGGTTGATCGCATTGCAGCTACAGTCCCACAGCTTTCCCCCTCCAATGTAACTGCTTCTCTCATAAAAGGTTGCTTCCCTGTTCCCTCATGTAGTTTTCATTGTATGCATTTATTATTTTTGGCATTAAATTTATAGAATTTGTAAACATAAAAGTATGATGGTTAGTGTTTTACCCAGTGGCTTTTTACAAAGAAGAGACAAAGGGAAGCACAGCTGTGGCAACCACACTGTAATTCCTTGGCCTAAACAGACCTGGCACTGAAGTCCAAGTAGGACATGGCATTTTCTCTGCCCGTGTCCATTCTCTTTAGAGGGTAAAGTATTATTTAAGGTGACAAAGAGTGGCTGTTAGTGTAATGGATGCTAGACAGACAAGGCCCTAATGAAATGTGGGGGGATTGGAGCTTTGTCTCTTGATCCTGTGTTGTGGGAGGAGATGGTCTCTTCAGTTCTTAATTGCTGATTTGTTCTATCATGTTTATCTGAAACACCTTTAACTTACTCACTACCCTTAGCTCTCTTCCACCTTGAGTACTTGTCAGTTCCTACTATTTATGTGTGGTTAGAATGCTTTATTTGTGGAAAACCAAACTCCAAAGATTTCCTTTAGAAAACACTTTTTGCCTTCTTAATTTATACATTTCCATCTCACTAAATATGAAGTATTCCTTGATAATTTTGGTGCTCATGCATTTTGGGGACAAAATTAAAATATCTGTCATTACACCAGAATGCTTGCTTTCAACTCACAGATCAAATGTGCCTTAATAATCGGCTTTCATTTAGATTTCAAACAGTTGGCAGATTGCCATTTTTAGTGTAAGTCATTGGAAATCTGTTTATTTGTAAATAGCTTATCGCACATTTGAACAATAAACCAGTGGACAGTAAAAAAAAAAAAAAAAAAAAAAAAAGGCAGTTAATGGGACAAATATGTGAACGCAGTCACCCAGGTTTAGCTAGACACATTTCAGTGTCCTTCCATAATTGTATCAGATAGTCATAATAAAGAAGGGAAATTCTTGAAATTCAGTTCAAGCCTTTCACTGTTGGCATTTCTGTCTTCTCCTCTTCCAGAGACACCATCATGCTGGCATTGCTCTTCAGCACAGTTGTAACTTTTCACCTTGACCACATACCCATATAAAATGTGAAATATTGCTTCGTATATTTTAAGCAAGGACATACTGTCCACATTTTCCACTTGTCCTTCTGTTTGGTGTAGAGTGTTGACTCGAACCCATATGCTGTGTCATATGCTGTCTACTGCACCATGATTCGCCGCTGTGTGAAAGTGCCACAGCCATGCTGCATTTGCAAAACTGAGTGGCAGGGGCAGGCAGTCCAGTCTCATAGAGGATAAATGCTGACTGTGTTTCTGCTCAGTTGTACTTTCTAAGGATATCTTGGAACTCAAAAGGGAATTTATGTCTTGTCTTTTCCAAGGGAGAAAATATTGCGTCTACTAGAACAGCTTGAGAAATCACAGTGTCTTGGTCTTTCGACCTAAGATTTCTCTAGTGGGGTCAACCTGTCAGTAGTCTAGGTATATTTCCTGTATTCTAGGAGCAGGTGATTTTTTTTTCTTAGAATTTTTTTCTTTAGGTGAGTTATATAAGATACTACAGGTAAGTAGTTTGTATATATTTAGAATATGATTAATAAATGACTTGCAAGTTTCTCATTAATGAATTTTAAGGCATTGTTATACACAATGTTAGTGTCTATATCTAATTATCTATATGAAAAATTTTATGTTGTGTCTTGATTTGAGGGTAAATAATGTTAGCATTTATTGTTGTTTAATAGGCTAAATGATCTTTTATATATACTCAGCAAGTAGAATGAGAAGTTTGCACACTATCCAGAAGCTAAGACTCACTGCCAGTTGATAGTATTTTATAGTCAAAAGACTCCACTTTAGTCATTTAGTTATAGTTCAACATTATTTGTTAAATATCACAGCTGAACAACTGGGAAGCAGTCGAACGGCTTACTTGAAGGGCCTGTTCCATTTAGAAGTTAGAGCTGGATCAGAGAGAGCCTGGGTGTGATTGATGGGCACTCTGATAAGGGCATACTTCACATTTTCCCCTTAGTGGGTTCTTTTTTCATGTACAGATTTGGCTAAAACATAAGCAACATTTTTTGTAACATTAATAGGTAATGCTTTGAAGATTTTTAGCTCTTGAGTGTGAAACATTATTTAACAAGAATTTAGATTTGGTTGATATCTGTGAACAGGAATGGGCTGTTACCAAATTCACCTTCCTTTATTCTTCCAGTCATTGAATAAGCTTTTTGAGGGAAGCTGATATTTTTAAATCATTTTTTTTTAATTTCAGTATACACATGCACATATATACATATACACATATGTGTTATATATATGTAAAACACAAAGGTGCATGTGTGTGCAGGAGATCTAAATGTGTATTGTTCGATTATTCATTTTAATAACAATTTAACTATAAACATATTTCCTGGGTTTAGGGTTCTTTTTGCCTTTAAGTGTGGCAATCAGGGAAAACTTTGCCTGTTCAAATTATGGCATCAGTGAAGACAACCAGGACAAAGGCTGCTGTTTATTTGTTAAAGGAACTAAATTACTGGCTCATTCAATATACAGGGGCTAGCTTCTGCAAAAAGCTGCAGTTTTTAGCCACAAATCATTTATATACCATCACAAAGTTATACTATTAAGAATCTTACTGGCCCTGGTCTAGGGAAAATAAATTGTATGTTATATGAGTGCTACTCAGATTGTCTCCTGTCTGGAATTATGCTTTAGAAATAAACGCTCTAGCTAGTTATGTGTTGAAAGGAAGACAGGAAGAAAGACAGGAGGAAGGACTGTCCTCGGTTACAGTTTGGTGTCATGGGAATGGAAATATAACAACTGGAAGCACACTGAGTTCAGATGCCATCAGAGTTGGCACATGTGACAAAAAAGCAGTCCTTTATCACAAGTCTGTGCTATAACAAGGTGTGCTTTAATCTCAGTTGGCAGCAAGGCCAGATGTTACCCGAGTCACAGCAAGTTCACAATGGATTGCAATTGCTTAGCCTTTATGAGATGAAAGCTCCAGAGAAATTTGGTTGCCAAAGTACCACAGTGTGGTGGTGCATTGTATTATCTCTCTAAAGGGAAATCACCAGTTCTGAATGTGTATGTGTGTGCATGTGTGTGTACATGTGTGTGTGTGTATATATATGTGTGTATGTGTGTGTGTGTGTATGACTACACAGGTGTGGATTAATTCTTTACTCTTTGTAAGTACCTTAAGGGGATGGAGTTATTATCATTTCTGTGTTAGAGAGAAGATAGAGAAGTTAATGAAGGGGTATCTGCCCATAATGGCCTTTTTCAAGTCTACGATCTTCTGGTTAGAATATTCCTTGCAAAAACTTCTAAAATTCTTTCTGATATCTTAGTAGTTTCCACAAGACTTTTATTAAATGGAAAAAAAATGCCTCCATAACTCACTTATAGTGTAAAACTTCCAGGGCTGGGGAATTAGCCTAAAAAATATGCAAACATGGGGACCCATCCTTGAGCTACAGAACCCACACAGGAAATGTGGGCACATATAGTGCGTGTTCACAATCACGGAGCCGCGGACTGAGTATAAAATGGGTAAGAATGAAACGATTAAAAATCGTGCTTTCTTGGTGATTTATACGGCCCGAGTTCACCAGCTCCCTCCCACATGGAGTAGCAAGGAGAGGACAGGGGAATTCAGCAGGTGGCCCACACTGGGTCAAGGCACTTACATCTGCCTTGGTTTTAGCTTGGTATATTTTCCAGACCCCACCCTCGGTTAGTTTATAAATGTTACACATATCGTACTTCACTGTGAGAGGATTCAGAAAAATGGCTTTTGACAACGAATTAGGATTACATAATTCACGGTGCGATATTAGCATTTGCTTAACCCATGGCACAACATTATTCTCAATGTAAGGTCACATATTCAGTAACTGTAGGCTTTTAAATGTAGTGCTTATTAAAATTTAACTTTGCTTCTTTTATATTTTTTAAATTAAAGTTTGAGTAGCAGTGTAGATTTCAATATCAGTTTGAAGCATTTCTCTATTGTAATGGACTCCGTTTTAATGTGTTATACCATGCTTCTTTTAGATTTTAGTGTTTATGTAAACAGAACGAAATAACTAGTTTTTCATAAATTGGGTTTTTGTTTTTTGGTTTTTTTTTAAGAATGATGCATTGATCTGTGTGTACCCTTGTTTTTTTCAGGGACAGCAAGACAGGGGCACACTCTGAATAGAAAAGATTGCTGCCCACCAGATTCCAGTTCTAGTGTCCTTGTCAAAAGCAGCTGGTGTTTATGAGAATTGTGAATGCAAACGAAATGGGTCTTGCCTCCAGATGCTTGCCTGTTGACAGGCTGGGAGGTAAGTGTCAGAATGCACCTGCTGTTGTTGTGATAAGACCTCCAAGGAATGCAGGCGGAGAGTACAGCCTGCTCATGGAATGCTGCAATTGATGCTGGGTTACCAAAGACAATTCTGTGTTTTGGTACAATCGCTTTAAATCTGTCTGGACAATGTCTCTGGGAAAATCTTTTGGTTTATCAGTGTGGTTTGTTTATCTTTAGCGCAGAGACTCATCCCTCTGCCTACTGCCCATTCTCTGTCAAGCTCACATTGCAGCAAGTTCATGCTCACATACCATTAAAGGCATATGAGCCTGTGTTTTACTCTTCCATGTTTCTTTTTCTGTTTTGGCCATCGAGGTACATGGGCACACATGCACGTGCACGCTCACACACAGACCACAGTAGAACACACACACACACACACACAAATTATTGCAGCATTATTCTTTAGTTTTAATGTTTCTTAATTTTTTTTGAGAAGTAAATCTTTTGCAAACATCAAATTTAAATTTCTTTGAGAATGAACTTGATAAGAAACATTGGTCTAGAGGAAATTATTACCTTTGCATGTGAAGGTGGTTGAAATTTCACGTGTTAAACCCTACGATGAAGCACTATATGAACAACTAACTACACATGTAGTGAGTGTATTATTGATTGAGAAACCTGTATTAATCAAGAGTGATGATCCAGATCCGATAGTGAAGAATGCCAGAAAGGAGAGAACATGCTGTACCTATACTGTCAGCTTTGCTTCTGGAAAAAAGTACAGTTATTAATTTTTGCTTTAAAAAGGCAAATAATAGCTTTGTACCAAATAAGTTGTGTGTAGGCACCAGAGACTCTCTTACTGAAGAAAATTCTTAAACAGATAATATCTAGGATTACTGCTGATTTTCTTCCAAACTCTAAAGTTCATTTTTGACAGGTTTTCAGAACCTACGGATTGATCAGAGAAAATTGCAATGCTGCCTGTTGTGTGACTGCATTGGAGGGAAAGAGGTATAGAGTGGGAAATACATTTTCTCTACACCAGGCTACTGAGGTTTTCAGGGTGCTGTAGCAAATGCACAGCTGTGGGTGGGCAGGATAAGGTCTTAAGGAATGAAGGCAATATTCAACACCTGTGACTTTACATGAAGCTCATGTCCTTCACAGTATGACCTGCATGCTTCATTCCTTCAGCTGACTTCACATCTTTATAAAGCTGTGTGTGTGATTCTCCACTTTAACGTACTAAACTTTTAAATTTTGTTTAAGGGTTCTTGTGAAAAAAATCACTGAAATACTAAAGATGGCACAAGCAGAGAAAGGTTAGAGACTTTTGTGCATGGGTACAAAAAAGGGGAGGGGAAGGGAGAGAAGAAGAGGAAAGGAAGCTAGAGCAAATGTGCACACATGCATTGATGTAGTTGTAGGAATAAATGGGTAGGTAATAGGTAGTAGACATCATAAGATACACACATGTTTGAAAGTGTCCTAATAGAACCTATTATTTTAGGTAGTTATTATGCATAAATGAAAAATAATCCTTTATAATAGCATTTTCTAAAGCATTATTAATTTCAAATATTAGACTATTAGACTTCTGATATCTGTAACTTATGTTTGCTGAGATACATCTGTCTAGATGACAAAGAACTTACATAATGGTGCCATTCACTGTATGGCAGCTTAGCTGAAGTGCATATCTAATTAGCTAAACGGAGGTGGTAGTTCACTCCTCATTATCATAGCTCAGAAATGATAGCACACTCTGGATTTTCTTCCACAATTATTGAGATTAAGAGTCTTAAAGTTGACCAGCTGTGATGTGGGAATGCCTTTCTGTATGCTGTGAATCTCAATCTTTAAATAAAGGAGCTGTTTTGGGCCATGACAGGCACCATAGAAGAAGTAGGAGGAGGAATCAGAATAGGTAGGAAAGGAAGGGCGGAGTCAGGGACAGATCGAGCCAGCTGCCCAAGAAGAAACATGTAAGGAACACAGTGAGCCACGGGCCACGTGGCAGACAGATTAACAGAAATGGTTTGATTTAAGATGTAAGAGCAAGCTAGCAATGTGCCTGAGCCATAGGCCAAACAGCATGAAGTTAATATAAGCGTCTGAGTCATTTCTGGGACCTGAGCGTCGGGCGGCTAAGCGGTCTCAGGCGGCAGGTCTGTGGGTCTCAGACCTCTGGCCGCCCAGGACCCGAGAACCCTACTACTACACAGCTGGGTCTAAGGAACTCTGCTCTTAAGAAGTTCAGTGTAACTACTGTTCTACCTCAGAACTCATGAGTTCATGATCTCTCTACGTAGACGTCAAGAGTAAGATTAGTGAAGGAGATGCTGAGGTTTCAGATGAACACAGAACATAAAGGAGGAAGTTAAGGAATTTGGGTATCGATTTTATAATTCTTTCTCAAGATGCACAAGTTCCAGGGCAGGTGAGAAAATGGACAACCTCAGTTGTACTAAAAGAAAATAATCTTGTTTGTTCCCAATTTCATATCAACTGCTTTAGTGTACCCAAGTAAGATAATCTGTGTCCTAAATCCTGAATTGTTAGTGTGTTGGTTGTTTAGACAATGGCCGTGGTTTGCAGACCTGTCAATACACTAGAAGCTTCAGTATATGGGGTAAATGGTTTGGAGCTCAGACTACACCTATGAGCTTCATACTGATTTCCCAAGAGGACCATCTCTGAGTGCTTGTTTGGGTCTCCCCTTCTCCATATGATTCCCTATCCTTTGCTCAGCAGCCCACTTGCTGAATTATGGTTGTCACATATGATCTGAACAATGCTTAAAAGCAAAGCCCCCTGTGTTCCATGATGCCCATTGCAATCTATATCTGTGTGTATGAACTTTTGAAAACCTTAAGTGCAGCATTCACAAGTCAGTGAGTACAAGGGGCAGTGTCCTTGACTTACATGGCTAGCATCTGTCACCCAATGTTCCTGGGACTTTTTCTTTAAGACACTGTAGTTATCTCATAATTTTATTAAGTAGAAACTTATTTTCTATAATTTCTTATACACAAGGCTCACTCCACATTTGAGGCAACACGTCTTCATGATCTTAAGATATAGATGGTCTTACGTGTCAAGAATGGCAAGATGTGACTCATGAATACTCAAGACCTATGATTTCCTGGTCTTTTTACTCAATGGAAAAAAAGAGAAACTTTTAAAAATGCAATCTGCACAGCTCAGAAGTTTACTGTAGTCAAAGGCAAAACTTGTCTGCCTCAAAACAGAAGATGAGCCTGAAGCCTCTCCAATAATTCTTCCTTCACCTAGGAGATATAGACCCTTGGAAAACACCATTCTGAAAAGTAGAGCAAATGACTGGAGAGATGGCTTAGCATCAAGAGCAGTTGATACTTCGCAGAGGGCAGGAATTCAGATGGCTCATAACTGCCTGAAACTTCAGCATAAAACGATTTTATATCCTCTTAAGTCCATAGGGCACCACTGTACATATGAACACACTAACACACATTTCTACAAATAAAAACCAGGTTTTTTTAAAGAAGAAAAATATAGACTCCCATGTATTCAGTTAAATTTATTATTTTTCAAAAAATATCCCATTTATTATAAATTGTTCCACTTTCAGAATTCTATATAATTAATGCATAGAAATGTAGTCTTGCAGACTACAAGCCTAGGGACACTTTCAACCCACCACTTAAATTTTAAATAAAGTTGCATTGGATCATGCACATTTTCTTTTGTTTCGTCTATGGATGTTTTCATGATGCAATGGCAGACTTTATTAGTGATAGGATAAACCAGAGAGCCTAAAATGGTTACTGTCTATTCACTTAAATAAGCCAGGAGAAGATCACCTGGGAGCCTCATAACACTGCCAGATATGCTAACCTGAAAGTTGTGAATTGCAAATCATATATCAAAAATATTAAAGTAACTGGTCTGGTTTAAATGCAGCTCCCCACTGTTTGCTCTTCTAGAATACATTGACATTTAGTGTTTGCATTGAGCTTTCTACTTATGCCTTTTTTCTTTCTTTGTTTGTTTGTTATGATAAAAAGTTGTCTTTACCTTTTCAGTTTCCATTTCTAAAAAAGGTGAAAATTTCCTGCTGATACTCTCAATTTTAAAAGGGCTTTGCAGTTCCTGAAGGAGTCAACATGATGGAAAAATGAGTCTGGATGGAGGAAAGATCTCCCTTCCCCCAACTCCTCTTTGAGCAATTCCAGATCAATGTAGGAGCAACATCCTTGCTTTTATCTAATATGAAGGTCGGTGTGCTGATGGTTTCTCAAAAGCTTTCCAAGTTGGCCCAAGATGAAATAAACCCTCCCTCAAGTAAAATAAATGGTACCCCACAGTGCTACTATACAGTACACACCATCAACAATGCCCTTACATTTTTAATAATACATCATAGCAGAGAGAAGCAGTTAATAGAAGAATGAGCTCTTACTCCTGAGAACGACCTGCAAAGGATTTGGCTCAGTGTTTCCCTTTCAAACAAGTGCTCCTTTGGACCTCACTCGTCAAGAACAGATAATCAGAAGAAGAAGAGAAAGCGTCTGTCGGCTTCCTTCAAAGGAAAGTCCTTATTCAGTTGAGTTAGCAGGATATTTCAAACTGGTTAAGGGCATGAGTAAATGTTCGATTTCGTTTCTGTTGGATCAGTGGTAATTTCCATTTGGCTACCTACAGCAATAAAAGCTAAGACACGGACCCTTACAACCCAATTAGGCCTCATTAGCTTTTCATATTGAACAGTCTCAAGCTATATTGGACAAGAATAAATTATAAGGACAGAAAACAAATATTGCCAATATCGGTGAGTGTGGCACAGTTGTGTGGCTGATGTCAGACCTTTGGGAGATTTGCCTTTTTGCCACTCAGGAACACATATCCAGAAAGTACAGGCGACTTTGTTACAGTAATGACTTGAGTGTATTCTGGTACCAGCCCCTGGGTGCTTGTATAAAGGACTTGTATAAACACAGTCTTATTGTCCTTAGGAAATATATAGAACAGGTGTAAAGCTGCACAGCTGTTCTTTCTCACCCTCTCCCAGCCATGTTTTCCTCTGTGTAGATTTTATTTTCAATCAGGTTTGCTTCAACTTGGTGACAAAACATGGACCTGTCAGCAGCAGGCTTGCCTTGCTTGTGGTGTTAGTGATCTGAAAAGGTAGTAGAGAGAGTCAAACCTGTTCCTTCTTTCTCCTGGTAACACTTATTGAACTCTTGCAAAAGGCTCTAATGGAAACATCTAGCCTTCTCTCTGTTATTAGACCAATGAATCGTAGTGTAATAATCCAAGTTGGGAGGACTGTGTACAGCCTGTCATGTATTCACTTATTAGAAGAGGAAGATTGTTTTTATTGGTAACAGTCCCAAGAAAAGAAAAGTTATTCTGGTGTCTAAATTCTAAAGCTAAAGCTCAATCATCTCTTTTTAAAGTTATAATCAAAATTAATCATGACCTTGAGACCCAATATCACTACCTACATATAAAATATCAGTACCTACAAATGATATTCAGTTCCCAAGGACTTCAAGGTCTAGTATAAATAAGGAACATCAGATATTATGATGAAGTATGGATTGGTAGAGCATCCAGGAACATTTGCTGATTGAATCCGATGTGAAGTTCAGAAGTTGGCATGTATATTTGTTTTTTCACAAAACAAAACACCACCCAGTAATTTTGAGGCTAGAGATCCATAGCCACACTTGGAGACTCATCGGGTTCATCCTAGCTCATTTGATGATAACACACCCTCACGGAAAATCCAAGTGTGCATGCTTGCTGTCTCAGTTTGTAGCTCTGTGGCTCCCCAGTTTAATTTCTAAGGAAATAAACCTGCACTCCTTCCCCCCAGTGACTCTGAGAACCACTGCTTATTTCTAAAGTTCTCAAGGCTCCTTAGCACTTTATTTTGTTTCTCTGACACTTTATTGTATTTCTCTTTTCAGGAGAGTGGGTGAAGGGTCTCCACTCTCTCCCTGGGTCTCCCAGTGGTCTGTACCTTGTGCCTTTATCATACCTACCCCACGGCGAGAAAAATATAATCTCCTTTGTCCACATAACTCATTATCAAAATGTGACGTGTGAACACCACAAGCATAGTCAACGAAACCTAAGGTGTCTTCACTAGTACTAGGTCAAAGTAGAAACCAGAAGAATAAGCTATTGTATCTAGAATTATGTTTACCTTTGTTGTTACTGTTTTTTTAAATTTCTGGTTCAAGGGACCAAATACAGAGATGCATCCCAGATCCTTAATTTTTCATTCCCTGTGTTTTAGAGACCAATGAGAGGGTACCTTCTAGAAGTAGCATGGGCAGAGATCCATACTACTTGCAATTTGGGGACTTTTGTTTGGAATTATAAAGTATATTTTTGACTTCCAAGTATTAAGTGAAAATGAGTTTGGTGTTTAAATGCTCTAGGATACACAGCCTCATCTGGCTTACATCTGGATGCTGGAGCAGGCATTTCTAGCATCATGAAGTTTGTTCCAGGAACATGGAAGGCTCATTATTTACCATTGTATTTTCTCTGACTCTAGAGGAAAGTCAGTGCTGTATACAGAGCAACTTCAAGGAAAAGCCCATATTAAAGACAGTAGAGTTCACAATTCTGACCTTCTCATCATGTCTCAGACCCACACTGAAATGGTTGTATCTTTTTCAGAAAAGCATAAAGGGAAAACTGTGTTAGATTACTTTTCCTTTTATTTAGACAATGGTATTGAAATATTCTGAATTTTCCCCTTTTAAGAACCACTTAGACTATATCATGTGATCTTCATGGAACCTTAAAGATTATGCAATTGTGCCTCCAAGGCAGTTCAGAAATATCTCTGCTGAATCTTTGGCATATGGTCACTTAGACTCTGCCTGCATAATGGCCACTAATCCCAGGATACACTGCCTGGATGGAAACCAGCTTTTCCTTGAGTATTCTGGAACCAGACTATTAAACGCATTTATAAAATGGATAGTGATTACAATTAATCATTTGCTTATGCACACATTCATTTGTATATCTGGTTCCAAAAGCTTTTAATGCTTTCTTATGGGAGTAATTTTTTTATTAAAGATAATATATTTTATATAGAAGTAGTATAGGACAGTTTGTTTTCATAAACTTCATTCAGGATACTAAGCTAGATAGTTAATTTTCTAAGCCCATTTCATCTCATATGCTAACAGGGTTTGGCTAACAGTATTTAACCTCATTGACTTGTGAGGGATGAGCAAATGTTAGGAAATTAGAAAGTTATTCATATTTGTCACCACTATACTTTTGTAGTATGCAATCATTTACCATATATAGTAGGAAGGAAGATCATGAGACACTGATAATACAGAGGGATGATAGCGTAGCGGGACATATTTATTTGCATATTCTGAGAGTTTGCTAAATTTCCCATTGTATAAATTAAAGACAATTATGACAGATCTGTGGGAGGGAATAGGAACTGTGGCTTATGGGGCAGTGAGGAGCTATCGAAAAGAAGCCTACAAGAACAGCAACCTGGTAATGAAGGCAACACAACAAAAGAGAAGAAAATGTGCAGTCATTGGCAAGTTACCCATGTTCCAGCAGAGAGCCACACTCATGCCTGTCGTCATGCAGGTCACCACAATTAAGTTCAGCAGGTCACACAGCAGAGAAAGGAGAAGCAAAGTCAGACGGGGGCTTCAGTGTGTCATACACGAGAGAAGCAAAGTCAGAGGGACTTGCTGGGAAGAGGGAGGTTTCCATGGGAGAGAGTAACATCGAATAATGAGTGACAAAAATGACCAAAATTCAGTATCTATGTGCACAAAATTGTCAAAGAATTTAAACTTAAAAATTAAAATAAAGTCTTTTCCTTGTCTTGTTTTTGTAAAGTACGGTAGAGGGTTTTCACATATGCCCTGCAGCAAAGGGGGAAAGGAATGCCATTACAGTGTTGAACTTGAGCGTGTTAAAATTTATACCTAATGTAAGATAAAAGTAAGGGAACCCTGGTTTACCACATCATTAAACAAGTATTCATTAAGGCCCCGTCTATTGTAGTTTCTGGGGAGAGTCCAGAAAGGGAAAATGAGAAGTAATTTTTCCATGAAGATTTACTGTAATGGGGAAGAACAATGGACACATACATCACAGTCAGGTAGTAAGTGGAATGTCAGCAGATGAAGTGTGATGCACCATGTGACCAAGGCTTTTGTGACAGCATGGGGATGAGTAGAATTTTTAAACATGAGGTACTGGATGAGATTGGAGAGCAGAGTATTCCAGGCTGAGGGAAGAACAGGTCACCACCCTGGTCACCTCCTGAGGGAACAATGGTCCTCCACACCATGGTCACCTTCTGAGGGAAGAATAGGCCCCCACACCCTGGTCACTTGCTAAGGGAAGAACAGACCTCCACACTCTGGTTACCTTCTGAGGGAAGAACAGGCCCCCACCATAGTCACCTTCTGAGGGAAGAACAGTCCCCCACCATAGTCACCTTCTGAGGGAGAACAGCCCCCTTCACCCTAGTCACCTTCTGATTCTCCATCAGGAGAGCTAGACTGGAGCAAAATTTAGGAGTCTTGAGGAAGTGGGATCAAATAGGAGGCCTGGAGCAGCCAAGAAATACCAGATGAAACGAGAGCAGAGCCTGAAGAACTTGAGAACTAAGAAGGAAGACCTTTTCTTTGTGATACATGAAGAGAATCAAGCAGTCTATGATGGCTTCCTTAGGGAAGGCTTGGGAAATCATATCTAGATATTAGAGTTGGAAGGTCAGGACTGAGAGACCGTCCCCGGTCTTGATCCTTGTTCATTGGGAGTGCTGTACAGTGTAGCGTCCTCCACCACCAACAGGAAGAATAAACCTAGGAGGGGAACCAGAATTAAGTGCATCATCTTGGCTATACTGGCAGCAGTATTCTCTCGGGGAATCCTCAGTCAAAGACCTCAGGGCCTCTTTCAGGAGGTCGACAAGGCAAAGAAAAGAAATAGAAGAGAACACTATATAATTAATCAAATATGCTTCTCAGTTTGGGGTGAAGTCAGAGGGTCCTGGAAAGGATGGAGAGAAAGCAGGCATTAGAGATAGGTAAATATAAGTACAAGATACTTTGGAAATTAGGGCAAATTAATCAAGGACTCCACCCTGTGAACTGTACAATTTCTAATGAAGATTTTTTTTCCCCCTAAAAGAATCTGGATCTCTTAGATTGTTATTCTTTGAAAATTTCATAGATTTGTATAAACTCTCTGCTCTCTTCCAACTCCTTAGCATCTTCAGTTTACACACAGAGACATGCACAATTTATATGTATCTCCTGTAGTGTCCAATCAGTGATGTCCATATACACATTACTTTGGGGTTGTTCACTGGGGCATGGGTAACCTGCAGGTGGCCATCCTTTGAGGAAGTGTGGCTACCATTCACATAGTGACCATCAGCTGCCAATAACTCCTCAGCTAGGGGTGGGAGCTGGGGGTCATTTCACCATTCTTTAAACTGGCCTGATGTTGAACAAGCTTTGTCTAGGCTGTTCCAGTTGCTGAGAGATTGTGTGTGAGACAGTTCTGTCATCTCTAGAGGACAGCATTTCACAGCCCTCCTCCCCATCTTTTAGTTCTCGTGTGCTTCCCACCCCCTCTTCCTCGATGTTCCCTAAGCCTTGAGGTCGATACGGATAACTGTGGCCAAACACAGATGCTCTTTTCTGCCCTTTGTGGATGTTACAGGTTTTTCAGCATTGTGAATAACTGTTTAGAGATACTTATCCTCAAATACAAATTTTGTTGAGTTTAGTTTCAGGAATTCAGGCAAAGTTAGGGAGGAAGCTTGTTGATCTAGTCTCAGAAGTGACAGGTGGGGAGAAGATAATTTTGTGGAGCCAAGCATGGCAGCTAAAAAGCTGCTGTGGAAGAAGACAGATGAGAACCCAGTTGTCTACAGATCTGAGCTTCCAAGACCCAACTCTGTCTTTTGTTCTTTTCTTTCTGAGTGTATGTGTATACACATTTCTGTGTGTGTGCATACATTCCTGTGTGTATATGTTTATTATATATATGTTCCTGTGTATGTATTTGTTGTGTGTATACATTCCTATGTGCATATACATTTCTGGATGTGTATATGTTCCTGTATATGTGTGTACATTTTTTATGTATATGTGAATGTATACATGGAGGCCAGAGGTCCTTACCTTTAAGACAGGTCTTTCACTGAAACTGGAGCCAACTTATTTGGCTAGACTACCTAGCCAGGAGTTCCATAGATTCCCATTTCTCTGCCTCCACAGTTCAGGGATTATAGGTACACCTCTTTGTTTGAAGTCAGGTCCTCTTTATGAGCTGCAAGCACTATACGAACTGAGCTCTAATTAGTCATTCAAACAAGACAATTTCATAAGAATAATTCATTTCATCGGTATGAAATGAAATAAGACAAAAACATTTGCTTTCGAAGGGGCAGAAGGGAAATGATTTAAAGTAAGTAAAGTGGAACGGGAAAATGACAAAACCTCCAGTCTGCAAATAGTGTTCCTTTCTTTGATGACCTAGGGGCAAAGAAAGGAACTGTTTAGAGAAGTCCGAAGCAATGTAATTAAGACTAATATCATGAACCTAAACAAAGGAAAAACTGAGCTAAGTGAAGGACCATTGAAAAAAATTCTAACAGCCAAGACTGATTATAAAAGGTTGTCCCATGGGAAGTTACTTTAGTTAATGTGAAGTGAAATGTTTAAGATAAAAATGAACTGTGTGAGATCATGTATACTACCAAGAAATATGCCAACCATTAACTGATAATTGAGTAGGGAAATAGTTTCTGTGTCTAGCCTTTAAGATCCTTATAAAGCTCCAAAGTTTCTTTTCTTGAGGCAAGAGAGAGCCTGTCTTTGCAATTGTGGTTACTAATGGCATTGGAGAGCCTGAAAACGGCAAGAGAAACACTGTCTCAGTCTGGCTCACGTCTACTTTTAATCTGTTCACTTTATTTCTGCCTGAAAAAAAAATTGCACCAGCCCATGGATAAAGGCCCTTGAAGGCTTTCGTAAAAGACTAATTTACACAAGACATAATTTAAATTTCTCCATTGACTGCTGTGGGAGACCAACATGAGCTATCCGTCTCTAGAAAGATCAAAAACCATAAAAAAAAAAAAAAAAAAAAAAAAAAAAACGTGTTTTGTCTGAGAGAGGACAGAGGACATGGTAGAATTTTCACATCTATAAATACATAATCCTTTTGGTTTGGACGGAACAAAAATATCACTTGAAATAAAATATCACTTGTCTCAATTACTGTGATGCATAAGCATGAGTCTGCTTGTGCCAGCAAGAACTGGCAGCTTAGCAAATGGTGGGGGCAACTCAGTGTGAGGTGTTCTCTCCACCTTATAGGGAGGCAGGGGACACTGATGGACTCTGTAGCTAGAGGTGCTGGATGCAAATGAAGCAGCTGATCCTTAACGATCCCTGGTCATGACTGTCAGAGATGTCTGCTGGATATCACTTCAGATAATTGTATTTCGCTCATCTAGTGCCCCTGGCAGTTTTGAACGGTGGGGTCTTCATTTTTCTGTCAGAAATCACTCAGCAGATGAAGCTCTGCTTAATTAAACAACTGCTGTGCGGGTGTCCACAGGTGGGACTTCTGTCAGTGGTCAGTGAAGTGACCTCTCCACAGGCCCAGTCCAGCCATATTGCCTCCATATGAATTCTCTCCAAGTAGTATTCTTATCCAAGGTCTCCAGGAAAGAAAACAAATCAACCTTGATGAAATAAAGGGTTAGAAATCAAAAAGGTCCTTGTGTGTTTTAAGAAACTTTGCTTTTGTCTATGCATTTTTGGAAAGATATTTATTTCCCTCCTCCTTCCATCTGTCTCCCTCTCTCCCTTCTCCTCTCCATCTTTCTTTCTCTTTTGGTAGGACTCTGTGTATCTGGACCGTCCTTGAACTCTCTGTGCAGCTGAGGAGACCCTGAATTGATGATCTGATTGCCTCCTCTTCCCAGGTGCAGGGATTACAGGTGTGTACCACCAGGTTCATTTTTATGTGGTACTGTAGATGGAGATGCATAGATCTAGGGCTCTGAGCTTGTTAGGTAAGCACTCTGCCAACTGAGCCACATCCCCAGTTTGCTTCCATTCATAAGTGAACAATCAAAAAACATATATGTAAATCATTTTTAAAGTTTCACCAGAATTACATCATTTCCTCCCCTCCCCTTTCTACCCTTAATCCCACTTAACGCTCTCCCCAGTTCAGGGGTCTCCTCTTCTTTAACCACTGCTGTTACATGCACATATAAATGAATAAATATGCAAATACAACCATCTGATTCTACTCACTGTTGGATGGATAAATAGCATTTTGAGGGCTGACCACTTGGTATTGTATAACTAATGGGGGGGGGGCTCCTCCCTGTGGAAGACAAATTCTCCTTCTCTCAACAGTTAATAGCTTGCAACTCTTAATCTAGGGATGGGGCTCTCTGAGTTTTTCCCCAGATATAGTGACATGTCAACTGCTGAAACTGTTCATGTCCTGTTTAGGCAGCCATGATACTAAGGTTTTCTGTGTACAGCTTCCCTGTCATAGCTACAATTCATGATCTTGCTGCAGAGTTTCTGGTCTTTTGGCTCTTACAGTCTTTCTGCACCCTCTGCTGTGATGTGCCCTGAGCCTTAGGCTCAAGAGTCATGTTGTAGATATATGAACTGGGGCCAGAAATTCCTCTGTGAAAGCTATATCTGTAATGGTCTCCTTCGGCAATGAAAGCAAGATTCTTCAGCAAACAGTGACAGCTACGTTTAGATGCACCTGTAAGGAGGTAGTTCGGGTGTAGTCAGGATGTTACTCTTGTTCCTTTACCAGAATATTAGCAAAGCTTTTCTTCCATATACTTTATGTGTTAGTCAACGCCCTGCCCCCCCCCCAACATTTTTCTTTAGTATATGGACCAATTTAGTCCACGTTGGCTATTTTGTACAGGCATCTTGGGATCAGACAGTCTCGGTAGAAAGTATAAATGATAGCTAGGAAGAGTTCATCATGTTCACTGGACTTTCTTTTCCATGGATGTGGGAGAACTTGAATGCCTATATCACTAGGGAATCCTTACGTCAAATTTCCTTTGTTTCAAAATTACTAAAAATGTTTTCAGCCAAACAGTTTTATTAGAAATTCAGTTGACAATCTAGTATTCAAAATGCAAAGTATTCAAGATAAGCATTTCATTGAATTGAAAGCCAATGTCATACTGCAGAACTTTTAGTTATTACTTGAATAAGTTGCAATGGTGAATTTTTCCATGAGTATATAATTCTCTTGTAGGAAAATTTCCACTTAAAAGGCATTTTCATAGAGTTAGAGTCTAGAATAAATAGGATTAGCTTTTTATGTGAGGTATATTTTGGTGAGTTCTGTTAGTGTGATAGTATAGACATATTGTTCAACTCTATATTTTGTCAATTTTTAAAAAATACTCTTATCTCATATATTACATCCCAGAAGAGTTTTTCCTTCTGTCCCATGCCTCCATCACCTTCCCTCTCCCCCAGATCCACTCCCATCTTCCTCTTCTCAGAAAAGAACAGGCTTCCCCGGGCACCTACCAAACACAGCATAACAAGCTACATTAAAACCAGACATGTACCATCACATCAAGGCTGGACAAATAACTCAGTAGGTGGAGAAGAGTCACACAAGTAGGCACTAGAGTCACAGACAGCCCCAGCTCCCACTGTTAGGAGTCTCATAATGACACTAAACTACTCAGCCATAACATGTGCAGAGGACCCTGGTCCAGGCCCATAGAGGTTCCCTGATCTGTGCGAATCCTGTAAGTCCCTGTCAGTTGATTCTGTGGGCCCTGTACTCTTGGTGTCCCTGACCCGATATTGCCTCGATTCCTTCCTCCCCCTCCTAAGCAGGATTCCCGGAGGTCTGCCTAATGTTTGTTTGGCTGTGGGACTCTGTCTTCTTCCATAAGTTGCTGGATGAGTCTCTCTGGTCTCTTTGAAGTCAGTTCTACTAGGTCCCAGTCAGAGGACACTTTGCAGGCAGGATGAATTGTAGGTCAAAGGTTTGTGGCTAAGTTGGTGTCCAGCCCCTCCACTTGAGGCCTTTCCTGGTTACAGAAGATGGCCCATTCAGACTCCGTGTCCCCCATTACTAGAAGGCTTTGCTAGGGTCACTCTTGGAGGTTCCATAGACTTTCCACTGCACTAACTTTCCACCTTATGCTTGAAATGCCCCAAATTCCAGTTGTTTCTTTTAGTATTTTCTTCTCCCTCCCAGCTTAATCCTTTTTGTTCCCAACCCCACATACTCCCAGTCTACCAGCAAAATCTATTTTATATCTCTTTCCCAGACAGATCCTTGTATTCACCCTTTGACCCTCCTTGTTACTTAGCCTTTCTGGGTCTGTGAATTATAGCATACTTAGCTTTTACTTTATACATAATATCTATGTATAGGTGAGTACACGCCATATTTCTGTTTCTGTGTCTGGGTTACCTCACTTAGGATTTTTTTTTTTTTTTCTAGTCTCTTGCATTTTTCTGCAAACTTTGTCAATGTTTTTAACAGCTGATTAACATTCTATTTTTTTTAACCACATTTTCTTTATCTATTCTTCAGTTGAGAGACATCTAGGTTGTTTCCAGCTTCTGATTGTTATGTAAATATAGCTGCCATGAACACAGTTGAGCAAGTGTCCTTGTGATAGGATCGAGTGTCCTTTGGGTATATGCCAAGGAGTTATATAGCTGGATCAAACCCAAAATTTCTGAGAAACAGACATATTGATTTCCACAGTAGCTGTATAAGTTTGCACCTAGCAGTGGAGAAGTGTTCCTCTTGCTCCATATCCTTACAATCTTAAGCTGTCACTTTAAAAAAAAGTCTTAGCCATCCTGTCACATAGAAGATGAAATCCCAGAGTCATTTTGATTTACATCCCTCTGATGGCTAAGGATTCAATCCTACTTTACAAAGGTCACTGTCTATAGATTAAGGGACTGAAGCAAGGGTCTCTTGCCTGACTACACTCATTTTTATTCATTGGTAATTAGTGTTGTCTCTTTCAATTATACTAAGAAAAATATTAACAATGATGTCATTTCTAGTGATTTTTAGAGTACTGTGGAGAATACAATGCCAATTAAATACAAGATACAATATTGTTATTGAACTTATTTGTAAAGTCACCATTTGAAAACTGTTCATTAGTTTCTTGACAGTTTTACACATTTATAAATGTTATTTTGATCATATTCATCTTCCTTCCACCTATTCTGTGGTGTTCCTTGAACCTTGGTGGGAGTATGACGTCTATGTCCCATTTGTAACAGAATTCTGACATGTATTTTCTGTACTTTGACCATTTGTAAAGTTACTGGGTTTGTTTGTTTCTTTTGTTTTGTTTGTTTCTGGAGCTGAGGACCTGAACCCAGACCTTGTGCTTTCTAGGCAAGAGCTCTACCATTGAGCTCAATCATCAACCCCAAAGCTACTGCTTATAATACATGAGAACTAATACATTGTTTTTATTTGATGGAAACTATGGGCAGGAGAGAGAAAATAGCTCTTCTTCACTATTTGTTTGGGTCTTCTCCCCTCCCTCCTTTCCTCCTCCCTTTCTTTTTTTCCTTTTTTCTTAATAATGCATGTGTTTGCCTATATACCTAGCTAAGAAATACACTCAAGAATGAAGCTTTATATATAAAAAACACTCCCAATAGTTAGCCCACTTTGTTCACTGAAGGAAAACAAACACAAAATATTCCCAGCATATTCTCTGAGCAGCTCTCTGTTGTTACCATCACTGAAATACATTATGTTTTCTAGTAAATATCAGAAAAGGAGTTAAAGTTTCCAATTTGTTGCTAAAGTGGTAAAAACCCTCTTGTGAAAAATCGAATTTCTGTTGTCTGGGGGAATAATCCCTTTGGCGGCCTCACCAGCTACCCTTTTAAAATGATGAGACAGTGGTCACCAGGATTCAGGATATTTTTTATTACCAGAAAGTGTGTGTTCTGTAATAAGGTTTACATTTCTTAACTCTTACATTCCAATTTTACTAACACACTTACCTTATTTTCAGTCCCAGAAAACCATTAAAATGGTTTATATGCCTATAGAAAATAAAACGAAGTAACATTGAATGAATATAAATGACATGAGTGAAGTAAAGGGGCTTAAGGGAAAATGAGAAAAAAGGCCAAACTTCTGGAGGATGATGACAGCTCAATATTTCAGTTTCTTTTCTCTTTTGGAAGAGAATCATGAATTCGGTTTACACTATGGTTAGACAGGCCATAGAAAACTGAAAAACAAAAGTTTGTTCCGAAGAAGCCCAATCATTTTTGGCATTGACATTGTCTCCCATCTTTTTTTATTATTATTATCAAGAGGACAGTTGATGAAAAGCCTCCTTTGATAACTAACATCTTTGTAGTATCCTCACTTTACATGGAGAGAATATTAGAAAGTTAAGACCTACCTTAGTTAACTCTGGATTTCAATCCAGGTGCTGGACTTTCATAGTCTGTTCTGTGGTCCAGGGAACTTTGAAAATCTCAGCTGTAGCATTTGTAGATCGTCTGCCTTATCTTTGAGAGTAGGGTTGGATAGGGAAATGCAGAACAATGGCCAGCGAGTTACCAGTATGTTGTAAGTGCCCAATAAGTGTCAGCTTTTATGAATCTGTTAGAGGCTTCCTTGGAGAAGATCTTCCAGGGCACTTCCTGGTTAGCTCTAACAGTCATGGCTCTACAGGCAATTTGATGGAATAATGTGAACCAGCAGAAAGTCCAAGTGTGTATTTTTGAAAACATATACACAAACACGATTTTGGTTTTGATCTGTTATTTAGCCATTTATCAAACAGTAACCTTACTCAATTCATCAGGCATGTGTTGAGGAAATTTTAGCATTTATATTTTGCCAACTCCTGGTTGACGATGAGAATAATTTAAAAAAAAAATCATCTCTGCTAAGTGCCAAGAATGGTCACAAGGAGTTTCCAGAGTCAGCAAAGTCGAGGATAAGGAGAAAATTCAGACCAGCTAAGCAGACAATAAATGAATCCCTTTATTGTTCTATTTTTTTTCTCTTTCTACAAATCATTTCCTCATTTTAAGTAAAGAAGGAAATAGAAGGCTGAGAACTTTGGCTGGAAATGGCTTTTTCAAAGCATTTCTCACAAGTGTGAAGAGGAACCGGGGGTTGCCGGGTTCTGTAGGAAGAGCGATGTAGCCACAGCCACACAGAGATGAAAGAGCCACATTTTCCTAAGTATTTTTTCTGTGATTGGAGTTTCAAAGAGTGATGGATTTAAAAGGTCAGCGGCGGATGCTTGCTTTGTGGAGTAGTCCTGGCTGGGAAGTGGTGTGCTCAGAGAGAGTGGAACACTTCATAAGTGAGTTTAAGTCTTTATGGAAGTAACTGCAGTCAGAAAATAATAGAAAGAGCAGAAGAGATGGTGGACCTATTAAGTTTATTGGATAATTATCTTGACATCGCCAGATCTGCTAAGCCAATCTAGTGATCTTTTAAATAGATCTGGGTTTAACTTCAGAATCAACACCATGGGGACTGAGCATCTTATATATTCTTGCTTTTCGCAAACCATAAAGCAGCACACTAGTTGTCAATTATTACATTTCTCTCCCTCCCTTTTCCTCACTTCAGCTGGAGACTTTAGTGGGCAAATGTATTAATTATATTAATTGTTGTTGGCATTTCCCAGAGGCTTTCTATTTTTTTGGTTCTGGTGTCTGAGCTCAGGGTTTAGCACATCAGCACAACACAGAAATTTTATCACTAAGCTATATCCCAGACCTTTTCTTTTGAAACAGGATGTCACTAAGTCACTTTTCCTGGATTGGAACTCACTCTGCAGCCCATACTACAGAATTTGAAGGAGCTTGCCTTCCACCTTGACCTCCTAGATAGTTGAGATTATAGGCTTTGTTCTAGTTCTTCACTATGTTGCAGACAGAATTTGAACTTACTAGATAGTGCAGTTGGCCTTGAACTAGGAACCCTGTCATTTGTTTCTCAAGTGCTAGGATTACAGGAATTTGCTGCTTACGTGACACAGGGATTTAGTAGAATTTTGCTCCAAAAACATTCTGTCTTTTCTTTCCTTAATAAAAAAAAAAAAAGGAACACAAAATAGTTAAAAATCACTGTGCCACGTAGGAAAACATAGATGCTTATTTTACCTGTGCTGGTGCCTCATATTACATCATATGAACACTTGTCTCCAGTTGCTCTGTGCTTCCTGTTCTAATCAAATATGGTGGTCTTCATTAAATTTCTTTTTGTTTGTTTATTTTTTTATTTAAAATGATTTTTTCCATATCTACCACTGCTTCCCCTCCATTCCCTCCCTGCTAAACCTCAGACTCTACCTACCCCATTCCCCAAGGAGGGCAAGGAATCTCAAGGTGAATCAGTTCAGTCTGGCATATCCACTTGGGGTAGGACCGAGTCCCTCCCAGCAGTATCAAGGTTAAATAAGATGTTCCTCTGAGGGAATGAGCTCCAAGAAACCAGTTCATGCACCAGGAATAAACTCTTATTCTACTGCAAGAGGCTCCACAAACTACCAATGCTGTTTGACTGTCATCTACCTTTGGAGGGTTTAACTCCTTTTTATGAAGGTTCCTCAGCTGTCATTTCAGAGTTCATGAGTTCTCAATAGCTCGGGTCAGCCATCTCTGTTAGTCTCCTCCTCATGATCCTGATCCCTTTGCTCATATACTCTTCCCTTGCTCTATCTTCAGCTGAACAGAGAGCTCGACCTGGTGCTTAGCTATGAATCTCTGCTTCTGCTTGATCCTTGGTCCATTACTATATAAAGGCTCTATAATGACAATTAGGGTGGTCATTCATTTGATTATAGGGAAAGTCCTATGTAGGCACCCTCTCCACTATTGCTTGGAGTTCTAGCCAGGGACATCTTGTAGGTTCTTGGAGATTTCCTTAACACCAGACTTTCTTCTAAGCCCACAGTGGCCCCTGTAGTAGACTTGCACTTCTGGTTTACTTGGGTAAATATATCCTTCTGTGGTCTTTGATGTAGTTGAAGATTAGATAGTTATAGTACAGTTTATCTTAGTCATTTGAAAGGTATATTGGATATGAAACTTTAGATGCATAAAGATAAGGTAGATGATAAGAGTATTTTCTTTAATTTTGCTAAATACAAATAGACTAGATATTATAACTAATTCTTACTTGATGGCTATTTCGTTATATGTAATTTTGCTATGTTAAAATTGAAACCTTCCTTTTTGATTAGACAGAAAGGGGGAAGTGATGTGGGAATGCCTTTCTGTATGCTGTGAATCTCAGTCTTTAAATAAAGGAGCTTTTTTGGGCTATGACAGGCACCATAGAAGAAGTAGGAGGAGAAATCAAAACATAGGAAAGGAAGGGCGGAGTAGGGCAGACCAAGCCTGAAGCCCAAAGGAGCACCATGTAAGGAGCACAAGTGAGCCATGGGCCATGTGGCAGACAGATTAATAGAAATGGGTTGATTTAAGATGTAAGAGCTAGCTAGCAATGTGCCTGAGCCATAGGCAAAACAGCATAAACTTTATATAAGCATCAGGGTCATTTCTGAGGGCCTGAGCAGCAGCGGCGGGCTGCTAAGGGGTCTTGGGTAGCAGGTCTGTGGGTCTGGGCCTCTGGCCACCCAGGACCAGAAACCCCACACCAACAGGCCTCCTTCATCAAGATATCCATTTCTTTGTTCTCCCTCTTTGTTGCTCCTCTCACCTAACCATCTCCTTCTCTCATGATTTGCTCCCACCTCTCTTTGTTCACTCCACGTTATGATCCCAATTTACTCAGGAGATATTCCCTATTTTCTCTTCCCATGGGGATCCAAAGATGATGTCTTCCCTTAGGCTTTCTTGTTACCTAGTTATTTGAAGGTTGTGGATTGTAGTCTGGTTCTTCTTTGCTTTTTGTCTAAAATCAACTTAAGAGTGGGTATGTACTATGTCTATCTTTCTGTTCTATGTTGCCTCACTCAGGATAGTATCCTCAAGATCTATTTGCCTGCAAATTTTAGGATGTCTTCTTCTTTTTTTCTTCTCCTGAGTAGTACTTCACAGTGTAGATATACCACAGTTTGTTAGTCCATTCTTCATTTGAGGGGCATCTAGGTTGTTTCCAGGTTCTTGCTATTACGAATAATGCTGCTATAAACATAGTTGAGCATAATAAATGTGCATCCTTTGGGTACATGCCCAATAGCGGTATTGCTGGATATTTGGGGAGATTGATTCCCATTTTCTGAGAAAAGAAACCACTTTTGCTTTTCAAAGTGGCTGTACAAGTTTACACTCACACCAGCAATGGAGGAGTGTTCCCCTTGCTCCACATTCCATCTAGCATAGGCTGTCATCTGTGTTTTTGATCTTAGCCATTCTGACAAGTGTAAGGTGGTATCTCAAAGTTGTTTTGAATTGCATTTCTCTCATGGCTAAGGATGTTGAACAGTTATTTAAGTGCCTTCTATCCATTTGTAATTCTTCTGTTGGAATTTATTTTTTTTAGCTCTGAACCCCATTTTTTAAATTGGATTTTTATTGTTTTGGGGGAGGGGCTCTAGTTTCTTGAGTTCTCTATATATTTTAGTGATCAGTCCTCTGTCAGATGTAGAGTAAGTGAACATCTTTTCCCATTTTGTAGGATGTCATTTTGTTTTACTGACTGTGTCCTTTGCCTTACAGAAACTTTATTTTTTTTTAATTCAGTAAAAATATTTTAAAGTAAAAAGTTTTCTTAGAATCCCACCATGTAAACTTACATTAAATGACTAAGTCATGTGTTTTGATCTCAAGAATGTTACCCCTATTTGATTCTGTCAGCTGAGATCTGGCCATAGTTGTAAACCTACCACAAATACTATTATATACATTTCATACACCTGCCCATTGAAAATTTGACTTCTTCAGGAAATGAAATAAAGGTATTTTCTGTACCCTTCAAATGAATACCATTAAAGTTGCTTTTTAACTTAATGTATTTGTATTTGATCTCTTTAAATTCTTCATTTGAGAAGGTAGAGTATTTTACCTGAGAGACAAGAAATTAAGCCAAATTGCTTATACTTAACTAATTTTTATGTTGAAAAAAAAATTACATATGGCCTATGTATATGGTCAAACTAAAATTCAGTGAGCCAGAGTGAAAGCACAGAGCTCCAATATGTGGTTAATTTTTTCCTCAATTACATTTCAACAGCTACATGCAGTTCAACAATTGTCCACAAAAGGTCAAAGCCAAAAATAATGTTATTCCCAGACAGTAGAGTTTTTCTCGCTTAGAAAGTAGTAGGAAATAAAAGATCATAAAGATACCCCCCCTCCATCTTGAACCAGCACAATATATTAAAAATACAAGCTAACTACGGAATTTGCCAAAGCTGACTATTGTATCACCTCCCAGGGTATCTGTTTCCTAGCTAAACTGAATTGCTGAGCTAAGCACCGCAGCATTTTTCCTAAAATCCTATTTTAGCTTTACCTAAAATCATACTGTACTTTACCATCCAATCTCTGTGAGTTTTTTTGTTTGTTTGTTTTGGGTTTTTTTTGTTGTTTGTTTTTTGATAGCTTGCCACTTGCATGAAAATACACTTTAGGTCAAATATATTTGGTAATTGAGGTTGTTCATCTACAGGTCTCAGTGAGGTCATTCCTGCTGAATTTCTAGGTGGACAGTTAGTGTTCCTGTCCTAGTTTCTTCTGTTTGGTGCCTGTGATTTAATACTTGACAAAAGCAGATGGAAGACACAGGACTGAGAGCCAGACAGATTCCCCGACAGAGAAAGCAGCCATAAATAAAATTTAAAGATCACAAACTTCTAGCTTTTTCCTGACCCTCTTGACCTGAGACCAAGGCCTGGCAGGATTTTGCTCCTACCAGTAGACCAGATTTTCTGGCCTGGTTAGCAAGTTCAGGGTGGTCAGATACCAAGGTAGGCTGATAAGCTCTGATTGAAAATTAGGGGAAGGGGTCAGGTCCCATGCAACCAAAACCACTTAAAACCCCAGCTCTTCAAGAGGAAGTAAAGCTTACTCCCCTGTCCTCTCTGCTCTTCATGGGTCCGTGCTTCTCTCTCTCCCTCCCTCCTCTCTCCCTGTTCCTGACTCTCCCTACCTCCTGTGATGTTTCCTGTATCTTAATTTCTTAATTGTCAGAGAAAATGAACACAAACAAGATGATACCAAGGATGATGTGTTTATTTTGGCTTTAGTTCCAAACGGGGTTCAGTCCAACACGGGAAAGCATCACAACAAGAACTTGAGACCAGGTTGTTACCTTTGGATAATGCCTGGAGGCCTGATCCCAGAAAGACTCCACATCCTGAAGGTTCTACAAGTCTGACACCCCCACCTCCTTACCCCACCACACACATACACATGCACACATGCACACACACACACACACACACACACACACACACACACACACCACATACACACACACACACACACACACACGCGCGCACACACACACACACACACAGACACACACACACACACACACACACACACACACCACATACACACATACCACCACCACCACACCAGCCACTGGGCATCAAGTGTTAAAAAGCCTAAGTCATAAGCCCATAAGGGACATTTCAGATCCAAACTATAAGCTTTCCCCAAAAGGTCTCTGACTCTTTCCCCAGAGACCTCCTGGGTGTTCTTACTTGAGTTAGTTTGTAATGATATAGATCCAGCACTTCAGCTTTTAAGACTCAGAAGCCTGGATTCTTAATTCTCTGAAAGTAGCTTTGTTTCTTAGGTAAAGAAACTGCAAACTGCATACTATATACTCTGGAGAGAGAGAGAGAGAGAGAGAGAGAGAGAGAGAGAGAGAGAGAGAGAGAGAGAGAGAGAGAGAGAGAGAGAGAGAGAGAGAGAGTCTGATTTATCAACTGTGCTTGCAACCCTATGCAATGTTCAAAAGAGGTTATATTATGTATTAGAATCAATGCTTAGTTTTTCACAGGCAAGCTGGGTGCCATGTGTTTGCTTGTAAATAATGACAAAGTTAGGTTTACAATCTGAATGTTTTCAAGTCACCAGGTAAAGAGCAGGAGTGTGCTTGATGGCCACTGATGCTGCAGGTAGAAAAAAAGGCCGAAAATTGGACTTGACTGGAGTGGATGTACCAAACTGAGCTGACCCACCTTGGGACTCCTTGCCCTTTTTGGGAAAGAGGATGGGAAGCATGAAGCTGAAGGCTGACTGGGAGGGATTAAGAGGGGGGAAGGGAGAGGGAGCAGGGGGATACATGAATAAAAAAGACATTTTTAATTAAAAATTAATAAAATAAACATTCAAAACAGGCACTCTTTCATCTGCGTGGTGCTCTAGGATTTATTACTTTTATCTTTGAAACTTTCTTTTTGTTTCTCTAAATACTTCATTCCATCCCTTTAGGTGATTCTTCTTGAAATTCTATTGGGCTTAAAATTTATTTTCTATGAACCAATGCTATTTACCCCACTTTCAACTTGTCACAGACAGAAAAGCATCTATAGAAACAAAATATTGTGCAGCGCAGATTCCTGGCAAAGGGGCTCTAGTTGTTAACTGAAGATTGATCAAAGGCATCTTTAGAGAATGCCGTTTTGGTAGAATAGACAAACACTGACTTGCTTTTCCTGTGGGTTCTGAATGCTCTTTTTCTATTTCTATAGAGATACCCTGCTTCTCTCTCCCCCACGTCTTTCTCTGTAGGTGGGCTGAGAGGAAAGGTAGTCATAGACTTTGAAGATGAAGGTAAGAGAGTAGCTCCAGAAAAACTGCTTCGTGGGCTCCCTCTCTGGCTTCCCTTTGATTTATTGAATGCCGACTGTACTCAGTACGCCATGCTAATTACTTCATGTTGGCTGCCAGCTGCCAGCTGCCTGGGCTTCCTCAAGTCTAGGCTTGTAGGAAGCTTTGTGATCCCATGATATTTAAATCAAAATGACTCGAGGTCTCACGAGGTCGCTCACAAAATTGATGGCAATTTCTTAGTTACCCTTTTCTTTAAATTTACTTTTCCATTGATGTTTATTCTTTTCCTAGGGTTGTGTTACTACCAACTGTGGCCTACTTTCTTCTCTCTGTCAATGGGATAAAGCCGTATTTTCATCTCCTCAACTGCCACTCACTATACAGAGTCACAGTCTCGTTATAAATGATTTGCGAATCATATAACGGACTTGGGAGCTAGACTTATGAACAGCTCTCCTCTCCTTAGGTGCTAAGTTCTACAGAGTTGTTGATATTATAAAGGTATTGCCTTTTATTTTATGTGTATGGGTGTTTGCGTGTGTGTGTTTCTGTACTGTGTATACAATGCATAGAGTGATACAGTGATTACAGTGTTGACAGAAGATGGTCCTCTGGACAGGAGTTAGAGATGGTTGGTAGCCTCCATGTGGGCATTAGGAACTCAACATAAGCTCTTCAAAAAAGCAACAAGGTCTCTTAACTGCTGAGCCATTTCTCAAACCTGAAGTTTAACATTTTAAAACATTTTTTAAGAGAAAAGATTTGCTAATTGTATGCAGCAGGCAAGAAGAACACAGAAGTTATCTCCAAACCATTGCCCCTCTAAACAAAAACAGTATTGGGACTGTATTTTGGAAGGCTCTATATTTTACTAATTTAAGAATCCATTTCATGGGTAGGCACATTCTTGAGTATGTTCAATTTAAGGTTGTAGTTCAAAAGGAAATACAATCAGCATATATTTGTGCATTTAAAAAAGATAAGCATGACAGACAGAAGGAGTTTGGGGCAAGGTAAGCTTCACCATAATGGTAGAGGATAGGCTTGTCCAGTTCTCTCCAGTGTTGCACGCTTTCTTTAAGGTGGGGTGGGGTTTGGTGGTGGTCTTTTCTTTTCTACTTCTATCAGTTTATATTAACTATACAATACTATAATAGCTTGCTTATATTAACTATATGATGCCATGATGACATTTCTATATATTAATATAATGTTCTTTGAATAGGCTTTCCCCCATAACATAAATGCCTGCTTCATACACTGTTTGGCAGATTTCCTCTTATAACAACTCGTTGAAGTATCCTTCACCAACTGGCTGTGCCACTGGAACATTCTAGAAACATCTCAACCACAAGCAGGAGCTTTGTTCCCATGATTCCATCATTTGCTCCATCTTCCAGCTTTGGGTCAGAGGAAGTTCTGTTGACCTGTCCTTTGGCTGTGCTGGCTCTCCCTCCCCCCACCCCCCACTGCACTCCTGCTGTATCCCTCTATCTTCCACATTCTTCTTCCCCATCCCTGACCTGCTGGTGAGAACTCAAATTTATTTTTATGTGTTGAAATTAATTATTTTTCTCCAACTTTCTGATCATGTGCTGAAGGTTGTATTTCACAAGAAAAGCCAGCAGGCAAAAGGGCACTTTTTCAGAATGATCCTGATATCAGCTTTTAATTTTTTGTGCCTCCTACAAGTGACACACCACAGTGTTAGCTAAGGGACAAAGCACAGATAAGGCTTCCAGTGGGCTAAGCCAAAATGCACTGCTCCTGCCGGTGATTCAAATGTAGTCCTCCTCCTTTGTGTGTCTGTGACATCTCAAGTACAGCCAATAGCATGCTCCTGCCTCCTTTGTGAGCACTTGTAAACAAACCTGCTTGTAGTTGTCATCTTCTTCTTCTTTTCCTGCTTCTGCTTCTTCTCCCCCACCCTTCGCCCCACTCCTTCTTGTTTTTGTTTTTTCAAGGCAAAGTTTCTTTGTGTAGCTTTGGCTGTCCTGGACCTCGTTCTGTAGACCAGACTGGCCTCGAACCCATAGAGATCTGCCTGCTTCTACCTCCCAAGTGCTGGGATTAAAGGTATGTGGCATCCACACCAGGCTGCTGGTTTTCTTCTTTTATTAAGATACACTTTTTTAAAAACTATTTATGTGCATGCGTGTGTGTGTGTGTGTGTGTGTGTGTGTGTGTGTGTGTGTGCATACACGCGCGCGTGCGCGCACACACATTCAGGTTCTCACTGAGGCCAGGCAAGTGCACTAGATCCAGATCCTTTCACTGGCGTTATGGGGGTTATAAACTACCTGATTTGGGTGTTAGAAATTGAACTTCATTCCTCTGCAAAAACAATAATTACTCTTAACCACTAGACAATCTCTGGGCTGACTGTTATTTTCTTTTTCATGAGTTTTGTGTATTTATACTATGCTTTTGTATGAGTTTTGACTTGTGTATATAGCAGCACACACAAGTGAGTGGGCATGCCTGTAGAGAGGTTGAAGTTGATGTCTGAGGGAATCCTTTCTTGAGCAATGCCCTACCTTACCCTTTGAGGCAATCTCTCAATCAAACCCAAAGCTCTCCAATTTGACTAATCTCCCTAGACAGCTTGCTAGGGGGATCTGCTAGTTCTACCTTCAGAGGCTAGAAAGTCAGGTAGGCTGTCAAATACACTTGGCATTTGCACAGTGTTCTGGTGGAAGCTCTCCCTAAGCCCCCACCATCAATATCATATACCCAGAGTCTCTCCAGACCTTGCCCCTCAAAGCCAGTCAAACAGCAGCCTTTCCCCAAGAGCTGCCCTCCTGTTCCAGACCCTGGTCCCTGAGGAAGCCTGCCAAAAGGGTTGCCCAAGACCACACTTACAGGTTACTTAGAGCCCACTAGCTATATTTGGCGTGTGTCTCTTCTCCTGCCTTTCCAAAGGTCATCAGGTTGCTTTGCTCTGTTCATTAAATCTGGGTTTATTAATTCAGCTTGATTGGCTTATTGCATTGGTGGTGGCAGGAACCCAGCAACTGGGAATTTTAAACTTATCTCACAGGATCTGGGGATTTGAACTCTGGCTCCCAAGTTTGTATGGCAAGCCACCTTTCCTGCTGTATATCATCCTTTATAAAAGTTATTTAAAACATGCTTACTTCCATGGCATGAGTTCTATACAGGCTTTTTGATGTTTGTAGTAAAAAACCAGCCAGCAGTTGAGCATTACTGTTCATATTCTCCAGAGCCCCTAAAGCAGCAATGATGTTATCCTCTGCAATTTTTGACCTTATTTTCTGTCAAGTAAGAAAATAATTTGCATAACAAAAATGCTTTAAGTATATAATTATTGCCACCATTAAATATTCATTAAACACCTGGGCTTCATTTTCTTTTGCTACTAAAGAATGTTGAAGCCCTTTCAGGTTTGGAGATTCACAGTAAAAGGCAAACACCAGGGAACGGGATGGCTCAGTGGGTCAGGGCAGTTGCTGCCTGAACTGGAGGACTGGGTTCCATTGCCTGAATCCACAAGTTAGAAAGGAATTGTCCTTGGGCCTCAATGTGGGTGCGGTGATGCACAGCTCCCCCTGCAAAATAATAAATGTAATTTTTTTTTTAAAAAAAGAGAAAATCTTATGTCTCTCCTGGTTTTCTTGGTGTGGTTAAATGGGAAACAAAGCATGAAACTGTTGGGAGGCACAAACTAACAATACAGGCAATTCCTGAAGGACCATCAGTGGGGGAGTCATGACATTCAGAGAGGGTTGTGATGTCTCATTCTGGGAAATTAAGTTAATTTGTGGGGGATTCGTCATCGTTAGTCATGGTGCTTAGGGAAACAAACTGAGGACCTCAGGGATATAAGGGGTAAAGACATCATGCCACCAGGGGAAAAGACACCGTTAGGTTAGTTAAGGAAAAGTACATTGAGATGGGTGAGCTTGCGCACATTGTTAAAAGAAACAGCGTGATTCTTATGAGCAGATCTGGGGGGAAATTAGGGTACTGCTTTGAACAAATAGACTCTAATATTTCTGGAGCTCTCTCCCTCCAACACTTTTGTTCTTTTGAATGCTGTGGGGAGCTGCTTAGATAGCAAGGGAGCTGAAACAGAGAAAGTGATTTCCAACATGGGCAACCAAAGAGAGCTCTCCTATGTTGTTGGGCTTTGGCTACAGTCTTTGGGGATTCAGGGACTATGCAATTGAGTCAAATTATGAAACTTTTGGGGCAATGTTCACAAAGTACTCACAGAACTTGAGGGTAGTTTTCCAAGAGAACATTTTTCCTGCAAATTTCAATAATGTGCGTTTGTTCGTTTGTGTGCCTTAGGCTAAATTATGACTAGTTTTTATTAAAAACTAATTTTCAGAATCTTTTCAATTCCCCATCTGAAATATTATACATTTGAACTTGTGTCTTTCTGTGGGTAAGTAACCCAATCACAGTCGTCACAGTGCCTCCTTCTGGACCAGGGCACTCTATTTCACTGATTAGTTATGTGTTGGGTATATTGTTGAATGCCCAAAGGCACAAAGTGTTTTTTAATCCCATTACTATGTGACTGAAGGATGTTTCTCTACGACCTTGCACCCAGTTCTGCACCATCTAGACAATAAGCCTGGTTTCATAAAGATATACTTAACATGAAAATATCATAAATACTTAAAATGGAAAAAATGATCCTTTTGCATACATTTCTTCATTTTTCCTCCTGGTCACTGCCAAAAAGTCTTTTTTTGCTTCCTTTTTATATTTAAAAGTAAGTTATTACTAAAATAAAAAGTGAAAACTGGGACATAAAACGTGAGCAGATATAAAGAATTCTAAGGAGAAAAGCGAAAGTTTTCTATTCCCGAGTAGTGAGAATTAGGCAGGCCATCGAGTTCTGGAATGCTAACTGTCCCCAGATGAGGCTGCAGCTTCAGGAGCAGGGAGCAGAGAAATCTGGCTTGTCTTCATGGGAATGACTCTGCTCTACATTTTGTGATGCTTCATTCTGTGAAATTAAATTAATTTGGAAGGGTTAGTCATGGTTAGTAGTGATGCTTAGGGGAAGCATAAACTGTTAAAGACAGCTATGCTGTAATTTCTATTATCACTCCAACAGTTTTCTAACCACATAAAAGTCCTAAGGCCATAAAATGAAAATGAAGACGAAATGACGTTTATTACTGAAGAAATGACATAGGGTGTGGAACTTGGGCATCTGATTGTCCTTGACATTTCACAAAATTAAGGCTTATGAGGAGGAAATGGAGTATCCTATCTAAACTTCACAGAAGAGAAATGCAATAGGTTTGTATCATACAGTCCTGCTCATTTATAGAGACAGGACTATCAGTTAGAATGAACCAAACACTGTACTATAGCTCACAACTCATGAGCAAGTAATTATTTCAGCTATAAATACTTCCCTTTGTTGTTAGTTTGTTAGTGTTTATTCTATCTATTGGTATGTATTCATTCACTTTTAAATTACCTGTCTTTATTCTATATAACTATTGCTTTGAACAACAACATAGGTATACCCACACGTATACATATATGTGTGGATATATTTACCTCATTCACTGATACTTAACAAATTTCAGATACTAATAGAGCATTGCATGCTAATGAGATAGTAATCTTCCATGCTCAGTAATAGTAATAAACAAAACACAAGAAGTGTAGCTCACTGTGAGCACAAGTCACTCATGTACTGAG
The DNA here is from genome assembly GCA_033318265.1 of Phyllotis vaccarum. NCBI lineage: Eukaryota > Metazoa > Chordata > Mammalia > Rodentia > Cricetidae > Phyllotis > Phyllotis vaccarum. The sequence goes on along the minus strand of JARWLC010000002.1, from coordinate 171,320,808 downwards.
TAAAGGATGAGCAGGATGTTGTGCTTCACGGTGTCTCTCTGAGTTATGATTTAGAGCATTCTGACAGGTAACCTGAATGTGTGGAGAAGTGATTAGAGGGCTTCCTTTCATACTTAGGTACTATTAGCAGTATAAAATCTTATTTGAAAGACTTAAGATATAGGAGCATCAGCCTTCGGAGGGTGACACAATTGGTTTTTAAGCGATGTCATCCTTCACCGTGTGAGAAGAAAGGCCCAGTTTCTACTCATTCATATAATTTGGTTGTGCATGATTTACTCCTTGGCCTTAATATTTCAACACGTAGTTATGAGGCAGAGATTTACGGAAAGTTTTATTTTAAATATTTGGTGTGTGGTTGCATAAATAGGGAGGTCAGCAAGGTTTGGTTGTCTCCTATCATGTGGGCTCTGGAGATTAACCGTGGTCCTGAGCTTTGATAGAAAGTGTTTTTAATCACTGATCATTCTCATCAATCCAGAGACTTTAAAAAACAAAACATGGCATGAAATGTCACCATCTTTTCAGCATCCTTCATTTATACAAGTGATAAAATGTATTTAACCTGACATCTATATATGAATGTTTCTGTCATAAACAACTAGGCTATGGGGCACCTAAGAAAGTGCCTTATACTGGTGAGTCAGTGGCACACTTTCTTTGACAAGCCCACCAGGAAAGTAAGCAATGAGGAAGGGGGACTTGTCATCACCTTAGGGGATGCCCATCTTGATCAATACTAACAGACCTTCACTTTGCGGGAAGGTAAGGGGGATACCAGAGCTGATGGGTAGACTAGAGAACTCTGTCTGCCTGTCATAGGTATCAAGTTAGAGTATAATCAAATAGTTCAACATAGTGATAGAAACTGGAAGCCAGCTGAAATGAAGTCTCAAAGTGTAAGTACTTCTGGCAAATATGGTTTCCTTCAAAATGATTTTTGCTTTTCATGTTGAGTGCCTGAAAGACTTAGTTGACACAGGCCTTTCTATTTGAATCCAGATGTAATAATCCCTTAACAACTTGGGATGGAAAGGTCTTTGTGGAGGATAAACATAGCCAGTAATGGCCCCAGTCCTCTTCACAGGGTTCCAAGGAAAGTCTGATTTATGGCTGTCTCTGGTGTTGGAAAGAGGCCTCAGCCACTGGAACTCTCCAGAGCCCTGGGAGAGAGCAGAGGCTGTGGTCCACCACACTTGTGGAGTTCCAAGGCCCCATTTTCTTTTGGCCAAGTCTAAATGTTAATAGTTTGCTAGGCTCTTATTTCCTAATCACAGCTTTGTTAAGAAGTGAAGGTTTAACTCTACATGGTGTCCGTATGACTTTAAACTAAATACTAATTAGGATTTTTTTTTTTTTACAACGTTTTTGGTTACCTGTAGATACTCTGTGAAACTGTTGCATTTCCCAGATTTCTTGAAAAAAAAAAAAAAAAAAAGCAATTCAGTTCTTATTTCTCCACTCCTCCCTTTCCTCTGTCTCTCCCTTCCCTCCCAGCTCCCCCCCCCCCCCCCCAATGAAGCCTAATGAAGCCTGTTTTTATCAGTTGTTGCTCGTGGGCAGGATTCTTTTAGGATCCCAATTTGCCATCCTGTCCATGCATGCAATTGTCTGTCTTCCTTTTCATTTCCAGATGTGTACAGGGTTAGAGGTTAAGTTCTCTGGCCTCCCAAGTTTTACATTTTTGTGGCACTCTTTAATATTTAGGAGTGCATAGTACCCTGTAGGATGCTGAGCAGAAAGCAGGGTAGGATTTGAGATAATGTCCCAACTGACCTCTTGAAAGTCTTCCTAACAAATATGGACTTTGGCCCAAGGACCCTAGAGGTTATCCAGAAAACATCACACAGTTATAAGAATTAGTTCATTATATAAAGTCTCCGACAAAGCAGTTTCTGCATTATTTAAATTTTTAAATTTGTGTGAATGCGGGTATGGTCCATGTGTGAGCATTCCTGTGTATGTATGAGTGAATGAGCTTGGGCATGTGCATGTGGAGGCCAAGGAGGATGCTCAGAGTTGTCATAGTTAGTTTTCCTTAGCTTGCCACAAACCAAGATATATATATTCAGAAAGAGGGAAATTCCTCACTGGAGAAAGTGAGGAATAACACCCATGGATTGCTGATTGATGAGGGAGGGCCCAGGCCTCCTGTACTTTGTCTGGATAAATAGGCCTATGCTGTATAAGAAATATAGGTGAATAAGCAGGTTTATCCTTGGTGTCTGCTTCAGTTCTTGCCTCCAAGTTCCTGCCTTGAGTTTCTTCTTTGACTTCCCTCAATGACTGACTATATAATCTATAAGCCAAATAATGCAGTCCTTCCTAAAGTCGCTTTTGGTTACTGTGCTTATCAAAGTGTCGGGTATATCAAAGTATCAGGTATCCTCTATTCTCTGCTTTATTCACTGGAGTCAGAGCTTTTCCTGAACCTGGAGTTCACCCTTGTTTGGTCGAGCATGTTGGCAAACAAGCCCTAGTGATTCTCCTGGCTTACCCATTGTCCCCCTGCACTGGGGTTGCAGGTATGTATGGCACATCTGGCTTTACATGAACGCTGGGGATTAGAAGCCAGGCCCTGAGGCTTGCACAGTGCTCCAATCCTCCTGTCCTTTGCCCCAGCCTCCCTGGCTGTGTTCGTACATTAAAATTTTACTTTTGATAAATTATTTCAATGTGAATGCTTTCCTTTTCTATAGGAATACAAAGAACAAGTTCTTCTTGTCTATTACCTATCCATGCTTCTGTGTATTGAAGAACTAACCAGAAAAACTGTTCTCAGTGTGAAGAATGTCTGTCCACCTAGAAAACTAGAGAGTACTAGGAATATAAAAGGAAGGGTTTTTAGAAAACTGGGGTCAAGGAGAGTACTCAGCTATGGACCCTGACATGGAGAAGGGTTAGCATCCTTTAGGTGTCAGGTCCCAAATCACCATTTCACTTCGAGACATCTCTGCTATTGTCTATGAAGCATCTAGGCTTCCATCTAGAAAACATGCACTGTGTATCAGCAGGGATTTCCTCTCCTCTGCCACATTTGTGAGTCTAGGGTATAGACCACAGACTCTTTGGGATTTTTCATTCTGTAACAGAATCTGTATATAAAGGTGGAGCTGTTATTGTCTCGTGGAAGCTAGTCTCTACAGAGAACAAAGCAGGAAGCCTGAGACAGAACTGGCTGTAAACTGGAATGACTCAAGCAGGAGGGAAGCTAAGCTGCTGGGACTTCATACTAGCTCTATGCTTTATAAAGAGTAGGTGACTTCCTGTGCTTGAACTTGAGGATGCACTGAAGTGTCTCCGTCAGCCTAAACTAGTTTGATTACTGGTTGGTAAAGTGACACTAGAGACCTCAGCTATATATTAGCTCTAGAAACCTTATCCACAATAAAGATTTAATGGCAGAAATACTTTTATCATATTAGAAAGAGGTTGCTGCAGAACAATTAAATTTGTTCCAGAGAAGGCGGGAAGAAAACCCTAGAAATGTAACACAACTGAGGGTCAGTGTTAAGGCAAAAGGGCTCATAAGTAAGGGAAGTGGATTTGCAAGTACCCAGAATGAAATTTATTAGAAAGCTTAGGGAATATTTTTAAATAAACTAAACTTTTTTTTTTTTTTTTTTTTTTTTAGCATTTCAACATTTTTTTTTTTAAAAAAACCAATTAAAAGAAAATGATGCATTTTTAGTTGTGTGGGATTTAAAATAATAGTACAAAAATTTTTCAGCTAAAATGAGCTAAATTAGGCTACTGTGGTACATAGTCAGAGTGGTTAATCCAGCAAATGTCTAGACTTTGCTATCCACTTCGACTTCCTCCAGGGAGTTCCTCAGTGTGGCATGCCTGCTGGAGGCTAGGGAAAGGTACTACAGAGATGCTTCTGCCAAAATGGAATGCCACTGTGTCAGGATTCTAGTGTCCTCAATTCTTAGTTGTAATGATTGATGGCACATAGCAGCCACATGGTAAACCCAACACGGCGCTGGCAGAACACATCGTCTATGGAGGGCACATCCCTAGGTGTGGCTACATAAATCTGTGCTCACCTGCTCTCTTAAAAAGAGGTGCCTGCCATGTAAAACTCTCTCTCTCTCTCTCTCTCTCTCTCTCTCTCTCTCTCTCTCTCTCTCTCTCTCTCTCTCTCTCTCTCTCTCCTCTCCCCCTCCCCCTTTCTCTCTCTCAGCAACTTCCCTGAATAAACTCTCGTGTGGCATCTGGTAGTGTGTGCGTCTATCTCTCACGTGTGAAACTAACATTCGTACAGTCAGCTGGGCTACTCTGTGTGGATCACCAAGCCTCAATTTCTCCCATAGAGAAGGTGTTTTGCAGAAGTTTCTAGCACAAGAATTAATAGCAACAGAGAGAACTTTGAAAACTGTTCATGTACTGGATACGTAATGGGGTGATATTTGCCCTCATTTCTTTGAACGTGGTGATATTTCCACCCCTAATTTTTTATGAGCCACTCATTTCCCTCTTGATAATCTACATGGGAGCATGTCTCCTTATGGAAAACTTTTCATAAGAATTAACTTACGAAGCATCACGTTTCTTCTTTCTTACAGTGTTGTACATCAACATAGTGTTACTCCTCGTGTAAGCAGCTGATGGAGTGTGACCTATGTAAGCATGGGTTGCTGAGAGGCTTTCACCCATTAATTAAAAAGCATGAGACATGTCCCTAGATTTTGGTGTTGAGTTACTTCTTCATGACCACATTTCTTTTTTAAGTAGATTTCTTCAAACAGAAGGAAAATTAGCACATTTTTCAAAAAAGACAGTCTGCTGGTTTCCTAATGAAAATTTAAGGTCACATCTCACTGATTTATAAATGTCGGAAGTCTAGGATACAAGTTGTACTGTGTAAAACAGTCTTTACTCCTAGACTTCTCCATCACAGTTTGTTTTAATTATGATGGAGATACAAATGAGGCCAATGATTCTGTCTTCTTTGGACTCCCAGGAGGAAATTTTTGCTGGGTTTCAGGTGGCTGCATTTTGCTATGAATCACTGAAACTTTTCCTACAGATCTGTGACATCATATTTTAATCCCACGGGACTTTGCAGCTATGATTTATAATGTAGAGGTTAAAAGACTCATTTCAATAGAGCATTAAAACTACACATAAATATTCTATGAATTAAAACAATAAGCCAAAAAATTTACAACAAGCACTCTCCACATACTGAAGAAATTATGCAAGGAAGTGACCTTTCTGCAGATGATTTAGATACATCCAGAGAATTAGATAATGTGGATAATGGTTTCAGAAAATATGCCTTCTGTACCCCTGAGTTTCTTTGTTTCTGTTATTTTCACTTGAATTATATATTACTTCTGACACGTATATTATATTGCCCCTTCTATTTTCTTATTCATCTTACACTTTCTTCTTTCTACTTTTATAATCTCTTATCATGACTAAATCTTAACTACTGAAACTACTGGTTTCTCTTACTTCCAAAATATTGGCAAAAGTAAATAAATGTTGCCAGGCACGCTGCATTCCTTTAATCCCAGAACTCAGGAGGAAGCCGCGCACAGATCTCTGCGAGTTTGAAGCTAACCTGGTCCACATAACAAGTTCCAGGCCAGTCAGGGCTACGTAACAGAGCTGTCTCAACTAATGAACTAACTAAATGGTTTGAAGCATTTTCAAAAATCAAAATTTGTTCTTAATTATTTTAAGTTGTTTATATGATATAACCAGTACATTTTTTTTTTTGGCTTCTATTATTGTTTTTTTTTTTTTTTTTTTTTTAAAAAAAAAACATACCTTTACTTTCCCATATTTTTAAAAGAAATCTTCCTGTTTGTATGCACGTCACGGTGGGTGCTATGTGCGCCATGGTGTGTGTGCGGAGGTCAGAGACTTTTAGAAGGTGTGGTGTTTTCTTCCTACCTTGTCTGAAATAGGGTGTCTCCTGTGTCTGCTACAGTCTTGTCATACTTGATGACGTCTGGTCTGTAAGATTTCAAATTATTCTCCTGTCTCTGCCTCCATCTCAGAGCAGGAGTATGACATAAGCAGCTGTCCTGCCCCACCTTTTCCCATGGATTTGGGGGATAGAAATCTTATCATCAGGCTTACGCAGCTAAATGCCTGTTCTTATCCTCTGAGCCATCTTCTTGGCCCTCCGCGATCCTCTTAGTTATATCAAAATTGGATATAATTAACAGCAGTTTTTATTTACACTCACTATTCCCAATTTCAATATGAGTTTCTTTAGTGGTACACATGAAATTGTGAGTAGAGACTGTATATCCTATACCCATTCTGCCAGGTATGGTAGCTATTAACCATGCATGACTACTGAATGCTTAGAGTTTAGCCAGCAACTGAAGACTTGAAATTTTAATTTAATTTTGATTCTCTGAATATACATAACTGCAGGCAAGCTAGTCACCTGTAGATAGCACAGATGAATTTTAAGTATGGATTTATATTTTCCGACTTAAGTATCCTTGACCTTATGATCTATTTTTACCTATATTACCACGAAGACGTTTCCCAGGATCACTGGAGGAAATCCTTACTTAAGTGAATTAGCGACTTCAGAAGGTGCCACCTCCTTCTTGAACCTCAGCTTTCTTTGTAGACTTCCGTGACCAATTCTTGCTATGGTGGACACTTTCCTCACTGTTCAGAGTTCCCATAGTTGATGTCTCTTATTCAAGTTCCTGTGTGAATGGCCTCATGCAGCTGTTGCTTATGTACTTTTCTTATCTCCTCTTCTAGCTACTTTGAAGGTAGAATTCAGAACAGACATCTGTTGGAACTTTCCATCCATCACAGCACCATAACTTCAGTCACTGATGTTGCCCAGTGGTTAGATGTAGGAAACAGAGGCTAATATTCTCAAGGTGAACATCAGTTGGAAGTTTGTGAGAGCTCCCCCCTATACAGGCTCAGATAAGATGCATGGTCTCTCATGGGAAGCTTTACCTTTGATTTCTGTTCCTAAGTAGCTCTGTTGAACTTTGACTTTACATTCATTTGACACAGCCTTCCCCAGGGACCAGTTTGAATATTTCCTTTGCTTTGTTCTGTTTCCTCCTCTTGCTTTTTCTTCCCCCTTAACATTTACAGCTCTAAGACGAGCCTTTGGCTTCTAAAGCAAATTTCTTTGGGTGGGAGGGATAGTGACTTCAAATTCATATTTTTATAGTATTACAGCAAACTAGGGGTGATGGCTAGGACCCATTATTAGAAACACTGTGGCCGTCTGGTTATTCAGCTTTTTCCATCCTGAGTTTCCACCTCCCATATCTCAGGAACAATCTGTGGCAGTCATGACTTGGTAAGACCATGGTGTCATTAGAAAAACAACCACACGGAGAAAGATAAATAACCATACAGTGAACTTAAATACTTCAGGCCAGAGCAGACAGGTGAAGAACGTTGTTTAATGATGTCTCTGTCATTAATGGTTGTGCTGCCTTGGAGTTTAAACACATGACATTTCCATACTGGTTACCCAAGAGTCTCTGCTGAACATCTGTGTGCAGAGAATTATCCTTGCTATGTCCCTTTGACCTGTTTCACTTGAACTGTTTGGAAGTGAACTTTTTTTTTAGGCATTAAATCTCAGTGTAGGGTGTGAATCACAGCTAGGCGATGATAGGTAATTGGACAGGGAACGTACCAGGGGCATGAGAGTATCAGAGATCCCATGTTCTCAAAGCAAAGAACTTTGCAGAAAAAAAAAAAGTATTATTGGGAGGGGAACTTTTTTTTTTTTTTTCCTGGAGAAATTAAGCGATTTTAAAGAGAAATTCTATTTTAAAAACAGGCCAAATATTTTAAGAAGATGCTTAAGAGTTATGCAGCCTGATCGCAAATCTTAGTATTCTCTTAATACTTTAATTAATAGATATTTTTAAAGCTCATGGTATGGGAATTGGATATGTGAAAGGCATGTCTGTCATTTACCCACGGGATATTTTTCTTGGATGGAACTGAAACACTCAGTAGCTATGTCCTTTCAAGTATATGTGCATAATACAATTTTAGTGCTGTGCTTACAGTTAAGGCATAATCTCTTGTTCATGGGAAGTAGAGAAGATGATTGTTTCTGGCCCAATTACAGAAAAGAGTTGTCTTTCCACGTGTAATATCTGAGTACTTGCATGTAAAGGACAGAGCTAAGGTAAAATATATATCATTGCACAAAGAACTCTCTCCAACCCTGTTGTGAAGTGAGTGGAAATTAGAGCTTGCTAATGGGGTTCTAACAAGTCTGATAGAAAGTACATGCTAAGATTATTCCAACAACTTTCAGAGCTCTGGCCTTGATCCTACAGTACTGTATTGAACAAAACTAAATACATAATATATTGGTAAATTTAAGATATCAGAAGAACTTCATGTATGTTTCAGTTTGCACAACAAATATATGTGCAGCTTTCAAGTAAAATATTGTGTTAAAAATTTAATAATACATCACAGTACCTACATATTTGTAACATTATTCTAAGATCAAACAAAACTCACATCAGTTCATGTGGGTCTATGTTGTGATGATACCAACCGAAGAATTTGTTTACTGTATGATAGGTAGAGATTTCAACAGAAATAGATGCTCTGAAGTTCACTGATTTTCACTTAGGCTAACTTATAAAGACTCTCTCTCTCCCACTAGTCAGGTCCTAAATAATGACATGGAGACATTATTATTATGAAAGCTTGGCCTTTAGCTTAGGCTTGCCTCAACTAGCTCTTATAACTTAAATTAACTTATTTATACTAATTTATGTTCTATACGTAGTGCTGATTCTCTTCTACTTGTGCTTCCTGTTTCCTCTTCATGGCTCCTGGCCTCTCTGTCTCTTTTTTTCCCTGAGGTCTTTCTGTCTCCAGAGGTCCTGCCTAACCCTTTCTGGCTTAGCTACTGGCCATTCAGCTTTTTAGTAAACCACTCAGAATGTAACTTGGCAAAGAACCATTTTACAGAGTAAACAAATATTCTGCAACACTAACTAGTTCCCCCCTAGTTATTCCTACTATCTTTCATATTAGTTTATTACTAGAAGAAACACTTAGCACAGAATTTAAAGTTAGATATTCTACTAATGACAACAATTTAACTTATTCCAAAATGAACATGAGTCAATGGTGGCACAGATGTTGAAAAAATAGATTAAAAACCTTCATGGCATTAACAGAAGCATATTCCAAGATGTGCTCTCAGTCTCTGAAAATGTCAAAAGTCCATGATAAAATACTAAGTTTTCCATGAAAGGAGTGACCGAGAAGAGAAAGGGTGTAGTAAAATGTTTCTGGCCTGGACTTTCAGGCCTAGCCTCAAGATTTAGGCCTGCAGATCCACAGACCTGCAGAGACACACAGATGCTTACAACAGTTTTAGGCTGATTAGACTAAGGCTCAGGCATATAACTTGCTAACTCTTTACCCGTAAACTAACCCATGATTCTTATCCTGTTCAGCCATGGGGCTCGGTACCTTTTCTCAGAGCAGCATAATTGTCCTCTGTTTCTTCTGGCTTCTCTCTGGCAGTCTGCTCTGTTATGCCTGTTCCTAGAGTCTTCTTAGTCTGGTAGCCCTGCCACACTTCCTGTCTGCCTTTGGCCAATCAGCACTTTTTATTAAACTCACAGGTGGGAACAATTATTTACAATGGAATAACATAATCCCCCTACAAAAGGGTTTAAGAGGCTTATATATGTAATGGTTTATGGAACAGAGCATATATAAAGCTCAGCATATATAAATTGATACAATTATAGCTATTTTCTTTAAATAAGTATGCTGTTTTAAATAACATTATTATAAATTATTCATATCATATTTAAATTATATATTTAAATAATATAATTATTATAAATTATAATATATTTATATCTATTTGTGAGTGGGGCAGTAGATTTGCTTTATTTTCCAACAAAGTAAAGTGGTTCCAGTGGTTAGATGTAGGAAACAGAGCCTAATCTTCTCAAGGTGAGCATCAGTTGGAAGTTTATGAGAGCTCCTACTATACAGGCAGGGCTCAGATAAGATGCATGGTCTCTCATGGAAAATTGGGGTGAAGGCTGAAAGATGGAGTGGAGCAGATATCGGGGTTAAAGGTTATGAAAGAAATGAGTTAAATAATTGTAAACTCCCTTCATAAGGAGTCAGTGATTTTATAGAATATAATTCATATATTAGTAAATTGCTCATAGCTGATGGCCTCCATTTCCCCAATTGTAATATTCCATTTAATTATTTAGTAACCTTATGTTAATTATATCTTCCAGGGAAATTTATTTCATTCATTCTATTAAGGTAAAAAAAAAAAAAAAAAAAGAGGCAACAAATAGAAACAAAACATATTTGTCCAAATATTTAAGACTCTATTTTGCTACATTTTTGATGTTCAAACCTGAACAACTCTAAAATTGTGATCTGTTTCAAAAGTCATAATGAGAGAGCTGGACTAGGTGCAACCTGGCTGGGATGCTGGAAATAGCCAGGCGTCAAGGAGGCAAAAGGAGGTTGAGCCAAACTGTCAGAAAATGGGTCCAGAGAGATAGTTCCCTGGTCCTAAATCATAATACAGTCCTTTGTCTAAGCGAAGGATGTTCTGCTGGGATCTGGAACGGGAAGCAGGAAGTGCATAAACTGGGCAGCGGCCACCTTGGCGGGTCAGAATAGTCATCGTTCCAGATGTTCTGGCTGCCAGACATTTGACAAATTGTTTCATCCCAGAGATTCATAGAGCAACATTTTTAATAAAATATTTCGAAATACCAAAGTCCTATCGGAGGTTTTTCAGAAGTCGCTGAACATCATGTCTTCCTGTGCCACAGCTTTCTTTTAATTTCCCACAGTATTGTTGACTCTAGGCTTGGACACCAGCACTGAAGATAGCCAGGATGCCCAGTGTTAAATGAAGAATGCTCTTAAATATCATATTTCATATGTACTTGAGCCCCAGGTAACATTTTTACTTGGGTTTTATCTTGATGTAGAGTCAGAGAAAAAACACAGACCATTAGGCCTAGGTGATAGAGCCCGCCCAGTCTCCCACAAAGATCTATTTTTAACTTCTAACTTCTGCAGTTAATCCAGATATAAAGATTTGAAGCTAGGAACCACAAAGAAAGCATTTTTTTTTCTGGGTCTGGGTTACCTCACATAGAATAACATTTCCTAGTTTCATCCATTCACCTTCCAATTTTGTGATTTTGTTTGTTGTTTGTTTTTTATAGAGGAATAGTTCTCCCTTGTGCGCATGCACCAAATTTTCATTATCCACTCATCATCTGAAGGACATTTAGGCTATTTTCACTTCCTACTACTGTGAGGAGAGCAGCAATGAACATGTCTAAGTATCTGTGAAGGATGTTGAGCCCTTTGGCCTTATGCCAAGGAAGCCCCAAACCCTTTGTAACTAATACCACTCTACAGAAACCACCCCTTGTCCCTCCTTACTCAGAATCAGATAGGGCTTCAAGCCTTCAAGCAGCAATACCCTGCCCTGTTGTTCAGGATGTTATAAGCACAATACTTCTTTCCTTCGATGTTTTGTTCAGGTAGGGGGTAAGAGGAACGAAACAGTGAAGAAGGCCAGGGGGGAAAAACCTTCCAAGAATAGAAATCTGTACGAACAAAAAATTAAATGAATTAAAAAGGCAGTGATGTTGTGCTTATAAAGCAGACAAGTTATCCTTCTCTAACAAACACTGAGTCACCTTTCTCACAAGCTGTAAATAACTTTAGCCAATGCCTCCTTTGCCTGATCTGGCTGGGAAGAGTCAACATCTTTTGGTGTCATTTTATTCTACATCAACTTTCTTCCCTTTGGACTATGAGCTGCCTAAGGGTAGGAAGACGTAGATTTATTTTTATTTCTCAGTAGGGTATTTAATAGAGAAGCAACAGCAAAATCCAGTTCTGGCACACTGAGTAACCTTAGATGCTTACTGAGTTGTATCTGTTAAATATAATCATTCCCCAAGTGTCTTTTGGTTCTGGAATTCAGTGGTTCTGTTGAAGTTTCCTGGAAACACCATGAAGTTCAGATGAACATGGTACTTCTAAAAAGTCTCCTATGGGACAAGTGAAATTGCCTTCTAGTTTGTTAAATAGGAAAATTAAGTTTAAAAATGACAATATGTCACATCAGCTTCACATTCATTGACCTCCCAAACTTGATGTGGCTTTTGGTTGTTGGAAGATGTCTTTCTGTCCACAGTTTGTTATGAGTTTTGTGGACAGAAATAGCAGTGGCTCATACAAGGAGGATGGTGTGTTTCGTGGGGGTTTCCCACTTGCTACCTCTTTATCACACAGCAGTGACAATGGGAACCTAGTGTGAATCTTTGGAGCATATGGGCTCTTTGTCCCCAGTAGTAAAATTAAGTCCGCATGGGGTGGATGCAGCATTATAATAATATGAAATGAACTTGGCAAATACTATTAGCATCTGACTCACACTTTATTATTTCATATATTTATTTTTTTTAAATCCTTAATATTAGAGTAACCCTGTAGAGTGGCCTGTGGATCAATGTCACCTTTAAAGTAAACATAGAACCAGATGGTTTTGTGGCAATGAGATTCCCTGTAACATTTTGCGTGCACAGTGAGTCTCAATTGCACAGGTGATTCTTCTTTCCTGTAACCATGTTCCCTCCAATCAATGACAAACTCATATATGACATCAAGTATTTTCTCTTGGGCGTTGCCTCTGCCCCAGCTTGTTTCTGGTGTCTTTCTCATTAGTGACCTTTGGTTTGGGTGGTAGGGTTTGGCCAGTAATGGTGCTGGACAATGGGCATAAGAGGAGGCGCTGAAGCAGAATGCCTGAAGCAATAGGGAAGGAGTCTTTTGTCTTTCAAGGTAGTACCCAGTGGTAGGCCTGTCTGCCTTTCATTTCAAAACTGTTTTTGCTGAGAAATCTGAACTTGGATTACTTTTCTATTTTCTTAATGTTATCCTTGGGTCTATTGAGCTGTTAGATTAAAACTCCCAGAAATATGTTTGATGAATCACTTTTTATTGGTTTCAGGGGAAAGAAAGGTAGCCTCAGAGTGCTCAATGGTTTTCTCTTTAAATATTGCTCAAGTAGGAAACTAAATCTTATTTCAAAACATAAGACAGACAGGTCCTGAGGAACAACACCCAAAATTGACCTATGGCATCCACACACATGCTCCTGCACTGACATGTGTGTCTACATGTATGAACACACACATGTGCTCACAAACATGCAGATGCACACACATACATGCACAAGTATGTGTACACATATACATGCCCCTACATACACATACATGCATAATACATACATACACATGCACATTCATATGCATATACATACACACAAACACACAGACACACATACCATATCTGAGTAAAAGACCATGGCAAATACGGAAGAGTTTGTTTTACATTTTTCAAGTAGATAGGAGTGACGAGGTGACAAATGTTTTTGACACTAGACATAATTGAATATATTAAAAGAATAATGACAGCATTTGCATAATACACCTTCTGCAGACAGTAAAGTTGATGGCAAATGTAAAGCAGCAGATGACCCCTGGGGGTTAGTGACATTGATTTTTAGTCTACCCCGCTATTTCTAGTGGAAATACTTTCACCAAGTTAACGACACTGTTTCTACTTTCAGTAACCACTCTCCATAAGCTGTGCAAGCCTGTTTCAGCTCATTATACACTAGTCAATGTCAAAATAAGAATGTGTGAAGGCTGCAGTGTTTTTAAATCCCTTCAGAATTTTATAACATCATTTAAAATATAGATGAGGCTCTGGTTCTCTGTTTACCTCAAATCTCTACTTAAACTTTTACAGTAATCCTGTTCTTTCTGCCTGTGATGATTCCACAATTTAGCACCACCTATTTATAAGGAACATTGAGGATGGGGAGATGAGGAGGTGGGGAGAGGGCTGGGAGGGTGAGGAGGTAGGGGGCACCTGGGATTAGAGCCTGGAGCTCTGCCTCATACCTACTAAATCAGAACCCAGTTGGTGGCGTCCATCCAGGTTTACATTTGCAAATACCACAGAGGATTCTGACAAAGCCATGCAAACTCACTTGGAGATGTTGCTTTACAAAATTAAGGCCAAGACAGAAGTCTTTCCTCAGTTTCCAATATAAAACAACCAGGAAACTTACTGGACTGCCTGTGTGCTTCCTTTACTAGAGACCTAGGTAAATAATTATGAGGCTTTTTTTTTTTTTTTTTTTTTTTGTACTAGATGAGTAATTAATTTCTGTGCTACATTTTGAAGCCATACTTGATGATGGACGTAGAAACAAGACAGGTAAGTTGTGGGAATGACTGTGAGGTACCTGTGGTCTCATGCCAGTGCCAATAAATGTACCTGCAAATCATCCCAGGCCCTGAAAATTCAGTGTCTGTGTCTTACTCAGAGTCCCTGCTGTGATCAAACTGGTTCTCTGAGTTTCACATGCTGGGAACTAAATCCCAGGAACAAACGTGTTGAGAAGTAACCCTTGGTGTTAATGCAGTGTTCCTCTGCCCAGTTGTGGACACAGCAGGAAGGTGCACACAGGATGCCTGTGGCTTGATTCCAGACTTCCCAGGAGAGTAGGATTAGTTCTTCCTAAATTCTCCAATGTCACGTAGTGGATCAGCAGAACAGAAAAGTTGAATCCTCTCTTCCTGCCTCAGCCAGCCTTTGTGACATTCTCCACAATGAGAAGCTAACCACAATATGAAGCTGGGGGGGATTCAATGAAATTATATATTTGAAAGTGCTTCTAAGGCTCGGGGAGATGGTCAACTAAGCAAAATGCTCGCTACATAGGCATGGGGACCTGAGTTTGATGCCCAGCATCCACTTAGGAAACTGAGCATCACCTCATCAAAGATGTTTCTTTTTGCCACAGACAGAGGTTCTTACAGAGACCCACAACTGGTTAAGATTCAGAGTCAGTGGTTATGGAATGCATAGACATAATCCGTACAATTCCAATGCATCCCCAACACTGAAGGAACATTACTACTGGATGGGAGGTTGAAAGATATTAAGAGCTGGAGGACTAGAGTGCCTGCTACATGCTAATGCCTTCTAGATCTAACAATGAAGCTGTACCTATGAACTCTCAATAATATGGCTGCCTAAATAAGACCTGCACAATGACAGCACCAGATGCCATGCGAACATAGATGGGGGAATTTCATGAGGCCACACACCTGGGTGAAGAGTGACAGGCAATCAATGGCTGCTGAGAGGGAAAATTAATTTTCCCAAGGGGAAAACTAACTCCCTGATAAAGTTATCCAATCCCTACGGTCCAGCCCTCAACACGTGTACAGAAGAGGAACCCTAAAACTTGTATATGTATTTGTATGTGTATATATATGTATACATGCAGCAATAATAATTATAGAAGAAATAATGAATTTGAGAGGGAGTGGAAAGGAGAGAGAATGAGTGTAGGGAAGAAAGGTTGGAGATGTTGTAAATGCTATACTCATGTATGAAATTCTTAAAATTTTTAAATAAAAATATGGAACCACAAAATAATCTAAGCATAGTAATATATACTCACAATCCTACTTTGGGAGGAAGATATACATGGATTCCTCAGGTTCACTGGCCAGCCATCTTAGCCTAACTAAGGAGGCTCAACTCCAAAGAAAGCCACTGTTTAAGAAAACAAGGTAAGCAGTTCCAGGGTATATACTTGCATATACATGTGTCTCACATACGTACCAGCACACACACACACATACACACACACACACACACACACACACACACACACACACACACACACACACACACACACACACACACACGTACACACTCCTGCACACCAAGCAAAGAAAAATAAAATGATACAAAATTTAGATGTGCATCTCTGGTCATCATATTTTGGTCATCCTTTGATTAGCAAAGTAGAACTGTTCTATGGGAAAGTCCTCAGGGCTGCTTTTCCTGACTGCCCCAAATCTCATTATAGTCGAAATCTCTCACCTGGCTGTTCCGGGCTTTTGTAAGCCCTCTCGTTTTTAAAAACCTCATCGCTGTATGTGCTTGCTCCTCTCTGAGCCTAAGGATGCCCAGGAGCTCAAAAAAGAGTGCTGTCCTCTCGTGCATATATGCTTCATATATGAGCCCTAGAGTGATTTTTTTCAGTAAACAATCCCATTAATTCATCCTAATACAGGACCAAAGATGCTCTAAATTCTTCCTGAGTGTGACAATCGTTTTTCCACTGGTGCTGGAAGAAGAAGATTGCCTGTGGGAGCTGGGACTTGCCAGTTGGATGGGGCTTTCTGTTTGAATTTCTTTTGTCACTCCCAGGAGGCCCTTGGAATATAAAGTGTGCACTTAGACCCATTATAGGAGGTTATATTCTCATTCAGGGCACATTAAAGCATTTGTGTGAGCAATTACTATTAGACATTTCCTGCTGAGATGTTCCCAGGTGCTAGAGAAGCTGATACTCACTGTGAGAAAACACATTACTCACTATAATAAGTACCATGATTCTTGTCAAACTAAGTTTCTTGTGGAATGTTATAAGCATACAGAAAAACACAGAAACTGGAACATAAAAAAATACCCATTATGATACATACATACTAAAAATTATAGGCAAATATTTAATTTACGTGAAGACCCCAAGTAGCTTTTTGTGGTCATAATCATCTTTATCTTCCTCAGAGTGTTATTGGACTGAAGTTGGCTTTTGTCTTTCTAATGCATAGCTCTATTTTAATTGTATACACATGTCATAAAAATACAAAATGATGCCTCTGTTGAAACTTTATTATATATATGGGATAATATCAGTCATGCCTTTTTATGACATTTCAAAAATGTTTATGTGTAGTATACAGTTTCACGTAGCTTACCTCTTGTTTTTTATTACAGATATTTTTGTACCTCAGCTTACTTACTGTAGCTTTCTCTAGTTTCTCATTACTATTTGAAGTTCTAAAATAAACCTGTATTAATATTTACTCACTGGTGCAAGAATGACACCAATGTTTTGGGTGCTATCAACCATTTTCTGATTGTATTTAAGGCATGCTCTACAAGATGAAATGTATGCTCATACATGGTTTTGTTAGCTGGGCTAAGAACTCGGAGCTGGATGACTCCTAAGCCCTAAGACAGAAACTTCTTTTATTATTCTACTAAATGGATATTGTATTAAACTTCCTACTAAGTACTTATCTTTGTACCCATAAATGAATACATTGTTCAACCCTCCTCGGAGAATTTTTTTTCAGTAGATCATGATTAATACACATATTCACAGCTGGTCTACATGTAACTCATAAGAGCCTGAGGAATGCTTGGCATTAAATAGAAAAATCTATTTTACACCCTTTACTTACAAGGCTTGAGGATTACCATGGAAGAGGAGGCAAACACATTTCATAAGCCAGAAGTATTTGAATGTAACAACGAAATTGACTTTTGGACATATGGCACCATTCCACACACTAATGCACAGCAGTTGACTTTATTAATAAGGCCCGTGTAAGATAAGGTTGGCAGAAACCAAAGCAAATAACAGGAGGGGTCTAGCAAATACCTACCAGGAGCTAAGAAGATACTGGCAATTCATGATGGCTGTAGGAGCAAGAGAGTCTGGTTTGTTTAGAATTGCCGTCTCTGAGAGGCGACCTGGGCTCCAGTAGATGGCCCTACCCCCAGGCACATGCTGACAGCACAAAACTGACTCTGAATTTTATCAAGATCTCATGAAGCTGGGCAGGCAGAATGGTGACAGAAAAATGTAAGAGGAATTGAAGGGGAGGTTATTGGGGGTAGATTTAATAAAAATACTGTATGCAAGTATGAAGTTCTCAAAATACGAATAAAATAAAATAACCCATCATGTACGTATCGTCTTGTGTATATGAGTACAAATTCTTTTAGGATTCACATGTAGAAATGAAATTGATTGGTTCAAGTCTTTCTTTATGAGGTCCACTTTCCTGGGTCATGAATATCTCTCAACTTACTCTCTTCTAAAAGCTTAAAGGTCCACTTTGTACATTTTAAATCAACCTAAAATCAATTTTTTTTGTGTTATGTGAGGGGATCATTATTTTGTTCAGCCTGGAAATCACTTGTCCTAGCAAAATTTATTGACTGGCTTGTTCATGACCTACTAAGATGCTTTCACTTTTGTGGTTTACCAAAGCTCTACATTTTGGAATTCTCTATTTTATTCCATTGTCCATCTGCTTCTATGCTAGTACCACATGGTTTTAATTATTCTAGTTATATAAGAAGATTTGATATACTAGAGACAATGTAGTCTTTTCAAAATATTAATTATTCATGCTTCTTTTATTATTCCTTATGGATTTAATCACTATCTTTGAAAGTTCTGTGTATATTTCTCCTGGGGATTTTAATGAAAATGCAGTGACAAATAGATCAAATTGGGACACTAATGTCTTCAGTTAGTGGGATTTTTTAGCTTGTATAACTTTTGTCGTGCCTTAAAATATTTATTTTTATACCCTGTGCAGTAATTTTATAGCTTGGGATTTATTCTTGGGTAGCTGAAAGTTATTTTGCTTTTTCTTCATTGGCAGAATTGATCTTATGTCTCAGAATTCAATACCTCCCTCCTCCTGCAATCCTCTGCCTTTCTTTAACTTTGACAAATTTTATTATTCCTGATTCAGGTCTTTATTCTTCTTTTTCATTATTTTTTCAGTAGGTGTAGGAATTCTTATTTTTATTCTTATGCCCTAGTTTTTCAAGCTTTGCCTATTTGCCATGTGATCTATCAGAAGACTTTCTTGACTTTTGTCACCTGCATTAATCTATCCAACTGTGTCCTTTCTTTCTTCTGGTTCATATTTTATTCTTTTAATTTTAGAATCTCTCTCTCTCTCTCTCTCTCTCTCTCTCTCTCTCTCTCTCGTGTGTGTGTGTGTGTGTGTGTGTGTGTGTGTGTGTGTGTGTGTGTGTGTGTGTGTGTGCATACAGAGACCAGAGTTTGATAGCAGATAACTCCCTCTACTGCTTTCCACTCTAGTACTGAGAGAGTATCTCCCTGCACCTGGAGCTTTTGCTTCAGATAGTCTGGTTGGTCGGTAAATTTCATGGTCCCTCCTGTGCTTGTGTCTCCAGCACCAAGAAGACAGACAACGGCACAACAGGCTTCTATGTGGGTACTGGAGACCAAAGCCAGACTTTTAATACTACATGCCAAGTACTTTACTGACCAGGGGATCTTCCTAGCCCTTCTGGGTGCCTTTTTAACATTAGCAAACATTTTGTCTGTAGAGTAACTATGTTCTTTTATTACTCATGAGTACTATAAAAATATTTAAAAGTCTTTTGTATTCTCTATACTGTTTATTCTTTCTCAGGATCAGATATTATGTGAATCCTGACTGTTCTTTTCTCAAATTGCTTTCTCTCAAGCCCTTACTGTTCTGTAAGGCCTATATCTTTGTGTTAAAGATTTGCTGGTTAGGATAGGTGGGAAATATGGATTCCTATGCATAGGACTGGTTTAAAAACATCCTCACTTATATCCATAGTAGGAAGAAGGTCTGTGTGGTCCAGCATCTCATAGACTCCACATGATTTTGTTTTCCTGTTTTTCCTGTGATTGCTGTAAGGCCAGAGTTACGCATGAGCAGCATGCACAACTCTGTGAGCATATAGCCCCACAAAACACTAGAAATTTTATCTTGGGAAAGTCTTTTCTGTTTCTCGCTGAGATGAAAAGGTATCAGAATCTCCATTGTAGAATCATTGTAGAGGTGGAATGAATTAGTGCCGGTAAACTGTGTGGTACCAAGCCTGTATACAATGGTGCATTGTAAGCATTGGGAGTGCCTGTCATCACAGTGATAACTTGAATCTGAACATTTTTAAAAGACTTGCTCTTACCTACTTTTGTTTTCTTTTATTGTGGAATGTTCAACTATGAGCCTTTTGTTCGGCTCAGCGGTGGGTAGGGTTGACAATAAGGACACGGATGTCATCATCCTCTTTTTAATTTTTCACTTGAGGTACTGATGAGACCTTTGGCAATTTTGTGTGGCATTTTTTAATCCTGATTTCTCAATTCTTTTTTACCTCTCTGGTCCATAGGTTTTCTGGTTTTTTTTTTTTTTTTTTTTTTTTTTTTTTTTTTTTTTTTTTGGAAATACCTGTTTTCAGATGTGTAGTTTTCATCTTGTCTCATTTCTTGTTGAAGCTATGATTATTTTTCTTTATTAAAAGTCTTTATGCCTTCTCAAAAATTAGATTATAGGAAGTAAGCTAGAGAATTACGTTTGCTCCATGATCTTGGTCTAGATGCCATCTGTGCAAGTTTTAACTGTCAGCTTGACACAATCTAAAGTCAACTGGGAAGAACGTCTCAATTTCTTGATCAGGATGGACCATGAGGGACTGTGCTGATAAGGAATCTCCCATTGTGGGTGGCACCACCCGCTTGTTGGAGTCCTGGTCAATATAAAAGCAGAGAGAGCCAGCCAAGCAGTAAGAAGTGAGCAAGCAAGAATGCTTTCGTTGGTCTTTGCTCTGGAATGTTGATGTCAAAGTAGCTTTTTTTGTGTGTTCCTTTTCTTTTGACTTCCAGCTGATGTCAAAATGATGACGAGCTGAGACTTGGAATCCTAAGGCTTTCTTCTCCATCAGCTAATTTTTGTCTGGATATTGTCGCAGTGACAGAAATGAAATTAGAAGATTAATTTATGCTATCGTTCTATTCCATTTTCTTTTGCTCTGAAGAGAGCAAAATCACATCTATAAGGAATAGTTTGTTGGGGCTTACAGTTTCAGAGGGTGACTCCATGACCACCATGGCAGAAAATATGGTAGCCATCAGGCAGGCATGGCACTGGAGCAGTAACTGTATACAGCAGGGGAAAAGATCTGGGAATGGTGTGGGCTTTGAAACCTCCTAATATGTCCTAAACAGTTCCACCAGCTGGGGACCAAGATTTTAAATGTATGAGCCCCTGGGAGACATTCTCATTCAAAGTATCACAACTTCCCAACAAAGAATCAATCCTGAGTAACTATGGTGAGAACAGTTCTAATAAGGTTGTAGGGAACACAGATATCAGAAGCAAATCATGGCGAGGGGGGTGGGGGGGGGTGAACAAAGATGCAGAAGCAGCAAGTACTATTGCCTGAACAGTAGAAACATTTCCAAATTCCGTTATCTCCTGAGATGTTCCCATGTAACCACAGTACCTGCATGTGCACACCAGAAGGGTCATGGAGTATTTTAGATGCATTAACTGCAGGGAAGCCAGCATGTGCTTTGTGACTGCAGAAGTGTGGATTTCATGTGGAGAAAGGACACAAGAAGCCAGAGGCTCCAGTGCCAACATCTATTCAAACATAGATTTGACAAATTTTTGAACAAATTACTTAACTTTGTCTACAGAATATTATTTCCTGCCCTAGACTACTTTAGAATTGTTTTGTGATTATTTATGAGCAAGGTATTTGTAGTATATATACAGTATATATATATATAACACATATATGTATATATATTATATTCAAGGCTCTATATTGGCAAGGCTCACATTGCTCATTTCCTCTCTGAAAAGGCATTTCCCAGGCCAGTGTTTCTGTAAAATATTTGGCCTGTTTGCATTATAATAACTGAATTTCATGGTTAAAAAGATCTCTAAATTAGAGCCCCAATCCTACTGAGTCAGAATTTCTGTTGATGGGTGTGAGAATTTACTCTTGACTTACTAACATAAAAAATGCAGGACCACTGTTTTAGAGCAGAGAGCTCTCAATATCTGCCAATAGAAGAGCTGATTAGTGTTCATGTTTTTTTGGGGGGTTTTTTGTATATCAAAAATAATCATGAGAAGGGCATAATTAGAATGCTCTAACTCAAGAGCAAAACAGACATTTGTTGAAATTGGATTGTTGTGCTCTATACAATATAGAGGCTCATATTAAAATGTGGGAATTTCTCCACCCCCTTCTTTTATTTTAGAAGATATTGTTACACTAGTGAGTGGAGTTTTTGAGGCAACATTTGATAATGTGAGTAATTACTGATTCCACTGTTTTTCTTATTCCCTCTGCAGGGAGATGTAAATAAAGAGTTTCAAATTTATCCAATTAATTCTATCATGGTAGAACAGTGATAAGAAAGGAAAACTGATCTGGCTAAGTGAAACTTATCTAAGATTCCAGCATTAGCAATTTCTATAGGACAGGCTGTAGCTCACTTGAGACATTTCAACCCAAGGAACCTGGAAACTGGGACTCTGAAACTATGTGGATGAGCAGAGAAAATCCTGTAACCTGTTGCCCAATTGTTGTCAGAAGTTTCTGATCCATCCTAGGGCAAGATTCAGATCCACAGTCTCTTAGTTTCCCCCCCCCCCCAAAAAAAAATCACACAGAAACTTACATTCATTACAAGCTGTTTGGCTTATGGATCAGGCTCATTACCTGTTGGCTCTTTCAATTTAACCCATTTTTATTAATCTGTCAATTGTCATGTGACTCGTGGCTTACCTGACAACTTGCTTCCTTGGAGGGCAGCTCTCACTGTCTCTGTCTGACTCTACTCTCCTTCCCCTTTATCCTTAAATTTCCTGCCTACCTATAACCTGCTTTGCTATAGGTCAAAACAGTTTCAGTGGTAATCAACAGCACACAGAAAGACATCCCACATCACCCAGTTCATGATGTGGCTAGTAGTTCTTTCTGAGAGATCTGAGTCTCAGCTCCCCTTTGCATCTTCATGACCTCAGGGCCCAGGCTAAGGGTCTGGTTGGTGACAAGACGTAGCTTGGAAGTGGAGGCCCTTTGCCTCAATTCCAGTCTTGTTCCATAACTGATGTATGAGAACACTCCAACCACTTGGCCCACAAAGTGAAGGTATTTGGTCTTAGCATGATTTTTAACATCAAAGGGAGAACAATAAGCTGGAAATTTATATTTTGGTAAATATTTCTGTGTTATGTAGGTAAATATTTCTGTGTTACATACTTAATTGTGTGCTGAACACAACTGATTCTACTATCTCAATAAATAGATCCCCTCTCACCATACTAAATGGGAAAGATTTTAGAAGTATTGCATTTAAGTTACTGTTTTTATTCTTTTGGAACAGCTCATGGAATTTTCACTCCGCTAACATAACTATTCTTTACACAGGAGTAATATAGTCTTGGTAGAAAAGTTGCCTCCCAGCTTTTTATATTCTTACTAAACCCCTTAAGACATTTGTTAATAAATTTATGCATATTTCTTAAAAATCTTATTTTATTTTGAATCAAAGCCAAAAGGTCCCCAATGTGCTTATCATTATACTAAGACATAATTACTGTGCAGATGGAACTGTGAAACCCTCCCGGACTTATTTCTTTAAGGTATTTCCTTGTGATAGACGAGAAAATCACTTAAGCACTTTTTGAAGCGCTTGTAATTATAGACAAAAGTCAAGTGAATTTTCTGAGTCATTTGGGAGCTTATGTATTGGGTGTTTTTCTGAGAACATGCATTTGGACTCCCCAAAGAGCTACTCATTAAGTGTGAACTTTGATTTTTCTTTCTAAGAGTGAGGACAAATATTAGCTAATCAGAAACTTGATTTAAGAGTTTTCTCAGCAGCTGTTCAGAGGAAGGAGTGAACAAAGCAGGTATTTTTGGTACAGGGGAAGCACAGAGTTGGACAGAGCTGGAATGAAGAAGGAGTAGGCTATGTCAGTGTTGAGTACCAACCTCTAGTAATTAGCAGACTCTAGCATCTCAATGAATCAATTGCTTTCTGTTCATCTTAATGAGTCTCTGTGCACAAATGAGGTCGTTATTTTCCCAGCCCCTTCTCTCATCTTCAGCCTTCCAGTAAAAGTCCATTGTTCATGTATAAACTCTCAGGTAATGGGCCAATGAGAAGGAAAATGGCACAAGTTCGATCAGACAGGCTATTTACTAAATTGGGAAATCATGTGTTCATCTGTCTTATTATGACAAATTGTGTTATGCACTTGGTAACAATACTGCTAATGTTTTAACTACTTAAAGTTATGTGAATTATGAGATTCTTCAGTGTGCTAACAAAGTTAAATTTTCTACTTTCCCCGTGTCAACTTGTTTAATTTCTGGCATGTGGAAATGGTTTCATAGATGTTTCATGGAGTTAATGGGTGTTTACCATTTTGCTTCTTATTCACTCATATAAAAACATTTGCTAGTTTTTAAACAGGCAACATTGAGAAGTTCTTGAAAAATGAGAACAGAAGGTTACAATGCTCTTTCTGAGCATCTAATGATCAATGTTGTGGGACCTTTGAATGATTTCATCCAGTACAAACATTGGTAGGGGGTGAGTAATTTTGATAGTTCCTGAATGGAATCCTGAAGAGATAATACACAGGGAATATATTGGAAGTTGGACGTCTTAGATTTCAGAAGTCTTGGTAACTTGTGGTCATTCTTTGGCCATGACGGTAGAAAATGTTCTTACTATAAAATTAATATTTCAGTTTAATTTATCTTTCCTATTCTGCTGTGTTTTGCTGTGGGCCTTTAAGTATTTAGGTTTGTAACATACAACACATCATTATAGATATAAAAATCAACTTTGGTATGTTAGGTATTATTTGGAAGTCTAGGACAATTATAGAGTCTGATGTAATTCAAATTTTAATTTGTGATATCATTTCTGGAATCTTCTGGAACTCTTTAAGGGATTTGGTGTCTCCTCTGAGGTCCTATTTAGAATATCTATTCTTAACTTTATATTTGACTGATATTCCATGAAGATTTCCTAACATAAAAAATTCAAATTACAGCACAATATAGGTAAAAGACCTGAATATCCATCATCTATTACTCTTGGTCCTTAGTGTCCACTAATACCAGGAGAGATGTTCAAACACGGCAGACATGTTCAGTAAAATGTCTCTGCCATCATGACACACAATCAAGGCCTTACCTACCTCTACATCTCACACTGAAATAATTATTCATAAATAAAATAATATTTACATTTATTTTAATCAGACATTATGTATTTTAGGATTTTTTTTTTCTGTGAGAAATCCTAAAGATCATAAAATATAGAAACTTGTAACTATGGAGAGACCAGTATCCAACTGAACCTGACGGAAGGTTCATATTTACAGCAAATAATTTCTTCACTACTTATTGAACTTTACAGTCACAGATCTCCACATTCCTACATGACATTGCCTCTTTTTAATTTGTGTGTTTGTTGGTTCATTTAGGATGAGTGTACATATTTCTGTATATACACATATATGTATGTTAATGTGCATGAGAATTGAGGTCGTGTGATACTAATTAGTCTATCAATAGAAACCAGGAGTCAGATATTGGGGTAAAGTGGGAAGATCAGGGAAGCAAAGTGGCAACCACAGCTACTGCTTATCTCTCTGAATCCTTCAGACCAAAAGGGGGCTGAGATTCTGTCTGTCTCTACCTCATGCTGAGATTAAGGCATGAGCCTCTACCTCATGCTGAGATTAAAGGCATGAGCCTCTCAAGTGCTGGGATTAAAGGCATGGGCTACCACCACCTGGACTCTGTGGCTAACTAGTGGCTAGTTCTACCCTCTGATCTCCGGACAAGTTTTATTTGTTAAAGCACAAACAAAATATCATGCAACAAATCAGTCTCCACCTTAGTTTCTAGGCAAAATCTCTCACTGAACCTGTTATTCATAGATTGAAATAGACTGACTACCATCGAGTCTCAGGCATATATCTGTCCCTGTTTTTCCGTCATTAGGACTTCATCTCTCTCTCTCTCTCTTTTTTTTTTTTCATGTGAGTGACAGAGATCCAAACTCAGGTCTTCAGTCTCATAGAGAAGGTACTTTATTGAATAAATCATGTTTTAGTCCTCTATTTTTATATCAGCATTATATGTTTGTAATTTTTATATTTCTTTATAGTTATAGTCTAAGTATAGGAAAATTTAATAGATTTATTTTGCTAATAGGTAAGCAACTTCATCAGGTATCAGTTTTCTTCAAATATAGATACATTTTTTAAAATCAATTTGTGACCTGTTTTCAGCAATGTGTTTATTTGAACTTAATTGACCCCGTAATCTTGTAGGGAGTAGCACTATTAGGAGGTGTGGCTTGTTTGAGTGGGTATGAGCTTGTTAGAGGGACTGTGTCATTGTGGGAGTAGGCTTTGAGTTTATCTATGCTCAAGATACTGACCGCCCAGTGTCTCAGTTGACTTTCTTTTGCCTACAAGATGTTGGACTCGCAGCTACCTCTCCAGTACCATGCCTGCTGTCGTGCTCTCCACAATGATGATGATGGACTTAATCTCTGAAAGTGTAAGTGAGCCACCAACTTGATGTTTTCCTTGTAAAGGTTGCTGCGGGCCTGCTGTGGCTTCAGAGTAGAAACCCTAACTAAGACAAACAATAAATCATGTGGCATGCTGTTGCTTCACAACAGTAGAAACCCTCAGACAAGCAGTATATCATGTAGCATGCTGCAGGGATGTTTTTCTAAGCTCTGCTTTTCATTTTGGGTGTTGCTGGTATATTTGCCACACTCCTTCACTGCCCACTTCTATAAAAATTATGGGGTCAATAATATTTTTACGTAGAGCCACAATAGGCCTGTGACATTCATTTCAATAATGGGTCTGAGCTGAGAAGTGGTTTGTCTCAGAAATGTTAAGAAAGCTGTCTAGTGCCAACTTTTCAACAGTGGCCCCTTCTCAGAAAATAAATCATTTTGTGTGTGTGGGTTTCTTTTTAAAGACTCATTGCCAAAGTTTAAATATTTACAGCTTTAGCTGAAGTAGGGATTGTGGTCTGAAGTTGCAGAATATGAGGTCGAATCCTAAGCCCTGTAATTAATAATAAACGGTGTATTTGCTCAGATCCAGCAGGTGTGTGGAAGATCTGAGCTACCTAGCTGACAAGAAGTGAAGACTGAATTATGAACCTTGCAGGGTGATTTATTTCCCAGAAACAAAACGTGCAATTCTTAAAATCACATTAGTAACTTAATCCTACTATCTGGAGACATTTGTCATTATACTTCCAGAGGACAGAGGGGCAGGCAGATCAATAAAAACACTGACTGTAGTGGTCTGACGTCCTGGTGAGTGGTGTCAGAGTCTGCTGAGTCACTGACTCAGAAGTGGGCCATGCGCGCAGGTCTGAAGTTATGACCAAAACTCAACCAAGTAAGCGAACAAGAAAGAAAGACCTTGTCCATGGTTCCCACTGGACTGGAGAGAACAGGACAGCCTTCACAATAGTAGAATCTGTGTGGCACCGGAGGTAGTAAGCCGGGCTTGAAACACTTGGTTTTCCTTTCTCCCAGCACTCTTTGCTTGTTGATTCCAATATAATTTCACAAGAGGAATCAGGGTGATGTTATTCTAAACTGGAGGGTAGAAGGGCAGGGGGAAGTTCTTTTTCGAGACACTGCTCCAACAATTTAAAAACAAGAAGCACTAACTTAGCAACATTAAAAAATAATTTCTCCCTTAAGTCAAGTTTATCTCCAGTTAAGGAGGCCATATATTTCTGTGTTTTGTCAACACTAGCTAAGAACGCAGCATTTTCTTGTAAAGAAATTTCCATAAAAATGCAGGTTGTGAATTATTGGATATTGTTAGGTCCATCCCCAAACCACTCTATTCTTCCAATTCTTCCTGGATGCATGATCCTTTAGGCTGGCCTTCCTGTGATCTTTTGGGAAGGGAACATCCTCGTTCAGTACTGTCCATGATGTGGTCATCCTCAGACCCTCCTCTTCCGGCTCACACATTTATCATCCTGTTTTTGTTTCAACTGCAGCCTAACCCCAGACTCTTCATTTTCACAGGATCCCCATCTGCCCTCTACGAGAAAAACATTAAAAATTATTTTGGTTTCTTTTGTCAACTCAATCCAGACCTGTCAACTCATATTGTCCCAGAGAGACTAGGAGAAGTTAGATGTGCTGAGTTTTAGAACTGATGTCTGGTCCATAGCCAGAGTGAGTTCTGAAGATTTAAAGCAAAGTCTCTGATTCAGGAAGAAATTACTGCCTCTTTAGGGATTTGACGCAGTCTGATAAGTACTGTGTTAACCATCACTCTCTCTTCAGTAAACAGCTGCCAATTAGTTAACTCCCTCCAGGCCACAATGAGCTAGGAAAACAGATCTGTGTTGTCTAACAGAAACATAAAGCAAACCACAGACATGAACCACATATGTAATTTAAAGTTTTCACTTAGATACATTTAAAATAATCAACGACAGCAACAATAAAATAAAAAATGCATGCACAGACATTAATAGTACATTTTATTTAACTTAACATGCTTAAAATGTTCTTAAAAGAAGTCAACAAAAACTTATTTAAATATATTACATTTCTTTTCTGGTATGAATTTTAGAAACAAACACACTTATAGCAAAGGCATGTTAGGGAATCATTAGTGGCCAGTGGCTAACATATTGCACTTAGTAGCTTTAGACAGAAGAAGAGGTCCAAAGTGGATGGTCCTTTTTTTTTCTTCAAATCTATGGAATTCTTGTGAGCTACACAGTATCCTCTGTTCCCTCCAAACTATTTAAGTGTTTTGTATAATTTAAAATGTGTGACAGATGCTTTTTGCTTCTTTCCTACTGATAGTGATTCTGCTGGACCAAACTTTCTACTTTTTAGCTCCTCAGTGACTATCTGTGTGTATCTAGTGCAGCTTCCTACTTGCTCTCCTTCCAAGTGAAGAATTTCCCACAAATTCCAAGGCTACAAATTGTTGCCATAGCACCAGCATCTGTGCCAGGCACTGTGCTCAGCTTTTCTTTCCAGTGAAGATTGAGGAGAAACAAACCGCATTCTCTCTGTTTTGCTGAATCTTTGAGCTCCGGGATGAGTTTGCACGGGACTTTCACTGGAAGAGCAGCAGTGTTTTTCCCCATTTTCTGTTATCCCATAGGGAAAAAAAAAACTGTGTTTGCTCAGGTGACATGACACCTGGACCAATTCCCCCACAAAGGACTCTGCTCTTCAGCCTGTTGGGGATTAAATGATACCCATGTTAGCTGTGCTTCCTGTCTTTATTTGTGTTATAATTTCTTCTATTTGCATGAGACATAATCACTGGCTTACTTAAGTCTTACTTTTGATTTTTTTTTATTCATCTTAGTTTTAGTATAAACCAGCAATCCTCCACGTAGACTTAGTGTCAATGACATGACACCTCGTTTTTTTCTCCTCCCTCGATCTATCTATGTCTCTCTGTCTTTGTCTCTCTCTGTCTCTCTGGCCCTCTTCAAACTTTGAACTCTAGGTCAAATGCAAGTCTTGGACCGAATTTTCTGACCTCCAGGGTTTCTGTTGACTGCAGGGAAAACTTACCCCCTCAGCAGCAAACAGAAATCTGTTGTGACTGTAAACATCCTAAAAGTTTTCATCAAACATGGCACACGTGAAAACAGCAACATAGAGTCACCTGAGCCAATAGCCTCGTCTCTAAACAGGAAATGTCTCCTTATAGAGGAATGCAATTTCTAAACTGGTCAGGGAGATCCTGAGAGACCAACAGGGAACATCAGTGCTTACGTGGTTGCTAGAAGAATATCCACAGGATGCCTGCATGAAAAGGGGCTTTAGTTTTGATTTTGTTCCCGGAATACCCTGCCAAAGGAACAATGCAAGGGGAGTCTAAGAAAAACTGTGAGTCAGGCTTTCTAAAGCTCAGTGAGCTGGCTGGAGTGGAGGATTGAAAAATGGGTTTCTGCAGTTTTAGATAGGAGCACAGAAGAGCCTCGTTTTGAATTAAGAAGGCATATTAATGTGAGCAGTTGTGTGTTTTTTTCCCCAATACAATACAGATAAAGTCAGTGCAGTAGGAACCTAGGATAATCAATAGAGAGGCGTGTTCAGCTATTGGACTAGAAAAGATTTTCCCCATGGTGCAGCCTCTGCAGAGGTCTGCCGTGCTTGCTATCTAAAATTCCATTATGTGACAGATAACACTGACACACGCAGTAAATGAAAGGTGAAGAATACACTAGCTCATTTTAAATTTGGCCTTTTAAAAAGTTTTAACTGTGAAATGATTGCAATATCTGCAAATAATTTGTTCAAAGCTTTCCTGTTCACTGTGGAAAAGGTGGCAGAGAGATTGTTAAGGGCCAGGGCATCAGGGAGTTTGCTGTGGAAGTGTGTCTATCTCCTACTAATCTCAGAAGTTATATTTATGTAGTCTCACCAACAAGCCCAGCCTCGGCATGAGTGTGACAAGGATAACAATAGGTATGCCAAAGTGACAGGGGAAATCCATGAGGCCTCAACCCTGCACAAAGAACTGTAGGTAACTAAGGAATGCTGAGAGCAAGAAAAATGGTCTTCTTCAGAAAGGAACACATCCATCCATTATCCCATATCACACGATCAGCTCTGAAAACATACATGCAAGTAATTCTATCCAGACTGAGCAGATCATAGTTATGCATTAGAAGTATATATATATATATATGTATATATATTATATTATATATATATATTACATACATGTATATATAATATGTATGTATGTATGTATTTATATAACAATAATATGAAAGAGAGCAAGGAAGAGTATATGGGGATAGAGGGAGGAAAGGAAAGGGAGAAAGGAAGTAATTATATTATGATCTCAAAAATTAGAAGAAATATTTTACAAAACCTTCTACCATACTCCTGTTCAGATTGTTCAGCCTTCCACTCTCTAAAGATGAAGGGTGCCACAGGGGCCTGTAGTAGACAGCAGCAATTTCTAGCTGGCAGTGGCTAAGTAGAATGGCTTGAATATAATTCTCAAGTGCTTATGGGAAAAGCATATGACATTAAGTATTTTCAGATGTATTTCTTAGTGAAAATATTCTGAAAAGAGCTGGAAAAGTACTTTTGTCAGAATGCCTTCATAACATTCTACAGAATACTCTGAAAGAAACTATAAATACGGATGCCCTTGACTGTGTGAATTCCTTTCTGATTGATTGTGTACCTACTGGAATTCTTATTTATCTCTCTTATGGTTTGCTTTGTTGTCTTGTTAAGATGTTTCTGAAAGAGTTTGGCCGAGCAGCCGTGTGTTTGGAATAGTATGGGAAAAACAAATGATCAGAGTGTATGGGGGCACATGGAATGTGTACAAAGGCCCCACTAGATGTGTAGTGCTTGGCCAACCCGGGAGAGAAACATGAAAGAACATTGTAGGGGTGGAGGCGGGAAGTTTGTAAGACAAGGAGAGATGACATAGGGCATTAGTCACCCACACTTGTGATGCCTTTCCTGCAGATTGTTATTCTGCAGCATGGCGCTGTGTTATCATCATTTACCACTCAGTTCAAATCTTAACTTGCGTGTGTGTTTCAGAAGGGAAACGTGAGCTATGAAGCACATAGTGTATCAGCAAAGATAAAGGGTAAAGGATTTTCATAATATGATCATTTTTCTCTCTACCTCTTTCTGATGTTTTCTAACACTTAAATATCTAAAATCTGAGATCCTCACCATATGAAAGAGCATCACCTGTGAACAAAGTTTTAGAAATAACTATAGGAGAGAGATGAAGGGAAATTTCTGGCTTATCTGTTCTTTTTATTTCAACACTATGTATTGAGCCCGAAAGCAAGAACAAAATACCTTTAGGAGGCACAGTGCAGGTAGATGGTGTGTATTGCTGCAACCCGCCCTGCACTGGGAACACGGGTGGGAATACAGACAGAAAGAGCAAGATTTTTTTTTCTAATTAAATCTAGTTCATTGTCAATTTTATACACCAACAATGTTTTGATTACCCTGTCACACCTCTTTTTTTCCTTTTTTAAACTATCATTTTCCAATATTTTACATGCCGATCAGTTTTCTCTCCCCCTTTTCCTTCCTTTCCCTCTGCATTCCCTCCCCCACTGACTCTTATTTGCCCCCCTCTGCATCCACTCACTCTTCCTCTGTCTCCATTTAGAAAGGGGCAGTCTTCCCACGGGCTTGAAGACAGTATGGCACATCAAGTTGAGGTAAGATCCATGCCCTCCCCCTTGTAAAGGCTGGTCAAGGTATAAGGAAGTTTTCCAAAAGCTAGCAAAGCACGTGACAGGTCCTGATCTCACTGCTAGAAGCCTTATAAACAGACCAAGCTACACAACTGTCACACACATGCACAGGGCCTAGGTCAGTTCTGCACAGGCTCCCTAACCGTTGGGCCAGAGTTCGTGTGCTCCCATGAGCTCAAGACAGCTGTCTCTGTGGGTTCCTCATTATGATCTTGACTCCTCTGGCTTGTACAATCTCTTTTCCCTTTCTTCAGGAGGATTCCCATAGCTCAGTCAGTGCATGGCTGTGGATCTTTTCATCTGCTTCTACCAGTTACTGGATAAGGGCTCTGTGATGACAACTAGGATGGTCACCAATCTGACTACAGTAGATGGCCAGTTCAGGCATCTTCTTCACTATGGCTAGAGGTCTTAGCTGGAGTCATTCTTCTACACCTTCTTTTATCTCCCCCCCATCCCATTCAACCCTTTTCCCTCAGTGTTCCTCATAAATTTATGACTTTGCTTTGGTTGACACATTAAAAAACAAACAAACAACTATGGTCATCTGTGTGAACATCAGATTGGAACTATCCACTGGAGCTGGTAGAGTAGACAAGCAGAAGGCAATGACTTTCACTCTCCCTGAATCTGTAAGGAGGAAATAGTCCTGTTGTGAGGGTCAGGGCCCTCTGATGCAAAGATCAGGAGTTTAATGGCATTTTTGACTACATAGGTTCATATCAGCCCAGGCTACATGAAAAGCCCACACAAAAGCCAACATACAACCAACCAATCAAAACCAAAGGAGAAAAAAAAAAAAAAAAAAAAAGGAGCTGCAGTGAATTAGGGCCCTTAATTGTTCACGTAAGAAATGACTTAAAGCATTTCCTTGTCTTACAGTTTCTAAATTAGGGCTTCAAGTTCCAAGTGATTCAATGACTCTTCCAGTACCATATAGTAAGTTAGTGGCAATGTTAAAAATATTGTTTGAGATTTCTGTTCTTGATTCTAATTATGCCATTCAACATATATCTATATCAGCAAAAATATATCACTAAGGAACAACACAACATGTCGTTTTGTGTACATATGCTACCCAGTGTAAGTATAACTGTATACATGATAACATTTCTCAAAATACAGCAGCTTGACATGTAGCTAAGCCTTTGCTTACACGTGCAGATCTGAGTTGGCTCCAAACCTAACGAAATAACAACCAAATATCAGTTGACAAGCTGTAACTTTTAAAAAAAATGTAGTTTCCATCTGTTCAGTAAAAGACAGCACACACACTCACACACACACACACACACACACACACACACACACACACACACACACACACCCCTCTATTGATTATGCAGAAAACCATAAATAAATATTTATTTATTCTTTGAGAATTTTATATACAAGTACAATGCTTTGTGATTGTATCCACTCCTTTTCCCTTGACAATTTCTCCTGGGTTCACCCTACATTCCTCTCCTAAGTTTATGCCTTCTTCTATTTTTAAAATATGTCACTCTCTGAGTCTAATTAGAGTTGCCTGCATACATGTGGGTGTAGGGCTGAGCAAAGATGCAGGGTGACCTATGATGACCACCCCCTGAAGGAGATTAGCATTCAGCAGCCATCTACTTCCTGTAGCTCCTCAACCAGGAGTGGGGCCTTGTGAGCCCTTCACCCACCTGTGCTGGGAGATTGACTAGTTTAATGTTATGTATGTTCTGTGAAGACAATCTCAGCTGTTAAGGGTTTGTGGGTGAGACCATGAATGCTTAAACTTTTTTAAAAAATAAGTAATCTGGTAGTAAATGTTACATACACTCAAAAATAAAAATAAAACTCTGTCACTAGGCCAAGTATAGAATGTCAACAAATGTCCCAAATGAAAGAGTTTCAGTTTTAACACTCTGAGGCTAGTCTGCATTTCCTGTACCCATTGAAAGACTGACTTTCTTTCTTTTATGGTATCACACACAGTGATAGTAAATATTGGTTTGGAGTTGGAGCCCATCTTAAAACAGATCATGTGTGACCTTGTACATTGCTCCCACAGTCAGATGTTGCCCCCCTCCAATTTCCAGTCCCCCACGACACACCCCTCTGAAAATCCCATCTGTTCCTGTTTTGCAAAATCCATTTCTTGTATATTTGTCCTTGAATATGACAGTAATGTATAGTTTATTTTCCAGATGGAGAAAGTCTGTCATAAAAATCAATGATTTTGAAATATATATATATTTGTTAGCAGTAACTTGGCGTTAACTCAAAGAAAAAGTAGAGTTATTTTCACCATTAGTAAATCCAAGTGACTCATAAAACTTTCAGTGGTATTTGGATCAAAATAGTGCCCATTTTCTCTTCATGTGGTAGAAGTCACATAGGAAGGTATGCCTTATTTGAGAAATGTTCTTAACAATCATTTATATATGTATATATATATATACTTATATATATATATATCGTCTACTGCTTCTAGTTTAAATAAGAATAAGATGTTAATGTATGTTTTTGAATCTGAATACACAAGAAAAGCATTTCTTTTCAAATATCATGAGTATCAGTTTCAGATACCTGAAGCTCCACATTGTGTTAAAGTCATGAAACATTCCCATTTAAGTCTCACACAAATTAATTTATAATTAAATAAAATAATCTTATATTTCAAGTGGTAATTTTGGCTTATTTCAACATGAGAGGAAAAACATTTGAAAAACTGAATACAAAAATTTCTAAGACTTCAGTTAAGACATGCTACACTGGAGCCACAACGCTTCCTAGGAGAGAAGATTTCACAGCCCCAAGTTCAGAAAGGGTTGCTTAATGTGTATTCTGATATGGAGAATGTGTTAGGAGAGTACACTCATTTTAAGTCCATGTTTATAATATGACTTCTTTGTAGGAGAAACCTGTTCATTCTGTTTCACTATGCAAACAGAGAAAGGCATCAAGGGAAGAAAAAAATAGGTAAGGAGTAGAGTAGGTGTTGGCAGATCAACACCTCCTTCCATCCATCAGGGTCTTTTATTTGACTTGTAATTTAATTATTTAGCGAAGCACACACGACAAAAACAAAATCTTCCCATAGCTATCCCATCTCTTCCTGCGCATCCCAATTCCATGTCTTCCCTCAGATCCAATTTAGGAAGACAGAGAAGCAGAGAAAGCATGAACCTCCAGGAGGCAAAGGGAGAAACAAGCCCAGGGAACATCTGCTTTGGGTAAAACAATTTAATTATGAAGATCATGGTGGTATTGACAGGATTTATTCCAGAGGAGAGAAAGAAGCCTCCTTCTACAGATGGTGCTTCAACGTGGGGCATGAACACTCACATAAAGCCTGAGAAAGCTTAAAATAGGGCTCTTAGAGCACCGAAACAGGGCCAAAAGCAGCTTTCAAAGGGGCCATGGTACAGAGATGGCGTTGTGTGCAGGCTTGAACTACAAAATAGTAGATCCTCAGTGGTTAGCTGAAGCTGCAGAAAGGCTGGTTCCGGAAGTCTCACAGAAGACGTGGTATAAGCAGCAAGCTACAGATGATGGACTTAAGGTTTCTGTTTATAATGAACAAAAAGAAAACAGAGTCAAAGAAGGCTTCTTAGTAGCAGCATTTTCTTGGGTCTGCTCTATTTGTTAGCAGTAAGCAGATGCAGCTCCTTTAAGAGAAGCTTCCTGATTCAGCTTTGGTTTCTTTAAGAGACCCTGCTGCCAAATACTTAAGTAGAGTTCATGAGCAGTGGGTAGAGGTGCTCTACTTAGTGACAGTGTGGATTCCCCAGAGTTGGGGTGGTAAAAGGTTTCATAATATTTAATATTGCTTCCTAGAATTGAGAAGATAAGCGTGGCTCTGGCACCTCTGCCATGTTGAAAAGCTGAGGGGGCGGAGTCAGCAGGCAAAGCAGCACTGCATAGTCTAGCATTTTAAAAGTTGTTCTGGTTGGAAAATGATTAAGGATACAAAATAAAACAGATTCAGGTGGAGTAAACCTCTAAATGGGTTATAATGTGTATGAAAAAGAATATGTAGACTGGGTGAGAAAGGAAAGAAGGTAGAGAAAGTTCTTTAAAAAAGAGAGATAGAGTAATAAAAAATGTAATAAGCTACGTAAAGATGAAAAATACACAGAGTCTGGAGTATGGTTATTATTGTGTTTTATCTTAACTTTTTAACTGTTAATAAGTTAACTGCAGAAAGACATTTAATTGCAAAGGCTTCTAAGTTAAACAAACATATTTTAAGCGTATCTTGACTTTGAAATATATGTCCAAGAATATGTTGCTTTGGAAAAGAGGTTCTGCTATTGTTTCCACAGAAGATGAGAACCTGTGGATTGCTTTCAGGCAAATATGGTTTCATCAACCAAGAACACCTGAAAATTCTCTGATGGGAAGAGATGATCACATTTGATTCAAGGCTAAGATGATCCAGTCTCAAGACCTCCAAAAGATTTCCAGTGCCCATCAATCAGCAGGAAGTAGTTATAGAATGTTACACCCAAATTCCCAAAATAATTTTTATAAATATTGTTTTCATTATAGATGGTTAATGGTGATAGTCAATAAATATATTTCTAGAAAAAAGAAATGATTAAAAAAGATTATTGAATTTACTTTAATCCAAAAATCAGTTGTTAGTCTCAAAATATTTTACATTGATATGGATTTTGGCTTATTGACAGAAGTTTAAGGTCAATTTTGTTAACTTTATGTATATTTCTACTCTTGTTTAAGATATTATGTTTATGCAACTTCTTTAAAATTATAATCTATAATTAAGAAATTCAGATTAATGGACATCTATCATAACCAAAGTTATAGTCATACTAGCTAGGATTTTTTAGATATACAAAGATATATTTCAATTAGATAGGTAATCTTCAAGCACTTCAAAGACCTACAGAATATGGCATTTAAAATATTTTAAGAACTTAGACTTTTCTGGACAGCAAGACAGCACCAATCTACTTTAAGAGAATGGTGGGCATTGAAGAAATTCCATATGTAATTTACTTTCTTTGTGGCAACAGTTAGCCATTGGATAAGAAACTGTTCTTGTACTAACTGTTTGACAATATGCTGTATAAACTGGACATGCAGGACCTATAGAAATGTGACCTTTGAACTTTGCAGAATAAGCTGAGATGGCCCTTCATGTTCCTGCTTTGCAGAGAAAACTGCCAGACATTCTTCAGGACACAGAAGTGACTGCTGAACTATGCCAGAATAGGAAGAGCAGTCCTTCAAATCTCCTGCTTCACCGAAAGATATGCCAAAGAGTTTAGGCCTGTAGGAACTTTGAGTAACTGTCCAGGTGGCCAGATGTCATTTCTATCATTTCTAGGTTTTGGAAGTTGTTTGCATGTCCTGTTTACTTGAGTGATATTAAATCCTTTTGTGGTCTTTGATATAGTTGAAGATTAGATAGTTATAAGTATAGTTTTTCTTAGTTATTTTAAAAGGTATACTAGATATGAAACTTTAGAATCATAAGGATAAAGTAGATGGCAGAATATTTTCTTTAATTTTGCTAAATACAAATAGACTAGATAGTGTAACTGTAATCCTTGCTTGATAGCTGTTTTGAATATATGATTTTGGCATATTCAAATCAAAATCTTACTTTTTGATTACACAAAAAAGTGTATGTGGGATGTCTTTTTGTATATTGTGAATATTATTGTTTAATAAAGGGACTGTTTTGGCATATAGCAGTCATCTTAGAAGTAGGTGGAGAAATCAGAGCATAGATATGGGAAGGAAGGCCAAGTTAAAAAAAAGACGCCACTCAGCCAACCAAGAATCAACATGTAAACCAATCCAGATAAGCCACAGGCCATGTGGCAGGACAGATAAATGGCAATGGGTTGAATTAAGATGTAGGAGCTAGCTAGCAATATGCCAGAGCCGTAGGGTGAACAGCATGAAATTAATATAAGCATCTGAGTCATTGTTGGGGGCTAAGCAGCAAGTCTAGACTGTGGAGATAGACAGTCTGGGACTGCAGAACTGGACCTCCAGCCAGAAACCTCATAGTACAAAAGAGAGCAGTAGGAGCCCTTGGCACCCTCATAAGCATTAAGGGGCCGAGAAGAATCTCCCCCCTTCTCTCTTATTCTCCCTCCATCCTTCCCTCCCTCTCTCTCCCTCTCATTTGTATCTACTTCCTCTTCTAAAATAAATAAGTCTACACAAAGTAGCTTAAACTTGGAAATATTACATACATGAAACAACTTTTATAAGTATACACACACACACACACACACACACACACACACACACACACACTACAAGATATTATAAATGTCTAGGCCTTAGAAGATGTCTGAGTTGGTCTAGGCTGAGACTATAAAAGACTATAAACTGAGAGTTTCTGGATCAGAGTAAAACAAATGGATCTCAGGAGAAGCAAGCGTTTGTTTAGGTACTCATAGTTTCAAGAAAGCTGTGATAGAATGATGTGGCTTGTGTGATTAATGTATTTGTTCACCCATAATGGTTGATACGGTAAACACAAAGAACTTAAGAAGTTCATTATGTTCCTGGGATGTTTTATACAATGTGGTCTGGAAATCTTATGTATTCACATGTGTAATATTTTTGTATATACATATAACACATATATACATACATAGTCTAGTCTAAGGTATATTCAGATGGATTCTCTAAATAGTAAAATATTCCCTAGAAAGATTATGGAGGCTTCAGGAAGGACATAGTATTTTAGAGATGCAATTAGCTTCTCAGATATGCCATTCCAGTTTCCTTTCTTTTTGTTTTACCTCATGTACCATAAGCCAAGAAACCCCTTTCCACACAGACATGGAGGGGACAGGGACACAGGATGACACAACTCTAGATGAGAAGACAGGAAGTAAAAAAGCAACAGCCAAACACGCAATTATAGGCCAGATGATTTTCAGGAAAATTCAAAATATGGAACGTAATAGGCTGGCACATCGATACAAAAGTAGGGGAATATTTCCCCACATGTACCTCACAGCTCCTCAGTGGTTGTGATGGCTCATCTGAAGGACTTAGAACGCCACGAGCAAGTGATGTTTTTATGGGTAAGGATTTCTAACATCTGTGGCCCCTTTCTAGGCTTGTGTGTCATTAAATGTTCCAGAATAAAACTCATACAGTTTTGGATGTGGCTGACCTTTATCGTGCACAAACAAAAAGCTAGCTGAAGTCTAACACCATGATGTAAACAGCAGTCCAGGGACTGGGTGAAGTAAAGGTACCCCTCATGCACAGGTATCAGGAAGAGCGGAAGAGGAAAACCTGGTACATTTCTCAGACTGGCCCAGCACAATTCAGTTAGTGCAGCTACATGGTAGGGTGGGTTACAAGGCCATGGTTCTGTGTTGGCATAGACTGGGATGAAGGTAAAATCAGGAAATTTAATTATGAGGTAAAACTGTGAAACTTTAGATCTTGTTCCGACTTATTAGCTGCTGAGTAAATAGCTAGGGAGATTGCTTTATAAATCCACCTACACTCATTCTAAGCAGTTCACAATTTTAAGAAGGATACCAATGAACTTGAGCTTATGTAGGGAGAGAGGCAAAGGTTATAGGGAACATATAGGGTTAACAAAACTCAAAATGGGTAAAAAATAGAGCAAAACGTTATCAAATGAAAAAGACCCCCCCCATCTCTGTCTCTATGTCTCACTGTCTGTGTTTCTGTCTTTCTGTATCTCTCTATCTCTCCCTAGGTATGTCTCTCTATGTGCCTTTTTCTGTGTGTCTCTGTATCTATGTGTCTGTCTCTTTGTGTCTCTCCTTCAGTCTCTTTCTAACATAGGGCTCTGAGTTTTAATTTGTGGAAATACAGAGAAGACATTTGAAAGCAACACAAAAATGACACTTTCTTTGCATCTTCTTTTTTTTTTTTTTGTCTGAAGAATAATTATGGATTCTCGGTTCTGGTTAGTCTGATTAGTGTATCATCTGCTTCATCTTTTCAGAGCCTGTGGAGGATGATGAGAGTTAGTTGACTTTTCGTGAATAAAGGGACTGCTTTTCCTACTGGGCGTGTGTCTGACTGACAGCTCTCAGACATCACAAAGTGGAACATGTGAAATGGGGCTCATGTACACAAATAAGTCTTATAAATATGGAGTCCAGGATGCTGAGACCCCCATTAGTTTTGTCATGGATGTCCTGGTGCCTCTCTTCTAATAACTCCTGTTGCAATATCACAAGAACCATGTTAAACCAGAGAGTGATACAGAGAGCATATGTCCATGGACTGTAGTGAATGTGTCCATACTACACTTCTCTTCTTTTGTGTTATATCCTTTGTGGGTGGGGTTTCTAGGCTTGGGGCCCACGATTCTGCTGTCCTTTTAGAGAATCAAGTGCTTTCTTTCTACAAACCTCTTAATTGATTTGGAAATAAATGATTTGGCTCCAAAATTAGATTTGGATTTAAACTTATTATACAGAAAATTTAAGACTCTCGGGCCAAGGGGTTCGGGGAGAGTGAGCAGGAGTGATTAGGGTCAGAGCGGAGATAACCAGCCTGAATCTGCAGGGAGGCATAGCCTGTTGTACACAACAGGAGCAGAGGGGAAAGGTGGGCTTTCAGAGAATCCACTTGAGCATCATTTACCAGGATCTGGAAGTCAGTGAGTATTGGCTGCAACATGGCCTGAGAAAAACACAGTGATTAGAGGTTCATAGAATTCAGGGAAGAAAGCCAAGTCCTTGCCACCAGGTAAACTGCCCAGAGGGGCAGGAGTGGCAGACAATCAGTGGTCTGTGGTGTGGACAGAGGAGGAAGGAGATAAGCATTTGTTGTGGCCTTGAAATCCACAGTGTAGGTGATAGTGTGTCCGTGACTTTCCTAGTTGTTTCAAGGAAAATAATCACGGAGGAGTTAACTTCAGTCCTTCCTCATGTTCCAGCTACTCCCAGCCCTAGCCCAAGTACTGATGTCTTCAACCAGTAAGCAGTGCAATCTCACCAACACCTCTACTGTGGCATCCTGCATTATCTGCCATGAACAGGCGACCTCTATTAGTAGGAAACCTGCCAAGTTATTTCTCTGCTGAACACCTTGCAGTGGTCTCCCAGTCCTCTCAGAATCAGCCTTCCTTTGTGACTCCAGATTGCCCATAGATCTCATCTTCTCCTGACATCCACCCCCCCCTTTTTTTTAGCACATGAAACTCCTTCCCACATGATAAACTTATTCCATATCCTCTTTCCTATAGAAAATATTTTCTTCTGATCAACACATTAATATCTTTTCTTTCATTAGGGCTCTGCATAAATGCCATGTCTCCCAAAAGGTTGCCCCCCCCAGTCCATCCTATTGAAAACATCTCTTTGTTTTAGCATCAAAATCTGCTTAGCTTATTTCAATATTTTTTGAACAGTCTCTCATGTGATGGCTATCAGTGTCAACTTGTTTTTTAGGTATTACCTTTTATTAGGGGAATACAGGATGTAGTCTCTCTTGTATTTTGTTTATTTTTACCTTTCTTGTACCTAGATCATTAACTGCTATATGTCCATTCCTCAGTAATTATTTGTTGAGTTAATGAGTGATTCAGATATTTATTAAATGTTGATCTCTTGCCATGGCTTTGCTTTTTTTTTTCCTGATAATAAGGGAAACCAGAGGTTAGTTTTAAAGATATTATCAATGTGAGACCATTACGGTCACTATATTTTAGAGAAGCTGCCTAGTTTACAGCTGGGCTGTACAGTGCATTCTCAGGACATAAATCCTTCAGCTCTCTTTAGAAATTTGTTTGATATGTCTAGGCCAGAGTTTAATTATAAACTTCATGTGAGTCACACTCACCAGGAACATTTTTTTCTACCTCTTTTTATCACTTCCTCTGAGGAGGATAATCTAAATTCTGGTAATGACGCCCGGGACTGAGTTCTGGTGCTATTATTAATAAGTTGAAATGAGTTCTTCTGAAGGTTTCCTTTTGTTTGGAGCATATTAATTGTGACTTTTGAAACTGAAGTCAGCTGTTAATATATAATTCAGAGCCCACAGAGTGGTTTTCTTTTGTGAATGTCGACACCGCTGTTCCCAATCTTAATGACACAAAGCACTTTGAAAGTGAACTGGGGTCTATTGTTACAGTCAGGTGCAGCCAGGTTATTAGTTATACAAACTATCACGTCATTTGTACAGAGAACTTATTGATTTACACTTTCTTAAGAACAGAAAGGGTTGATAGAATATTTATCTAGCTAGGTAACCCGGGAGCTATTATTATTATTTTGTAAAAAGTTAAGCCAGTTTTACACTCAATTTAAATGTTAAATGGCTTGTTTTAGAATCAGTAGGAATTAAAGATAACCTCAAAACCAAAACTCCAAGTTTGGCAGCAGAGCCCTCGCTCAGAGAATTCTGGATATGGCAGATGAGATGAAGTGTCATCAATTAGACTGAAATGACCTCGGCCAGATCGCAGCATAGCTTCTTTGCTTTCTTTGTTTCCTAGGGACAAGAATTTTAGACAGAAGTATCTAGTTAAGTTTCACCTCAAGACAACTTGGAAGGCAGGACAAGCCTTCATCAATTGCAATAATAGAAAAATGATTCCTCCACAGACATTTACACTCCTCCAATCCTTGGAGCCTTTTTCTATGTTCACTTATTCGGCGGAAGGTGCTTCGCCTCTGCGATGGGGTGAAGAGCCTAATGACAAGAGGTTATCCCTTCCTGCTTTTCCAGGTAGGAGCAGTTTGGCCACAATGGTCCTGAGAAAAGGTCAGAAGAGATGGTGAAAAGGAAGTGTAATCAGAGGGTGGAGCCATGTGGACAGAAGCCAATTCCTTGCAAGGCACAGATTCTCCTCCAGGCATGCAGAGGGGTTGGCTTATGCTGTCCTCTTCATTTTAGCCTCAGAAAATTCACTTTGACTTTCCTACTCTCTGCCTTTAAGTAAATACATGAGTGTTTTAAAAATTCACTAAGTTCGCAGCAATTTTTGCTAAGAAAAACAAGAAATAAACACACCAACATTATTGGAATCACAAGTCAGGGTAGGTTGTGCACTTAACCCTCTTCAAAACTCCTTTGTCTGTCTTGGTCCCCAGAAGAAGCCCCCAAGTTATGGTGAAGAAGTCAGGAAGCACTGGGTGTCTTGAATGCTGCAGAAGCAATTCTAGGCACTGGGGTGAAGGCAGCAAGAAAGTTCCTGTATCAAGGAGTCTGCAGCCTACCTGCTAGGTTTGACATAAGAAAAAAAAAAAAACAAAAAACAGTTCAACAGCAGAATAGAAAAGGAGAACGGAGTATATATACAGAATGTGTCATCACTTAGCTATAAAGTAAACATGAAATCATGACATTTTCTGGAAAATTTGTCAAACTGAAACTCATGATGTTAAGTGAAGCCATCCAGATACAGGAGGGCTGTTGTGACCGTGGCTGCACTGAACCCTGAGGTGAAGGTGTGTTTTTTCCTTTGGAGATAGGTTTAATACAAGGATTGCTGGTTAATACCATAAAGGCGTCTCCAGATTTTATGGCACAACCAACATAACCACTTACACTCCCACCAGTGAGCAGTTTCCTTCCAGTTCCACTTGTGTCACCTCTCTTTGCTTTAATGTGCATGTGGGTTTTGTCTGCTTATGGCTAA
Organism: Phyllotis vaccarum; assembly: GCA_033318265.1. Lineage (NCBI taxonomy): Eukaryota > Metazoa > Chordata > Mammalia > Rodentia > Cricetidae > Phyllotis > Phyllotis vaccarum. The sequence continues at coordinate 171,277,175 of JARWLC010000002.1, read as the reverse complement.
GCGGGTATTTGATCTTCTGGAATTGGGGTTACAGAGGGTTGTGGGCTGCTATAGTGTTAGGAACTGAGTGCCTGTCTTCTGGGAAAGCAGCTTTAACTACTGAGTCACTTCTCTAGCCACCCCCTTCCAACCTTTTGGTAAGAGCCAATGCTATGGAGGGTGATGGTTTTAATTTGCATGTCTATGATTATTGATTCTGAGCATTTTTTTTTGTCATAAAACTGTGGGATATTTTTATATCTTCTTTTGAGGACTATAAGTTTGCCTTTATTGCCCATATTTGTTAGTTTTAGTTGTAAAAAGTATTTTAGTTTATTTTTAGTTATGTGCATGTGTGCATGTCTGTGTGTATGTGTATGTTGATTGAGGATAAGTGTCCGTGGAGACCAGAGGGACCTCATTTTTCTGGAGCTGGAGTTACAGGTGGTTGTGAGCTGCCTAGTATAGGTGCTGGGAATCCAACACAGGGCCTCTGTCAGAGCAGTATAGACTCTTAACTGTTGGGTCCTCTTGTATTTCCCAATTAAACTACTAGATTATTATTATTTGCCATTTTCTCCCCCCCCACCATGTGTGTGTGTGTGTGTGTGTGTGTGTGTGTGTGTGTGTGTGTGTGTGTGTGTAGGTTAAGTGCTCTTTCAAGAATATCAACACTTGCTTTTCCTCAGACAGGGTCACCATGCTGCTACACAAGCTGTAGTTAGCTGGAGATGCCCCTGTTTCCTCTTCCCATTTCCCTGGAGGGAGCTCTGGGGTTACAAATGCTGTGCTTCTGTGTCTGACTTTCATGTGAGGTTTGGTGGGTCAGAACTCGGGATGCCAGGCTTGTGCTGTGACTGCTTTCCCATGAAACCGTCTCTCCAGCCCTTTGCCCATCTGTTTCTCTCCCTAATCCGTATATTAACCTCTCAGATGTACACTTTACCGATAATTTCCTCCTACTCAATGGGTGTCTCCTCACCCTACAGTATCCTTTACTCTGTGAAGTGCTTTAAATCTGATGATCTCTGTTTGATTTATTTGTCCTTTTGTTTCTGGTGCTTGAGATTGCAAGGTAACAAATTCCCCCAATGTCAACATTCTAACATATTTAATTTCCTTCTCTTTTCTTTTTATAGTTTAAGTGTTTTTATGTGCACTTACACTTAGGTCTTTAACTCATGGGAGCTGATTTTTATAATCAACGGGAGGTAGAAGTAGATTTTTACTCTTTTTTTATGTGGATACCTGCTTTCCTTTGTACAATTTATTATGTGAAATGTGTCCTTTCCTTTATGAATGTTATCGGCATTATTGTTATAAAGCTTTTGCCTATAAATGCATAGGCTTTTTTCTAGGCTTTCTACTCTGTAGCATTGCTATACATCTCACTTTTATCAATGGCACACTGTTTTCACTTCTATAGCTTTGTGTGTATTTTGAATTTAGATAGTTTAAAGCTCTTTGTTCTGTTTGCTCAAAATTGTTTTCTCTGTTTGAGGATTTTGTGATTCTCGATGAATTATAGAATTTTTAAGATCCAAGTCTGTGAAGAATGTCATTAATATTAACATTAAACTTGTTGATTACTTTGGTGTGTATGGGAAATTTAAATAATATTGACTCTCTCGTGAGTCTAATTGTTTGGGTTTTGTTGTTATTTGCCAAATCCAGGCAGACTAGGGTTTTAACTTCTCAGCATGGCCCCAAGTGCAGCTCCATAAGCATCCTGAGTGAACCGTGGTGAGTGAGGCTACTTTGAAATTTCCATGACTTTCACTTTGTTGTGTTGTTTCATGATTTTAGAATTCTCATTGGAATTACAACAGAAAGGACATTTAAGGTTTAGAACCACCGATTGATAGTTACTGTGGGCATCTGTCTTTCCTGGGAAATTCCTCCGTATCTAATTTTTCTTCCCACTGTTCCAGTGACAGTTTCCTAGAGCGTGGGAGTTTAGGTTCCTCAGGACACCACCAGATCATCTGGAATGAGCACTTAACTTAGTCATCTGGGTTCTCTACACAGTACGGTGCTCGCTATTCAGAATGTGAGCAGTGTATTAACAACACTTTGAATTCATGTTCTGAGAACTTAAGATCTTCTGCTTTGTAATTTCCAGAGCAGCTTTTATGCTGCTGATAGTGTGAAAATATCCAGTATTTCTGATATTGAATTAACTCATTCAATATCTGGCTAAATTACAGCTACATATTTGTATCCCTATCTGCTAAATTCTTATCTTCCGACCACCTCTTGAGTACTATTACTATTTCTTTCTGGAATGCCAATGGGGGAAGTTTTTAGAAACAGTTCACTTATATCTCTATTAATTTATTTTCTTATTTTATGAATTGACTAATTTGTGCTGGTTTCTAGTTTGTAATTAGTAAATCACCAAATTAAATTATAGAAACATTGTTTATATCTTTGCTTTCTATTTTTCCCCCTCACCCAAGTGAGGATTTAAGAGGATCTCGCCTCTTAAAAATGTTAATTTATAAATAGCTCATTTCCATAATGTACTTATTTTTGTAAACTATTCAGCTTATTTTATTTTTAGTTTGAATTTCTTTCAACTCTAGACCTTTATAAATGACATAATTTTTAATCACAGTAATATATCTATTATAAAGTATAATTTTTATCAGGAAGTTTTAACCTGATTTATCCTGAGATAGAAATTTTCTCTGAGTTACAGATTTTGAGGTTACTGCCTCCCATACCTCCTTGCATTTAAATGTAGATATAGAAAATAGCTAGGGCAAGCTTTTCCTTATATACATAGGTGCACAGACACACCCTACACATGTTTGTATAGAAAAAAAGCTTCATTGCATCTTTAAGTCAGATAGATATACGTGAGAAAAATCAATATTGCAAACTCTTTAGTGGTGTCAAGGTAGAGCCACATAAGTTCTAGAAAGGCTGTCTTTCTAGCAGGCAAGAAAGCATTTTCTGAGTTAAAAATCACTGCTAATTCTTGGAAGTTCTCTTTTTAGAGTCATAGCTACCTTGAACATACAATTTTTTTCCCTTAGGGTGTATATATATATATATATATATATATCTTTAATATATCACTATTCTTCCCATACGGAGAGTTTATAGAATACAGTGGTCCAATAGCTCTGCTCTCTTTCACTCGTTAAGTAATTGCTAAATGGGAAATAGCAATCCCAAGAAAGGAAGAAACAAAGGAAAAATAAAATCTTTCTAAAATAATGAGGCGCCTAACTGTGGAAATGTGCTGGGCACAATAGCAACAACACTCCTTTAAATTTAATGCTGACCACAATGGTTTGTAATTTTCCTTACAAAAACTAGATTTTCCCAGCATGACACCCAGGGCTGGCATCAGTAACAGACGCTGAGAACACTCATGCAAAGGAGGTAACAGGAAATATCTTGTGAAATCAGAGTCAAAAGGAAAGCAAAAATTGTCAGACCACATATCGTGTTTCTCAGAATTATCTGTATCATGTTGGAAGTTTTTATACGGAAGTGTGTGTTGACACAAATGATTAAGGCCAGGATTCCTACAATTGACAGGAAAATGACCTATAAATAATGACCTGTGATGGACTTGACATACAGTCATTAAGTGAAATAGCCTAGTAGCAGCTTCCTCCCTCCGGTGTCCCCATTTCCGGCTTCTGTGAAGTACTTTTCCTTTGAGAAGACCACTCATTTTATCTGAGACCATCGAGTTTTCTTTGGGTTTTATCAACCGATAGGTTCATTGTTGGCATCAGCAGATAATACTAGTTTATCACATGCCCATTCAGAACACATTTACTTTGTGTCTACAGAAGTTTTCTCCAGAAAACCTTTTATTTCCATTTCTTTATAAAATGCACAATAAAGCTCATGCGGTGTTGATTGCTTAGAACTCTCAAGTTTTAAAACAAGTCATTTTTTCCCATTAAGCAATTAATTTATTCCCATTACATTCACTTAATAAAACTTAATGCAATATTTTGAGGAATGGAATTCACGAAAGTGGCTGAGTTAAATGTTATCCTGTTGTATTATAAATTAAACATAAAGTTTAAAAAATCTTTTTCACCACACAAAGACCTACTTCTTAAGGCTGTAGAAAAGTAATTTGCAGATGGTGGATAAAACTGTAATTACATTTCAAATTTAGGGGCTCCATCAAAATTATTTTCTTCTTTGAGATCCCCCTTTCCTAGCCCCAAACAGCTGACGGATTAAGATCTGTAATTTTTTTCTTTGTTTTCCTTCAGTCTCTGTTCCTTCACATTGGTAGGTAGGAAACTGCAGTGGGAAGTGGTGTGTGATATGTCCTGTCTTCCAAACTCACAAATAAAGCACAGGAATATAAGAAAAAGAAATAATTAGAAACTGTGTCCCAATATTATTTTATCTTATCTCAGACGATAGTGGGACAACAACTGGCATGTTTTTAGAGATAAGAAGAAATCAAATAAGGATTCTTACTGCAATCAGCGGTCAGTACCCTAAAAATTACACATTAATGATTTAATGCGATACTCAGTCTCAATGCTCTGTTTAGGAGAATTTAGTTTCTATCACGACTTTAAGAATGATTAATCTTGAAACCCTTACATAACAATTTCTCATTAAATAAAATCCATCAAAGAAATAATGTCTTGCAACAATGTTTAGAAATTTAAAGTTGATGAACTGGCTCAGTCAGTAAAAATGACTCTTCTAAAACACAGATGACTTAAGTTCAGACTCTCAGCTTGCATTGTAAAAGCCAGATATGGTGCTGCACAGCTACAACCATGTAACTATAAATATATAACTTGGTTATAGCTTTTGGTGGGTCCCAAAATCATACTGGCCATCCAGTCAAGGTGAATCATGAGTTCTGTGTTCAATAGAAAATATTTTCTAAAAAACGAGATGAAACTCAGCAGCTACGGTGCACACCTCTAATCTCAGCACTCAGGAGGCAGAGACAGGCAGATCTCTGTGAGTTTGTGGTTGGCCTGGTCTACAGATCTAATTCCAGGACAGCTAAGGCTGTTACATAAAGAAACCCTGTCTCAAAAAAACCAATATAAAACAAAACAAAAAAATAAAATGGAGAGTAGACAATGAAGACATTAAAGTTAATCCCTCTTCTAACACGTGCATGCACACACACACTCACACACACATAACACACACACACACACACACTTCAGTGGTAATAGGAACTTTAGAACTATTTTATTTAAAGTTTGCATCTGATAGGGTGAGTGAACTTGGGTGGACCACAAGTGCACAATGTTCAGAGTGGAAGAAAAAGTTGGCTTTTATAGGTTAATTCTAACAAGAGTAAGACTCCTATTTCATTGAGCCTGGAAGCTTCTATTTTCTTTCTGTCATTCTTGTATACTTCTTTGGGTGGCATGTATATTGGCTCGGATTGCTGTGTGGTTTATACCAGAGGATTAAGAATATTAAAAGAGGAATTAGTCATAACTTTCTAGTCTATAAAAGATTCAGTCATGGCACAGAGATCGGCATGCATGAGAGGAGTTAATGATTGTTAATCCTTCCTACTGAATCCTAATTGATGTGTTCCCTTAAAATATACTTCAAGTACTCAGGTCTTTTTGAGTGATCTTCCTAAAGTATTGCTTTGACTATTTTCTTTCTCTACTTGAAACTGTCAGTGAGTGTTCCTCCAGGGAATGTCCATCATTTCTTCATATACAGAATAATAGCTCCTCTAACCTCTCTTCAGCTTCCTTTTCCAGCCTTAGGCCTAGCTACTGTTCTCCTAGAACTGAGTAATGGCTCATCAACTGCATGGGTCCCTATTTTCCGACACATGCACACCGTGATGTTTGCTGTGTCTTAAATGTATCATCAAAACTCACTCAACATCCCCCCCTGCCCAGGATGGGTGTTCTTTTTATCATATATATTCTTCTTTACTCAGAAGTGATCTGTCAGCGTTTACAACATTTTTAGACATGCATTTACTTTGAACTGTCTTTTTAAAATTGTTTTTAAGAATGCTCACATATACCTTAGACTGACGTCATCTCTTTATGAAGGTGAAGGTGATCTTGAACTGTTGATCCTCCTTCTTGCCTCTGCTTTCCAGGAGCTGGGATGCCAGCATGTACCATCACAGCCTCCCGCAGACCACTTTTCTTGAACTATAACATTTGTTTTTGCTTGGTACTTCTTTCTTTTAACAGTATGTATGTGATGAGAACTGTAAATTTCCAAGTGATTACAGTTATGATATGCATATAACACATGTGTCAGAAACTAATTTTGAAACAATATTAGCTAAGAAATATTTAGTAGATGTTTGACTTTATCACCAGTAAATAGAGGCAAACAAAGACACTTCAGGAAGGTAGACTTTATTGTGAACACTTATAACTATCCTTGAGCCATTAAAAAAAAGCTTCAGCCATACAAAACATTATAACCTGGAGTTAGTTAATAGAAAAAAAAATCCTTTAAAATCACCTGTAAAAAAAAAAATAACTGGAATGTCATGTCACAGATCGATGGTCATGTTCATAACATGTGTATCTGATAAAGGGCTTAAATCCAGAATATAGAAAGAAATCCCAGTTCAACAATAAGACCAAAAATGTGGGGAAAAGATTTGAACAAACACCTCACAAAAAGCTAATAAGCTAAGAAACAGATGTTAAAATTCATTAGTCACTGGGGATATACAAATTGAAAATGCCATAGGATAGTACTTCATACTTTTTAGATTCATTAAAAGTATAATGGTAAAAATGTGACAGCATCATCTATTGTGGCAATTGGGACACTCGTACACTACATAGTGGGAATAGAAAATAGCAAATGGTTTTGGAAAACAGGTTAACAATTTTAAACTTTTTAAAAAGAGAAAAATAAACAATTCCCAGCTCCTTTGAAATAGATGGGTGAATCTAAACCTCGTCTAGGAATCTATACAATAAGAAATATGCTCAAGAAAGACTTATGTGTAAACACTTAGAGCAAATTTACTCACAATGCTCAGTCTGGGAGCAAAATAAATGCTCACAAGAAGGCAAATAGTTGAACTATGAAACAGTCAACGATAAAAAAGATACAAACTACTAAAAATTATGAATATTGATATCATACTGAGAAAAAGAAGCCAGACACTATGGCTAAGACAGTTTCTGTGTTGAGCATGGAAGGGGAATAATCTGCAAATGACTGGGAAAGACTCCTGGTGTGGGCAAAAGCTCTCTGTTCCAAACGTGAAATCTGCAGGCTGTGCCGCATAAGAGGATGTAGTTCATGAAAGGCTTTACAAAAACTGCTTTTCCTTCTCCATCCTGGAGAGAGGTATTTTAGAACTAATTTTAAAAAATACTTTTGGGGCCATATGTGTCTTAGTATTTATGACTCTTGGATTTTAAAATAATATTAGGGTACAATGCTTTGGTGTGGGTAGCATATGGTAGGCACCATACATAATGTTTCTTAATTACAGTCTTAATATTTTTGTTCAGAGCATGTGAACATTCACACAAAGTCAAACAGAAAGACCACAGGCAGCCACATGTTAGCTTGAGAATCTTTTCAATTAAATAACTTCTGGTAGTATAGTTTTAGCAAAGTTAAGGTTTTAGAGGTTTTGAATTTTGAAAAACTTTTGGAGTTGAGGTAAGGAAAGATTACTCAATGGGTGCAGATCTGTTTTATTCATATATATAAAATGTAGCCAGGGACCATTTAAACTCTGATGCTGCAATGGAGTTTTCATGTTCTGAGGGAAACTGAATTCATTTTATAAAAGTTTGGGAACATTAGCCCAAGAGGCACGAGAGAGTGTTTTTCGTGCAAACTGCTAACAGTGAGAACCCATTAAGTCACATATTATTGAAATCCTTCTTTCAGATTGAGTACTTGAGTATTAAATGCAGTCAAGCAACTGAGTTATTCCTCTTTTATTTGCTTTTTTCGCTACAGAGTTCTTATGGGAAATTCTATCCAGGTCATCAAAACACAATTGAAAACAACTGATAATGTGAGGAATGCTAATTGGTTTCCTCTCTCTTATCACTGATCCGTACACCGTGAGGCATGCTTCCACATTCTTCCTCTTGTTTGTAGACAGCCCCTCTCTATATCTAGGCATTAAAATTTCTTTGGAAACAGTCATGAGCTAACAGAGCTGTGTGCGGCATTGATAAGATGTATGGAATAGTAGACAGGGCAATGAATTGGAAGTAGAAATAGAGTGTTTAAAGCCACTGGATTAAGGATTTATTGAGTAAGCACCAAGCCAAGTGCTGGGGATAAAATGATAAGCTTCAGTTCTTGCATTTTGGGAAACCAGAGTCTAATAAAGAGAGATACATATATAAACAAATACAGTGTAGAACAGTACGTATAATAATAGATTTTGGCCAAAGCAATCAACGTTTAGACAAATAATAAGCTGACTAGCTCTGCAGGGGAAAAGGCTGTTACTCTCCTTAGACCCCTGTGTTCTGTGGCCAAGCCAACATTACCTCATGCTGGGTAAGCCAAATGCCCTCATTCCAATCCTCCTGTCCCACATCCTTCAAAGAGACTCTCAGGTTCTACCCAGGAATCCCCAGGTCCTTAAATCTGGGTTTATTCAGTGAGTCTCCCATAGCACGATCTATGGAAATAAAACACAGACTTGTTTTGCACTACATTATGGTGTTCCCTGCTCAGATTTAACTTCCAATTATCCTTCTTCGCTCTCAGACAACTGGACCCCCAGAAATACTTTTTCCATCATGTAAAAGAGTCACATTCCTCTTCTACTTGAAACAGGTCCTCCACCTCTGCCTAGACTGGACCCAAGTGCCAGTCAACCTCAGGGAAAGGCTGTCTTCCCTCTCTTTGCTCCATCTCCTGAGCATCAATCAACAAGTAACGTGAATGCCTTTCATGGTTCCCATGGCAATTCTCAGACAACAGCTATCTGGCTTTTCAGAAAATTACTCCTGCTGTGAGGCTCCTCCATCCTATACCTCCCATTTTCTCTTATCCTTGAGAGGCATCAACCAGTCTCCCACCCAATACTTTTACTGAATGTCTTCCAAGTCATGGAAAGGCTTCATTTTCTTCCTAGGTTTCTGTTATTCAGTACACGTCCAGGCTTATAGAAAACCCATTTAGTGCACTGAGGTATTGTTTGCAATACTCTTCTTCTACCAATATTTAAGACCAATAACTGGATATTTCTGTTACCTGAAATTAATAAAATTAGAAGCTCCGTGTTCACAGTAAATAAAAGTTTTCCAGGCACCCTTATGCCAGCCATTCTTCTGACACCGAGAGCCATTGTCATCTGGCCCTCCCAGTGTGCCCTGCCTCTGCTCTTACCTTAACTTGAACCATAACTGTAAACACATCTGAAACACTTCTCTTCATTACCTTCCCATTCAACTTGGATTACAGGGTCCATTATTTAACGTGTTTGCTTTTCTCCCTCAGTGAACTCTAATTCCGTGTGTTTTCTTGGTATATTCACTCAGCATCTCTACATTTTACAGGAATTGACTTTCTGGTCTTTGGAGAGTGAACAATATAATACGAAAAATTGCGATTGTCATCTAGGTAATTAATTGTCTGCAAATACAACTGTGCTTCTCAGTAGTGTCAGATAATCACAGTTTCAGTTCTGTTCATGTAAGGCTTATCATTTTTCAAACCCAGGTCAACATATTTCCTTTAAGAGGGAAACAAGTCATTGCATAGATGCGTGTTTATGTTCTGTAAGAGAAACAGATCAGCATCTACCCTAACCTCATACTTTCCTGTACAAAGGAGTGGAATTGTCCCTTACTTTATTTAACTGTCAGCCGTTCCACCAGTGCCCTAAATTCAGTCACTTTCATGTATCCAGGAAGGTCACAATCTCAGTCACCTCTTTTACCTTCCATACATGTAGCTAATTCCATTTCAAATGGTTCTAGAAGCATCTAGAGTCATTTGACACAAAAAACAAAACATATAAACAGAACCCAAGCTTTTGAGTGACTCCAATTTCACCTCTATTTCCCTCCTTCCCTTCTTTCAGTGACTTTGACAGAGTTCTTTATCATTCAGTGAGGACCGCTTCTTCCTTCACCATACTACCCAAATGCTCTTCTACCAGCCCTGCATAGTGTGTTCTTTATAATATACTGCTTCATTATTTAAGAATTTCATGCATGTATAATGGATGCTGATCATAGCCACCTTCCTCCAACCCATAGCTCCTCCCACATCTGCCCTATTTCTCCACCCCAGCTCTGTGTGTTTGTTGTGTTGTTTGTTTTTTTTTTAAATAACCCGTTGAGTTCAGTTTACACTGCCCATATTACTCATGGATGTGGAGCTATTGACTAATGGCTCCTACTCATGAAGAAGCCACCAATGTCCACAGACTGTATCTCCTTCCATCATGCTTGAGTACTGGTTGGCTTGATCTTGTGCGAGTCTTGTGGAGGCAGCCGCAGCTGCTGTGAGTCTGTGAGCTCTGTCACAACCAGATGGCCCTCAGTCCTCCCTACCTCTGGCTCTTACAGTTTTCCACCCCTCTCCAGGATCCCTGAGTCTTGGGATGGGGTGAGTGATGTAAATGTCTCATCGGTGGCTGAGAACTCTACTAACATATATTCTCTGCACTTTGTCCAGTTCTGAGTTTCTGCATTAAGTGCCATCCACTGGACAAAGAAACTTTTGTAATGATGTATGAGAGCTACACGGAGCACACACAGCATGTTCCCGCGTGTATTACTGAAGCTTCTTTTATTACCGTCAACAATGATCTCTATGTTACTAATGTCAAAGACAAATTTCTAGTTCCTTGGTTATTTTTGCCCTAAATAGTATTACTATAGGTTAGAAATTAGTATGAAGGGACTTGTTAAAACTTCAGGCTTTGAATAGGCAGGAATAAATTGTCTGTGCCAAGGATAAAACTTAGACAAATTAATTATAATCTGTTTTTGCCTTGGCTTTCTTCTCTGTTAACAAGAGATAGTCATACTACCTATTTTCTAGGTCTGTGGCAAAAATAAAATAAATGAGTCCTCATAAAGTTCTTTGAGCATAGCTTGGTATGTACAAGGTTTTCAATAAATGCTACTTTAAATTTTACTGAATAATTCCCTCCCTAAATAGCCCTGCTCTTGATTCTGAGACTTTTCGGTTCATTGGTTTTGAGAGAATGACTGTTTATGAGGGAAATGGAGATGACACAAAGGGAAATGACATGCTCACAGGTATAAGAATGTCAATTCAATGCAGCAAACTTCTGTAGAGATCCTAAAATGCTTCATTACTTTTGTATGTATTTTTGTTATATGTAGCAGGGTTAATACAGTTGAAAATTAAACTAAACCTTTAAGTATCTGTAATTGCTACAGAGTTACAACAGAAAGTGTATTTGCATATTTTATAAAATTACTAAGGAAAATCTGGACACTGATTAGGAAAAGGTAGAAACACCTAGGTGTACATGAATAAAATGAATCTCCTAAATTCTTTACTTTGAGCTGTGCAGACAATATTTTCAGATTCTTCTTTTGAACATGTGAGACAGAAATTTCAACTATATATATTTATGAAAATAGATACCATTTCTCTCCTAAAGATGGTGATGCTTGTTTCTTAAAACACTAAATAATGCATCATGACCTAGGTATATTATTCCTGGGTATTTACACAAAAGATTCCAAGTCTATACAGCATGGAAATGCTTGCTTATCCATATTTTTTGATGCACTATCCCAATACCCAGTCTACAAGTCCATCAATATATTAATGTATAAAGAAAAAGTGGCATTATATAGAATGGATTTTTTTTTCAGACAAAAAAGATCAAGTTAAAACATTGCATTGGCATTGGAGGAAAGTGGATGAAACTAGAATTCATTATGTTAAATCAATAAGTCATATTCAGACAAGTATTTTGTGTGTTTGCTCATATGTAGATTCTGAATGTATAAGACTATAAACATGCGTGTGTGTGAGTGTATGTGTGTGTGAGTATATGTGTGGTGTGTGTGTGAGTGTATGTGTGTGAGTGTGTGTGTGTATGTGATATGTGTGTATGTATGTGGTATGTGTGTGTGTGTGTGTGTGTGTGTGTGTGTGAGAGAGAGAGAGAGAGAGAGAGAGAGAGAGAGAGAGAGAGAGAGAGAGAGAGAACAAAACCTACTGTTTTGTATTTTAGCCTAAAATAATTTAAGGAATGTTGATAAAAATTAATTTTCATTTATAATTTTATTAAACGATGGTGACTTCTGCAATGTGTGTCTTATTAGAGCTGTACACTCTCTTATATGTGTAAATGAGAAACTTTGAAGTTTATACAAGAACACTTCACTTCACTGCTAGAGACCTTCCACCAAGTCTTCTTATCTGAAGCCATCCATTTTTTTTGTTTGTTTTTCATATTTCTTTTGTTTTAAAATTTCAGCACTTGGAATTCAAGTGCTGTCTGGAGCTTTCTAGTATTGGTGTATGTTATTTGTCAATCAATCTGAACACTCCGCTTCTCCACTGTCTCCCTCCCAGAGGTCATTTTTGTGGCATCTCAGAGATCGACTTTCAGGGTTGTGTTTTTATCAGCAATGCCAGTATTACATTTCCTGAAAATTTTCAATTTAGAAGATTTCATTTTTCACCCAACATCTCTTGTTCTGCTGTTGCTGGCCCTGGGCTTTCCTCATTTCTGTTCTTTCCCCGCACTCAGGTTATATTTCTTTTTTCAGTAACTCTGTAATTTTTTAATTTAATTTGTTTTTTTTTTTATTAAAAATGTCATCTCCATCAATATATCCTTATACTCCCCTCCTCCCCTGTCCCAATCCCGCCCAGCCAGTCCTCAACCTCGCCCCTCCCCATCCACCTATCCCCTCCCTCAAAAGGGCAAGAGTATTAGCATTTGTATTGATCACAAAAAGATGTTTTTCTCATCATCATTTCCAAAATCACAAAGCACTGCCGTTGTTTATGTGCTATTCACATTATATTAGCCATTAAAAGTAGTCTAGAAAGGATTTAAAGGTTATGGGAAAATGGATGCAATTTCTGTGCCATTTCATGAAAGGGAATTGAGTATCCTCAGATCTGGGTATCCATAAAGGCCTTGGACCCAATCTCCCACAGATACCGATGAATGATTTACTGTGCTGCATTCTATGTCTTTATTACTATCTCATTAACCAACGAAAAGGAATTTAGCAATGAGTTCAAGGTCAAGGTTGCATCTGAAACAATTCCACAATCTCATCTTTAAGGGTTTCCTGCTGACACTCCCAGTACTTGACACCATACAGAAAATAGAAAGCACACGAAGCATTTTGAAAAAGGATATTTAAGCAAAGAATTGGGTTTGAGTCTTAAGGAATGCAAAATGAATTTGGCAACACCAAAACTAAAATCTCAGGAGGGATCTTCAGTGTTTAGGCTGTAAGGCATAGGAACAGGTGAGGTGAAATTATTAGGGTGTAGGTGGAAGTGGATCCATAACAGCAGCACAGAGGTCAGTTTCTTTTGTCCCCAGAGAACAACTGCTGTGAGGCCAAGCAAGAGACTGGTCCTGAAAGTGCCTGGATCAGGTACAGTTGAAGGTGTCAGCAGCTACTGACCAAGAAGAACAAGAAAAAGCACAAAAGTTCATGTCTATTCTCTCCTTTCCCCCCTTCAATAGAAGGGAAATACCTTCTATCCTTCTCTATTGGCAAAACATAAGAAGAAGCCTCTTTCCTAAGTTTGTAGGGTCTCTGTTTCCGAAGATCCAGGAGACCACAGGTGAACAGCTAGCCCCACTGTTAGGAAAAGGCACGCAGTCTCTTTGCTGCTTCCTGAACACACCACTTATGGTCTCATCTCAAAGCCTGCACACATGCTGTTCACTCCCTGTGAAATACTTTTCCCCTGAGTTCGCAGCCTTTTCTTCAAAATTCTCAGGATGGTCTTTCCCATCCCCTCTGCTCAACATTTCACCTCAGTAACATTGTATATTCTCTTTATACTTTCTTCTCTCTAAATGTCATTTGCAACCTGTAGTTTCCTATATATTTTCATATGTTGTATATGTCTCTTTCAGTACAGAGAGTTCCATGAGGTAAATCCTCCCTCCCCCCAATGTCTGAAATCCCCAGTAGGAAAAAAGTTAGCTTCTGGCACACAGTTTCAGTCAAAATATTTTTTGTTTATACAAGTACGCTCTTAGAACTCTGGTCCTGGTCAATTCTCACTTGAAAACACCTAGGGGCTACTCATTGCTAACTCTTAGTACTCATCCCTCACTGCTTCTGCCATAATAATTTAATAAAATAATTATATTTTGAACTATATTTCAAGTACCCTGAAGATGAAACCAATTTTATTTACAATTATAGTTGTTATTTCCTGTTCCATTGAGCTCAGGATTCAATCTCTAAAATTCACTTTTTAAGGTAAATTTTAGTTATTCAAAGTTATTTTAATCATTAATGCTGAAGATTTGACACACGATGACTTCATCCATACTTTTCTACTTGGTGTGTAGTTGTGAACTAATACGTATGATAAATTTTCAGAATCCATTTCAGAGACATTTATAATAAATTTAATATGCATTCCTTTGTGGAATTATCTGGAAATGAGCCATCATAAAATCTTGCTTAAGTACTCATGTGGGTTGCAAAATGTGAATGTGTATATTTAGCATAGTTATTTAAAGATATAATGACAATTTTTAAGACTATATCAACTATTCCTTCCTTCTAAAATTGAGAACCAGGTCCCTGATTTTCTTTGTCTACACAGTATTTCTGTGTTCGGTAAAACTGCTTACCTTTAGAAACGAGCAGCTTGATCTATTCTGATGAAAGAATGCAGGGATCTGGGCAACAATTCACACGGCCTTTTGGCTGTTTTCATTATCCAGGGCAATCTTACCCTTTGTGCTTTGTTCATACCAAGCTAGTAGCTGGATGAGGATGACTTTTCTCAGTGACTTGGAATGACCTGTAGGCTAGATTTCATTCATTTTGTGTCTCACAGAAGACTGTCACAGAGTAGTCACTGAACTTCATTAATGTAATTAAGTTTAATGTTGGACACAGAAGTATATGCACTGTTATAACATATCAGAGACACTTAAAAGCTAGAAAAGAAATCTTTAGAGACAGTGAGAAGACTGAGCCCCAAGATCTATCTATAATAAGGTACACTATATATTGAATTGCTCCCATACCTATAAAGAGTATGCATGTGTGTATGTGTGTGTATGCAGTGTGCACATGCATATATGTGTGCCTGTGCATACATGTGTATGTGTTTGTAGTAGCTCAAGCCAAATTGGAGAAAAGGGTTTTGATAAGTTTTAAAGTGATTCTGACTTTTTAAAGCATGTTTTAAATTTCTGTCCTGCTTCATTTATATGTCTGAATATAAGTGCATGCATATTTATTTCCTACCTTCAACTTCTGCCCAACAGATCTGGGGTCACAGGATTTGCAGGGTCAGCTTTTCCTCGAGCTCAGGCTTCTCTCAGTCTCTCACACTTTCTTTGGAGCATCTGTTACGCAACATATTGGAAAGTGAACTGCCTTTTTTGGAAAGGGTGATTTGTTGTTGAGCTCATCTTAATCTCCAAGGAAGATGCAAAGTCACACAAAAATATGCACAAACAGCTGGAGCCCACGTTTATGCCAATGATACCAAACCCTTCAAATATGCACTGATATATATTAAAATGTGAGTGAAGTTACTTTTTATAGAACTCCCCTGATGCTCTCACAGCACAGCCTGCAGCCCTATGAGATAAAATATACTGTCTTCAGATGTTTCTTCAAATAGACCAGTGTTGATTGCCTGATCCTTATCAAACAGTTACAACTTAAATGAAAACCAGTTCTGCACATTTAATAGTAAACTGATAAAACAATACGTCATAACGAACTATGATAGTAACTATGCTGTTCAAACACGAGGCTACACCTTTTAATCCCAGAATTCCTTTCGCTGGCTTATCTTTCAAGCAACTATTTTTAGCTATCATGATTTAACTCTAGCTTCATGTGATCCTTCTGATTGGACAGCATCCAGTGCTTATGTGTTCCTTTACGGTTTTATTGACTACTTACATGTACGATAACGGGCCAAGAATGTAATTTCTCCCATCCTCATCTCGTGAATGTTTGATAATTACTTTTGAGGCTATCATCAAAGGACAATAAGGTAAACTACAAAGGAAGTAAAAAAAAAAACCCAAACTTAGACTATCTCACTGCTCTTTTAAAAACAAACCACCAGGCTCTTACTTATAGCAATTTTGTTCAAATGCAGTGCTGGGGCCCAGTTATAGCTCCAGGAGAAATTGTTTCACCATAGCACATGGCATCACTGTTTTCTTATATGAGAAATACTAAGGCATATTTGGCTTCAGGTAATAAGAGTCTATATGAGAGGCATACAGCTTTATCTCATATTGAAAGGATCGAAAGGTAGGCAGATGGTCAGGGGAACTATGCCATAAACGTCACGAGTATGCAATGTCAGGGTGTTTTACTTTTCCTTTGTTCTGCGCTTCTCAGCATATGGTTTCTGTTTGCTAAGGACAGACACACAGTGGTTGTTTCTGGAGCTCCAGCCTCCCTGTCAGTGTTTCTTCTAGAAGGCATAAGAACGAGAAAGGAAGGCTACAGGTCTGTTCTAGCTAATAGCTTTCTCTTCCCTCTCTCTGGCATCCTTGTTGGGCATAACAAATGTGTGCTCTCGGATGCTCATCTTCCCAGGGATGAAGCTACATCTCTGTTTTCAAGGGAGAAAGGCGAGATAGGTGGGCTCATGTGTCTTTCTGGGTTTGACTCATCCATAAAGAAATAAGGTTTTCCTTCTTCAAGGAATAATCCTCCTGACTGTGACCCCACATGCAAAAACTGATTTCCAATTTAAAGTGAATCCTTATTTAAATAAAAACATCATTAGAGGATATGAATTGGGATTAAAAGTATTGGAGGTGACAACTGAAGATAAAAGTTACTTTGTGAGAAAATATAAAAACAGTAAATATAAACTAGAATTAGAAATCAAGAAGTGTTTAGGAGTAGTTAAATGCAGAGTGATTTATCAAGAAATCCAGTGAAGCCTGGTGCTCAGATAGATTCCATTTTCTATATTAAAGAGTTTTCTTTTATAGTTGTTATCCAATCAAAATTTTGCATTCATTAATTCTAGGAGAAAATAAATAGCTAGTATTTCATATCTCTTAATGATTACTATTAATTAAAAATCTATACTGTTAATCTATATGGCTCATTTTCTGAAAGTATGTTGGGATCAGTGTCTGAATGACAGCTGTTGCTCTCTGGAGTTCCAAGAGATAGAAGGAAAAAGAACATCTCCCACAATCTTATTCCTACCATAAGCAGAACTTACATATGCACTAGATTACTGACAGCCAGAATTATGACCACCCAGTGCTAATCCATAATCTCTATGTTCATGTTGTCAACATATGAAATCATGGAAGGTTACATACACTGAGAATGTTCCTCATATAACACAAGTACATTACCCCAAACAACAACAACAGAGTGTAATATATATATTTATGAAGAACTGGGTTATTTTTAAGAAGTGATGCAAATATTCCCTTATACTACTTGGAGAAAAATAGTGAACAAAGGTTTTGGAGAGCTATTTTACATGAATTTTTAGTAGATAAGTGTAAAGTATTTAAAAAACAGTATTGAGATAGACACTTTCTCTCAACTGCTAATTCAACATCTGGAAATCTACCTTAAAGTCTAGCCTATATACTATGGAGGCATAAAATTTATGTGTGAATTTTTATGAAAGTAGCGTAAAAACATGTTCATAGCTTGCTGTTCAGGACTGGTTACCAACTAGGTACCTGCCTGCATGCTTAGTTACCAAAATGCAGCCTTATTAACTTGGCAAATGACTAGGTAAGAAAAGAACCCTCAGAGACAGGGAGGTTCCAACTTCAGGAAACAGCTGTCACAAAGGGAGAAAGGCTGGACTTCATCCACACTTATCACCTCAGTAGTAAAGCCTGTGACAAGACTTGAAATTCAAATCCCTGAAAGGCTAACCTCCCAGGTGAGGCTGATGCTTCTGAGGTGACTGGAAGCTGGTGCTGATGTTACTCATATCACTGTCTTCTGCAGTTTGATGAAGGGCAGTATCTACCATTAGGATGGCTGCTTATCTCCACCATCTGTGTTGCATTGTCTCTCTACTGTCCTCTACTGATTTTCAGGGTCCTCTCCACATGGTGCTAAAGCTGAGCACCCAGGCATAATTTGGGACAAGAAATAGTAGCTTGCTAGTTGCTACATCAGTTATCTCCCCACCCGGGACATACAGTCAGGGTGCCAGCCTTGTAAATGTTGAAGAAATGAAGAGAAAAACTAATTGAAGGAGAGGGAACGTGTGAAAATAGCATTTCCTCTTCTGCCCCGTTCATTTCCAACTCAGAAAATAAGAGCAAACCAAGAAAGAATCCTCCCATCCTTGGTCAACTCGGTTCTGTCTCTTTTTATGTCCTAGGACTTTGGAAAGTCAGTTAATGCTGAAGAAGCCACAGGTATATGCTTTATGAGTTCCCATGAAGAGGAACAAGATGGCGTGTTCAGAGCAGTCAGCACCCTATGGACATACATTTGTTCAGAGTTTATTGTTGAAGCTTTATCCATCATCACATCCAGCTTACTTTCCTACTTCTGTGCGTCATCACTAACATTTATTGGGTGTTTGTGTTTTGTGCCAAGCACCATTTGAAAGTTGTATCTGAATTAACTCACCTAATCCTTACAGCACATAGGGGAGGGAGATGCTTTAATTTTTAGTTTCACTGAAGAGGAAATTAAGCTTCAGGAAGCTCTGTAGCCAATCTTGAGTTACATAGGTAAAAGTAATTCTACAATTTGAACCCAGGCGATCTGGCTCCGAATCTGTGTTTGCCACTGTTGCTGTGATTATTTAATAAGACCACCAATAACCTTATTTTTAATGACAAGTCCTTCGTAAGTGCCCTGAGTATTTGGAGCACTGTCTCTTGTGATTGCTAATGGGTGTCTGACCCAGTTTAGATAAAATTCCAAGAGAGAATCATTGATTTAGAAAAACCACATCTAAGTGAACTGAACACTCTAGGAATGAAGAGGAGGTGTCCCCTTTCACAAGGATATGGATGAAGCTTAAATTCGGCCAATCTAATTATAAACTGTATCCCCTATTATGGAAATACCCTGTAATTGGATACAAGAAAATCTTTCACAAAAGCTTCTCCCTCGGGCAGGGTTTAAAACTTGTCTCAGCTCAATTAAATATAATCAAAACTATGCTTTAAAAAGGCAGTTATATTTAAAAAGAAGATGGAAGAGAAATACTGTACAGCATGAAGGCAGTTCTCTTTGGATAACAGAATAAAATGGTTTTATTTGTCTTTAAATATTCTCTTCCTTTGGTTTTTCTTAACGTGAAAATATTACTGTAAGAAAGCCCGTTTGTTCCTTTGACCGAGTATGTAACAAGTAGAGATCTAGCCTATCAAAAGAGAGGCCCTGGCTTCTAGACTCAGTGCTGGAATAGAACATTGCTAATAAAAAAATAATGTTTATTTCTTATACACAAGAACAACTTTCTAAAAAGGAAGAAGACCTTATATAATCTAAAACAACAACTATCACACAATTACTCCACTTCATACTCAAAATTCTTACTGTAATTTCTAAAACTGCTATATAATGATAGAGTGCACATACAAAAATGCAGTCTTCTCATTCATATTTCCCATGTGTCACCTTTTAGTTTCTAGAGTACTATGAAAGATCTTTCTCCAGGAATAAAAGCACACATCAATCACACTTTCTGACACATTTACCTGTATGAACATGTTAAAGTTCCTGATAATCATAAGTTCTGTATTCTGTTACAGCTTCAGATTCAAACATTACTCAATCACCTGTCTGATCAGTTCCTCAAGATAAGCGAAGAAGGAGCTTGCTGGGCTCATGGTGCCTGGTCTTCAGCCCTTTAGGATGCATTAACTGTTTTCCAGGTTGTTTTTTCAGCAGTGATATCCTAGAATGCCTGATTCCTCAAAGATCCACATCCTCATTGTCACCTTTGTCAATACAATACACTGAGCAAGTCTAGGCTTTACTTTCTCTTTCTTTGGTAATGGCCTTTCTGCTTCTGCACTTCTGCAACTTGGTTTTTTTGTTTTGTTTTGTTTGGGGGGGTTTATGCTTTTATGAAATGTCTGTTTTATGCTATGTAGATCTTATTTACTGAATTGTTTTCTCACTGATCAACTAGAGTTATTTATCTTAAAAACACTTTTAATATGTTGCAGAAGCTTTGTTACCCACAGATGAGCTAATTTGAAGAACATTTATTCCTTCCATTACATTTTCAAGGGCAATAAAAGATGCAGATCCAAAGGCATTCTGTAGTATGCTATCTGCCTAAACAGAAGAGAGTACTGTGAAATGCAGCATGGGTGAGAACTAGCTCTAGTTTATTGTGAGGAGGGTTTTTTTTTTTTTTTTTTTTTTTAACCACAGTTTATTTGACTATGTTTTGCTGCTGGGAATCCAGCTGAGCTTTCTGTGCATCCTAAGTACTCACTCTCGCCACTGAGTTATCCCCTCTACTTTCTAAGAGTTCTTTATGAGACAAAGCTAAAGACCAGCATCCAGCTCTACAGAGCACCTTTGCCAGTTGTTTTTTGCCTGGCCAGGTTTATTCATCTTTTAAATATCAGCCTCAGGACTGCTTCCTCGAGGAAGGTTTTTTTTTTTTTTTGTTTTTGTTTTTTTTTTCCTCACCAGGGCAAATCTTCTTATTTTATGTTTTAGACAGTACTTCTGTGTTTGCAGCTTTTGTAGTTACTTTCCTATTTGTTTGATCCAGCCTCTTTTGTTCACTAAATGCATCTTTCTCTAGGGCAAAAAATAATTGCACCTTCTTATCTCTCTTTACTTAGCCTGTTGCATGGGATATAAATAACCGAATTTGTTAGAAAAACGTTACATCTAAATATACACGGTGAATTCTATTGAACATTCACAGAGAGTGAACTTAGCCATCCTGCATGAATACCTTTGACATTCTCATGAAAACTGATCTGATGAACCATTTGCTATTTTTACTATATAGAAAAAGATCCAACATTTGGAGATTGTAATTCTAGCAAAATGAACTCTGATAACTCCAAGCAGTCAGAGCATTGGCTCCTAAGGCCTCTTTAAACTAATTCACTTTCCAGAAATTTCTTTATAAATTTTTTAAATGTTTTTTAATTATATTCATAGAGATCTAGTGATAAAAATGAAGAAGTTTTTTCCCTAGGCAGTTTATATGATAAGTCGTAGGTGACAAGTGAGTGGTTCAAAGGCAGCTACCTTAAATGTAGACATGCTTTATCTGTGTTATTCATACCACATTTCAAAGACTGTGAAAAACAGAAAAATTCTTTATTAAATAGTAATATTTTTGTTATTTGATATAAGTAATTAAATAATCAATCCTATTGTTTTAGTAGCTTTTTTTCTAGTAGAATATTTGTGATATACATGGCTTATTTCCATAAAATTTTGCTGTTCTCTAGAATCACTTATAATGCAAAATGTTTACCTAATTAAAAATCAACTCTATCACCCTTAACTATTTAAAAGAATCCAAATCAGAGGGGGCCATCTAGAGAATCCTAAGAGTGGTCACATCTGATGTAGAAATCTAACTGTACACGGTAAAAGTTCTCAAGTCTTTACTGCACCCATTTCCTCTCTTTTTGTCCACAGTTTAACATTTTCTTTTTAATTGGTGAGAACATTGATTTACTTCTTAGGTCAAAGAAAGAAATTATAAACATTGAGAAGGATTACCTGGATTGAGTGCATGTATCTGAGAATTCCAACACTTTCTCTTCTACATCATGTAGGTTGGCAACTTGACACAGGGAAGATATATACACTAAGGTTTTTTGCTTGTTTGTTTTGTTTTTCTGAGAAAGGGTTTGTTCATGTAGCCCTGGCTCCCCTGGAACTTGAATACTTGGATTTACTTTGCTGACCAGACTGGCCTCAAACTCACAAAGATCCACCTGCTTCTGACTCCCTCCCAAGTGCTGTGATTAAAGGCATATGCCACCACCACCTTGCAACTAAATATATTCCATGAAAAGAAGCCTGAATATCACATACAAGCTGCAGGAAAGCATGAGGAATGCAGTACCAAAGGTGCAATGTGAGCCTCAGGTTCTGAAGAACTTCGGATAGCTCTGTCTACGATGTTATAAAGGGTTCAATGGTCCATCACAGGGCATACACCACTTAAGAAAACAGAACAGAGAGGGAGCACATGAGCTCTCATCCCTAGATGTGAAGTTATTGACAGCTGATGGCTGCTAGGGGAGAGGGATGAGTTTTCTTTAGCTATGGGATCCCTTATTGGTTGATCCTTGTAGATGGCTCACAGCCATCTGTATATGGGTGATATGGACTAAGAGAAAAATAAATTTTGCTACTGTGTTTCATCATTGAGAAAGGGGTGCTAAAATATGTTAATTTTGATATTTTTTTTTCTATTAAGACCAGCTTATTATACCAAGATAACTGGGAAAACAATCATATGTGAGGGGAAACTATCATAATTTATAAGTGATAGGATTTTTTGTAGTTGTACAAAGATTTTTATTATCTTATTACTGCTATTAACAGTAGTTATGTGCCAGGGCTCTGCTGTTGAGCTGCACCCACTATCACAAGGCATTTTTATAGCAGGAGCTTACTTTAAAAAGCCACCTCTCGCTGCACAACTCATGGACTTTAGGGTAACCTCACTTAAATGAATAGTACTGTGAAATGACACTTTAGTGACAATCAATTATTACTACCCAGCTAGATAAGAAAACAGTGCCCCATCTCAAATGCTACCATCACTGGGATTTTGTGACAAGATCTTAAAGGAGACATTGGATTATTATACACTTTGGCCTAAGCAACTAAGTGACCACTAGGTCTGTTCATGGACTTCAGATCACATGTTATCAGTGAAACCTTCACTGCTGGGTTTCCTGTCATTGTGTCTCCAGGCTGACCATTTCCTGTCAATGTCCTTAGAGCGGAGAATATACTCAAAAGTGGGGTCAGCCACTATGCTGCTAACTCTACACTTCTGGCTCTGGAAGATAAAGCCATTTTTATTTTGTTTTGTTTCAAAATATTATTTTTTCTTTTTTTTTTTTAAAGACACAACACTGATTTTTCTGTGATTTGTTCCGTGTTCAAAATCAGCAAGCAAATTTTATGCAGTCTATGGCATTATCCAAAGATTTATTAATGAACATTGAATTCATACCTTATCGCCAGTGTCATGTATCATGAAAATCGGTGTGCTCTGTCCACAGTTTTGGACATGGCACAGAGTGTGAATAATTCAAACTTGAATCTCAGCCTTGTGCTGATGGGAGACAGAAGGACCTAGAAAATAAAATGTGGTAGTTAACAGAAAAGCAATAATCGAGTCCTCATGCTTCTGGGAAATAAACCAGAACTTTAATTCATTATCAAATGTCTATGCACAATTTTGTTAACAAGCCATATAATGATTTTTGTAGATTGCTTTGTAATTTCTTCATCTTCTCATCTTGGAAAGCATGGTAGACTTACAGAAGGTTGGAGAAATTGAGCATGCCAATCATCAAAAGCCAGTAAATAAAACTCTAAGTGAATATGAAGAAGACAGCTGAGTATCCCGGGTGGCAGGAGGACAGTTAGTGCAGCTGGGACAGGAAGTGACAATTGTCCTTTCCCTGTGGAGTCTTCACATTGTTATTAATGTGAAGGATTTTCAACAACCAAGGTGTGAAGGATTAGGATTTCAGGCTCTCGATAATTAGCAGTATGCAACTTGCTTTGTTTGGAATGACAGAAGGTGGCAGACAGGGTAGAGCAGAAAATAAGCAACTACCTAGTTCTGAAAGGTTGTATATTGTGTCTGTGTTGGTATCCCCACCATCAAAGCAAAGCTTTGCCCTTCCATCTCCAGCCTGTGTTTTCTGGGAGAGGAGAGCTGTCCTCATGAGCAATGAAATCAAGTGATAGAGAAATATAGCATGAAGCAATACAAAACAAAAATAACAACAAAAATCAAAAGCATCCAAATATGAAAGTGAAGTGACTCCATCGTTTTTTTTAAGTGGTATGATAAGGAGCAGCCCCAACAAATAGATTTCAAGTGAGTTGTTGGCATAGGCAAAATCCAACTGGATTTGAGCACAGGTCCATTAACATACATTTTGACAGGTGTAAAGATGATCTCTTCCCAGGAGAGAAAACCTAGACAAGCTTGCCCAACCTGAGGAAATGGTGGTTATAAAAATAAACCAGAAGACAGTAAATGACACTGTATCGGAACCTCAAGAAAGCACACTCCCCCTTTTGTGGAGAGTCAGAAGCCTCTGAGCAATGCACAGACAGGACAGAATATTCATCTGTTAGCTGGATGGTTTTCCTCAAATTCTTTTGTTTTGTTTCTTTGTTTGTTTACTCACTGATGTTTGGTTGGTTGATATTTTAAACTGAGCCAATCAGTCAGTCACTCAGCTTTCTTGGAGATTGAACCAATTGAACTGCTTTGGGAATTTCAGATCTATTGTGATTTTTACTCTATTGTGATTTTCTTTCCTTTTGGATATTGCTGGGTTGCTGCCTCTCTGTGACCTGCATTCCAGGGACAGATGGCAGAGGAAGACACCACCTGTCTGACAAAAGGCAATACCTAGTTGCTGCTCTGGTGATCTTGCTGAGAAGTTGTAGCTGTCACAGAGCAAAGACCACTTGTTATATAACTGCACATTCAGGTTCTTGCTTGTATTTGGTTTTCGTGTTCGATATGAGGTACTTCAATTTAAAATTGAAAATTTACTTCTCTACCATTTTATCCTCTGGGGCACAGAGACAATATTCTAATTCTTTAACTGCCTCCAGTAAGCACAAGAGAATGAAGTATTTGATGCCTGACCTCCAACACTGGACTGTACTTTGAGCAGGTGATGGATCATTCTGTCTCTAATGCTAACATAATTCTGGACACACAGTTAACTGCTTCGTGAATATTTGTTTAATGGAAATTTTTGAAATTGTGAGTTGCATTTATAGCTGAGGCTGAGACTCAGTGAGGTGAAGAGGAGTCGAGGGGAAATACTTTCTGGTCCTTGGCACACATGCAACCCATCCTTTTACATCTGGATTTCTTTACTTTATCAGCCTATGCTTAAAAATAATGGCCGAGTCCAGGAAGCCTGCACGGAATCTAGTTATAATTCCAAATCCTCAGAGCTAGGATGTCTGCCATTGTACTCTGCCCACTTCCTGTTGTCTAGTAATGTCCTCAGAGAACTGACATGAGCAACCCATCTTACTTTATTTTCTAAGGAAGACTATATTATATTCAATGGTCAGATAACATTGGTTTTTTTTTTTTTTTGTAGAATTCAAAGTGTACCCTTACTTTGATCATTCTATGTCCTACTTTATTTTTATTGATTTATTTTGTTTCAACATCCTTTTTGACATTTTTATTTAAAATAATTTATATAATATATCTTGATTATATTTCTTCCCTTTTATAAAATTTTTCTTCTACAGTGTGTGATCCTTTAAATTGATTATCAATCTGATAGGATTTAGAGTCACAATGGAAAGAAATTCCTGGGCATGTCTGAGAGGGAGTTTCTGGAGTTGGTTAGTTGTGGTGGGAAGAATCACCCTGAAGTCCATGGGCTGGAATCCTGAACTGTATATAAAGGAGAAAGGAGTCCTCACATTCATCTCTCTCTTCTCATTGGCTGCAAATGCAAGTTTGAACTGCCTCAAACTTCTGCAGCCACATCCTCCCTCCCGTGGATCTCCTTGGCGAACTGTACCTCTCAAACTGTAAGCCAGAGTCAGCCTTCTTCCTTATGATGCTTTTGTGGAGTATTTTGTTACAATAAGAAAAGTAATATGTAAGGCTACGTACCAAAACTAGGGACTCACACATGCTAGGTCAGCACTGTATCAGTGAACAACACCACGGTCTGATGTTAGGAGGCAAAACCAATTTCATCTCAGTAACATTTTCCTACATAGCCAGTTATTGTTCACAAAAATATGAATACTTAGATTGATATACAAGGCATTTAAGTTTCATGAACAATTTGTCAATTATGCTCTCCCAACACATTTTTCATTGTGTCCTGTTTTCAGACACACTAGTTTGGAGTAACAATCAGAAGACATGGTATACACAGTTTTCTTCATGTTGCCTGCTATATAGCATATAAGTGTTTGTATTCAGTCAACAAAAGAACAGATAATGAATCAGTGGACATTGTGTTTCTCATACATTTGCTATGATTTTCATCTATCCTCTCAGAAGGCATTCTGGGTTTTAGAATAAAGCATCTCTCTCTGATTCATGACCTGAGTCTTAAGACTTCTTGCTGGGAAATTTCTATTACCTGTGTCAGAAGACTTATTTTACTATTCAAAAATATCTTAGCCTTAATTTTTAAAGTAAGTTGCTAATGTTCTAATTCACAGTCACCTAATTAAAATCAGACCACAGTACAGTGAAGACATTTTATATATACTATTTGGATAGATAAATGTATGCCTATGTGCATACTTTTAATGTTTTTATCATTAGGTGCTGTGTTAACTTCCATTTTGTTCATGAAAAAAGGTATTCACATTTCAAAATATGTAAGATAAATATAACATATAATGAATAAAAAAGTCATCAGTAGGAACAATAAATTTTTACTTTATAAGATTATCTCTATGGTATTTTGGATCAGTATGTAGATAAGTAATTACATCTGATTTCAATATCTATAATTTGACTAAAGAGCACTAGTCTAGATCCAAAGAGCATGTGAGGGGAAAGTTTAAGATTATTTTTATTTTCTCACTTTTAGATTATGTAATAATCTAAAATAAATGTATTTTTAAGTAGTTCTTAACTTTTCACTTCCTTCTTTCTCATCTTTTATGAAATAATTAGATGCTCCGGGAATAGTTTTTATATAGATTAAAATTACAAGGCATATTAATAAAAGAAAAATTCACATATCCAACACTAACGATATACACAGTACTAACTCTACACCTAACAGGAACCACATGCCAAACACTAGTCATGCACCTATCGCTAATCATATACCCATCACCAGTACTAACCATATACCCAACACAAGCCATGTACCCATCACTAACTATATACTCAAAATTAACCATATGCCCAACACTAGCTATGTATCTACCACTAACCATATACCCAACACTAACCATGTACCCATCACCAACTACATACCCTAAGCTAATCATATACCCAAAGCTAACCATGCACTCACCACTATCTACATATACTGTATGCTCCAACACCCAACACTAATTGTATACTAGTCATATGACACTGACCATGCACTCACCACAAACCATGTACCTAACACTACCCATATATACAGTGCTCCTGTTTTATTTTCTCATTCAATATCCCCCCCCCCAAAAAAAAAACTTTTATGAATTTTAGGTCTTTCATCTTCTCCACAGATTTCAGTTTTATTATAAATGCCTATATCCCTAAATCCTTGTGTTTTTGTTTTGTTTTGTTTTATGTATTTTGAGATAGGATTCCACTTTATAGTCTAGTATCACCTGAAACCTACTAACCATAAACCCAGCAAACACTATCCATATACCCAGCACTAACCATCTAACCACCACTAACCAAAACTAACTCTGTATCCAACATAAACTATATATCTCAAACTAACCATATACTCAATGCTAACTATTATGCCCAAAGTTCAAGACTGTGCAACCAAGGCTAGTCTTGAACCTTAGCCTCCTACATCTTAGAATTTCAGACATGTATCACTACTCCTGGCTTTTATCCTGTCCCTTTAAGAAGATTATCCTATTTTGTGAAAACATATATGTCTACATGTGTGCACAGGTGCCCAAGCAGGCCAGAATAAGGCTTTGAATCTACTAGGGATGGAATTACAAACAGTTGTGAGAGGCTTTATGTGGGTATGGGAACTGAACTCTGGTCTGTTGCATGAGCAGTAAATGCTTTAACCTTCTGAGAGACTTCTTCAGTCATACATAATACTGATTATTGTTGGGTTTATGTATCTTTGTGTGTGCTTGTTCATAGTTTTTAGTTTTATTTTTCCATGAAATGCATGTAGGCGTTTCCCCTTATAATTTGAATGTCCTTGTTGCCTTTTTGGTGATTTTTAAATCCCGTGTGCATTATGGACAATGTGTATTGGTTATGTGCTATACATGAATTTATGTTGTCTGTGATGAAATATTGATTCTTAATTTTGAATGTTTAAATTACCAATCTTTAATTTTGTAGTAATAGTTTCTTTGCCTTATTTTTTAAAAAAATTATCACTACTATGGGAGGGTGTGGTCTTTCTCTAATGATTTTTTTCTTTGAAGTTTTATTTTTGTAATGAAATCTTTAATCTCTGATAAAATTGTTTTCCCATGTGTTGTACAATTGAGATATGATTTTATTATTTCCCCTATTATTCATCATTGTCCTGTTCCTGCTTAGGGAATTTCCTTCCTTTCCATGCTTATCAACTATATGCTCTATATCATATAATAAATCCCCGAAAAGCATGAGTAGGATTATTAGTCATCAACTGCCTCAGAGAACTGGTATAATCCTGCATAACACCACACTTTCTAAATTATTACATCTTTAGTCTTTATTTGAATAAACACAGGCATGGCCTCTCTTCCTGAACTGTATGTTTATTTGGCCATTTGATTCTCACATAAGTTTAAGAATTAATATCTATTAAATTCTATGAAAACATTATGAATTTTGAGGTGAATTATATTCTATTAATTCAATGATAATTTTAGTGTATGGTAATGCTACTGGTTTATCTTTGTCAACTTTGTCATCTACAGTTTTGCTAAATATATTTACAGGCCTTAATATTTTACAGAGAGTCACTAGAGCTATTTTAAGGTCCCTGTCATCAGCAAACAGAATCCTTGATTTCTACTTTTTTGATAATAATTCCCTTTATTTCTTTCTTCTACTGAATTGCTCTTTCTGGAACTTTCCTGTTAAATAAAGGCTGAGAGTTGACATCCTTGTCTGTTCTAGATTACAGAAAGTCACTGTCTTAGTAAGGGTTACTATGAAATGACACAATGACCATGGCAACTCTCATAAGAACAACATTTAAGTGGAGTTGTGCCTTACAGTTTCAGAGGCTAAGTCCACGGTGGGGAATATGACAGCATGCAGGTAGATTTAGCACTGGAGCTGAGAGTGCTACATCTCGAAGCCAACAGGAAGTTAACTGACTGTCACACTGAGGGAAGCTTGAGCAATAGAGACCTTAAAACCACAGTGACACAGTTCCTCCCAAAAGACCACACCTCCTAATAGTGGCACTCATTTTGGGGGCCATTTTCTTTCAAACCACCAGAGTTACACAATTTTTACATAAGTGTAATAGTACCTATTCACTTATTATATGTGGTTTCCTTATGTTCTAAGATATTCCTTCCATATATAATTTATTTTGTTTTAATCACACAGTCATACTAAATTTTATCACATTCTTTTTTCACCTACTGAAATCATGTTTTTGTTATCCCTTCTGCTGATACTTTGTATCATGATTTCCACATGTAAAACCAACTTTGAATCCTTGCTATGAATCTCACTTGATCATTGTGAATATCTCTTCATGTTATTAATTTTTTCTTGCTAACATTTTGTTGAGGACTTTACATCTCTATTCTATAAGAATATTGATTTGTGAGTTTATTTTTCTATGCACCCTAATCTTGTTTTAGCATAAGAGTAGCACTGGCATTATAGAATATGTTTGGGAAAATTACATTTTTTCAATTTTTTTTTTAAAAAAATAGTATCAATTTTTTTAAATGTTTGCTAGAACTTAGTGGTGATTTTTTTCTAGTTCTCAGCTGTACTTTGAGAGAAAACACTTTTCACCCCTTGGTTCCATCTTGCTGCTTGTTATTGGTCTTCTCAGGTCTTTATTACTCAGTGGGTCACTCAGTAACCTATTTTTGTCTAGAAATTTGTGTTTTATTATAAACTGTCAGATTTATTAGTATACAGCTGTTAATAATTTCTAACAATAATGTCTATTTTTGTTGTGCTAGTTGTAATGACTCCCCTTTAGTTTTTGCTGTTTTTGCCTTTCCGTTATCTGTACCTTATTTTTGTTATAAAGGTTTGGTAGTTTTGTTTATCTTTTCGGAGAACTAGGTTTTATTTAATTGTTTTTTATTAAAGTGCTTCTTGACTATTATTGATGAGTATATTTTATTACTTCATATCAGTGTAGTGCTTCCGTATTCTAGTCACTGGATCCTGTGGCAATGCCAGCATAGATAAGGGGAATCAAGTTTTCTGATGGAAGTGATAGCTAATCAGCCAGTATGAAGATCTTTCTTCCTGATCTGAGTACCCCAGTATGATCATAATGATCATTAAAAGCTGGACAGAGGGAGGAAAGAAATTGATCAGAGAAATACATAGGGCAGCAAAAGCATGACCAGGGAGCAACAACATGGTTGAATCTCAATGTGAATAGTAGGGGTTGTCAACCAAGGAACTTATAAGGTTTAGAGAATCAGGAAAACCAGGAAATAGATTCATTCCTCAAGGCTCCATAAAAGAACACAGCCATGCTGTCCCATTGATGTTTAGGACTGATTTCCAGAATGCTAAAATAATGATTTATATTCTGCCATATTACTACTTAAAGTCACTTTTTACAACAGCAAATGCATAGTGCACATAGTAGTGTACACTACTTCAGGGTTGTGTTACTAAGAGTTCGTTAAAGGAACATAACTGAAAGAATGAATCCTTTAAGATGGAATTTATTAGATTAGCTTACAGGATGTGGTCCAGGTGGTTCAACAATGGCTGCCTCATGAAGGAAAGGCCAAGAGTTCAAAAGTTCATCAATTCACAAAGCTGAATATTTCAGGGGTTCCAATGGGGTCCTGCTCCAGAATGAACTTGTTATTAGCACATCTTGGAATCCTGAAGAAGTTGGATTTAATATTGGCCACAACAGGACTAGATAGAGTGAAGGCAAGCAGGCAAAGGCAGTTGTAGTAGAAGTTTTGGGCCTGGACTTTTGGGCCTAGCCTCAAGGTTTAGATCCGCAGACCCACAGAGACACACAGATGCTTACAATAGTTTTTAAGCTGATCGGCCTAAGGCCCAAGCATATAACTTGCTAACTCTTTACCCTTAATCTAACCCATGACTCTTAACCTGTTCAGTCATGTGGCTCGGTACCTTTTCTCAGAGCAGCATAGTTGTCCTTTGCTTCTTCTGGCTTCTCTCTGGCAGTCTGCTCTGTTCTGCCTGTTCCTAGAGTCTTCTTAGTCTGGTAGCCCCACCCACACTTCCTGTCTGCCTTTAGCCAATCAGCACTTTTATTAAACTCATAAGCAGGGACAATTATTTACAATGGAACAACATAATACCCCTACAGGCAGTTTTCTTCTTCTGTGCCCTTTTTATATGGGCTGCTATCAGGAGGTGTGTATTCTAGATTTAGGATGTATCTTCTTGCTTCAAACAATGTGATTAAGAAAATCCCTCATGGGAGTGTCTGTCCATTAGAGTTTAGGTGCTTCCAAAGGTCTTCAGGTTGCCAACCATGATTGGCCATTACAAGTGTTATTGTACAGGACTAGATAAGGGTAATTTTATAGGAGTTGATTGTACAAAATACAGACTCTTGGTTATGTAACCTTAACTGATTGCTTTTAAATAATATAGAGATCAGAAAGTCAAAATGTAAACACAGTACACGGCAGTGAGTTTTGCCACCAATATGACTGAAACCGACTTTAGAAACTGATAGAAATCTGGTTATTAATTCTATTCTTTATCTATAAAATATCTATCATTTATCTTTCCTTGAGAAAAAAATGTGAAATTATTTGCATTTCATGTCAACTGCTTCTGTGACTTATCCTCTCTGAGCTGAATCAAAATCATCAGCAACTTAATTCTGAGCTATAGTTTACCACAAATATAAATTGAGAGCATATCTGAGATGTAACTTGCAAGTGCATGATCTAGATTTATTTTCTTTAAAAATTTATTCTTGAATGATTGAGTCATTATTGATTTTATATATTCTTTTTCTAAAGTGACACAAAAAAATGCCTATATACCTCAAAAAGATATGGGCAGAAAAAAAAAGAAATAATTCCAGACAAATCAGTGAGCATGTTTTTGAAGTTATTTACAGAAACGTGGGTAACTGAGAGCAGTTACATCACCAGAGTAGTTCCGTGAGCAAAGTATAGAAAGTCTTACCTGCAGCCTGAGTTACTTCAGAAAAGTTGTTCTGTGACTGAGTCTACTTGACATATAAGCAGCAAGACTACTAAAGAACAGCCATTCACATGTCAGCTATGTACTTTTTATATAAAGTGGGGAGGGTCTTTAGAACTTATGAAACCAGGGGATCTCAGAAGGCCCATGAGCCCTGTGAGCCTTGGGAGATCCATCATATGAGCCTCCTTAATTCACCAACGAGGGAATGTTGACATGTCTCACCTCAATATTTTGTTCAGGTCATCACTGCTACTCTGATCTACAGTTGAGCTTATTCAGCCTGGAGGAAACAACAATACAATACTCACAGTTGTTACCTTAGAGTTTCTGACCCTGTCCGGCCAGAGGTCCAAGCCCACAGACCTGCTGTCCCAGAGCACCTAGCTACTCGCCCCTGCTTAGGCTCCCCAAATGACTCAGATGTTTATAGTAATTTGCCTATGGCTCAGCACATTGCTAGTTTGTCCCTTTGTCTTAACCCATTCACATTAATCTGTCTGCCATGTGGCCCGTGGCTCACCTGTGTTCCTTACATGTTTCTTCTTTTTGTGTCTGGCTTGATCTGTTGCAGACTCCATCCTCTTTCTCCACCGAACTCTATGGTGTCTGCCATGGCCAAAACAGTCCTTTATTTAAGATTGATATTCACAGCGTACAGAAAGACATTTCCACCTATTCTTCTTCCTTTTGTATTTGATTGTTAGTGTTAGCATACCTCCTATTGTACTTGCTATAGAACAGGTGGGCTTGTTTTAGGAATCTGGAGGTGACTTGGGCAGCTTGCTATCACCACACAGCTTTCAGAACATCTTTCCTGTCTTCCTTGTAGTTAGAATTACTTTTCCTATTAGTAACTAGCAGTCTCTCTGAGAGTAGCTAAAGTCAGGAACTGCCCTAACTATTATATAACAGAACTTCAAGAGGTCAGGCATATTTCCAAGTTGGTTGACTCAAGCCGTGCCCCCCCCCCCACACACACACTGAGACATGGCTCTTCCTAGCCTTCGCCCCCCCCCCCCCCCCCACACACACACTGAGACATGGCTCTTCCCAGCCTTCGCTGCTTGAAGTTTAGCTTCATCTGAAATTACGGGGAAGCTGTCTGCATCTACACCAGGTATCACTTCTGAACTTGGACATGTTAGGGTGAAAGAGAAGAATGCTTCTTCACATGGGCTGCTCCACTGTGTAGGAATCTTCCTTAAAAACCAGATGTCTTTCTTGTCTTCTTGGCAGGATGGAGCAAACTGCTCCCTCCTGAAGTGCTTGGCAAAGTCATGCTTAGAACAGTGAGTCCTGCTCTTGGGGCAGAGGGTGGGTAAAAGTCCACTGAGGCACATGGAGAGCTGTGGGAAAGTTCTGTTAAGAAGACAAACAGAAGAACCAAGAGTGTCAAGCCCATTACTAAGATAATAAATTTGTTCCCTTAGCTCTCAGATTCTCACATGGAACCCAAATAATGTTAAAATTAAGACTTGAAAATTGTATTTTAATGATAATTTCGAAATGGAGAGTTGAAAGCAGTGATCTTGGTTGTATGGCTTGAAAGAAACTTTAGAGCTGAGAAAACAAAAGAAGCTAATTGGCCACCCAAAGAATTATTGTAAAGTCTCAAACCATGAGACTGAAGCACTAAAATAAATCATTAGTGTTTTCATTTTACAAGCAAGTGTTCACATATAACTGTAGTGCAAAATCAGGTGGCCGTATTAATAGTGTGCTAGCAAATGTTACAAATCATTAATACTCTTGGAAGACACATTAGAAGATGGCTCAGGAAATTCATGGCATACCATGAATTAAGGTAACCATAAAAAACTGATATGTCAAAAAATTCTCTGCGTCTCCACCCTCCTGCTCTCCCTCCCTCTTGATGTCTGTTTAGATGATATAAATGTAGGTACATTTAGCCATACCTTTGGTTTTGAAATAATGTAAAGCCTTTAGTATCATATTTTAAGGAAGAATAAATGGCAGAGGAAAATGTATAATTAATTAAAAAGAAAGACACAAAGACAGTTGCTATTATGATTTTGTCAATAAGCCTATTAGAGAACAGCCATTTTAAACTCGGTCCTCTATGCAACTTGCACGTCTCAGAATCTCAACCATTCGATTAGACTGTGTCATGTGTCATTAGCATGTGTTTCCTGTCTTCACCTGTACATGTTTGCAGCTTGTGTCTTAAATGGTTGACTACCTTTGATCATGTGAGTGGTGTGGTGCCTGCCATGCCTGAGTGGAAACTGGGAGTCAATTCACCCCACGCCCAAAGAGGTGCCATTTGTCACTGTGGATCCCTGCATTAACAACTCAGAGGGAGATCAAATAGAAGGAGACAGCAAATAAAGCTGTTAGAGCCCACTGACATTTTAGAGTTATTTATTAGCCCTGACCCGGCAAAAGCTATCCAAAAAAAGTTCATGTGTTTTGTGTTTCAACTTATAAAATTGATAGACATGAAAATCATTCTAAAGTATAAATTTTACTTTTTCACATCACAAATACTTCCAGGAGGAGGGAAGCCATGAATATATACATACATACAAATGCACATGTGCACTCACACATGCACACACACAGTCACCTGATCATACATGCTTGCATACCTACACATACATACATGCATACACATTCACTTGAACACACTCACATGAAAACATACGTACACTCAGATACTCACAGATGTGTACTCATATGAATACATTCATACTCACATGTACACACGTGCACATTCATTCACACTCACACTTTTAGGAGAGTAAAGGAAAGAAGATTCAGCCTGGTGTGGTGACATGGACCTGTAATCCCAGTACTGGTGGAAAATCTGAACTTCAACACCTCTTTACATAAAGAAGAGTTCTGTGCAAGCCTGTACCACGCGAGACTGTGTAGAGGGAGAAATAAAAGAGATAGATGGGGGCAGGATTTATGATGTTTGAATTTTTGTTTCCTTTTTTTTTTGAGCTAGTATTTTCCAATTCTTTTTGTTCAACTTTTCTTATGAATGCTTCTACATTCTAAAGCCAATAATAAGTCATTGACTAAAATAGTCAGATTACTCCTATGAATACTTCTTCACATTTCATCCCACCTTATCCCTGTCAAAGGGATCCAGTAATATCCTGATGATCAAATAAAATGGCCTTCTTGGTCATTTTCAGACTTCTCTACGGTCCCTGTAGTTAAGTGTGCATCTTGTGTTTATGGGGATGTTCCTCATCGGTTCATATGATACTGCAATGCTTTGTCTCTCTGTCTCTGCTCAGTTGGTGAATCCTGATTCAGTTTTCAGTGCATGTGCACCTGTCTTCATCTTTCTGTCCATCCATATTTCCCACATGGCTGCTCTGCCACACATATCCACTCCCTTCAGAGATGCATGGAGAAAAGAGCTATGTACTTGTGAGTCCCTTTCATCTACCAATTAAAAACAGTGGTGTGACTCTAGAGGCAATAATCTCTTAGAAGACTATCACATCTTTCAGATCAGAATAACATTTCACCACAGGAGTCAAACCTATCTTTCTTCATTAGTAAAAACTATGCTCTCTGATGAAATTATTCTAAATAGGCAATTGTGACAATTTTAGTATCCAACCTACCTTCCCAGACTGTTTCTGGTGTGAGATATGATCACTATTATTTGTGAAAGAAATTAAAACCCAACATGCTCCCGAACAAGAAATACTACTGAATTTGGCAAGTTGCAGTAAGTTATGTAACAGCTTGGGATTCCAAATATGAATTCATGGATTGTTATGTTAGTGTAGCAAAAGAGCCAAACCTAAGCTAACGATTTCATAGTGTCCGTAGCAACAACACATTTACTGAACTGTTTATTTAGCAGAGTAAGGAAAGCTAATGTAGAGCTCTGCAACATTATCCAGTTTTATTTTTTGTTAGAATAGAATTCCCCATGCCATGTGAAACATTTTTGCAAATACATTCTGTGGTCTTTGTCAGAAAAATTGACATTCTCTTTAAAATCATGCTTTGCAATTATCCTTGTCTACCTACGATGCTGCCCTGCAGAGATAAAATGTGTTGTGTTTTTGAAGACACACCCACCACCAGAGGAAATGATTTTAGAACTTAGTTTGGGTGACTTATTCCAATGACTAAATCCTCCTAGGAAATTATTTCCCATCTAACCTGAATATTTTATAATATGCTTAAATGTTTTCTTTTAGCTCTATCCTCACTGAAAATGTCCCCCAAATGGCTCTTGTCAATAGAAAACCAAACCATTTTTAGAAATTACTCTGAAAACTTCCTTTAACTACAGTAAATAAACTGTAAAACATTTTTAGGTTGTTTTATCAAGTCCCAGGAAAGAAACCATGTCATCTCCAATTTAAAAGTATTAGAGAATTTCAGTTTTCTTAATTTGCTGTATTGTAGTTTAGAGTATCCAGCACCGTTTCCATTTAAATGTTGAACATAGTAAAAATGTATGCATGTAATTAAATTAATAGGGTTTTTTTTTTTTTTTAAAAAAAGGAGCTCTTTTAGATTAATAACTAATATCAAACAAAACAGCAAAGGAGATGGTCTAACTTCTTTCTTTCTGTAATTTATTTTTCCCAGCTTCCCGGCTTTTGTGGCTGATATTACTCTCAAGCATGATTATTACTGTTTAACATAAATAAGAGATTATCTTCACGGTCTTCAGGATCCCTCTCCATTCACCATAAACCTCCTTGACCTACTCCAGTCCAGTAGGGTCAGCATTTTCTTTGGACAGC
The DNA here is from genome assembly GCA_033318265.1 of Phyllotis vaccarum. Lineage (NCBI taxonomy): Eukaryota > Metazoa > Chordata > Mammalia > Rodentia > Cricetidae > Phyllotis > Phyllotis vaccarum. The sequence goes on along the minus strand of JARWLC010000002.1, from coordinate 171,240,051 downwards.
TTGGGTCTTTGGCTTTGGTACTACAGGGCTCACGCCATGGAATACTGTCAGCATAAGGGATATCCTTTGGAAAACAAGGAAAAACTCACTCTGTCTTGTGTGTGTGTGTGTGTGTTTGTGTGTGTGCATACAAAAGTGGGGAAAGTCGTTTTTCAATTTGTTAATGTCAAAGGCTCTAAAGAAAATTTTAAGGACAAAGAAAAGGCCTGCTAATTAACTATTGTGCTGTAATCACCGTCAAGATTTAGTAAGCCCATTTTGTGCCAGGTAGCACACGGGCTGCACAGAAGACAGATTCTGTGTGTCAGGCCCTCAAAGGTTTGACTCTTTGTGCCAAAGCCTTCTGATTAATTAGGAAAATTCACCCAGCATTTGTGAAAATAACTTTACAAGTCATTTGGGTACAACCTAGTGTTTTCCTGTCAGGTTTCCAGTAAACAAAAGGATATTAGTTGATTGTTGGAGGGGCCTTGATTATAACCTTTTGGCTCTAAATAATGAGCTGTGTCTTAATTCCAATTAATGGCTTGGAATTCCAGAGCCACTGAGTTCGTTAGGGAAGCAGAGGAAGTAAACACATGAAGAACAGGGAAAGACTCCCATTGAACCCCAATTGGCTTCCTCTTCCCAGCATTAATTTACAGGAAGATTAAACCCGCAGATATTTCTCAGGGCACACAGACCTCAGTGATTTTGAGCTGTCCCATGCTGCCTCTGTCCAGAAGCTGGTTTTGTGTGAACTGAATAGACGAGGAGAGCGGTGTTGAGAGACTCCAGCCTGAACAGGAGTAGGGTTACTGAGAAGTTGCTACAGACAGATGTTTTCAGTTACAGTTTTAACTGGACATAATGGCTTCCCCACAGGAAAGCTCAGGGATTCATAAAGCTGCTGCAGTGCCCCCTTACAGGAAAGGAGCTGTTTATTACCACAGCCCATGGCACCTGCTCTGCTATCAAGTGTACATTTGTTCTCCTGGGAACAATAGGGTGGGGTGGTTACTAGAAACAGGGCTAGGAGCCAACAGTATTCCACTTCTAAATTCTGGCTGACTCCTAAAGTGACCTCTGTCTAGTCCCTTCAATAAAGCTAACCACTGCTTATTTAAAACTGAAGCCAGATACACAGTGCCTTGGGAAATAGCCACTCGTCACTGGGATTTCTTTGGCACAGAAATAATCCAAAAGTGTCCTTGTCATCAACAAATATTTATTGGGCATCTTCGATTAACATGCAACAAATGAGCCAAAGGCACATATTATGTGAATTTAAATAGGAGACGTTTTAAAGAAAATTAATTTACATAAGTTCATGTACCATCTATCAAGATCTGTATAAGTAGTATTAGCCTTGTAGATGTTGGTCACTCTGTACTTTTTTATGTACATGATATTAATTTTAAATATATACATTGTTAAAACAGGGTATGTTTTCCCCCTAAAAAATGTCAATGCTAATATGAAATATAAATTCTTGTTTGCTGTTGTTATTAGACTAGAATTAGAAGAGATGAATAAAGCTCCGTCCTTGGCATTCTATGTTGATACAATTAGAATGCAGCAGAATATAAAGACAAGCTCCTTCTGTGCCCTCCACAGTAGGTGACATCTCCTACATTTGATGACACTCCATAAACAGCCCGGGAGGCAGAGCATCCCTACCAGCAGAATCTTCTGGCACATTCCCAGCTTGAATATTTTTGTACTATCTTTGACTTCTAAGGTTGGCAGAAAGAGGGGGAAAAATGTCCTAGAAATTAGAAATGTCAAAAGGATGGATGTTCAGAAGTGGAAGGTGAGAGAAAAGAAATGTTTCTTCCACTTTATGAAGCATTGGAAGCAATTCCGTGGTCACTGAGCTCTCCAGTCTTTTAATGACACAGGGGCTAATAAAGCAAGTCTCCTGGCATCTTAAAACTCAGAAAGACCCAGCTGAGTGTTACTGTAAAGGCAAAAAGCAGCTACAGCAAAACGGATTTAGAGTCTCATCCAAGCTCTACTGAGACAAAAAAGTTAGCACATGAAGTGTTGTTACTACTGCCCTCAGAGTCTCTTAAGGAGCTCTGGAAAACCCCTCAGCTGCCACTCTTCCTAACTCTCACTGAAGTAATTAGCTACAGTTGATGGAGGAAGAGAATGCAGGATGTGGAAGCGTAAACAGAAGAGTATACAGTTGGAATCTTTTCTGTGTAGAGCCTGCATATTCACCAACTCAGCTCTCCACTCTAGCAGTCACCATCTACCAAAAGTATTAACACAATTATATTCTCTTTTTTTTTTAAAAAATAAAGATTTATTTATTTACTATGTATCCAGTATATAGAAGAAGGCACAAGATCTCATTATAGATGGCTATAGAGCCATCATGTGGTTGCTGGGAATTAAACTCAGGACCTCTGAAAGTGCTTTTAACCTCTGAGACATCTCTCCAGCCCCATAATTATAGTCTTAAGGACAGTATCAATATAACCAAGAGATAGGTCATGAGTGGACCTGGAAGGGAAACTAGGCTTTTCCATTACGATTTCAGGGATGCCTAGGTAGGTCAACCAAGAAAGCTCTTAGCTCTGCTATAGACAGGCAAAGCTTTCTCTTCCAAAGTTTGCTCATCGCAGTGAATGTCCACAGATAACATCAAATACCCTTCAGCTTTCTGGGGAGTTATTAGTTGGTTTGCTCTGCAGTTATAACATAGCACGTATAAGTAGCTTCCATAGAAAATTTTTATATTATCTAATTCAAGCTGTCAGTCCAAGATCATTGTGCAAGCAGAGTTGGTAGATCTCGTTCCTGGCTTATAGACAGACATTATCTTACAGTGTTTGTACATAAATTTTTATTTGATTGTGTTCTGGACATCGGCAGTTAGATGCCTGATACCACTTCCTCTTATAAAGAAACAAATCCAACAGTCGTATTGTACTAGGATCCTAACCTATGACATTCTTTAAAAATCATTTTCATTATTTTTGAAAATGTTATACATGTACAATGCAATATTATCATATCATCTCTTCAACCTCCTGCATGTCTTCTAATATGTCTTCTTTACATCATCTTCCCTCCCTCCCTTCCTCTCTCTCCCCCTCTTTCTTTATTTCTCTCATAAACCACTAAATTTAATTAGAATTGAGTTTTAGTGCCTACATATGAGGCCATTCACTGGAGCATGAGAAACCTATCAGTGGCCACATTCTCAATAAAGAATAATCCTTTTCCTCTCACAGTAAGTATCCACTGTTAATAGGCCCTCATTTGGGGAATAATTCTGAAGATCATCTTAGCCATCTATGCTGGGATTCTGGTATATTGGTCTTGTGTGTGAATAAGACTTCATGATTGTGATAACCATATCATGTCTAGAAGACAGAATTTCATAGCTTCTTTACAATCATCTGACTCTCACAGTCTTCCACCTTCCATTTATCGATGTTCTCTGAGTCTTGGTGGTGGTAGAGTTGACATAGCTGTCCTGTTAAGTTAGGACTGAACACTCAGTCTCTTACTCTTGGTACACTGATTAGTTGTACATCTCTCTATTGAGTACTGCCCACTGCAAAATGTAAGTACTCTGAATAATGTTGAGAGTAGCTCAGGTTTATGTACATAAATATAAATGCACAGAAGACAATGTAACAATATTGCCATTTAGCAAAGTAAATACTCTAGGGTACTAAGTTTTATTCTAGAGCCTACAATGCTCAGTGAAGGACTTTTGACTATGAAATTCCCTCCTGTGGAACAGCCTCAACTGATTCAGGATACAGTTAGTTACCACATATCAGACATGCCACCATTACACCAGTAAGCCCTTTTTGTCTCACAGGGTGGCACTCCAGAATGCTGGGCACAGTGCTGGGTAAGACCATTGATATCTTTCCTCTCCCAGTATACTTTCTGGCACTATGAAATATAATTCTAGAAGGAAGTTGCAGAAAAAAGCTTCATGGTCAGTTTGAGATTGGTCTTGTAGTCAAAGCTTGTTTTGTCTTTAATAATAAAGTCTAATCATGTAGTCATGGTAGAAAACCAATGGGAATAATAGCTTGTGTTGTTTTAGAAACCTTGAGGGATTTCCTGACCAAGAACTTATAGGGAAATATGCCATGGCTTGCACTGAGACTTACATTTAATAATCCACGTCTCTTGGAATTGTACCATCCACACATTCTAACTTTTTTTGCTTGTTTGGATTTTTTTCAAGACTGGGTTCTGCTGTGTAAGACATCTGCCTGTCTGGGAACTCACTTGTAGACCAGAATGTCTACAGAGATCTGCCTACCTCCTCCTTCCAAGTGCTAGGATTAAAGGTTTTTGCTACCACTGCCCAGACTATTCTAACCTTTTTAAAAATTCATATTTTAAGATTATCTTACTAACGAATGAGTTTCCATAAGGTTTTCTCCTAAGTTTTTGTTAGCCCACTATCTTAGTTACTATTATATTACTGAGAAAAGACATTGTGACCAAGGAAACTCTTATAAAAGAAAATGTTTAATTGGAGGATTGCTTAGAGTTTTAGAGATTTAATCCATGTTCCTCGCATGATGAGAGTACATACTAGTCTACAGCAGCAGGAAGAAAGAGGGGGGAGGATACGGTTTTGAAATCTCAAACTCCACCACTGGTGACACACCTTCTCCAACAAGATCATATTCCTAATCCTTCCCAAAGAGTTCCATTAACTGAAGATCAAACATTCAAACAAATGAACTTATGGGGGCCATCCACCTACCCACTATTACCCTTTTGTCTTCTCCAATATACCTTCCCTGCTTAGTCATCTCTCTTCTTACTTTAAAAAAAAATATGGGTTACAAATTAATAATGCCCCACATCTACCCAATCAGAATGTCCACCATCAGGAATTCAAACTCCTAACAATAGATTTTGATGTGAATGTGGAGGGTTGGGGAATAACGAATGAACTGTGGTTTGGAGTGGTAAGTAATGTAGATCCTTTGGAAAACAATCTGACTTTCACAAACTACAAAATTAGAAATAGAGCTACCGTGTGCCCTATCTCTGTCACCTTTGACATACGCCCACGGGATTTTACATCCTTCTATGGGGACACTGACACACCCATATTCATTGCTGCTCTGTTTACAGAAGCCAGGAAATAGCCTCAGCCTCGATGTTCATCAACAGCTGAGCGGATAAGAAAACCATGATACATCAACAGGGGACTCTCCCTCTGATCTAGAAAAAGACGTGCTCATGAGAGTCACGGGTAAATGGAGAGAACTGAAAAAGTTCCAGTGGTGCAGCTCAGGTCCAGAAAAGCAAAAACGATATGCATATCTGGATTCCAGATTACAACCTATTGTGTGTATTTAATTTGGAGTGCAAATGGAAACCGAGGAAAGGACCTTGGGGCACACGCATGGAAGGGTAACAGCAAATTGTAGGCAAAATGAGAGGAGTGAAGCAGAGTACTGGGGGTGGAAAGACCAATCAGGCGCAGGTTTGGGAGTATGGGACAAAACAGGAGGCAAAGAGGAAGACGAGCTTAAAAGATTGTGGCGTGAAGAGCCACATGGAAAAAATAAAATTGAACAGCCTAACTTCTAAAAAAAGGAAAGGATGGTAGAATCTCTATTGTAAAATCATTCATCTTCTTTAAAGGCCTTATATAGAGGTATTGGTAGTTAGAGCTTTAAAATAAGGATATGATGGTTAAGATAAATTCTGTGCATAGCACATGATAAATATTGATTGGTACCTTTTGGTTAGAAATGTCTGGCACATGCTTCAAACTCAATACAGAAAGTTAATATTATTTATGATGATAGCTATGATGCTAAAAATAAACACTGAACTAAATACATATTGAAATAAAACTGAACTATACAAGGAACTGGAAACGTGTCAGAATTCTGTGTCAAATGTTTTGTATTCTTCAAACTTGGAGTTATAATCCAGGGCATTTCCTATAAGGTTCTAACTCAATCTCTCCAAGAGCTGAACCTTAGGCTCAGACCTAGGCGTTGCTTATATGATGGTGATTTCCAGGTGCCCCCTGAGAAGAGATCCAGTTAACCCACAAGAGCTAATAATATGAAATATCTTTGGTTGTGGTGTCAAAATCACATTTGTCAGACTTCAGGAGCATGTGGATCACACTTGGATCAAAATCAGAAATAAACACAGAACATGCAGAACTTAGTCATAAAGAGGGGTTCTGTTTGCATTGCTATAAACCTTCAGTATTCTAACCACATTAGCTTCAGGGTGCATTTGGACTTTGTGAGGAAGGCAGTAGACTTCCTTGCGATTATTTTCTAATTACTACTCTCCACAAAGCTTTTGACGTTTATAAGCAAATCGGTTCTTCCCTAAACTTAAGTTAATGGATTTTTCTAGGTTTAGTATTGCCCTTGCTTCTTGGCACAGTATTGTTACTATATTTAAAAATGAGCATGACATTGTAGATTTTGAAATGGAAACATGATTCAGTTGGAAGAACCAGGAGCCTGACATTCAAATGTCAATGGATTCCCCTACTTAATCTTTCCTCATTGTGAGATTTCCTTTAAAATTTTAGGTTGCCATGGTGTTGAACAACATCAATTTAATTTTCATCATATTGATCGTTAAAAAGTGCTTTAGTTTTATGGTCATCTGCTTCCTGGTGACTTTATTCTTAGAGGCATCTTTGAAAATCACTATGGTTCAAATAATTGTCTCTAATGATCCTTCTTATGGCTATCTAAAGACTACAGTTTGAGGGGGCCTATCATCCTCTTATAACATCTGTGGACACCAGGCACAAATGTGGTACACATGAACATTCAGACAAAACACTCACATACATAAAATAAATAATAAATATTAAAAAATCACTAAAAATTCATATTCAAGAGAGTTAGAGGTAATTTTCTATTGCTGAAGCCATAGCACACTGAAGGACACAGGACTCGGAAGACTCAAGCTGAATCTAACTTGAAAGTCTTTCTTGTGGTCTCGCTTTAAAAAGTTTGAGAAGAGAAGATGAAAACCTTGTAAAGGATAGTGGATTAATTACATAAGACTAGCAGAAATAGTTTCATTTCTGAGTTGTTATTACAAATAGCCGCATTTGATACTTTTTTTCCTCAAGATAAAGTTTATTTCACAATAGTCATTCCAAATGGCATCATTGCTTTAATGTGTAATGGAATGTTACTCAAACACTTTTCCATTTTGCTGAAGGTTAAAGGTTGCCTCTAAAATTTTGGTTTTCACACTCAGGGAAATTACTTTCTAAAAAGAGAAAAATAAGCCTCAGAGCCTTTGGAAATATATGCAGTGAAATTTTGGCTGGTCATTTTTTGAGAGACCAAGGAGAAAAATGCTGTCAGCTGTACCACTAAATTTGGAAGTGTAATGTTGTGCTAGTGGGTATTTTAGCAAGGCTGATGCTATACTTGGGAATTTGTCAAGTACGTCAATAATATTTCATAGCACATGTTGATGTGTGCAAAGTAGATTCAGAAATTTTTTCTTCACCCTTACAGTAAGAAATCCCACATTTAAAAATGTCTTTGGGTGGCTTTCTTCACTCTTTGCTATTTCTTCTTACGATGCTTATCAGTGGAATCTCTACACTTATTTGAAAAGTCATATCTTGGCTAACAATATGAGATTTTATTCACCCAGGAACACTGGGATGTGCTTGGAAAAGGAATACAAAAATACATTTTGAACACTTGGACAGCTAAATCTTGCTGAAGAATAGTAAAGTATATTCTCCAATTGGCTGCCTTAGGAAACTCAACCTCTCTACTCACCTGCCATGAGCTATTGTTGAAGACAATGGCTAATTTGTAATTATAATTGACATATAATTTATGTCCACCATGAAATTATATTCACCAAAGACAACTTATTGCTGTGTAGACTCAAAAGTATGTAACTTAGCAGGAGCTGAACAAAACACTGAGGATTTTTTGGAAAGTTATTATAGAAAAGGACCAAATCTCAGACAGGTTAAGTCAGATCCTTGTCACTTGTGTCTTTTGAAAAACTAGACATCTTTTCCCAAATATTATTTTTATTGTTGTGTTGACAAAGATCAATGATGATATGTATCTGTTCTGAAACAGAAGAGAGGTAGACCAGTTGTATCCAACATATCTAGAACTTAGTGTTTGGGAGTTGTTGCTTTTTAAATAAAACCATTTGTTCTCCTGACTACCCTGGTTCCTTTAACTGAAACCCCAGACAGAGACTGTATTAAAGAAACCCTAAACATGTTGTCATGCATAGCCGTCTGGGAATGGTGGTGGAGGAGAACACTTAATGGCCGAAAGGAACATGGTAAGAAAGACGGGAACAGGCAAGTAACAGCAAGGAAATAGTGCCTTCAAGCCATGTTTCACGAATATTGGCGTCATTACCGTTATCTGAGCCCATTATAGCATGCTGAGACCACAATTCCATGTTGGTTAGCATTCCAGTTTCACAGGGGAACTGAGTAAGTTGTGAAAAGTTAGGCAGGAATTAGAGGTGCCAGAAATCAAAATACAACAAGCCTAGTGTGGAAGCCCAAGTTCTTCTTTGTAGGCCACATCATTGTCTAGCACTTGGTTGAATTTTAAGTGACTTGAATATGTTTTATCTTTGAATGGGATAAGATGTTTTAAGTCTTTGTTTTTAACACACATGTATTACAATACTATATGTGATCATCTAGTACTGTATATGTACATATACCTGTAGTTCATTGATTGTCACATATGAAAATTACTTAATTCAAAATGCATTAAAATTAAGACTGGAGATATAGCTAAGTTAGTTGAGTGCTTAAACAGCATGCACAAAACCCTAGGTGGATCTCAGGACTACCTGAACAGGGAGTAAGTATTTCCAGTTCTGAGGAAATGGAGCCAGCAGGTTCAGAAGCTCAAGGCCATTGGTTACTACTTAGAAAGTCTGACAACAGCTTGGGATATGAGACCCTGGCTTGCTAGCTAGGATTAAAATTTATCCATTCCCTTTTTGATGGATATTTGAATTATTTCCTGGTCTTACTGTTTCAGTGAAATGATGAAAATATCCATATATATATATATATATATATATATATATATATATTTTATGTGTTCTATTGGTAGAACATAGGTTAGAAATTTATCTGGGTTAAGCATATACATACATAATAAAACTTATAAGATAAAATACCAAAAAAATTTAAAATAGTGGTACAAGTTTGTAGCAGCATTTATAAGCATTATAATAGTAGTAGAAAATTGACATTATTGATTTATTTTGCCTCAACATTTTTATTGTCAAACTTATTAAGTTTTAAAAATCAAGTATAGCTCAATGTGGTCTTGAGATGAACTTGTCTAGTTAATGAGAAGTAGAAAACTTCATATTTTTATTGGCATTATAAAGTTACTTTTGGAACTAATGTTCTAATTCTTATAAGTTGTGTGTCTTCTGCTTCTATTTATTTATTGGAATTCAGCATACAATCCGTAATACTTACCCAATGTTCTTTATTTGTTTTGCAAATTGCAGCTAGATATTGTTTCATAGTCCTTCCAAAACATTTTTTATGAACAAATGGTTTCAGTTTTCCTGTAGTTTAATTTGTCTATTATTACTTCTATGTCTATATTTTTTTTGAAGACGAGAAACCTTTATTGTGGGAAATAACAAAAGAGTGAACATTGAGTCATAAACCCCAAGCCCCAGAAGAAAGCACACATGGTAAAGAAGACCAATTACTTACAGATCAGTTCCCAAGTTCAGTGTGATCCTAACTAAAACTATGAATGGGGTGGGATAATCTTAATGATTTCAAATATGTCCCTGGGGGAAAAATAGACCAGTAAGAAGAGCTAAGAAAGTACTGGAAGGAATGAACCATGTAGTTGGGGGGGGGGTGCTTATTCAGAGAATTGAGCTGTTTATAAAGCAGAAATTTCAGAAGGGTACATCAGGGTGCAAGGATGTTTGACAGGTCAGTGAAATGCACAGACAACTCTCTGCAGGCTAAAACACTATCCAGACCGTGTTGCAGTCTAGTAGGGAATGGTTAGCAGTGTTCAATGGACAGTTTGTGGGGAGGGCTAGTTCTTTTTACACATTCTCTTCCAAGTGCATCTGAGACGGATGGCTTGACTTGCAGTGTGCATCATTGAACACTGTACTAGGGACTAGTCATTGATAACCCAGGGCTATAATGAGCCTTTAATTCCAGCACCTAGGTGGCAGAGGCAGACAGATTTTTGTGAGTTCAGAGCCACTCTAGTCTACATAATAAATTTCAGGTCAGCTAGGACTACCTAATAAATCCTGTCTTACAAAATAATAATACTAAAATAAAAAGCCAGACATCATGGTGTGCACCTGTAATCATAGAACTTGGCAAAGCTTCCATTTTAGTAATAAACCATTTCTGACAATATTAATTTTATTAACTGTGTACACCTGTTAGGAGTTATACAACCTATTGGATTGTCTATTATATCACATTCTATTATCTGTTTATCTACACCATGATTATAGAATAACTAGAATTTTACTACTAGATTTCTACTTCCACTCTAGATTTTCAGTGTATAACTAACAAAACGATATGTGATAGACCTAAGCATTTCTTAGAAGAGCAAGAAACTTGTCTTTTCTTTCATCTAACCTATTAGTTTGACCAAATACATTTACGGGTTTTCTGATCAAACTGCAATTAAATTCTGGGTATAGTATTCAACACCCAGTAAACTACTATTGGATCCTGAGTGATTAGTATAAACTACTCACAACTGAACATGTTCTTCCTCTATGCATAGACCCTGCTGGTTTCAGATTATCATCACTTTGTTAAGTATTTTTCCAACAATTTTTACAAGTAAAATAAAGCTTATAAGTTTCACCTTTGAAATTCTTGCTGTGACAACTGGGAAGCATTTTTTACTTTGTTCTATAAGAGCTTGTAGAAGAATGGATTATATTCATTTAACACTTAGGAACACAACCTGAGAGATATGATAATTTGTTTGCTTCCCCAAATACAATTCACGTTATTTACTAATTTTAAGTCAATTTTATTTTTTAAATATTTATTTGTGTATATGAGTGTCTTTTCTGAGTGTGTATATGCACACCATGTGCCTTCTTGATGTCAAAGAAGCCGAAGATCTGACACTAGAGTTGCAGATGTTTGTGAGCTGACATGTTTGTGCTGGTAATTGATGCTAGGTTCTCTGCTAGTGCACTTAATCACTGAGCTGTCTCTCTAGTCCATCTTATGCTGATTTTTTTGTGTTATATTATTCAAAAAAGAAATGAATTTTATTGTTTCATAGTTCTGCAGATTACAAATCTAAAATTATGGTATCTACAGAGCCATGTTCTCTTTGAAACACCAAGTAGAATTTTTCTTTTTGTCTCTACCAGATTCTATTTTTTACTGTAAATTTTAGTGTTCTTTTGTTGTAAATTTGAATTAAAACACAATTATGAATTTTCTTCCCCCTTAAATTCCTTCTGATTTCTCATTCCTTTTCCCTCTGAAATTCATATCTTCTTTTCTTTATTATTGTTATGTAGACATATAAACAAATAAACATATAAATACAGTTTGCTGTGATCATTTAGTGCTGCCCATATGTATATGTTTCTAGTGCTGACCACTTGGTATTGTCTAGCCATTGAGGGGGCTCATTTCTGGGGGAGACTAATTCTCCCTTTCTCAGCAGTTAATTTTCTGTAGCTCTTCATCTAGGGATGGGGCTCTGTGCGATTTCCCCCATCCACACTGGAGTGATAAACTGATGTTCAGGTCTTCTTTAGCCCTTTCTTCCTTTATCCCATCTTCCTCTTTAAATCGTTTGTGTCCACCGTTCCTTTCTTCAGAGTGCCCCTACGCCATGGTTACACTTGTTATGTTTCTCTATTGACACTTAATATTAATGTCTAATATGTGTTTAGAGCTGGTGATTACATTCAACATTATCTTTTAAATCTCTTGCACCAATATAATTTTCTTTCAATCACAGAGTTATGCATGTACTTTCTTTTTGTTTTTTCATGGTCAGTCTCATGAAGGATTATTTTAAAATAAATGTGTTTCCTTCTATAATAAGTTGTTTTCGGCTTATTTGCTTATTTATTGTGGGAAGTAGCAGGGAGTAAGTATTTCTGCTTATTTGCTACTGATCATATATTTCCCTTTAAAATTTTTTTAAAATTAATTTTTTCTCTTATATATTTGTCACACGAATAAATGAGACTCAGGGATAGATCTCTGAAGAAGTTGGGGATACTAGAGAGAATAAACACCACAGTCAGATCTTACCCAGCTGTCTTCCAGCTTCCTCAGCCTTGCTTCCCTTGGCTTGGCTTCTCCTGTTCTATGCCTGCCTTAAACTTAAATACTCTCTTGGTAAATTAAAGCGTGGCGCCACCACTGCCTGCTTGGGAGCCTGGAATTCCTTCTATAATTTAAAGTGACCTCGATTCAGATTCAGTTGGGATTAAGGGCGTAGGTCACCACTCCCAGGATACTCCCTGTGCTGGGATTAAAGGTTTGAATCACCACTCTCTGATTCTCCTAGACTGACTGTGGTTAGAGCTCTGGAACTTCTGGTGTTTTTATTAACTCCCTACATAGACTGTGGGTAGATTCCCTCTGATATCTCTGAAACTTCTGAAGCTTTTATTGAATCCCCACATATATTACTTTGGAAAATTGATTAACCTTGTCTTTTTGTTTTTGTTAACATGAGCCATCAATGTTGTAATTTTCATTTGTATAATAACTTTCACTGTAGATTTTAGTTGTAACATTTTTTATTTAAAATTATTATCCATGATTCAAATTACCATAATACATGCATCATTTTAAGAATATTTTGTAATATTCAAATACTCAGAAAACAAAAATATCACCTATTTCTCTCCTTCCTCGCAAAATTGCTGTGTATTTAGAGTATAGGATCATTTGAAGTTTGTTTCACCACCCCCATATGTATTGATACTATCCATGTGTTTTCCTTCATTATTAATTTGAACATATTTTTAAGTGATTAAAATGTCTGTATATGACTAACAATGAGAAGCAGGAATTTAAATATACCTCTCAGATAAAATATTTCACTTGTGCTAAGTAAGCATTTCCTGTTTTTCCTGCTTTATTTGCATATTCCGTCCAGACATGGCAGACTTTCTCACTCTGATGGTAGACAGGGTTTCCCCTGCAGTTTTACCAAACTTTGTTTGACATATTTTTTTATTGGCATATTTATTTGTTTGACATATTTTATTGAGAAGATGCCTATGACTCTTTTTTCCTCCTGCATTTCTAGTGATACCGGTTAAACACAGTCAAATCTTTTTTGGCTTAAGTTTTTATCTTTTCATAACCAATATTTTATGGGAGTTTCTTTCAAATAACTTATGATTTGTTTCTACAATTTATCTGAAATTTTTTTCTTGGTTAGTTTAAGTATATGATAATTATTAACATATTTGGACTTATTTCTGCCTTTTATTGTGCAATTGTGTTTGTCCAAATTTTTTGTTATTTTCTTTCATTATAATGAATAGTTGACTTTTTGCTCATATTCATCCATTTTTATTACTGTATATATTTTAAATATATAATCTTACATTATTCTATGGTAATTCTTAATATTTTAGCAATAATTTTAATTTAAAAAAATCCTAAGTCAAATATAAAATAGACATTCTTACATTAAGTATCAGATTCATCGAAGACTTTAGTTTTATATTTAAAAGTTTATTTTTTAAATTTTACTTATCTTTCCACTCTCCAATCCCCTCCACATCTTAAACTCTCTGCCTTTTCCTTTGAATATACGTTCATTAGTTGCCTGTAGTTTGCTGTCTAAGGTGAAACCCTATGAAATTTCCTCCCTGCCTAGGGAGCATGTCTATAGACATCACTGTTAGGGTCATGTTTAAACCATCATGTTGTTTCTGTTGTTTGCAAGAGACACAGTGTCTTAGCAGACTTCCTGTTCCATTGGCTCTTATAATTTTACAAGTGTTTATCTTCTCCTGATCCTTAGGTGCAGGGTTGTACAGCAGCTGTATCCACTGGGGCTGTGCACCCTATGGTTGGCTGATCTGATAAGCAGTTGTAACTGTGTCTACTGCAAAGAGAAGCTTCTTTGATGAGGTTGAGAGTCACACTTAGTTGTGGATATAAGCAATAGTTCTAGAATGCAGTTAGGAATTAGGCTTGTCTAGAAAAGTAGTGTTATTGGATTTTTCCTCTAAAACCTATGACTTCACTAGCCCCAGGCAGTTGGCTACATTTCCAGTACCAGGCATGATTTCCCTTCTGTTGAGTGTGTGATAAGCCCAATTAAGCAGCTGCTGTTCTATTTTTAACTGTACAGATTAATCACTAACTTTTAAAATATAGACTTTAACTTTTGTATTTTCCTACTACAAATGTTTTCTTTACAAATTTTTTGGGAGCAGGTTTCTTATTGGTGACATCTCAAAATTTTCAGCTGTATTTGCTCTCATTTTTCTTACAAGAACTCTAGAAACACTATACGATGAAGAGCATAACTGTTATCAGGATCTCAACTCAAGTTCTCTATATACCTCTGTCAAAGGAGAGTACAGTGTAGGCTGGCAGTGAAACACTTATTAGTATATTTCAAAATTGAGTTAATGTTTCCTGATTAGATATGGACCAAGAGAAAGAGTTTAAAAGGAGTCACAGGTCTTAGAAACGGGAACCATTCATCTACTATTAATACAGGAAGAGGAGCTATAGGTGACATATATTTAGGAGAATGAATATGATTTCATCTGGGGTGTATTTATGTTGCTCTTAGAAAGCATCAAATAGACGTTTAAATATATGAGTTTGGAGTTCAACACACAAATCTGTATCTATCGGTTATTTACCTGTAAATTATATTTAAAACAAGGAAACTGGACAAGGTCACAAAGGAAGTAGTCAGCTAGGATGGCGCTTACTATCTCACCACTCAGAAGGGATCCTTTGAGTTTTAGGCTGGAATGAGCTAGAGTGAGGTCCAACTCAAAGAAGGAAAAGGAAATGAGTACCAGGGGAAAGATGGATCAAAGACTGAGTCTTGGGGTGCCACAAACAAACATAGTGAAATCACCAAAGGCTGGGGCTGGGGGGAGCACCGAGGCAGGCTGTGGTTTCCTGGGATTAATGTGAGAAAAATATGCAAAGGGAAAGAGTTAGTTCTCTGTTGTGTGCTGCTAAGTTAAATATATGGAGGAGATAAAAGTATTTTTTTTTTCTAAAGAGTAATTCATTTTGCTTTCTTGAAACATCAGAGATGGTGTTTGATGGTATTAATTTTGGATTTAAATAGACAAACACACTTTTTTATAACTATTTATTTTTAGGCCAATTGTAAAAATAGATTAGCACATATTCACCATGCGGCTTAACGGTGCTCAGTGTGATGTTCTATACAAGGATACAATGTACTGAATAAATCCAGATTTCTTTTTCCTATCCCCATTCTCATTAAGTAATATTATTTTGAATTAAGGTAAAATGTTGTAGCCCCTATGTATTCTACTTGACAGGCTACGTAAGTACTGGCTTCTGGTTAACACTAGTTTCTCTCAACATAAACAGTTGGCTTAAGGATGGCAGTGAGTGATCAGTTGTTTGGATTAAGCTTCCAAGACAACTGTTCTTAAAAAGAGGCAAAATCGGAGGTAGTTATCTCAAGGGACTTTTCTACTAAATGTGAAAGACATAAGATTGGCTCTTAGTGGGTGAGTGGGGCAGAGACAATTGTTCTGACATGGCCAGTCTTCACGAACTGTAAAGATTTCTGAGCAAATTGAAATGTTAATAGTTCAAAATGGGGCATGTTTTAAGTATAATAACGAAAGTATCTCAACACTTTTTATTTTATATGTTAAAATGATTGTTGTGGGTCTATAATAACATTTTGGGATTAAATATATCATTAAAATTAACATCTGAGTTTTAGTGTTTTCTAAGATGTATATACACACTATGGCGCTGAAAGTTACAACATGACTTGTAGTTTTCACAGATAATTGTCTGGGCAATCATGTCATAGATGATGACTCATCTTCATTGTCAACTACAACAGATTTAGAAACACCAGAGATGCAAACCACTGGGTGTGTCTGTAAGGCCATTTTAAGAGAGCTTTAATTGAGGAGGAAAGACCCACTCAATATGAGTGGCACCATCCTCATGCACTGGGTCCCAGATTGGGAATGAAGGTAAAAAGCAGCAAGCTGAGCACCGGTGCTGGTGCTTCTTCTCTGTGGACACAAGTCACCAGAAGCATCATGTTGGTCCCACAGCTTTCCCACCAAGATGGTCTCTGTTCTCTCAGATCATGGACCATAATAAGCCTTTCCTTTCTTAAGTTGCTTTCATTGTGCGAGGAGCAAAATAATAATAATAATAATAATAATAATAATAATAATAATAATAATAATAATAAGCATCTTGGGTGAGCTCCTGAAGTCTGGCATGAAGTGAAGAGCAGAATGCACTTCTGCATTTAGACACCACACCAGTGCTATGCAAACAAGCAAAAATCACCTAACAACCATGTCATGTCCATTGTGAGAAAGACCAAATAGTAAGGAATCTATATCCATTAGGAATATGGGCTGGTTGGTGATGGAGTATGCCTTCAATCCTAGCACATGGGAGGCAGAGATGGGTGGATTTCTGTGAGTTGAAGGCCAGCATTGTCTACAGAGCAAATTCAAAGATGGGCTCCGAAGCTACAGAGAAACCGTGTCTCAAACAACAACAAAAGAATATGGGTACTCAGTGTTCTATCTATTATGCTCTCTTTTGGGATACTGCAGTATTTATTTCAATTGGGTAAGGATAATAAAACAAAACTCCAGAGGTAAATGAAAGTGTTTTCATAAAGAGTTGAAAGGGGCTTCCTTAGACTGCTTCTTTTACAGTTTATAAGCAGACTTTTGTGGAGACCCAAATGTATCTTCTCCAGCCTCTCACATAAATTAGACTTTAGAATAGTGTCAATTGAATTAAACTGTACACATTTAGCTCATTTTCGCATGCAAATGCACACATGTAAAATAGTTGAAAGGTTTATTATTAGTATTTTAAATTATATTTCAAGAAACTTAAAGCTTGAAAGGAACATACATTTTGCCAGAAATTCCTTAATTTAGTCATTGCCTAACTGTCTGTAGACATTTGATGAACAACTCTTAAAGATACGGTTTCATCACATATCCAGTAACTAGATAATTATATTAGGACTCAGCTGTGTTTTGCTCTCTTCAAATAGATTGAACTATTATTAAAATATTTTGAGTAAAATGAAGTCTAAATTTCTAATTTTGCTGGACATTATTTTAGTTTCAGTTTCAAGCCTATGTATATTTAAGAGGAAACTCGATCCATAAATTCATACTTTACACTTAATTTATCAAAGTTTTTGTTATATAAGAATAGTCTCTGCTGGGGCATATCGATCTGGGTGGCCTGTGCTGCCACCTGGCAGGCTGGGATTCTGCCAAGGGCTATGTCTGGGTCTGTGGTCCTGTTGTAGTTGGGGGTCTGTGATGACGTCCATGGCCTATTTTAGCACAGGGAGTCACTGGAACAATACTGTGCTGAGCCAGTGCTGTCTGTCCTTGCCCTTCACTCATCCTACATAGCTGGTCCTGCCCCTCACTGGATACTGGATACTGCCCGTCCCACCTCCCACCACTCTGGAAAGATGGCACCACCCCTCAGCACAAGTGTTTGATTCACCTGGGTAGCACAAGAGAACTGGTCAGGGACGAAGATGAGCAGACCCTGAGGTCATGAAAGCGGGGGAACTGACAAGACCCCTCATCTGCCACGTGGTATCACGAGTGAAAGGTGCCCTTCTCACAGACTTCTACCTGTGGGCGGTGAGATCTAGCCAGGCCTTCCCCAGCTGCAGCACACAGGAGAGTGGGCCCTGCATTCTGCCTGGGGAGCACAATAGAGCTGACCCTATTGTCAGGGACATGGGTGAGCCACCCTGAGAATGTGAGAACAGAAGACATGATCCCCCCACCTCCAATATGCCACCTACAGCAATAGGGAGAGAGGTCCTGTACCTCATCTGAGCAGGAGAGTTGAGCTGGCTCTGGTGGTGTGAGTGTGGGTTGAGCTATCTGAGGACCGGAGAGCAGGAGAACTGGCCCTGCTCCTTTCTGCAGGCTGCCTTGAGTGAGCTAGCCAAGGCAGTGCTGGAGAGCTTGCCCTAGGTAGGGACAATGAGGGAAAGCTGGTGCCTGACCAACTCAGCTACCACTCACTTTCAAAACCAGGGCTATGAGTTGTCCCACCCCAACATTAACCTCATCTATGAACTGTTGGAGCATGTGAAGGAGATGAACGTAGAGATCCAAACAGCAAGATCTCCATGACACAGGACAGCAATGGGTTATCCAAGAGGAACCCTAGTGAGAGCCTATGATCAGTGGTGTACCAGATACCAGAGGTCTCCTGGAACCAGACCAGTGACTTAGGGCAAGGAACACTGTGTGACTCAGTGGGCCACACTTCAGCTTCCATGACAATATTCTTCTCCTTTTTTTTTGCTAGTTTGTTTGATGTTGTAAAAATGGTAGGATTTAAAATGGTGGGATATGCTAGAAGCTCTGTAAACTAAAGGGAAACTTTCTTTCTCTGACAGAAACCCACATTTGTAAAACCAACCCAGCCTGAAAACATGCTAACATGAAAACCTTATATGCTAAGCTTCATTACATTAGTCTCTAGGTGTGTCCAGCATGTCTTCACTTGGCATTGTAAATATAATTTGGAAGGCTGGGTTATTGCTGTTTACAAAAATTACAAATCCTTGTGAGAATAGCTTCTAATTTAAGTAGATCTGAAAATCTGAAGTCTACTTTCAAGCACTTCCACCATGAAGTAATATGAAAAGATCAGTTTCTTTATTTTCTTTGACTGCATTAAGTTGTATACTTGACCATATCTAGATTCTACAGTGGACTTGGACAACAGCAGTCAGCTCTTCCCAATGAACCGCATAGAGGATAGTGGGGTCACATAAATGATAATATAAATCATAATCCTTCCAGTCACATAAATCATAATCCTTCCAGAAGAGCTGTGAGCTGGGGCTCTTTTGCTGACTTTTGCCCGAATCGGAGAATTTTCTCTTTTCTATCTCTTCTTAGTCATTTCAGATCACATGAAGTCGCTGATGTAAAGCTGCTGTACCTGGTTTATCTGCCTTTCATTTACTGGGTACTTGGAATTAATGGTATGATAGAATGATGCTATAAGATTCTAGAACATGTGCATCTCAGTTTGCTCTGTGTCAAAAAGCAGAAAATAAATAAATTGGGGTACTCCTGCCAGTTTCTAAACTCAGGATGAAGTGTCTAAAAACTGGCAGCCATCTCTAGAGTAGCACGTATTTAGCAGAAATTTCTACTGCATGACTTAGTTTCTAAGTCAGAGGACATTGAAGGTGCATAATCTTAGAAAAAGAAAAAGAGACTTGCCAGTCTCCTCCCTGGCTTGTGAATTATGTGCTGAAGTGTGGAGTTTATCTTCCTCAAGCTTCCACTAAAATTCATTGCAAACTCACTTCTTAATTCTTACAGCACATTATTCTTCATTGAAAATGTGCCCAGAGCCATATGCATTGTATTTCTTAAATAAAAAAAAATAAATAAATAGAGTGAGACCTTCAAAGTGAACAGATGTCATAGTTTTATATTCTGTATTTATCAGCTATATGACAACTACTCCATCTTCCCGAGCCCCAGTGGAACATCAGCTTGGCTTTACTGAAAGCTTACTGGCAGGATGGCACATGTTTACAACTTCGGTGGAAACCTGTGAAGGATGGTCTGTGGTTCTGCTGTCAAAAATAAATGGCTGGAGCACATGATCAGTTTTTGAGGCTATCAGCACCCAGGCTGGTTTTCAGTGTACAGAGGAGGATAGATAGATCATGTGGTTTCATTATATATCTTCTCTTGCTGATTAAGGTTTTGTTTGTTTACTCTTGGTCCAACACACAAGGCAAGCAGAGTGACTATTCTCTTTTACTTCAAATTGATCCAATTTAGATTCATTTCTGTAGTAGGTAAATAGGCTGCAGGTTTTGGGTTCCAAGTACTTGCATTCGTCTACTTTAACTAGCGTATAAGCAACAATGTGTTCCTCAAGGGTTCATAAAGAGCCCCAAGTTGGAAATCATTCCTTTTCTCAGATGCTTGAGCCTATGTGTATGAACGGAGGAATTCAGTTCATTGGCTATGAATTCTGTGTAGCTTTTCTTTTGAAGATACTCATTTCTCTGTGCCATTTTGGTTTTCAGCTGGGCACACACAGTGCTGAGCGAAAACTAACCTTTCCACTCAACTCAGCAAAAAGGGCAGCCCTGCCTGGGCAGATGGCAATGTTCACTGGCGTGTGGAATCTGTTTCCATGTCAGTGGGCATTGTGGGCTTTGCAGGAGCAGTTTCAGATAGATTAGAAAATAAAATATGAAGCAATGGTTGTGCACTGCTAGTTTATAAATTGTCTCTGGAGAAAGTATTTGTTAACCATCACGTTGAATAAAATGCCAGGCAGAGAAGACATTCTAAAAATGACTGATTTTCCAGCATTGTGCCTGCTAATACTCAGTCATATAATTTCTCTGAACTTGAGTTGTGCCACAGAAAACAAAGGTTTCCTTTGTTACTAACACTTCTGACTCTGTCTCATCAAGATTTACAGTTAAGAATGCTATACAAAAGCTGAGAAACCATTTGAAATAAATGAATGTCCAGCAATGGAGAGATTGTTTTGTATATTCCAGCGTTGTGAGCTGGAATGTCCTACTGTTTAAATGCTGGGTTATGCTTCAGATCTTTGTTTAAATCATTTCCAGAATTCTGCTTTTCTCAGTTTTGTTGATATTTACTTTTTACTGGTGCGTGTCATAAAGTTTTTATTCTGTCATTTAAAAATTCACTTGTTAGATAAATATCTTTTGGATCAGAAATTAATGGTCCTGAGATTTAAAAAGCCATGTAATATTCTATAATCATTTTATCACCACAAAGCTTTATTTTTACTATTTTTCACTTTTTATTTAACTGATGACAATTTTACCTTAAAAGTATATAATTTTGAAATTATATATTTAAAGTCACCAATTTGTCATTTAATCTTTGAGGGGAAAAAGGACATGATGACAAAATATCAAATTTAGAGTTAAAAGTTGAAATTTACTCTTGTTTTGCTTACTTTAATGGGTTATATCCCAGGCAAGCGATTAGAATTATCCAAAGACTCTTAAAAAGGCAAGATAATTTCTACTTAGCATTCCAGACAAATCACATTGATGCTTGGTCTATGGGTAAAGTTCACAGTAGACATGATGAAGTTTAAAATGGCATGAGGGTTGAAGAAATATTATGTGGTATAAAAGGTGTCACCTAATCACAGTATTCCCTGTAGTTATATGGTAAGAACAAGAAAAATACTTAGACACATGAATCATACCAGATATCATATAACTATGTCACCTCAAAATGGTCCCAGCAAAATCTTGGCTGCTACCATACTGTGGTAGCCCTATATGCTAAAGGCTGGCCTCTTGCCAAATCAGTTTCCACTCTGATTCCTGCAGTGTTACAGTCTCCTCTAGACTCCTCACTATTGTACACCTACTCTACATAGTTGACCACCTAATTGCTCTGCAACATGTAACAAATGGACAAAGCATTCTTAATTATACTCTCCATTTGTACTTCAGAAAATGCTTGTTTTCCATTTGAGGGTAAAAAACTGCCCAATATAATATGTCAGTGATGTTAATGGTTCCCTCAATTTGAAACTTCTCCCAGACCCCCACAATACCAATAGCTAACTTTGGTGATACTTAGTATATACTGGGTAACACACTACAATAATTTCTTGCATATTTTATCTTGAAATTATCAAGACAATATTGAGATTACTTTACAGATAGTAAAATAAAAATAAGTTCAAATGATATAGATGGTGAAAAAATTGGAAGTCATCTGTCTCTTGTGTACTCAAAACTCTACCAACTCGGTGCTGCTGCTTTTTTTGTTTCTATGTCCAGAAAAGAAAGTTTCAGCATTTCTTCCCAAAATGCAACATATCTTTCTGTCATTTGATTAATACAGTGATTCTTTTTCTCTTTTTACGTTCAATTTAAGAAGTAGCAGCATCAACTTCAACAATAAATTCACACACATACACCTATAAAAGAGGCATTTGTTACATAAAATTCAGTGTTCAAAGAAATCAGACTTACATTTCACTTTCATTACATTTGCATGAAAGACATTTGTAATAAAGAAAGTTGAATAAAGTCTTTAAGTCTACATTTCAATAATTCAGCTCAGTTATAATTATGTGATTTTAAAATATATGTGTGTGATATTTTGAATGTAACTCACCTCCATAACCTCATAGGGGATGGCACTATTAGGAGGTGTGGCTTTGTTGGAGTGGATATAGGCTTGTTGGAAGAAGTCACTGTGGTTGCGGGCTCTGAGGTTCCCTATGCTCAGGATACTTCCCGGTATCTCAGTTTACATCCTGCTGCCTATAAAATGTAGGACTCTTCAGCTACTCTTCCAGCACTGCATCTGCCTGCACACTGACATGCTCCCCACAATGATGATAATGAACTGAACATCTGAAACTGTAAGCAAGCCAATTAAATGTTTTCCATGTTGCCTCTTCATGATGTCTCTTCACATCAGTAAAAACTCCAAGACAAGAAACATCCTATTTCATCTCTAAATGTTTACTGATATCCCCTGGTACAAGCTGATGTAAGTGTATTAACCACTGAGGCTGAGTAACAATATAGTTGTCATAAGATTTGGTTGAGGACAACTCTGTAGAATTGGCCATTATTTATACACCTTGTAGACTGTTCCTGTCTATTATTATAAAATGGAGTTATGATTTGGTTTATAGTTCTTTTAAAGTCAATTTTAGGTAGAAGAATAAAATTGATACTTGTTACATTTGCATAGAGGGGAGAGTCTGAAGTAAATTCTATCATGCTAGAAATATCCCTCTCATACATTTCAGGAAAAACAGGAAAAAAGATAAGAATTCAGGACAGCATCCAAGACTACAATGATGATCCAGTACAGTGGTAGAGTTAAGCTTTGATGGACTTAACCTGGCAGAACACCCAGATCTTAGTTTATAAAAGAGAAAACTAAAAATATGTGCGAAAAAATTTACTTATCTAACATTAAAAAGTAGTACATTTAATTAACATGTAAAGACTAATTCTCAGACCACTAAAAAGGGTACTAAATCTTATCCAGTTAATTTAAAATTAAGTACCCAAATTTGAACATGCACAGCAACTCCAAGAATAGCATAAAGTTGGGATATGAGGGAGGTGGAAGGAGAAATATATTGGTATGCCTCTATTTTATCAGTTCTATGTTCGATAGAAATCTATCTGAAGTGTGGCAAGAAAGAGGAAGAACTTCTAGAGTATGTGCTATGGATCCTGTCTGTTGGCTTGTAAGCCCTGCTTGAATCATCTCATGCATGTTACAGGAAGAAGATAGCAAAATACAACAGACCTGCAGGTGGTGAATGAGAAACGTGTACAAAGACGCTCTTTTCAGTTCTAAATTTGACACTGACCATCTTAGAAATGTCGTAACAGTTCAAGGTACCTGATAGTTAATGAGCAACTGGACTGGTTAGTATTAGCCATGATAAAGAGAGAAAAAAAATACTGTAAGTCCTCTTTAAAAAGTGCAGAAGGGTATAGTATTAACAATATGAAAATGTTAAAAAGTGAGGAAAGGTTAAAATGGCAAATAATAGGAAATATCAGAATTAAAGAATTAAATAAAAAGGATAAATAGCAACAAGTGGATAAAAAATAAATAAACATATAAATGAAAACACTGAAAGCACATGCAAAGAGAAGAATCCATATTTTAGGAAGCAATACGAATTTGATGGGGAAAATCCGAAACGGTGTACTAATACGATAGCCTGTGAGGAAACTGAGTCCCTCCTTGAAACATGCACGAGGGTAAATTCCAGGGATCAGAGAAGCAAACCCAAATACAAAATCACACAGCATCTTCAGATACAATGAGACGGCACTCAGGAAGGATTCAGGTTAATTTCAGGTCAATTCCTTCAAGTCCTGTGTCCAGAGAAGATGGTATTTTCAACAACAGTTTGGGGAGGCAACCAAGGACAGTGACAATGTGCTGTATTGTTTTAGAATCTCTTGGATCACCCTACTGAAAAATTGAAGTGGTGATCTCCTATAACTGGAAAATAAACACACACACACACACACACACACACACACACACACACACACACACACACACGTGCACACACACACACACACCCTGTGTATGTTTGTGTATGTTTAAGTTAGTTTATAAAATAATGTTTTTCTATTTCTTTTCGAACATCTTTGGCATTATTGATCTTCCTATTCTCTCTACCTCCCTATCATCCTCCCCCTTCCTTCCTTTGTTAAAGACCTCTCCTCCCTACACATTCCCTCTTTGCCTGTCATAGCATCAGTGGGCTACTGTCTTCCTCTCTAGAGCTCCTTCTGCCTGCTCCACTCCCATGGTTCCTCTCCACATGCCTGAATTCTGTGGTCACTTCAGTTAACAAACTCAGATCTAAGATTTGGAGCCACGATCCCCAAATAAAACTGAGCACATTGCCTTTGTCTTTTGGGTCTGAGAAGCTTCACATAACAATTTCTAATTCTGTAAACTTACCTTCAATTTCATGATTCATTTTTTCTTTATGGGTGAATAGAATCCCATTTTACAAATCTGCTAGTTTCATTATCCCTTCATCAGTTAAAGGCATGTTGGCTGCTTCCAAATCTTAGCTATTGTGAATAGAGTGGCCGTGAGCATGATTGAGCATGTGTCTCTGAAGTAGGACATACAGTATTATGGTTCCATCTTTGCCTCTAAATGTTCTGCTAGGGTCTAGTATTATATTTTATTTTAATGGTTCATTTATTATTGTATTTGTAACTGATATAGTCCGAGTCATAGAAAGGATCATGGAAGTTAGGCTTAGGACATGAGCAGAGAGGTGAACAGAAGTCACACAGTGTGTTTAAGCCTCTGGACCATATTTATCATGTAATGCTTCTCTTACCCTCCCTCCATGTTATCTAGGACCGCCTATCTCATACCTCATTACCGGTTCACAGATCTCAATTTAAGTCCACTATATCATCTGTAATCCAGTCAGAGGACCATGTACAATTTGAATATGACTTATTCTACTATCAGGATCATAGATTTTATTTCCTGGGATTACCTTTAATTTTTGTTTTGTAATAATTCATATTAAAACTAGAAAAAGATACAGAGATATACACATCAGTTTCATTTTCTCTCAACTTCCTTATTTTGCTCCTTACATGTAGGATACACAATACTTACTAAACAAGTGATCAATGATAGTAATTCCTTACAATTTCTAACTAGCAATTATAGAGGATTACAAAAACAAACTCTCTCCATTGCTGGAATTAGAAGACCCTGCTAACTTTTTCTCAAGTAGTACCTCCTTTAGATGTAGTCTTTGAATTATAAAACACATTGACTTATATTTATAAGGACTTTATAGAATGGCAAATAGACCTGTTATAACAATAAAAAGAACAATTGAGAAATTGAGTATAGACAGCTTTCTCAAATATATGCTAATTCACAAAACTGGAAAGTCCCTCACGAAATCCCACCTTGCAGAAACCTTACTGTATATCAGAGTTTCTCCTTAGAAACAGTAAGACACCCTTGATCTATAAAACTCTACTGGCAACCACAGAGGAGTAAGTAGCAAAGAATGGACCCAAGGGGGGGGGGGGCATTTTTTCCTTCTAACTCTCTACTTTCATCATCTTACACAGAAAAGTTAAAAATTTAGCAAATTAAATAAAGACTAAAAACACACAGAAAAGGAGATGCGTTCCACAGATGTGTGAACCAACACAGACATGGCAGAAAATCGGAGAAACTGCCTGGAGACTATTAAACCGGAGCAGGTATCCCAAGAGTCCAGCAACATTAAGATGTCCTGGGACCTAGCTTTGTCAGCTGATGCTCCAGATGCTTCTATCTAGTCTATCTTTCTGTGTGAACTTGGAGTGAAAGGCCGAGTACATCTTAAGAGTTAATTCCTAGAAATTATACGCACATAATAACTAGCATGACTTATTCTCCTATAAATGGAGTATTTCAGGGCACTTGGCTCTTTGATTCTTCTGTAATGGTTCAGGATGAGCCTGTAACAAGCATGATGGAATAAGAACAATTCCAGGACGTTTAGTCTGAGGTCTTCTGTTCCTACAATCACTCAGAGTCTAGACTTTGGATATAAAGGGAGTTATCACGCAAAGTACACTTTGTACCACTAAAATGGCCGACATTTAGTAGCTTTGTTTTTAATCTACTTGTACAAATAGATAAAATGGTACTGAGAAAGAGGATGCCTTCTCAATAGTGAGGAAACTGACAATAATTCACAAAGATGGAGACTTAGAAAGTTGAAAAGGTCACTCTCCTGGCTGTGGCAATAACAAGCATTTATTTCATACAGGAGCCAGGCTCAGCGTTAACTGTTACATGTTCTCTGTATAAATCATTTTGATCTGTTTTGCTTCTTCCTTTACAGTTGCATCCTAACCTGATGTCATCAGTGTTTATAACTTCTGTAGTGAAAATTTCAGTCTAATTTTAGTATATATTCCTTTTGAAACAAAATGTTTCCTTTTGCCCTCCACCTTTTGATATGGCATATAAATTACAAGGCAACACAAAGTTTTACATGAATGCAATTTTTGGATTAGGTGGGTGAAACTCTTCTGCAGATAAAACAGAACCAAAAGCTTTGTGGAGATAACAGATTATTCTTAAGGTCTTCAAATATTAACACAGTAATTACAAGTTAATTTAAAACTTACAAAAATAGCACTAAATGGCCTAAAGCAGCTGTTTCTGGCAAATGTCTTCATGAAAAGGATGTTCTACCACATAACAACATTTACAAAGGGGTTTATAGTTGGTTCAGTTTTCTCCTTTATGTCAAGTAGTCTTTTTAGATACGTATGTCTAAGATGCAAAACTTATTATCTTGCTTATCAAGGCTAAAATTAAAAGGGAAGAGAAGAGAAACATTTATACTATAATTTTCATTTTATCTAGAAGTGAATCTGTGCAATATATTAACGTAACATATGTGAAAGTACATCCCAAAGTGCATTTGACAAGTGCAAACCACAACCATACACACTGAAAATCCACTGCAAATGTGTCTTGCCTTCTAGAAACAGCTTTATTAAATATTATCTTCGATGTTGTAAGAGAAATACCATTAAAAGTAATGTTTTGAAACAGACAAAAATATCAAGCTCGCTCCTCTTCTTTTACTGTGTGTGTGTGTGTGTGTGTTGGGGGGGCACACATGTGTGAATGCAGGTGTCAGAGACAGAGGTTAACATTGGCATCTTTCTGGATGACTCTTGCTGTACATATTGAAGTAGGGTCTCTCATTTGTACCAAGATTTTGCTGACTCATCTGGTTAGTCTAGCTAGCCAGCTTGTTTTAGGACGTACCTGTCTACATCCTGGCCTTCCTCAGCATCAGGATTATTGGTAGGTTGTCTCAATTTGGAATGAATGTTGATTCTGGGAATCCAGACTCTGGTTCTCATGTGTCTTCAGTGGGCTCTTCTTCCATTTAGCCATCTTCAGATTGCCATCCTAGGTTTGTGTGATCTTGTAGAATTGTGTGAATAAAGCTAATAACTGAGTGCTTTATATTTCAGTATCACTAGGAGCATGGATGGTTAATCTCATCATGGAGGACGTCAAATGCTTGATGTAGTAGGTGGATTGATTGGTTCGATTTGTTTTTGAAATAACAATGTGACTTTATACACTATAAATGTATATAGTCATACTTTATTAACACAACAAAAAATTTAAAAAAATATGCTCTTATTTATTTATTCATTCATTCATTCTTTCTTTCTTTCCTTCCTTCCTTCCTTCCTTCCTTCCTTCCTTCCTTCCTTCCTTCCTTCCTTCCTTCCTTCCTTCCCTTCCTTCCTTCCTTCCTTCCTTCCTTTCTTTCTTTCTTTCTTTCTTTCTTTCTTTCTTTCTTTCTTTCTTTCTTTCTTTCTTTCTTTCTTTCTTTCTTTCTTTCTTTCTTTCTTTCTTTCTTTCTTTTGCTTTAGATTAGCTGTATTTTTGGACCTGTCTGTGTACAATGCCTTTAAAAGCTATAAGTGGTTTCAGATTCTCCGGAGCTGAAGTTACAGGCAGTTTGTAAAGTACCCAACTCCAGTGCTGGGAACAGGCCCTGGATCTTCTGTAATATCATCAAATGTTCTTAACCTCTGAGCATCTCCCTAGTCCCAGAAAGATGTCCATTAATCGTATGACTAGTACATTTCTCTCACTCTTCATTAATCAGTGTATGTCAGCTAAAATATTCCTCAGACTTTTGCCATGAAAAATGCATATAATATGTAGAATGCTGTATATTTTAGCAGTCTCTGACATTCTTTCAAAATGCATTCTGATCTAGAAAGTTCTAGAATTTCTCATAAGCATCATTTAAATGCCACATTTTGTATTTATGATTGTAAAGATTCATTGCTGTTTTATTTGCATGTTGTGTAACAGTTTCTTCTGAGATTGAAATACTCTGTCCTGCAGAAATCTCCTTAAGCAGGAATGTAAACAACTGAAATAGCTTCAGGAAGTCCCTGAAACTGGCCAGATTCACTAGACCCCTCCATACCAGAGTAAGTAATAATAGCCTCAAAGTCAGCAGAGCCAAGTTACAAAGACTTTGAGATGAGACGTGCTGCCTGGAAGAAGCAAAAAGGAACAGAGATTTCTGGAAGCTGCTTAGGTCGGCTGAGGCACCTGGAGAGGACACTTCAATCTGTTGAACTATCTGAAGGCTGTGCAGTGTGCTCCAGATTCCCATCTTTCTGAGCTGTCACTGATGTTGGCATGGACTTTGGTGGTGCAGCTGTCTCTGAGTCATTTCTTTTCCTTTCCCTAACTCTTAGTAGTATAAGTGACCCCAATAAAACTCATTAGTTCACCAAGTTGGACTTTGGTACTGTATGTACTTTGGTGTGTCATGAGTTCCCTGATGGGGCTCTAGCCAGCCCAAACATGGTAAACATGCCTCTGGCAGACCTTACCCTTCCACCATTCCCTCTTTCTTATTAAAAACCTTTCGATTATATTCCTAAAGCTAGCCACCCAGGCCTATTCACTTATTTGGCCAATCCTTTCTGCTGTGGTTGACTTCTAAAGTCTGCCTATCAAAGTATTGAAGTCCAGAAATCAAAATCCCCTTTTGGCTGCCATAATTAACATACACAATTAAAATTAAACATCTTATCCTATCACAAGTTTCCCTTTTTACCTTTAAAACTGTCATTTTACCATGTGCAGCATCTGTCTTCTATGTAGAGACAGTCCTTTGTCCCATGGATTCAGCATCCCTTCCCCCTCTCCCTTGCTCCTCTTCCCTTCTTCCCGACCTCTGCCTGTCTTTTATTCCCACACCCACTCTGCATTTTGTCCCTCTGGGGCAAATAATAATTTTTTGTACTGAGAACTTGGTCAAGGGATTTCTTGAGTCAATACCTGTCCTTTTATTCTCCGAGTCATCTCCAGCCACCTGTTTGTTTATTTGATATTTTCTTAATTTGTCCCATGTTAACCAATTCCTATTTTTGCTACACTATTAGTGCAAATAAAACTTGTGTGTATGCATGTGCAGGTAGATATGACTGTTTGCATGCTCATTTGGAGGACAGAGTACAACATCAATTATTGTTCAGAGACCATTCACCTTTTCTTTTGACAAGTTCTCACTGGCCTGAAGCTATCCAGAAAACCTCAGGTATCTACCTGTCTCTACCTCTGTATGTCAGTACATCTTAACTTTTTCAGGAAGTTTCCTGGGGATCTCAACGTTTTATGCTTGCAAGGTGAGCACTTACCAGTGAGCCATCTCCCTCATCCTTGCATGGATTTAAAATCCCTTAAAGAATATAAATAAGTTATTCAAAGGTGCTTGCTGTTTTTTCTTTTTCTTTTCTTTTTTTTTTTTTTTGCCTATTTTTAGCATGAATGATTTTCAGATGTAAGAATGGATTTTAAAAAGCATGCCCAATCCTGAAAGTATCCAGTGATCATAATGTAACTATATCATGATTATTACAATTTTTGATTCTATTTTGTTCTGAAATCTCTTTTCATTCATATGTTGTTTCCATTGTAAGTTTAACACGTGTATGTGTATGTAGATATATGTACTTGAAAATTAAATGGAAAATTTTATCAGAACTTTTAGCACACAGCAACTAATTTAAAACAGTATGGGGCAAACTTATAACCATATAATGTTAATTAGGGCAGTGAGGGCGTTGGAAAGCAAAATGTAAATAATTGTGTCTTAACATGATCATTGTTTTTCAGTTGAATAAAAATAATCATTTAGATTATGTCACCTATACTGCCCTCCTCCGTCTCCTTCTCCTATGGATCTATTCAGTCGACTTTGCTCTTAGTAAAATTTGCACAAGTAATTGGAGGCAAATCAGCTTGACAATAACAAGAAGAAGGAAGAAATGAGACTACTGACTACATATTAGAATCCAAGTTTAGTTTGACAGAAGGTGTTGTTTTGTTTTCTATAAGTTGATTGCGTGGATGTGCCAAATAGAAACAATATATTTAGTGTTAATAAAGCGTTTACTTGGAAAATGGAGATGAATGGGAGACTCACAGAATCATTATATGTCAAAACACTACACTATCAGGCCAAGCAATACTGTTCCCTGCTGTGATCAGCAGGAAGAATAAGTCTTCACCATCTGTGCCTCATGGTCCAGAGTTTAAATCTCAATGGAGAATACGCAAGACCTTGGAAAAGGGAAAGGGAGTTTGTACATTTTGCTTTCTTATGCCAAAACAATATGGGTTTTTAATCTGGTTTATAAAAAGAGCTAGGGTCTTGCTTTGTTTTCTTATCCTCTTTCTTCCCTCCTTCCCTCCTTCCCTCCCTCCCTCCCTCCTTCCTCCTTCCCTCCCTCCCTCCCTCCTTCCTCCTTCCCTCCCTCCCTCCCTCCTTCCTTCCCTCCTTCCCTCCTTCCCTCCTTCCCTCCTTCCTCCCTCCCTCCCTCCCTCCCTCCTTCCTTCCCTCCTTCCCTCCTTCCCTCCTTCCTCCCTCCCTCCCTCCCTCCCTCCTTCCTTCCCTCCTTCCCTCCTTCCTCCCTCCCTCCC
The DNA here is from genome assembly GCA_033318265.1 of Phyllotis vaccarum. NCBI lineage: Eukaryota > Metazoa > Chordata > Mammalia > Rodentia > Cricetidae > Phyllotis > Phyllotis vaccarum. The sequence goes on along the minus strand of JARWLC010000002.1, from coordinate 171,208,725 downwards.
TCCCTCCCTCCCTCCCTCCCTCCCTCCTTCCTTCCTTCCTTCCTTCTTTCTTTTCCTGGTGAACTTGACACAAATTACAGTTATCTGGAAAGATGAACCTCAACTGAGGAAATGCCCTTTTCAGTTTTTCTGTAGACGAGTCTTAACGAGCTTCTGAGTGCTGATTAGTAGAATTTATATTCTTTGGTATTTGGATGGAATAGTCTATAGATAACTATAAGTCCATTTGGTTTGTAATGTCATTTAATTCTGATGTTTTCTGTTTATTTATTTATTTATTTTGACCAAGTGACTTGTCTATTGGAGAATTCTGGTACTGAAATTACCTACTGTTGCTGGGTTAATGTGAATGTACAGTAGTATACTTTTTATGAAACCAGGTGTGCCAGAGATTGGGTATGTAAGTTTAGGATAGTAATGTCATCTTGGTATCTCTATTTAATATGTGTAACCATTAATGGCATCAGATTCAAATAAATTTTGTTGCTAAAATAGGATGATCAAATTTATAAGTGTTTAAAAATCCACCATGCATTTCTATGTAATGTCTTGTGGGTGGATAAGTGAAAGGCTCATAATATAGATTGAAATTGCATTATTATAAAAATGACACAAGCATTCTTTTAGATGAAAATTTCAAAAGTACCTGAGGTCTTGGCGTTTTATGCTGAGATGGACTGTTACACAATACAGCTAAGAGAACTATTACAGTGCTGGTTATAGGTATGCAGAAAGATGGGGGCCTGTCTATCTTATCTGTTTAAGTATCACAATTTATTTTATATACTTTCCTACCTAGTATCTATCTCTATTCTTGTCTATCTATCTGTAAGTGTGACACCTTTGAAGAGAAAGTTTTCCCTAATGCAATGCTATAGCTCTGAGGCAAAAATCACCAAAGCACATGTTCCAGTTCTGAGGTGAAAGGCTTCTCCAATGGAAGTGTTATAGCTTTGAAGGTGTCAGGAGCCAAGGAATACCACAATGTTATATTTCACAACAAACCTTACATAAGAGATTTATTTGGATAGACACAAGAGAATGGATGTCTCTACTTGGGCAAGAAGTATCAGGGAACTGAGACATAGATACATGCTTATCTAGGGATTCTTGGAGGCATTTTCTAGGGTGAAGATTTCCAGGTTGGAGTGGGGTGGGGGGCTCAAGTATTGGTGGGATTATTAGTGAAATTTTGTACTCAGAGATTAGTGCGTTTTCAAACCCAGCAATGTTTCCATGTCTGGACCTTTTACTCTTCTCTCTCTCTCTCTCTCTCTCTCTCTCTCTCTCTCTCTCTCTCATTCATCTATAATCTATCATCACCATAATATGCTTATCATTAGTCTCTTTATTATCTATCTGCATCTGTTCCCTTTCTAACCCCTTTGCCTATCTATCAATACACAAATGTGTATGAATGGTTTTTGCACCATGGTTTTTAAGTTTCTATGATTTTTCCACCTCAAAACAAATAAACAAGAACAACAAAATCCAACAAAAAATGAACAGACAAACAAAAACAAACACCAAAACATTTCAATATGAAAAGCATTTACAGGAAGCATAAATAATATTTTCCTCATTAAACAATAAATATATCCCACCCTTGTCTTCACTGCTCACACTTGTTCATATATTGCTCTTTCCTAACTCCCTTCTACAAGTCATGGTTTCATCATAAACAAAATAATTATGTTCAGAAAACAAGTTTGCATGTTTGAACTTTGTCTGCTTGTTTGTCTTGAGACCATATCTTATTACATAGCCCAAGTTGATCTAAAATTCACAAACTCCCTCTCTCACCGTCTTACGTGCTGATCACAAGTGTGAGCCTCTAAGATGAAGTTGAACATGGCTGATCTTTCAGAGAAGGTGTTTATTAGCAGCCAGTCCAGTTCCTAGCTTGGTCCTTTGTAGAGTCCTAAAGGAAACATCTGAGTCTGATCTTTACTCTTTCTGGAGGCCTTAATCCAAGCAATCTTGTTGTCTGTTTAAGATATTAATTTCTTGTTCATAACACTCCTTCTCTAGTTACTATCTGAAGAACTGACTTTAAGGCCCTCCTACAGTCTGGCTGTCTGAATGTCAAGTAGACATTCTAACACTGTTAAAGACCTAAGCCAGGTACTTTGCCCCTGAAGACCTACCAGACAATGAGAATGATAAGCAATATCTCCCTTCTTAGCATTTTGTAATTATCTTGCAGCAGTTAGCTTACTGCAAGTGTATTAAACCCCTCCCCCAACACCTAATTATATCAAGAAAGAGTTACATTCCTGTGTTGTTTGAATTATGATATTTGCATTTTTTTGCTATGACCTAAATACCTGAGCTAAATGAGTTAATGGAAGGAAAGTATAGTTCAGCTGATGTCTTCAGGGTATTTTCTTCAGTAGTGGTGGGGAAGATATGATGGACTGGCTCTATCTGGCCACAGGAGCACATGGAAGAGACTGCTCACATTGTGCAGATAGAGACACAGAGGGTGTATACTAGTTAGCTGTAAAGTGATCCACTTCTACCAGCAACACCCAGGTACTAGAAATTCCATAGCCATTTAAATGGGTGCTGTTAGCTGGAGAACATGCACTCAGAACATTCTATATTGAAAATATAACAATCCTTATTATAAATATCACTCAATTATTTTTATAAAGTTGCATAATATTAAACAGAATCTAGGTGCTAAAGCTGTTAAAAGGATTTCAATTTTCGAATGCTTGATATTTACTCTAACATTAGTTCACTTAACAGGTTTTTTTTTAACCAAGTTTATAATTTTTTTTTTGTATGTGAAGAAATGGGGATCTAAGAATGAAACAATATTCATCTTATCGTGTTCTTATAGAACATCACATTCTCTTTTTTGAATATTTTGAGTATGTTCACTAGAGTAAAAATAATAAGTATTAGAGGAGATATATACTATATTTTGCCTGCTTTAAACATTTCATAATGCATACGTGTTTAAAAATCAGAGTACTTTAAAGTATGTATGTTATTTTCCATGTACCATTTAAAAAAATTTAATTTGAATCTTAATGTGTATTAATATAATTATTCCTATCACTAAAAAGCCTTTTTTGGGTTTTGTTTACTTTTTTACTTTTAAGATTATAATTAAATTTATACATTCCTCTCTCCATGCCCTCCCATACACCTTTCCTTGCTCTCTTCCAAATTCATGATTTTTTCATTAATTATAATTGTATGCATATAATCATATGCATATACATATATGCTCCCTAAATATAACCTGCCCTGTGTAATTTTACTTGCATGTATGTTTTAAGAGCTGACAACTTGGAAAAGCTTTTAAATTATTTCATTATATTAAAAATGAGAACAAAAAGTTTTTTATGATTTTTATATTTTCTAAGCTAAGCAAAACTGATCATGACGATGAAGAAATGTAATGCAAAGATTATTTCATCCTGTCCAGGGAGAACTGTATCTGCTCCATCTCATGGAGTAGTCTCAGAAGATCGGTGGCAGAATTGAAGGGAACGGTGAAAGGTAATAATCCATTGTTGTCTATGAGATAAAACCCTTCTCTTTTGAGCAAAGGGGGCATGGGTCATGGATTTATGTTTATACAGATGAGAAGCTGCTGTCCTGATCATGACCCCATCACAATTCATTTCAATCACATCCTTCACGGAGAGTGTGGTTGTATTTGGTAACAGGTGGTGGCTTTCTTTACTCAGAGAGCAATTAGGTAAACAGCATGAAGATATCCAGGGTGCTGCTGCTGGCAGAGAGTGATAGAGTAATGGAAAAAGTAAAGAAAATGAAGCTATCACATAGTGCACAGGAAAGGCTGTGTACACATTAAGATCTGAAATAAAAATAATAGACCTTGCTGCTTAAGTGTGACTTGTGTAAAACCCATCTGAGAACCTGATAGCAAGTGGTTCTGTTGTGGTGGGTAACAGGGATGAATTTCCCCACTATTAGATCTCGGTGTTATTGTGATCTGTGATATAACACTGAAACACCTTTTAAAGAGTGATGACCCTTAACTGACAAGATTAGGCATTAAGTTTTTCAAAACCCAGAGAACAGCTTGCAAACTGTTGGTGGTGCTCTTTGGATTAATAATTGTCTATCAAAGCCACTACTTATATGCAAGTATATCTGTGTAGTAGAACTTCGCTTCTTGAACTAGCTAGTTCTGTCATGGGAAAGTACAGATTGTGTTTTTTAGAGAAAGTATGGATGCAAATTTAGTTATGGAGAGAATATATTTGTCAGAAAGAATGTCTGGATTTGAAGAACTGGGAACCAGGGTCAGCATGAACCAATGGGGTAGAAGAGAGTAAATCTGTACATGGTAGAGAGTCAAATTGTTTCCCAGAGTCCAAAAGGACTGGATCTGCTGATGACTTTAAAAAGTACCCATTTCTAATACTCCTCATCAAGACTGTTTGTGCTATAGTTTGTAAGATTTAAAAAGGGGTTAACGGGTTTGTGTCCTCGTGAATTTCCCACAAGCCCAAAGCTGAAATTATGAAAAGCTATTCTTCATACCATTTATTAATCAAAAGCCAAGGAGTGACTTACATCACCAAATAAATCAGAATCACAGGAGTATTTACGGTGTTGACTGACACCTTGTGCTTTCTGTGCTGCAAAGCTGAACTTTAGAAATTGTAATATCAAAAATAATAATGTAATATCAATAGTAATCAAAACACTGAATTCATTGCAGCCCAGCCACGTGGCCCCAGTCTGTGACAATTCTTCTGCAGGCACTGGCCTTATTGCTACCGCCAAAGGTAGCTATAACTAAATCCCTATTATTCTGGTTATGAATAAGACCCAAGATTTAAATACTGGGTAAAACCCAGTAAGCTCAGACAGGCCTCTGCTTCCCCTTTGGCAAACAAAAAAATACCTAAGCCTCTCCAAACCCCACCCTACTACTTCCTGTGTGTCTCTCTCTCCTGGATGCCCTCTGACTCTCTATGGTTACTTTTTGTAACTAGTTGCTAAGCAGCCTCCTTACCCGAGGTTAATTTTATTTAATTAATGTAACTGCAAACTTGGGGTTCACACTGTGATTGAATATCCCCAACAGTGGAGCTCATCCATTTGGAAAGCAGTGACTTTTTTTTTTTTTTTTTAATATTTGCTTGGGATTCAAATTTGGACTAAATGTTCAAAAGAATTAGTATTGCTGAATTTTGGGCAGTTAGGCACAGGCTTTCAAGGTCTTTCTCGTTTATTAAGAACATTCTGATTGAGTTACTGTTGGTTTTACTCTGGCCATGTGTGTGATAATGATCTTAGGTTTGTGGAAAGTTAATAGTAAAATTTTTCTTGTGAAATGAGAGATATAATTTCAGGTGAGTCTCTTTGATGAGAAGCCGTTTTTATTTTAATTTTTACTTACTACTTTCTTATGTATGTATGTACGTATCTTTGTATGTATGTATGTATGTATGTATGTATGTATGTATGTATGTATGTTTGTATGTATGCATGTATGTTTGTATGTATGTATGTATGTATGTATGAATGTATGAATGTATGAATGTATGTATGTATGTATGAATGTATGAATATATGTATGTATGTATGTATGTATGTATGTATGTATGTATGTATGTTTTGTTATTGTTGTTTTCTGGCACTTGGAAATGTGCTCCAGCAAAGTCAGGCAATATACACCTCCCTGTATTTCTGTCAACCCAAATTAGTCAGTGGTGTGGGAGATCTGCAGTCAGTGAAGCCTCCGTGCAGCACTGGATGTCAGGAAGTTCCTACCACTTCATGTGGACACCAGCTTAGGTTAATAAGTCCCTGGTTAACGTTCCTGCACCACACGGATGCTTACACACCCCTTAAAACGAGCTGCATTGAAATGTAATTTTCACTAAAAGAATCAAAATGTCTAATTAGCTTTATATAAGTAGATTTTGGTCATTGCTATTTATGCTATTATAAGATTTGGGTCTACTTTTCCAAGATGCTTGCTAGGTAGGAATTTAATAATTTGTCAATTTCTGCATAATTTAGAATTAATCTCCAAGATTTTAAAAATTATATCAAAAGAGTCTTTGAAGAACTAAGAATGTTGAAATGAAAGGAATAATTTTTATTTTAGGAATTAGATAGGGATAATCAAAAGTTCTTAAATTTATTCATTAATTTTTATTTACTTATTGTTTTTGTTATTTGCATACAAATTGTTGTTAATTTCCCCTTCTCACCTCCTCCAACCCCATTGTGTTCTCTGTGTGCACCTATGCATTTCTCCCTTCCTGCATACCTCTTCCCCTTCCCATGGTTTCCTGTCTAATTTCTTAGCCATGTTATCCACTCTAACACTCCCTTATTTACATACTTATAAACACGAAAAGTTAGAATCCATGTCTGAGAGAAAATGAGATTCTTGTCTTTCTGAGTATGGCCACCCCATTTAATAGTATATTTTCCATATATATCCATCTCAGGTTTCATTCTGAATTGGAAGTATAGACAATATATCTTCTTTTTGTACTCCTCTCTAGTTTTTTGTTAAATAGCATCGCAAATAATTAATTTTCAGCAGCATTAGCAACGTTATTACATTTACAGATCTTTAGTCTTCCATTTGTTAGTATGCAGTTCACTCATTTAACTTCTAAACATAATAGAAATTTATGGTACTTCAAAAAATAACAAGTAATAGGTTCTTGGTAGAATTTTTTTTTTTGTCTATAACATCAAAGCAAGGTGCTCATGATATTCCTGAAACTTTTTAAATAAAATTATTAAATTATTCCTAGAGTATTTTTATGCTTTGTAAGCTGCTAAACATTTCATGTAGAAATGTGCATAACATGTATGAGAATAAAGAGAGAGACTCTAGTTATAATGTCTTTTTGGATCTTATCATCAAACTCAACTGTTTCAATGATTAAGATTTTAGTTGGACTCTGTGATAAGAATAAATACTTTGACATAATGATTTTCTCTAGTAAGACACAGAATGCTTGTAGACATGTGAATAAATTAAATCTGGGTGACTTTCACTCGTAATCAGGTTTGGATTGGAAATGTTTGAGGCATAAGTGATTTTTTTCTTGTTCAAGTAATCTTATGTATTTATGAATATCAATTTTGTTTTCATTTCTTAAATTTAAAGGATTTTCTTTCAACTATTACGATTGTTCTTTCTTATAAGAAAATTCTCTGGAGAATCCATGATAGCCCTTCTTATTTACATTATAGCAGTGATATGTAAAAAGACAAAGTGGAGCATTGATGTCAGCACTAAAGAACAGTTTCCACATGAGAAAATAGTTTTCTTCAGCAATTTAAAGAATTTCAGGTGTCAAGGAATCTAGAATTTCATCTTCCATGAATTAAACATATCAAAGACTGAAAATTTGTATATATAGAAATTATGTACTAAAGAATGACAATTTAGATGTCTGTCAAGACCTTTGCATATCTCAGTTCCACAAAGTTTCTACTTCACTTCCGCTCAGTCTCATCTGTATGTTGGCATCCACATACACCAGGTGAATGAAAACTTATTAATTTATTTGTCATAATGAATAATTTTGGATAGATGGAGAGGCACATGTTTTTATTATTTGATTATTTAAGATTTTTTAAATTCATTTCACACACCAACTTCAGATCTCCCTTTCATCTCTCTTCCAACTCAGTCACCTTTGAAAAGGTAAGGCGTCCCATGGGAAGTCAACAAAGTCTGGTACACTGAGTTGAGGCAGGTCTAAGCCTCTCTTCCCTGTATCAAGGCAGTGCAAAGTGTCCCTTCATAGGTAATGGGCTCCACAAAAGCCAGCTCATGCACCAGGGATTCCACTGCAGGGGCCCCTTAGCTAGACCAAGCCACACAACGGTCTCCCATATGCAGAGGGCCTAATCAGGTCCCATGCAAGCTCCACTGCTGTAGGTCTAAAGTTTGTGTGTTCAAACACAAGGCCACCCACACATGTAAAAAAAACATTGCTAAAGCTTAAATTGCACGTTATTTATTTATTTTATATTTTTCTTTTAAAATTTATTCTTTGTGTCTTTCATATCATGCATCTCCATCCTATTTATTCTCCCATCCCTTTCTACTCTCCTCCTGCCCTTGCAACCATGCCCCCAAATAAATAAAATTAATTTAAAAAATAAAGAAGAAAAAGAAAAATGAACTTTGTTATGGAAGCCCCAGTGTGACACAGTGAGTCAGGCAGCAAACCCTTTTTTATCCATACATCCCTGCGGGCAGTTGTTCATTGCAGAGTCACTGGTCTGGTTCAAGGCCTCTGCATTCTGCTATACTAGATGCTGGGGCCTCATGGGAACTGTACTTGTAAAAATTTATATCATTTTGGGGTTGGAGGAGAGATGCCTCAATAGTTAAGAATACTGAGGACTCTCCCAGAGTACAGCGGTTTGATTCCCAGCACCCCAAATGTCTATAACTTGTTCTAGGGGATCCCATTCCCTTTCCTGTGACCATCAGCAAGCTGAATACATGCAGACAAAACAGGCACAAAAAACAAATGGATAATTTAAAAAGAAAAAAATTAGTGTTGTTTATCTCTATCATCTATCTATCTATTTATCATCCATCCATCTATCTATCACCCACCTACCCATTCATCCATTATTCTTTCTTTCTATCTATCTACCTATCTATCTATCTATCTGTCTGTCTGTCTGTCTGTCTGTCTGTCTGTCTGTCTGCCTGCCTGCCTGCCTGCCTATCTATCTATCTATCTATCTATCTATCTATCTATCTATCTATCTATCTATCTATCTATCTACCATCTATCTGTCTGTCTGTCTACCTACCTATCTAAATGGGCATCTTCACATCTTGTGAAAGTTTAGTCTTTTGTAGTAAGTTGTTCTTTACTACATATGACAGGCCCACCTTGCAGGGAAGGAGACTTTTAGCTCATTGAGATGAGACAATTGCTGTACTCCATTTCAGGGGACTTACTACAGTGGATGTCAGCCAGGTGGTTCTGCCAGGGCTTTCTGTCACCACAGTCATGAGAAACTTCTCATGTGACAATACCACACATTTCAAAAGATAATGATGACCCACCTTTATAAATAATGCTAGCTGTGATTGGTCAGAATTGGCGTCTACCAAGCTGTTTACAGATTGTCCTGTGAACACAGCTTCCTTGAATTTAATTGGGAAGGAAATCAGGCACACTAATACAAGTCTGCAGGATATCCCTGTTCTCCTGTGTTTGACATTTGCCTCCATATTTGTCGTTCTTTAGATACTCTGATATAAACTTAAGATGTAGAGCAGTGGTTCTTAACAAAGGACAAACGATAGTCCTTTGTGAAAGAGCCTTTCACAGGGGTTGCCTAAGATCATTGGGTAAATTAGCTATTTACATTACAATTCACGACAGCAGCAACATTGCAGTTATGAAGTGGCAATGAAAATAACTTTACGGTTGGGGGGTCACCCAACGTGAGGAACTGTATGTAAGAGTCACAACATCAGGAAGGTTGTGAGCCACTGCTCTAGAGAATTTCCACATTTTCAATTCCTCAATTTAAAAACATTAGGCTATTAGCTTTGCTCCTTAGCCCCATTTTTATTTCCCCCTCTAGACCAAAATAAAAAAAAAATTGACCCCACATTGTACTTGATGGCACCACACTTGTGAGTCATTTTATATTTTGTTATCCCCACCTAGGTTGATTTCCATTTTTCTGAAGTTTCATATTATATACTTTATTTTCCCCTTGATATTTTCAATTCCAAAAGCTTGCTTCTTATTAAATTTTTCTCAAGATAATAATTCATCCTTTATCATCATCACAATAATAGCACTGGTTTTCATGTGCCAGTTACAGTCGCATTATTCAATAACCACAACTACTTTCTAAGGTAGGTACCATTGAAAAGATGAAAAAATCAAGACAGCCAGAAGAGGGTGAACAATCCACTGCACATTTTCAGTTGCTCTCAAGCTCCCCTGCCCATTGGCTGATGGATGCCAAATTTTTCTTGTAAACAAAAGTTCAACAAACCTCTCTGGCTGTCTGGAGCTCTTATTCTTTTGCTGGCTCCTATCTTTTTCCTGCTCTGATTTTCCCCTGATAGGTCTCTGTATATGTGCTCAGTTCCTTCCTACTCCCCTTTCCATTTTAGCTGTGGGTTCTTTTTTACCTTGTAAATCCCTAGGGATTATCCAGAAGCCAAGAGTGAATCAGGGAGAACACGGGGGCTCTGTTTACAGGTATGTTATTAGATGGCAAGATAACAGAGAGCTGGGAAATTAGTCATAATGAGTGTTGCTGTCAGTGGAGGGCAGGAAATTGTGCTCCCCCAGTCCTGTTGACTGTAACTGCCTGGAGTTCTCACAGGGACAAAAGGCAAAATAATAGCTGCTGTTATTTGTTTCATCCTTTTGGCAAACTAGGGTTGGATCCCACTGTACATGCCTGTTTCAGGTAAAAAGAAGGAGGTTCACTTCATTGGCTTCCCCTTCCTCCAATCGTGGTATGCAATTCCACTTGGCATACATTTGTAACATTTGGCCTGGGTTGCTCACCCAGTGATACCTAGTGTATACAGGAAGCAAAATTCAACAGAGTGCCTTTGGCCACAGCCCATGCATCTACAGGAGGGAAATAAGCCATTATCCCACTCTCTACTTGCTGAACCCTGGCTGCCAGCACCGTGAGGACAATATGTATCCTCATCTCCCTTCATTTAAATACTGTTTTGTTTTCGAGGCCCAGAGTGGGCCACAGGAGCAAGACCCAAGCAAAACTAAAATATTACCTCCCACAGATAGGTAGCCCTTAGGATTAGCAGGTAATAATATCCTTAAATTAGGTACACTCAGATGCCGGTGGCTTTGCAAGACAAAGCAGATCATGAGACAGGAGGGGTAGACCATAAAGCTTTATTCTCTTGACTGCATTTAAAATTCCTTTAATTATAAAAAGTTTTCAGTAGAAAAAATATTAGTTGATAGAGTAATAGGAAATATAGGTGTGATACACATTCATACTGCAGATAGATAAAAATCCAGAATGAGAGAGATTACATTTGTTATTTTGTTTTAAATGCTAAGAGACACAATCAAGACCTGGACCAAGATTTATGGAATTTATAAAGCTCTAATGGAGAGTTTTAGCTAAGATTCAGAAGGAGAGGAAGGTTGCTAGAATGAAAAAGAAGAAAAGCATGACCAGAGACAGCTTTGTGTGCTTAGCCCTAGTCTGACTGCTGCAGGTGTTAATTAGATGTAGGCAGACTTGGGAAAAACTGATTCAACTAGAGGAGGGAGTGGAGAAGGAATTGAAGAGGTGGGGGATTGGAGAGAGAGAGAGAGAGAGATAGTAAACAAGGGAGAAGGGAGGAGAAATTACTATAGACAGAAGACAATAGAAAAGAAAAATCTGATATATTGTAGCAAAGGCAGATACCAGCTATTTCAATAATTGCTAATAAAATCTCCATTAGTAAGAAAATAGACTGGCTTATTAGTATACTTGTACATTACCAGATAATTTAATAGTCATTTAAAAATGAATGATACTCCAGCTGTCATAATAGTATATTTGTAGGTATCTTTAAGAAATAAAACCAAAAACGTTTCCATTATCACAGGCACTCCACATCTAATTTATTTGATAAAGCAGAAATGATCAATAACAGAAATGGTACTATATCACCATTTCTGTTTTGTTGGTCAATATAACAGTCTTGTAGCAATAACAAAGTCAATTAAGTTGATATTACTGGAATCTCTATTTAACCAGAGACACTGATTATATCTTAATCACAGGTTCAGTTGGCATCTAGGATTGCCACATATTGAAAATCATACTCATATTGACACTTATTCTGTCGAGTCTTGAAGGCCTTCTATGGATGGCAGGCAATGTTTTCTATGTGACTGCCCTGTCCACCTGACAAAAAGAACTTTTAAAATCTCTTAGGAGAATTCCCATAGAAGTGCTTTACATTTTACAGTGTGACCTTATGCAAATAAGTTAACATTTTTTTTTTCCAAATCTTAGTTTATATGACCATAAAAGTTGAAAATAGCAAAGTTTAGAGCCTTTTTCGGGAGGATTACATCAAGTAAGTTCTAGAAAATGGCTAGCAGAATGCCTGGGGCACTGATAGTATTCTCTGGTGGAAGCTTTCCACCTTTTGCCTATTTCACTGTAGCTGATATTTATTTATTCATTTATTTTTTATGTAACATAGAGAGAGAAAAAAACAAAACATGTTTTCAGAAGCTCGGCAAGTTGCGTTACCCAACAAGCTTGGGTTGATTAAGTATATTTAAATTTTTAAGAAAATTTAACTGTAATGTTTTGAAATCAATATACGTTGTCATTGGTGTGAAATAAATATTCAGATTATTTCTCTGGACAGTTCTGAAATTATTAGACAGCGATGCTGCTTTATTGGTGAACAAGGCATCTTACCCTTGGCAGCGGTGAGGCCAGTCAGTACAAACAGCGCACAACACAAGTAGAGGTGAAGGGACCTTATGCAGGGACACATACAGGGAAGGACAGAAGTGATGTGGAGAGGGGAAGCAGAGAGTGGCCTGAGTTGGGGAGATGGAGGTAAGGCAAACTAAAGGAGGGTGTATTATATAGGAACAGAATGAAAGCCCCGTTTGAAAAGCTAATTGACTTGTAAGGTACATATACCTTACAGCATAACTTAAAAGGCCTTGACATACATACATATATACATACATACATACATACATATATACGTACATATATATACGTATGTACATACGTACATACAGACAAACATACATACATATGTGTATATATGTATATACATATATACACTTCTGATTTTGTTTTTATGGAATTCCAGTGTACATGAATGTTTCTCTCTCTCTCTCTGTTGTGTGTATTTCTTACACTTTTTTCTTTTACTCTTGTTTTTCTGTTTGTTTTGTCTTATTCTGACCAGTTTTTATTCCGTTTTGTTTTGTTTTATTAGTGCTCCTTAGGTTTCTGTTTGTTTTCTAGCATGAGGCAGAAAGGGTGCGGATCCAGGAGTACCTGGGGAGAGACTGTGAGGGGTAGAGGGAGAGATCATAACCAGAATACACTGAATTGGAAAAAAAAATCTATTTGCAGTTAAAAGCAAAAGTAACCAAAGGAATAGCAGAGTGTATGGGAGATGAAAGACTAGAGAAGAGCTAGGGATTAAAGAGTTAATTAGGGGCAGGTGAGTATGGGGGACAGAGGAAGGTAGCTGGTGAATTGGCCAAAACTAAGAATCTGTGGAAAAACCCTTAGGAAATTGGCTTGTTAGTAAGTTAATATCGAAATACAACTTTACAAAATGAAAGTTCACATCAAATTGTCCTACACGAGTAGGCAGTGTGACTTTCGGTCTGAATGAGCCATTTATGAAAATCACACCACGCTAAGCCTGGTACCTCCCTATGAATTCTTCCTCTGGTGATCTCCAGAGTCTCTAAAGCAACACAGGTTGTGGGACTGCTCTTGGTTGCCCCCTGGGAAGAAGCTTGTTACTGAAGACACCACACATGTTGTCTGTTGGATGTGGGAAGACCGTGGAGAAGAGGGTGGAGTGGTTCATCCACATGTTCTCTTAAACCATTTGCAGAAACTTTCAAAAGGCATTTGGTTAAACCTCCGGGCAGTACAGTATTCTTGTATTCGTTAACATTTGCGTTTAGGTACTGGTACCTTTTTTGTTTAAAAATGTTGTGTTGGCTTTAAAGTGAATTTATCTTTTGTATGATAGTTATATGAAAATTACAGAGCTGTGTGCACAGAATTAGAAAGTGCTTTATAGAAACAAATGTACCCTGCTTTCGCGGTACGTATGTGTGATAACTTTAATATCCATGACAGTTAAGTACAATTATTTTATCATTCTAAAAATGCTATTTTTGTGTCAGTTCTGAAGGTGTTTTCACGTCTTTGAAAAGTGACACATTTTGATGCCTTCTTGATAAAGCAGTAGACACTTTGTAGCTTTCTAGAATCTTTGTATCCATATGGTATCAATGAAAAAAGCAAAGAAAAGAAAAGAAAATGAAAGTGTGGGTTCAAAAAATTAAAAAAGGGAGAAACCAATTTCAAAACAGCAAGAAACTCCACCCCTGCAGGCCAGGGGGTGGGCTGGGAAGTGCTATGCTGGGGCAAACAGACAAACAATAAACAAACAGAGCCCAGTGCAGGATCCTGTAAACTGCAGTCCTGGCATACACATCTGGGCATCAATAACCAGACTTGGTGAGGAAAAAAAAAGACATGAAGTTGGCAGGCACGTGTTGCACGAATAAACGAGACTCAGGGATAGATCTCTGAGAATAAGCACCACAGTCAGATCTTACCCAGCTGTCTTCCAGCTTCCTCAGCCTCGCTTCTCTTGGCTTCCTTTCTCTAGTCTTTCTATGTCGGCCTTAAATACTCTTTTGGTAAGTTAAGGCGTGGCCTCACCACTCCCTGCTTGGGAGCCTGGAACTCCTTCTACAATCTGAAATGACCTCGACTCAGTCTGGATTATGGGCATAGATAACCACTCCCAGGATACTCCCTGTGCTGGGATTAAAGGTGTGAATCACCACTCTCTGATCCTCCTAGACAGACTGTGGTTAGATCCCTCTTATATCTCCGAAACTTCTGGAGCTTTTATTAAATCCCCACAGGCACGGGCTCAGCATATGTGGAGAACTGGAGGAGGGAAGCAAGGAGTCGATATGATCATATTCCAGTTGTTTTTGCATAGAATTGCCAGGCACAGAGAAACGGGCAAAGCATACCATACCTAAAGTTTCATTATCTTCCTTGTCTTCCTAAGTGAGACACATTCTAACTGCACAGACCTGTGTGTGTTGTTCCATTTTAAAATGTGAAATCAGATTTATTAAATACTAAAAATAAATTTAGATCTTATCAATAACCCTAGTGAATGAATATTTCTCAAATTTTGACATTCTGCCTTTCCCTCCAAAAACTGAAGAGAAAGAGCTCTGCTAATATTTGTCCAAGACTGGTTTGACTTTTGATTTTTAACTAAGCTTAGGTGAATGGAATAGGTCATAAGAAGGTGACAGTTCTCAAGGACACTATACATCTCTGCATACACTGCCATCCCATCACTGTCAAAGAAGAGTAAACGTCATCACAAAGAATGACACCTTTGCTGTCCTATGTTGGCTTTTTTGTTGTTGTTGGTTTTTCTGTTTTTGCTTTTTTTTTTTTTTTTTTTGCAAACCCAATTATTTTAGGACAAAAAGAATCTCTAGTATCTTACTAGAGCAGAATGTGAAATTCTAGGTGCTTCAATAATCATTTAATCTATGGTTAGTTTTTACTTGAAGAAAACTATAGGGTCTAGGGAGGTGGCTCCATGGGTGAGAGTACTCACCAAGAAAGCACAGAGCCTAAGTTCAAATCCTAAATACTTATGCTGAAAAGAAACTGTAACCACAGTACTGTGGGCAGCATAGAATGGATCCCTAGGGTTTACTGCCTAGCTGCAGGCTCAGTTGGAGGTCCTTTCTCTACAAAACGTGGTCATGTAGAACATAGGACACCTGATGTCCTCTCTATGTGCTGTGTAGATGCATGCACCTGTACATACATAAGTACATACAGTACACACACACACACACACACACACACACACACACACACACACACACACACACACACAAATAAACCCTCATACATACACCTGAGAAACCAAACACACTATAAATAAAATATGTCCTTTGGGTTAAAATAATGCACACCATTTAAATCTTTTTTATTTGTGTGAAAATTTGTATTTCACAAAGCTATAATGCCAGGAGTGGTGACACAGTCCTTTAATCCCAGCACTAAGGAGGCAGAGGCAGGTGGATATCTGTGCATTTGAGGCCAGTCTGGTCCATCAGTGAGTTTTGGAAAGCCAGGGGTACTTTAAAAAAAAAATCCTGCCTCTAAATAAATAAATAAATTTAAAAAACCCTCCTAAACCCCAGCAATAATGACAACCATGTTCATATTAAAAGTATAAAAAGTGCTATATAAATAATTTCATACCTCTTTGGCTTCATATTTTTTCAAGGATGACATACAGTGGGATGGATACATTTCATTATTTTTAAGTAAATGGTTGGAGGTTTTAACAGATCAAGTTTCCAAACATGAGCGGCAAAAAAGTTGTTATATCATGAATTCAAATTATTCCTGAAAGTAAAGAAGAAACTTATAATACTAAAATATCTTTTGAATTTTGATTTTATTTTTCACAACATGCATCTCTCTCACATTTAGATAAACAAATATCCCCCATTCACATCTTATGCCTAAATAGTTCATAGTCTTTCTGCCATACTTTCTTCTAGGAGCCATACATCTCCTTTTGGGAAGAAAACACTGTTCCTGGGAGTTCCTGGGAACGGTGCCTGCTCCCTAAGAACATGGCTGTAGTTTTACAGAACATTCTGCACCCCCAGTGCTCTCTTACCTGGTGCTGTTCTGTCCTGGTTTGCATAAAAAACAGGCCCTGCTGTTCTGTGAGCAATAGCAAAACAGGGACACTGTGTTTTGCATTTCATATTTGGCATTTCATGAAAGATAAGAAAATTATGTTAAAAGACATAAAGTCTTTGAATACATTTAAACTTAAGTTTGGTTTAGTGTTTCATATCCAGAATCAGTCATCTCCCCCCTGAACATAAGAAACACTCTGTGTCAAGGTCTCTTCTATTTACACACACCTGCCCTTTTTTGAGCACCACACTGGCCTTGTCTCCTTTGATGCCCTTTTCATATATATTCCATTGCAACCACTATAAATGGGGCTGATTTGCATTACATATTAATAATATTACACAAACACTGCCCAAGCCCAAGGAGCACTCTCTTTTGTATGTAAGTGCTTTTGGAGCATTTCTCAGTAAGTTTTAAGAAATGTCTGAGGGAGCAGATTTTATTTAACTTCT
Source organism: Phyllotis vaccarum (assembly GCA_033318265.1). NCBI lineage: Eukaryota > Metazoa > Chordata > Mammalia > Rodentia > Cricetidae > Phyllotis > Phyllotis vaccarum. The sequence continues at coordinate 171,191,779 of JARWLC010000002.1, read as the reverse complement.
TTGAGTCCTTTCTCTGTAATGTGAAAGACATCATGTCTGTTCTCTGAATTGTGTCTGGCCCTATGAATAAAACCATGTTTGACTCTGTACTCTAATTAATGGAGTTCACTTTCCGGCCAGGTCTCTATTGGCAGCCCAGGGTGGATCAGTGCCAAGTTGAGGTTGGTTGCACACTGAGTAGCCTACACACACACACACACACACACACACAGACACACACAGACACACACAGACACACACACACACACACACACACACAGACACACACACACACAGACACACACACACACACACAGACACACACACACACACACACACACACAGACACACAGACACACACACAGACACACACACACACACACACACAGACACACACACACACACAGACACACACACACACACACACACACAGACACACACACACACACACACACACAGACACACAGACACACACACAGACACACACACACACACACACACAGACACACACACACACACACACACACAGACACACAGACACACACACAGACACACACACACACACACACACACACACACACACACACACACACACACGGGACAGATATCAGCTAATGCAGTTAAACTGGTGCAAAAGCTTCATTACAAATGATAATTTCTATATCTTCAATAGTTCCACTTACTTTATATTAATCCTCAAAATTTTCCCTTGAGCTTCAGTTCCCAACCATGAGATAAACGGAGACCACTTAGCATTTGTCCTTATTAACTCGGATACTTGCTTTTCAATAACTTTTACTCTAGGTTAATTTAAACCTGCCAGCAAAGGGCATTGTGAAGCGCAGACTCCACAATGGGCATGTCTGGGTCACAGCCTAACTGGATATCACTACAGGTTTAGAGCTATTACTCAAACACTGGAAACCTCAGCTTTTTTATCCAGGAAATCAGAAACCTTTAGAATCCACCTCTTTGGTACTGTTGTACAAATTAAATGGGGTTTAACATCCAGTGCAAGCACTCATTAAATGGTACTTGGCGTTATTACTATTATTATTGTTGAGAGCATCACATTTATTTGCATGATGAAGACAAAGGCTATCATTAAATGCGGACTGTTTTAATGCAGCTAAAAATGATTCCCATTCCCAACTGACATAAGGACATGTTAGCTCTCAGGATCCCTGAAATATTTATAGCTCCTAGGAATTCTACTTAGGATTCTCGTAGATGAGAATGTAGCTCTGGCAGACACCATTGTCTGGGTCTTTTCTTGCTCTTTCCTTTCCTTCTTTTCTCTCCCCCCCCTCTTCCTCTTATTTTTTCTTGAAGCGAAAAAGGATTAGGAGTGTTGAGACCTAGTGCAAGATGGCAGTAGACGTATTATTTGAGTGAGAATCAGAGATAATGCATATTCCAAGGGGGCCAGTATTCTCACCGAACTGTGATTCTGTAGCAACACCATCAAATAGACAAGCAAACAAAGCAAACACGCGTCTGTGAAGGTCTCCAAAGACACTGAGTTCAGGTGACAAAAACTGTAGCTTGTATGAGTGGAGAATAGACTTGTCCATAGAATCTGAAGCAGAAACAACATACCAGCAGGCACAACTTCAAGACACATATTCGTATTTCCACGATTCCCTCTTGTAACAGTTGAGTACTCCTCAAGGCTTTTCAAAACATATTCAGATGGAATCAATGATCCTGCAATAAGTTTTGTTTTTCTTAATTATTAAGTTGGGGGGATTCTCTGAAAAAGGGGGAAGAATGATTGTAGGAAACAGAGGAGTCAAGGACACCATAAGAAAACTCACAGAACTAATCTGGGCTAAATAGGGGCTCAGAGACTGAACTGATAACCAGGAAGCCTGCATAGGACCTCGGCCTTGAACATGTATAAGACAGTTACATATTTGTTCTTGTGGACTTCTAACAGTGGGAGCAGAGGCTGTCTCTGTCTATTTTGCTGACTTTTGTGACCCTTTCCCTATACTGGGTTGACATGTCCAACCTTATTTTCTTACTGTAACTTGATATGCCATGTTTGGTTGATATCTATGGGAGACCCGACTTTTTCTGAATAGAAACTGAAGAGGCGTGGCTATGGAAGGGCAGGGGGAAATGGTGGAGGAAAACTGGAGCTGGGAGGTAAAAATAATAATATTATTTAAAGATCATTAAAATATTTCTTCTTTGATGATTTTGTGCATTATGCATGCGTTCTCAATACTCCCCTCTTGCACTTCCCTTCCACCCTGTAACTCTACAGACCCTGTTTCCATTTTCATGTGTTTTTGTTTTCTTTTGTGACCTATTCTAAATGACCAAGGTTATGAAATTATCTGTTAGAGCCTGATGGGCATGCCAGCAGGTACACATCTGAAGATAATGACCCAATCCCTCAGAATCCCTCCTTTAATAAGCAATAGCTCATCAGGGAGAATAAAATCCTGTGATCCATTCTACCATCTATTACTGATTGTTGACAGGTTCAGTATTGTGTGTGTCTAGGTGGAGGAAGTAGGTAATTTGTCTCCAGCTTTTCCATTTCTCCTCCTTTTCCCCCTCATTCTCTCCTTTCTTCTTCTGGTCTGCCATGGGTTAAGAACTTCTCACCCCATAGATGTTATCTGTGATGTTATTTTTCCTGGATACAGATCCAGAAATACAAGGTCAAGTGACATGGATGGGTACCTAGAATTAGGCCAAAATGAATCTTTCATCTTTGTAAGTTGTTCATATCAAAAATTTTTTAATAGCAACACTATATAGCTACCCAGTGCATGTTTTACATACTAATTTGCATTTCACAAAACCATTTGTGAGGTTCCATTTTCTTCCTGTTTTTACCTGTTGTTCTCTGGGTAAACGCCATTCCAGTGTTTCTCACTGTGGTTTTAGTATGCTTTCTTCTTATGGTTGGTGAAGGTGGGTGTTTTCCATACAAATGTCTGACCGTTTTCATGTCTTCCTTTGAGAATAATCTGTCTGGCTTAATGCTTATCTTTAAATAAGATTCTTCATTCTTCCTATTGAATTGTTTCAGCTTCTTATATTTTCTAGATATTAACCCCTACGTGGTAGAGGCTGTGAATTTTTTTTCTTGTGTTTAATAGGTTATTTCTTTAGTCTGTTTGGCTTGTTGATTATTTACCGTTCACTACACATAAGCTTTTCACTTTGGTGTTTCCTTTATTTGTTTTTGCTTTCTATGTTTGGGGAAAGCTCTTTCCCAGTCTAATATCTTGAAGAATTTTGCTTATGTTTTCTTCTAGTATTTCTGTACTTATAGGTCTTACTTTTAAGTCTTCTGTCAATTAAAATTTTGTTTGTGCGTGTGTTAATCAAAGACAATTTATAAAAGTTAGTTCTTTTCCTTTATTCACCATGTGGGACCTGAGGATGGAATTCAGAGATTCAGGCTTTGACAGCATTTGTGTGTTCTCAATGAGGAATCTCAGCTCACTGGTTTTTAAAAAATCAGTTTTGAGTTGCTTTCTGTATACAGTGAGAGATGAGAGCTTAATTTCACTTTTGAGCATAAGAACAGCCATTTTCCATCACCGTTATTGAAGAGATTCTAATTTACAGAGAAAATTCTCAGTACTATTGTCAACGGTCAGTTGGATTCATTGGTTTACTTCCAGGCTTTTTCTCTGTTTCACTGGATTCTGTTATTTTTCTGCCAAAATCATCTTTTTGTTACAACAGTTTTGTAGTACATGATGAAGACAGAATACTGTCCCTTGCTGTCTTTATTTCTTCTCAAGATTGCTTTGTTTATTTAAATCTTTTGCTAGTTTCTGAATGATCCCCATTTCTATGAATAATGTTATTAGTATATTGATAACAATTGCATTGTCTGTAGAAGCCTTCAGGTGTTATGGAGATCTTAATAATATTGTTTCTTATAATTTAAAAACATAAGCTATCTTCCCATTTGTGTGGTGGTGGTGGTGTGTGTGTGTTCTCTTGACAGTGTGTGTGTGTTCTCTTGACATTCTTTCATTGGTGTCATAATTTTTGCTATATAAAGCATTATTTTCTCTATGACAATTTCTACTAGGTATTTTATTGTTTGTAAACATTCTGAATGAGGTCATGTTCTTGATTTCTGTAACTGATTAGTGGCTATTACTGTATAGATATACTACTGATTTTTGTACGTTGGTTTTGTGTCCTGAAAATTTGCTTAGTTAATTTACTAGTTCTAAAGTATCTTTGGGGTTTTATAACTGAGGTTTTCTTTCTTTTTTCTTCTTTTTTTCAAATATGAGTGTCATTTTTTCTTTTTTCTATTTCTTATTGATCTGGATAGCATTTCTAGTGTTATACTGGATAAAAAAGATAAGAGTATTATCTTCGTCTTGCTCAGTGTTTTATAAACAGAGCATTCAGCTTTTCTTGCCTCGATATAATATTCACAGTGGGATTATTAAATGGTTATTATGGTAAGGTCTCTTTCTTTAATAACTTATTATCTCAGTCTTTTTACCATGAAGGAATGCTGAACTTCATCAAATATCTTTTGTGCACCCATTGAAATGATTACACAGTTTTCCCCTCATTCTGGTCGTGTAATAGAATTGCTTGTGTAAGGTGACCTCTGCACATTTGACAGGAATTTCACTCAACTGTGGTTAATAATCCTTCTGTGTGCTTTTGATTTGGTTGTTACTATTTTTCCGACACGTTTTTCCATCTGTGCTAATCAGGAATATTGACATGCATGTTTTTGTTTCTTTTCTCTGTTTGTAGATCTAGTTTTGTATCAGTATTGCTGGCCTCATCCAGTGTATCTCGAGGAGGCCTTATTTTAAGAATCTCTTGGTTGATCATATCATCCTAGCCTCTTCTTTAATGGCAGATACTTTTGTTACTGTCTTAAATCTCATCATTTATTAGACAGAGATAGATTTTGCTGTGGAATATTTTTTTTAGGAAGTGTAACATTCCTTTATGGTATGGTACATTTGTTTAATAGTACAAAGATATGTTGAGTTTGTTTAACTCTGTCAAGTGTGTTACTTTGTCTGAAACACCCGACTATTCTGATAAAGAGTTGAACAGCCAATAGCAAGACAGGAGAAGGGACATGTGGAGCTGGCAGGCATAGAGAATAAATAGGAGAAAGAATCTGGGAGAAGGTGGAGGAGCAAGAAGAGAAGGGGGTGAGGACTCCAGGGCCCAGTCACCCAACTGCATAACAAACCATGGAGTGAGTAGTAAAGAAAGGTATATAAAAAATAAAAGCCCAGAGGCAAAAGATAGTTGACTAATTTAAGGAAAGAAATAAACCAAGCTAAGGCCAGGCATTTATAAGTAATAGTAAGTCTCCATGTGTACTTATTTGGGAACTAGATGTCAGGTCCCCAAAAGAGCAAAAAGCCGAGAATAAAAACAACCAACAACTTGATTTCATAGTAGAAATACTAATACTAGCAAAAACCTTTTAAGTGGACTGATGATTTACGTATTTATAGTCTTAAGCAACAGAATGCTCTGTTCTCTATATGCTTTCTTCCCCCCTTTCTTTGCTAGTAGCTAATGTTACAGAATGTAAGTATGATTGGGAAAAGAAATTCAAATTGTATGTAAATCTGGTGCTTACAGATCAGATTCTATCTAGTACAATAATTCTAATCAGTGCCTCTTTTGAAAGATACACATATGACATCAACATATAACTATTTATAAAAAGCGTAAGAAAAACTGAAGTGAAGCATTACTTTCCTTTTTCAAAGACAGGTTAATATTTTCAAGCCTAAAGGAAATGGGTAACATATTATTGAATTATTATCACCATATTTATTTGCTACTTTTATTCTAAAAATAAGTTATTTAGATAGCCTTTATTTTTATAAAGAAACAAAGCATGGAAAGTTGGCTAAATCATTGATTAAAATAATGCTAATTAATTTGTATCACTAATTTAGGTCATAATATATTTGATAAGTGAGTAGTGACTAAAGATGCTGGGTTTAAAAGAAACATTTAACAATTTTCAAAGCTTGACATTTTGCTTTAGATCTTAAATTGAAAATACTTTGATGTTAACTGCTTTTGTTGGCAGTGGCAGCGAAACATTGTGGTGGAATCTCTGTCTGCCTCTGGACTCTAGGTCTCATCTTGCATTTGAAAAATATATCAGTTTTTCTACTGCAATATGAATCAATTCTTGATGATACCAGGCAAGGTCTTTTTTTTATTATTCTTTATGGAAAAATAAAAGGAAGTCCTGATGGGTTGAGGTGGGAGAAGCACAAAAACTTGGCTAACATTTTACATTGGTATAGTCCATGACACTTCTTATTTGCCTTTCCCTGCTTCTTACCTGGCTCTCCTTCACAGCCTGTGACAAGGACAGGCACAGCCACACACCAGCATTCTGGAGGCCAAGACAGCTGATAGCCTGGCCTACATAGCAAGTTTCTCCCAACAGTCATAGTGCATAGTGAGTCTCTGCTTCAAAACAAAATCAAAAGCATTTTATTATCACATGATCAATGGAGTGTTTTGTAATCTTCTGGCTCCAGTTATACACTAAGATCTAATCATATTAGGGTTTGACAACTTAGAGAGAAGAGCAAAAAATATAAATAAATGTAATATTCTTGCCTTGGAAAACATTTTTAAAAAGTCTTCCATTTGAAGCTTACATACCTAAGAACGTACATGAACACAGCACACATACCAATACTGGTTTTGTTCCTTAAAAGTCAATAGGTTAGGTAAGTTGAATAGGAAAAGAAAATTTAAAAAGATTTATATTCAATGCCTATTGGTGTGTAGTGTTGTTACAGATCACTTTTCTTCAGTCTGGTGAAATGGCTCAGGAGGTAAGGACTCTTGCCAAGTCTGATGAAGCAAATTCAGTCCCTGCAGCCTGCATGGGGGAAAGAGAGAGAAAAAAATACCTCAGTTGTCCTATGGCTTCAGCATTGGTGTCCTTCCCTATTTCCCCTCCTAATTAAATATATAAGTGTTCAAAAACTAATAAAATAACTTCCCTCTTATTGCGCTTTTAAAGAGCATATCAAACATTTAACAAATAAAATAATATCTACTAAAAATACTTATTTATATTGAATAAATATCTTGGGAAATGTTGTTCCCATGAAATTATATAGCTTCTACCTAGAACCTTTGTTTCTTTCAAAAGTCCTAAATGTTTTTATTTACTTATAGCTCTCCTATTTCATTATGTGTAAATGAAATGTTTCAAAATTGTATTTCTACAGTGCAAAATCATAGTAAAACTAACAAATGTGTTTCTTAATACATATTCATTCATAAAACTTTTCAATATCTTTAACTAAAAAACTCATTGTCACAAGTTTCTGAATTTTCATATTATCTTGAAAGTTCAGCCTACAGTGTCTACCTTTGGACTCCAGGCCCATGCTATCTGCCTCTCCTTAGCTAGGCAAGGATTCATATTTGGTAGCTTGCCTCAGTTGGATGGTCAGAAACCAATACATTCCCCCATGATCTAAAAAAAAAAAAATTAATTACCTGTAAGGTGAATTTATATTTACAATTAGGTAGAATATTAATCAGACCTAGGATATTTTCTCAATGAGAGCTTAGCCATCTATGTAGGAGCCGAGAATTGCCATTTGTAGAGTCTCTGCTTTGCTATAGTTTATTGAATGAGACTTAATCACAGAAACAAAAACACCTTTCTAGCATGTCTTTTTGTCTTCATTCTGGTCTCTCAGACTTGCACCAGAATCTCCTGTGAGGTTCTGCTCAGGGAATTCTACCACACCAGTAGCTCCAGACTTCTCTCCCACATCCTTTCCGAAAATAACTTCCTAAGATACAGGCACCACCTGGTCAATTTACAACAAGATTAACTTCTGCTCTAATTTTCCAAATTAGGTACTCATCTCATCAATATGACAGAATTCCTACCAGAGATGATTTGATGAGGAAGGATTTATTTTGGCTCACAGCTTGAAGGGATCATGGCAAGGAAGGAATGGAGGTGGAAGGCTACAAGCCAGCAGGAATATGACCTGGACTCCTCACTTTCTTATTTCTTGGTAGAACAAGAAGAAAATATGGGACAGGAAGTAGGCTGACGTGAAAACTTCAAATCCAATAACCTAGCAGCTCTTTTCTCCAGCTAGGCTGTACATTCCAAAGGTTATACAACTTTTTGAAAATTGCACCACTAGCTAGAAAATACATTTTAAAACACATGGACCTATGAGCAACATTTTTCTTTCAAAACATGTAAGTGTTTATAATAACATGGAGTACATGGAGCAATGGTTACCAAATATTATTTATATGTATATGTAATATAGCATATAATTACAACCTAAAATTGTCATATTCTTAACTATAATGTGTTATCCAATTCTTCTGAACTAAGTGTAGTTTGCCCTTGAAGTGTACAGATAATCATTGTGCTAGAATCTGAGTTGTTGAGAGGAAAGAGAACATGAAGTTTCCCTTTCTCTCTGTGATCTTAATGAGATCATGGGACATTCTTCTTGAAAGTTAAGCGTCAGATCAACAAGGCAGATCCTATGAGAAATTAGACACATCTAAGCCTCAAGAAATTAGAATGAAAGCTGATTGTGTCAGGACTCCTTATTCCCTAAGCAACAAGGAGCATTATAAGTGTTCTAGTTAGCATTACTTGTCAATTTACCACAGCCTGGAATCACTTGAAAGCAATTGCCAAAGCTCTGTAAGGGGTTGTCTTGACTGTCTTAATTGATTTTAGAGGGCCCAGCCTATTTGTAGGTGATGTCCTTTCCTGAGCAGGCAGTCCTAGGCTGAATAAGAAAGCTAGCTGAGCATGTGTCTGTGCAGGGGCCAGCAAGCAGCATACTTCCATGACTGCTGAGTTAAATTTCCTCTTGAGCTTCCGTCCTGACTTTCTTCAGTGATCCACTGTGACCTGGGAGTATAAGTCAAGCAAAACCTGCCCTGATAAGGTGTTTTGATCAGTAAGTTTTATCACAGCAACAAAATGAAACTAAAACAATAAAGGATTGAGATTCTAATTAAGTCAAGGTTGAGGAATAGTGACTATGTTATTGGTCTGATATTACACAGCAATAAAAAGAATTGGTAAGAAGCCAAATCATTATGTGATGCCGGAAACGAGGGCCTAGCAGTGCATGCAGTGGGGTGATTTGTCTGTTTTTACTTTCTTCATTTCTCTGCTCTTAGAAAGGCTGAACATCAGCATCACTGTGTTGTGATGTGAGATCCTATTAGTTTATACCTCACGACTTTTTATTTACGCATGGAGGTCCCGGTATATTAGTTGATTAAATTGCAATGTTGAACACAGAGGATATTTTGCTCGCGATAAAATGGTAATGGAAAAGAATTCAACTTTTTGATTTTCAATTTCTCAAATTGAAATATCCCACAAGCCTCTCATTGTGGGGTTTTTTTGTGTATTATATTAATTGGCAGCAATCAATGCAACATTTTATCATTATTTTCTTAAGCAAGAGGAAAAGCTATGCATGAAATCCTTGTAATCTTATCTAAGGACATACAACAGCTATCATATTGTTTCACAGTAACATTCAAACTCATTTTTTTTTTTTAAATTTGTAATCTTAGCTTTTTCTAGTCTAGATGGGAAGTGATTCTTTCTCACTCAAAGCTGCTGAGGTGCTTAGAGTTGAGGGAGTCGCAAAGTTGTTAATGTGGTTTTTCTTTTTCACTAACATATGTATACAAACACAGACACAGTCACACACACATATACACATCTAGACAGACAGACACATGCAGAGACAGACAAACACATGCACACAAATACACACGCATGTGTATGACATACTGACAACCACTGTTAACTTATATTAAATTACAATTTAATTCTGAAATTCTGCATGAAAGCATAGGAAAATGAATGTTTAGCCCATGACCTTACAAGACAGAGCCTCTTTGATGGAGAAAATAAAACCAATGAGCTGTTCCTGTGCTTAGTTGGGACATCATTATTCAGTTATCAGCGGTAACAGACATATTGTTCTTTTCTTCCTCATGGCTGATAAAGCAGTATGCAATTACACATGGTTGTATAAATTTGCTCTCTCCTAACAATCTGATAATATTCAAGTCTCAAGTTAAGTAATTGGTTATTGTAACTTCAAGTAATACAATGTATATAATTTGTTGTATGACAGTGTTTTAAGTATTGAGGATGGAGAAGCTGATTTAAGTTCTGCTTTCACTGTGCTTTTTTGCCAGCGTTAGTGTCTGAAGCCTTTGGCCAGTATCTGGAGGCTCCTTGAAGTCAGAACTCCCTCAGATGTTCTCTTCCAATAAGGAAAGAACAACTTCATGTCCTCAGTAATACAGAAGGGCTGAAACAACTGCTTGCTGCTTTGGGGGAAGAGTCAAAAGGGCTTTTTAAAGTGAAAAGAAAATGATCATTGACAACCGAGACTTCGTAGCTCTGGTAACTATTCCTAAGGTCAAACTGAACCTTTTCTAGGTTAAATAACATGTGGAGTCAGAGTCCAAACAACATGACTCGGAACGCAACAAGCAGTTAGGCAAAGAAATACAGGGATGTTAATTAAAGTCATACCTGGGTCAGACTTAAAGAGTAATCCATGAGCAGAACTTTTACATAGTTTATCTTTTGTTTTCAAAGAAGGGCTGAATATGAATACTGTATTTTCTTGTTGCCATTATCTCTTTAATAATTACATAATAGCTGTCTAAACAGAATCTTTTGAGAGTGACATTGATACTTTTACAATTTTTACATTAATATATGTGTGTGATATATATATTATATATAGTTGTATACATTTCAGTGAGGTAGCACATCATACATCACAGCTTGAGAAGATCTGATGACAACTTACAGCGGTTGGTCCCATTCTTCTACCATGTGGGTCTCAGGCAATCAAGTTCAGAAAATCAGGTTGGTAGCAAGTACCTTTATCCATTAAGCTACCTTGTTGGTATCATAGATGCTCTTATTATTCTGAACATCTGAAATAAGTAGAAATGTATGAGAGGATACAAGAAAGCATGGCCACCGCAAAAGTATGTTCCTGGTGAAGAAAAGATTCAGTAACCACGAGATAAAGTCACTATGAAGCTCTCAGCATTAATTTCTTTTTGTGAGAGGCACAACATAAAAAGAATCAGTTTAATTGGTAAATTTGATCAACAAAGAGATTTGTTGCCTGTGGAAAAAATGGGCAAGTTTCAAGCAAGCTTCAGTCACAATGCTTTAAAATTCTTGTTCTGTAGATAATAATATAGTGTAGTTAAAATCTCAGATGGTATCTCATGTGTGACTATGTAATTGTGATGTGAAACATTGGTGTCACTGCGGATCTGTCTCCAGGATGCAGTTTTTGTATGAGCCCCTTGTCAATCAAGACAGCAATTCCAGTAACACAGTACATGTGAATCCTCACGTGGAAATTCCAGCATGTTTTCGTTTTGGGCTTGGGTGTTTATAATGGACATGTGGTCTAGAGAGTTAAGTAGTCATACATCATAATGTTGATTAATTACTAATGAAACAGGATATTTCTGTTGAAATAATAGGTTCTGTATATAAGCACAAAGGACTAGTTCAGATTCATTTATTTTCCCATATTGTACACTTCAGGTTTTTTATATTGTATAGTGTTGTGAAAATATCAGATGAATATAAAACTGGCATTTTACTAAAATGTAAAATATTCCAAAGCTGGCTTTTGTGAGACGGTGTATAATTGGCAAATGCATAATTCTACTCACAGTTTAATTAGAGCCATCTGTATGGAGTGGATCAGTGGGACTTCATCTATACATTACAAGTCTGCAATAAATCTCTAGGTTTCACAGAGCAATAAAAAATGTGAAAATAAGTAGGAGTTCTTGCTTGGGTGTGGCCATTCTTATACAGTGTGTGGCTGCATGGTTAAACTTTTCTAGTCTGTAAAAAGGGAAGAACTGTGTGAGAATACCTGAGGTGATAACTTACTCTGACACTCTATGTTTCTATCTCAGTGCTCAAATCATCCAACCTATTTGTTGTCATCTAACTATTAGCATCCAGGAGACACAAGAACTTGAAAGCATCAGAGAATGTGTTTAATTTGAAAGGCACTCAAATTGATAAAGGAGTATTGGGAGAAAAGATTTTGCTATGCCTCTTATCTCCTTTGGATAGTGAATTCAAAGATAATAAACTCATAGACATAGAAAGAAGAAAGGTATTTATGAAGCTATTTGAGGTGTGTGTGAGAACAGTGGAGACAGTGGTGAACAGCATAAAGTGACAATTAGTGCGGGAGTAAGTTTGGTGTAACAGTGACAGTAATAATTCACTGAGCAGTTCGAAATAGCCAAGAGAAGAGTTGGCTTTCCATATACCCTCCAAAAGATGTATTTGAGATGACATATTGTTAAATAGTCCAATTCTGTTCATGCTATGACATCTACATGCATAAAAGCATCGCATTGTACTTTGTAAATATATGTAGTTATGATTGGTCCACAAAGTAAAACTTGAGGGTAGGAGATAGCTCAGAGTAAAATGCTTTGATAAAAAACAAGAGAACATGAGTTCAGATACTTAGCCCCCACACATCAAAACTGGGTGCAGTAGAACATGGTGGTCAGTAATCCTAGCTCTATAGGAACAGGGACAGCAAGGTCCTTGAGGCTTGTTAGTCTGACAGTCTAGTGAATAAGGGACCTCCAGGATCAGTGAGAGACTTTGTCTCAAAATGAAGAAGCAAATAACGAACAGACAGTGAGTGATTGAGGGAGACACTAGGTATCTTCCTCCATGCATACACATGTACACACCCTCCCCTCTATACAAATGTGTCCTCATATGGGAAAACATATATAATAGTAATGATTATGCTTTAAAATAGTTTTGCTGGGAATTTGGACTTGCAGGGTTGGCTTTGTTATTGCTTTTGGTTAAATATCATCCTGTTGGCCACGGCTGCCTGTAGTGGTATCTCTGGGAAGTTTGCTTGAGTATGCTGTGATTTTACTTTCCTTTACTGTGAGAACATAGCCAAGGTTGCCTGATAAGAATTTTTCTGGAGAAATTTGGAGTAAATTTCTGACATTTTTCCTTTTCTTTTCCAAGCATGTGTACCGGGTGCAAGTGTGTGATAGTTCAAGACTCTGCTTTTGCTTTTTCTTTTCACAAGAACTACCCAATTTTATATGTTCCAAACTTTGTCTACCTAAAAAAGTACCTGCAAAATAGATTATAAAAGTATGTTGTCATAATTTGCTGAAGAAATAAGTAGTATCTACCAACATTTCATCACACTGTTGTGGGATGTCTTTTTGTACAATGTGAATTATCATTAGACAATATAAGAACTATTTTGGCCTGAGGCAAAGCAGCTTATAAGCAGGCAGGGAATTCAAGCATGGATAAAGGGGAAGGAGGGCAGAGTTAAACAGAGACCCTGAAAGCTGCCGCCTAGAGAGCAAGATGAAAAACTACAGGTAAGCCAGGAGCCGCGTGGCAAAGCATAGATTAGTAGAAATGGGTTGAATTAAGATGCAAGAGCTAGCTAGTAGTAATAAGCCTGAACCATAGGCTGAACAGTTTGTAATTAAATATAAGCCTTTGTGTAAATATTTGGGGCTAAGCAACTGCAGAATTGCCTCCAGCTGGATGGGTAAGAAGCTTCTGACAATATCACACCATTACATATAAAAGAAGAAGGTTATTGACTTTGCTAGCTGTACCACTTAAAGCAAATAACTAAATAGAAAGTGTTCATATGTATGTATGCATGCATGCATGTATGTGTGTGCTCTTTTATTTTGCAAGAAATATCTTCCAGAATGAATAGCTATACATGTCTCTGTGATAAGACATTAAATTGTCTCTGTAGCATTTTAAACTATAGTCACTATTTTAAATTTATCATATGCTATCATGGGAATTATAAATTCATGTAATCTGGGTTTTGTGATTGGATCTTTTAAAAGCATTATGTCTCTATAAAAATTACAGCGTGTTCCTGTGGCCCACCATGCAGATCATGAGAGCAGAAGCAGGAACACATTCCTCATCACTGAGGTTTCATTTTTGTTAAATCCAAAAGTGATAGAATTTAATTTAATGAGTGTTTCATGATTATGAGCAGAACATTGACCTAAGCATACACACTCTGCTAATATGTGCCTCCGTCTCTTTTTTTAATTAAGCTTCTTTAAATGGAATCCTAGCAACTCTGCCCAATAAAAAGTCAGCATATAATTAATTTGAACTGTGGGGACCACGATGCACAGGGCTTGGCAATCCAAATCACCCCATAAAGTGACATGTTAGCATTCTCTCAGCAACAAATCATACAGAATCACTTGCAAGTAAGTATTGCAGGTAGAATCAGGCTCTGTATGTCTTGTTGGATACATTTTCAAAACATCATATTTTTTAATTCAGCAAGGCCATATAAAACATTGAAAGTGCTGATCCCCAAAGAAGAAAAATAAATATCCGTATTATTGCAAACAGAAATTTAATCGTTTGGATATAATTTGTTATTTTTAAAGGAATAATCCAGGAGATGTCTCACTTTTAGAGATGTGCTTTTGATTTTTGACCCTGAATTGAGCATAAAAGATACATCCTATGACCTGAATAAAATGCAGCACCTATAACACAGACTATTACAAAGCAATGCTAACACCTACAGAGAATGTGTGTAAATACCCAACCTCAATGGTATATACTCAACTGACTGCTATTAATGATTGAAATAACCACTGTCTTGATGTGCCCAAAATAAGACAACTTAAATTTGATGTGTTTTTTTTTTTTTTAAAGGCATGCCATTTGTTGTGAAACATCTTACTTTATCACCCTTTTGGCAAATTCCATTGCTGCAACATTGTAATTTAACTGCCAGAAATCTGTCAGCCAAGAGTGTAGCCTACTTTAGTTAACAACATTGTGGTGGTTCCATCCGCTGATGTCAATCAATGATGTGCATGTCAGCATAGTGAGAAACAACCAAGATGTTTATTCTTTCCCAGTAGGTGGGCCACATTTCTAGTGAGGAAAGAACCTTCTTCTCTTCTCTGGTGGTGCTACAATGATAGAATGTTCCAGAAAATTGACATCTAGGTCTCAAATAACTCCATATTATGAAAAACACTAGGCTCAATAGGTTATATAATCTGAGTTCAATGATTTTTTTTTAAAGCCAAACCCCTATTAAGGGGCATTAGCCAAAAGAAGGCAAAAATTATATGTTATCTTAAGAGAAATTTGTTGAGTATTAGAGCCTAATTTCTTTGTTTAATGATGACTATTAATGAAGAGAAGTTAGAATCTTCTGATTGAAATTTAAATCTGAACATATTTCCAGCAATTGTTATAAAAAGCTATTTTCAATAAAATAGCTATTTCAATAAAAATGACCTGTTATAGATCGCTTTCTATGGCAGTGATAGATCAGGATCAAAACAACTCAGGAAGGAAAGGGTTTGCTTCAGCTTTTAAGTTACAGTTGATCACTGAGGGAAGCTTGGGCAGGAATTCAAGGCAGGAACCTGGAGCAGGAACTGAAGCAGCAACCATGTTTCCTGGCGTTCTGTGACATATTAGTTATATGTCACATATGGATCATATATGACACAAAGACAAAGGATTGAGAATGTATAGACCCAGCATCACATAGAAAGACCTGACATTTGAAAGTCAAATATTTAATGTGACTTTTAGGAAAGCCGATTTCTCCATTTACTCAGTTAGGAAGACCGTAGGAAATGTAGACAGTGAAGTGCATTTGTCATCTGCTCCTCTGTGTGAATAATCTGAAGTGAGATGAGATCACACAGTCAAAACTGATTGAGAGAGACAAGAAAAACAGGAATTTTTGCATAGAAAAGCTATTATACATATAAAAAAGTAAACAGTAAATGTGGGAAGGCACAGTAGTTATAAAAATATAGTATCTTAAATAAAATCTCAAAGCATCCAGTTTAAACAAGACAAAAATTATCAAAGGCCATTTACAAATTTAAAGTTTTTAATACATGATACAAAATTGCTCAGCATCACTTTTCTTTCTCAGTGTATTGCACATGTCAGGAAGCCAATCACAGTAGTTCTTACACACATTCACTGAACTGTAACAAACCTATACTGCACATATTTGGCCCTAAGGTTTGTGACTCCACATCCCACCCATATGTCCATAATCAGCTGTGGGGTCAGTGAAATGACTAAGTACAAAGCAAAATGAAATAGTAGTAACAAAGGCGGATAAGACAAGAGTAGAGACAGTCTGACTGATATGAAGAACCACATTAACACATACAAATTTTCTTGTTGCTATTGCACAGCAAATGTGATTCTGCACCATGCTAAGGGGCTGTGGAATAGCTTGTATTTTAGACACAGAAGAAACTTTACTATATGGCAAATATAAAAATATACATAAAAATAAAAATTTGGACACAATTGGAAGGGGAAAAAACCCAACTTATCTGGGAGTGGGTAGGTCTTACTTTTAATCCCAGCACTGGGAAGAATGGGGCAGGAGAATTGCTGAAGTCTGAGGCCAGTGTAGATGGGCTATTGAGTAAAACCTTATCTCCAATCCCTCTTTCCATAAAAAACCTTATTCCACAAACAACAAAACTCAAATATCAACAAACACACAAGAAATGGAAAAAGCTAAAAGAAGGAAACACATGACTCAGATATCTAGAAATTTAGAACATTGAAAATATTTATGAAGAATTATGAGTATTTGAGCAAAAGCTATGTATTATTAAAGGCATTGGCACGAGAAAAATAAAGTTGAAACCACAGGAAACCAGGGCTGAAGGTATAACTCAGTGGTTGGCGCACATCCAAGGATCTGGATTCACTCCTACTACCCAAACCAAACTCAACCAAACTCAAACACGTGGGTCTCATGAGATGCTGCTTGAGATTTACAGCAAACCTGTAACTAAAATCAAATTAAATGGAGAGAAACTTAAAGTAATTGCACTAAATTCAGGAACAAGGCAAGACTGTCCACTTTCCCTACATCTATTCAATTTAGAAATCAAGTTCTAGCAGGAGCAAGAAGAGAACTGAAGGAGATCAAGGGGATACAAATTAGAAAGGAAGAAGCTGAAGTATTATTTGCAGATAGTACAATAGTATATATCAGTGACTCTAAAGTATCACCTAGGGAATTTGTACCACTGATAAATACTTTCAGCAAAGTGGCTGGATACAGAATTAGCCAATAAAAGGAAAGAAAAAAATTCAAGGAAACAACACCCTTCACAGTAACATCTAATAACATAAACTATCCCAAGGTAAGTTATCAAGCAAGTGAAATACTTTTTTATAAAAATTTCAAATCTTTGAAGAAAGAAATTGAAGATATCAGAAAACGGAAAGATCTCCCATGCTCATGGACCAGTAAAATTTACATAGGAAAATGGCCACCCTATCAAAAGCAATCTACAGATTGAACACAGTCTCCATAGAAATCCCACACAACTCTTTAGAGACCTTGCAAAGACAACACTCAACTTCAGATGGAAAAACTAAAGACCCTAATCATTGCTGAAAGTTTCACCACCCATGATTTCAAGTTGTACTACTGAGCTATAGTAATACAAAACACATGTTATTGGCATAAAAACAAACAGGTTGATCAATGGAATCAAAAAACTAGACATAAATCCACCCTCCTCTGGACATTTAATTTTTGGTAAGGAAGCCATAAACACACACTGGGAAAAGAGCATCTTCAACAAATGATGGTGGTCAAAGGGGATGTCTATATATAGAAGAATGCAGATCGACTAATATTTATCTATCACTCTGTACAAAACAAGTCCAAGTGGATCAAAGACCCTGATATGAAATCAGACACACTGAAAGTGATAGAAGAGAAAGTAGGGAACAGTTGGCATAGAACACAACTTTCTAAACACAGCACTGTACATCAACTAAGATCAACAATAAATGGGACCTCACCAAACCAACAGCTTCCGTAAGGTAAAGGACACAATCAATAGGAAAAAATAGCAGCCTACAGAATGGGAAAATATTTTTACCATCTCCACATCCCGTAGAGCAATAATCTCCAAAATATATGAAGAATGTAAGAAACTTGATTTCACCACCACCACAACAACAAAAATAAAAACATTATCTAATTAAAGAATGAAGCACAGATCTAAACAGAATTATTTACAGAGGAACTTCAAATGTCTGAGAAACTCTTAAAAGAAATATTCATCATCCTTAGCCACTAGGGAAATGTAAATCATAAAGACTCGGAGATTCCATCTTAAACCTGTCAGAATGGTTAAGATCAGTGAGAGAAATGACAGCTCCTGCTGGAAAAGATATGGAGCAAGGGGAACTCTCCTGCACTGCTGGTGGGAGTGCAAACTTTACATGTTGATTTACTTTGGAAATCAATATGGTAGTTTCTCAGAATACTGGGAATCAATCTACTCCAAGACCCAGATATATCTTTCTTGGACATATATTCAAAGGATGCTCTATTTTAGCACAAACTCTCTTGTTCAACTATGTTCATGATGACTTTATTAATAATAGCCAGAAACTTGAAACAACCTAGATATCCCTCAATTGAAGAATGGATAAAGAAAATATGGTACATCCAGTTGAGGTAGGTCTGAGTCTCTTATTCCAGTATTATGTCTGGGTTAAATGTTCATGAACAGGCTCTGATGTCAGTTCATGCACCAGGAATATCATCTGATCCTACTGCAGGAGGCTTCACAAACTTCCCATGCCATTTGACAGTTGTCTATCTTTGAAAGATTTAGTTTCTTTCCCTGAAGGTTCCTCAGCGATTATTTCTGAGTCAGAGAACTCCCAATAGCTCCAGTCAGCCATCTCTGTGGGTCTCCTCCTCATGATCTGATCCCTTCACTCATATATTCTCTCCTCTCTCTTAGCTAAACCGGGATCTCAATCTGGTGCTTAGCTATAGATCTCTGCTTTTGCTTCTATTCATTGCTGGATGAAGGTTCTATAATGGCAATTAAGGTGGCCATTTATTTGATTATAGGGGAAGTCCTGTTTAGACACCCTCTCTACTATTGCTTAGAGTCCTAGTCAATGACATCTTGTGATCTTGGAGGTTTTTCTTATAACCAGGTTTCTTTATAATCCCACCATGACTCCTTCCAGACTGAAATGACCTAACTTGGGACTCCTTGCCCTCCTTGGGGAATGGAATGGGGGCATGGGTTAGAGGGAGACTGATGGAGGACTGGGAGGGACTAGGAGAAGGGAAGGGAGGGGGAGCAGTGGAAAAACCTTGAAGTGAAATTTAATAAAAAATAATACGGTACATTTGCACAACGGAATTTTACTTGATTGTTAGAAAAGTGACATCATGAAATTTGCAAGGAAATTGATACAACTAGGAAAAAAGATCTTGACTGAGGTAACCCAGACCCAGAAAGACAAACAAAAGATGTACTCATTCATAACTAAATATTAGCTGTTAGCAAATGACAATCAAGCTACAATCCACAGACCTGGAGAGGTTAGATAAAGCAGACTGCTCTAGAGGGGATACATGGACCTCCCAGGGAAGGGGAAATACAATGAATGTCAAGGGCATGGGGGACACACAAGAGTGGGAGGGATCAAGTGTGTGGGGGTAATGGGATGGATGCAGAGAGTGCAGGGGTTGGTAGCTGGAATTGGGGGAGAGGGAAAAGTGTTGTTGGAATGTATTGTGTAAGAGAAGAACCTATTTTTTTGTTTTAATTTTTAGAAAAGGGTTCTGTTGTTGATAAAAATTTAAGGAAACAAAAAATATACAGATGAGGCTGCTCTTGATTATTTTTCCAAAGTAACTAACTATTAGAATAATTTATTTTATATCTTTTAAAAGCATAATTTTACCAAGAAAACAACTTATTCAGAAAAAAAGAGATATTTTGTTGAGAATCTATATTGGCTTCTTGTGGTTGAAGTCCTTTGTAGCTTTTCTGATGAATATTCTTTAAGTCAAAAAGGTTAAACCTGCTGTCTAGGAACGTTTTATTCGTTTGGAATGAAATTGGTTTGATTAGAGATATGTTGGGAAGGAGTCCTATGAAATTCTGTTTCTGGGTGTGACATGGATGATGTGTTGATGAACACATAATAGCTATGGCTACCTGCACAAGATCCGCACACACACAGAAACATAAAGCATGGAAGCAGGAAGGAGACTAGCATCTGTAGGAGGGGAGAGGGATAAGGAAGAATAGCAAGGTACTTATGAATATGTTTACAATAGACTGCATCTCTATATAAAATTGTCAAAATAATTTAAAATTACATATAATATACAGTAAATTTATACTTACATCTAATATAGACCTAGTACTGTCTTATGCAATGTTTAATATCCTCCAGATATCCTATATTCTCACGGAACCTATATCTAACAATGAATAGATGGGGAGCCAGAGATCCATGGCTGAGCACTGGTCCAGTTTAGAGCAGGGGAAGAGAGTCTATATGAGCAAGGGGATAGGGATTATGAGGGAAATTCCCACAGTGATGGCATTTGGAACTCTAGGGAGCTCACTGAATCAAGAATAGCCACTGGAGGGGGAACTAGACCCTCCAAGGGCAGGCAACTGTCGATTGGCATGGGCAGTATGTGGAGCCTTGAGAGGGGAGATCAGACTCTGTTCCTGTGCATGGGCTGGCATCTTGGAGCCCATTCCCTACAGAGGAGCATCTAACCCAGTCTTGATACTGGGATGAGGATATTGGACTTGCCTGGCCCACCTTGGAACTTCTTGCCATTTTGAGGGAGGGGAAAGGGGAATGGAGAGGGAGGAGGCTGAAGGCTGACTTGGGGGAGATTTGGAGGAGGGAAAGGGGATACGTGGATAAAAATGACATTTTTAAATAAAAATGAATATAAAAAAAACTCCTTCACAGATGCCCATATATGTGTCTCCTTCGTGGTTTTAAATATAGTCTAGCTGACAATGACAATGGACCCTTACTCTAGGTGAGTGCTTTATTAGAGAACTGCTGATATAATTTTACTTCTTATTTTCTGGTGATGTTGTCATTTTTGGTCTTCAAGGATAGCCAAAGAATTATCTAATGTATTACTATGTCTATACTGATGTGGAAATATCATTCTATATGCTGTGACTATCATTCTTTAAATAAAGGAGCTGTTCTGACCCATGGCAGGCACCGCAGAAGTAGACAGAAGAATTGGATCATAGGTAGGAGAAGGAGGGTGGAGTCAAGAGAGACTTGATGCTGCCTCCCAGAAAGAAACATATAAAGAAACAGGGGAGCCACAGGCCACGTGGCAGACAGATTAATGGAAATGGGTTGATTTAAGATGAAGGAGCTAGCTAGCAATGTGCCTGAGCCATAGGCCAACAGCATGAAATTAATATAAACATCTGTGTGTTTCTTTAGGACTTCAGTGTTGCTGGTCCAGATAAACAGCCATGGGCAGGTCCGAACAATACAGTTAATCTGGGCCAGAAACCTCTTGTTACATTGGACTATAAAAGCTCACATTTTCTCAGATTACAGACCATGATCTTATATATATATATGATACATATGTATATATATATATATTTAAATTAGCATGCAAGCATTAGGTTTGATTGTGAAAATTTTTAGCATGGTTGCTTTTAGTGATCCCAGCTGCCTCCTCCTTCAGCTCTTTACCACTCCTTGTATCCTTTGACTTAAAAGCATCCCTTTCCCTTCTTTTATATACCACGTGTTATTTACACTTTTCTCCTTCCTCAACATATCCACCCCATGGTCTATTCATTGAATCATGACCTACGTTCATGTGTGTGTGTGTGTGCGCGCACACACACACACACACACACACACACACACACACACACACACCACACCACACACCACACATATACACTTGTTAAAACCTAGGATCTTTGTATGAGAAAGAACATGTTTTATTTCTTTTTCTGAGTGTGGGTTATTTTACCTAGTACAATAATTTCCAGATTCATTTATTTTTCCTTCAGTTTTCATAATTACATTTTCCTTTATGGCCAAAGTGCTGAGTGACTTAAGTTGGAAATGATATGATTGAATTGGCTTCCTTGAGTTGTTCTACTTTGTGAGTCAGGTTCTTCAGAGAGCAATAAAACAATAAACAGCACAAGGGCCACAGAGCATTTGAATAGCATTAAACAGGTTAAGAAGAGTTTCTCTCTGAGTAATCAGAGAAGTTCAGAGTAAGCAAGCCAGATGGCACCAGGTCATGGCTTCTTAGACTTGAGTAGTGGGGATGCTATTGCTTAGGTCCCTGTTAGCTGAAGGCAATGCCTTCACCAGTCCCCTTTAAGTGTGATGCACAGCTAAACAATGTTGCTTCCTACAACAGGCTGTGCAGGGCCTCAGATACTTAAGAAGATTTGCTTGTTATAAAGAACTTTTGAGTCATGAAAACACAGCCAATGAGCCCAGATTGTGACCTTGAAACTTCAAAAACTTAAATGAATGGAAAATAGCTGAGATACCTGCCAGTTTTGCAGAACTACAAGAGATTAAGAGGGTGTAGATAAGATACTCCTAGACATAGAGGACTAGGATGCTTTTCTCTTATAATTTTAATTGTGATGATCCTGATAATTTATGCTAACAAAGTAACATAAAATTTCAAGCAAAAATTTAAAGATTAGTATAAATTTCTTCATTCTGTATTGTGCATTTAGTTTAAATATATTAATTAATTACTTAAAATTACTTTTAAAATTTCTGTTTGCAAATTTAGAAATATGATGGAGGTAAAGCTTGTAGCATTTTTCATATTTCTACTCAGTTATAAAATGAATTAAGCTCATTATGAAATTGTATCCATGACTATAGATCCAAAACTATTTAAATAAAGTTATTTATTAAAAATAAAAAAAGATGAACAAAAAAGAAATGGAGGCTGGGGCAGGGGGCAAGGGGAAAGACCAGAGAGAGAGAGAGAGAGAGAGGGGGGGGGGGAGGGGGAGGGGGAGGGAGAGGGGGAGGGGGAGAGGGAGAGGGAGACACAGAGAGAGAGAATAATCAGAAAAGACAAAGCAAGCAAGTCACAATTTGAATAAATTTAAAATAAACATGAGCCGTATTGATTACAGAAATAAAACTATTTTGTTACTCTAAAATTGAAGCAATCTAATGAACATTTGAAAATGTAGTAAGATTGCCCTAGTGCTCAAATCTAAGGAAAGCACACATAGAGCAATAGTTACACGCACATCGACACACACACACAAACAGATATACATATAAGATTTCTCTTAGGGTTATGTAATTGCATTGTATCATATATGCCATACATGTATGTAAGTATACAATATTGCTGTGCATAGTCATTAGTTGGCTATTATTTCTTACAAATTGACTATTGAGCAGAATTAGTTTGAGATTGAATTCTATTAAATACATTTGCCTTAGAAAATGTTTATATGATATATATTTTATACATGTGTATGTATTTTATAAATCTCCAAATAAAATTATTTGATCAAGTTGTTGTATATTTTCTAAAGATGATTATTATTTTATAAAACTCATTGGGTTGACCTATTACAGCACTAGCATGTAAGTTTAGAGTGTTCTAATTTAAGTGCATAAAATTCATAATTTATACACATTGGTAATTTTAAGACACTGAAAAACCACACATAAATGTTTAGCTGTAAAGCATTTTTACAATGAGTATTCTCTATTGTACTGGCACATACAATGCATCAACATGTTTATTTATTAACGTCAGAACTCTTAAAATACAGAGCATTTTAAAGTAGAGGAAAAATATGAGAAGAGGAATGATATTAGTGTCCAAGTATGATTTAAAAAGAATGTTTTTCACATTTATCCTAAATGAGACCAGGACATGATTGTAAACAGTGCTGCACAGAGGAGCAGAATGCACAGAACTTCTAAGGAATCAGAAACGGTTGTTACTCAATGTATTTCTGATCACAGCCTCTATTGAGTCTAAGAGCACACCTCCTGCATCAATTCCCTCATTTCCTGAAGTGAAAGTTATAGCCATCAAACATCCAAAATATTCATGTAAGTCCTCATCACATTGAGAAATATCTATTGTCCACCTTGTTAGACCACACATCTTCAGAGTGATCATCTTTCTGGTGGTTATATTTACTGATTACATATTTATTTGTGTACACATGTATGTGTACATGTATGCACATAATTTGATGAATATGTTAGAAGAACTTTATTGAAGTTAGCTGACTGAACACCACTCTGAAATTATAATTACTACAAGTAAGTTCTTTCAGAATGAGTAGTGCCATATCAGCCACTCAGGGCTTTTGAGTTTAAAATTATGAAACTTTAATTTACTTTTTTCTTACTTCTTTATGTACTTGTGTTTTAAATGGAAATATTCTCACTTTATTTATATTTTAATTTGGGAGAACCATATGCTTTATGAAATTTATCAATCTCTACTATAATTCAATCATTCTATAATTGAGCATGTAACTTACGGAACACACATCTGCTGACTACACTTTTGTATCTGTGTATATGGAAGATGTACCTTTGTTTTTGCCAAAATTGATTTCATATTGTCATTTAGATTTCTGCCATTGTTCCTTTCATTTTTTTTTATTCTTTAGTAACAGAAGGTTCACTAATGAGTGATGGAATTTCTATAAAACATTTAAAAATATTTTTACCATCTCCAACTGTAATCAAGGAAAAGTAAGCAAAGGTATTTTGAGTGCCAGAGATAATCTTTATCCTGTCTTTTTCCCACAGTTCCTATAAGAACTAAGAATGGGCAAAGAAATCTATGTTGGCTGACAACTGGTTATTACTAGAGGTTTAGAGATTGCAGGTTGAAAACAAACACAACAACAACAACAAAAAAACCCCAACCTGACCAGTAGACAAGGACACAGCAGCTGGATTTCTCTGCATAAAGCACACTCTGTATATCTGGGGAAAGCCTTAGATGGCCAACTAGAAAGCCACAGCTCCAGCTCCGCAACACAGTAGTGCCACTTAGTGCCTGACTCTTGCGCTGTTTCTGGGTTTGAAATTAAGTTTCAGGGCAGATGAGACAGGGAGTTTAGTGTGCTACGTCCAGAGACAGATAGATAGACCGATACACACACACACACATGGGGGGGGGGGAGAGAAAGAGAGAGAGAGAGAGATATTCAGGGCAACTGCTGCTTATAAAGGCCTCAGAGAGATGCAGGCTCTGAGGGAAGTCTAGTCTCCTGAGAGAGGTTTCCTTATACTTGAAGTTGATAGGTTCCATTATTATCACAGTATCTTTTTTTAAGGGAGGGTTAGAGACATTTAATTAATGTCATAATCAAGCTTATAGGAGTTTGACACATACAAAATCAGTGTGGAAGAGTTTTCACCATTGGGCTAGAAAGCTGTGTAAATTTGCTATGCTTGACAGCATCTATTCTCCATGTGTGTGTTAGTGTTTGCTGATCTTCCTCCTCAGATTCCACCTTCAAGCAGTTTCTACAGGTTTTCAAGTGTTCAAAATTCAAAGCGGAATTTACAAAGTTATTCATTGCTTGTCTCATGTAGATGATTAAGAAAACAAACCAAGTGCTGAGAACACATACAAAAATCCCTTCATGAAACTATACCAGTGTGCCCATGGTGAATCCTCTGGACAAAAATTTAGATTAAGAAACTTTTAAATCCTTCTGTGAATTTACCTTTAAATGAGCAACAAATAGTGATGGAAGCTGAGGAAAACACAGGGAACCTTATGCACACAACCATTAGCCATCATACAGCCCATGGTAGTTGATATTTGAAATAAAAATGCAGCTAGTTTCACTATTAGCGCTATGTTGATAGATGAAAATTTATCTTCATATTCCTTTGAGTTTATTATTTGGAAAAATTACAAGCTAGAAACAACTTAGTGTGAGAGCAAAGTGGTATCTTGGTGTAAGAGCAAGGTAAGGGGCAGGCTAAGAAAAACACAATTTAGAAACTGACCCATTATGCCTTTGGAGCAGGTAAAATCAATAATTGGCATGACTGGCATTTACGTTCTCTAGCTCATGCATAACATTTTGTTTCATGCTCATTTAATTTTTCTTTTACAGTATGACCTGAGAACTGACGTGTCTATATATAAGGGCATGGGAATAAAAATGGCTAATAAACTCTCCCTGTACATGCTGAATTAATTGCACTATTAATAGCTTTCCTGTTTTACTAGTAATTAAGAGCACACAGCTTTAGTTTCTCTGCATGTGGTCTAACCGTTTTTCAGAGTGAGCCATAAACCTTGCATTAATGTTAAAGACGAATGCAGACAAGTTCCATTCCTCCCAAAAGTTGTTGCTACAGACTAAGAAAGCAAAGAGAATTAGCTTACTCAATGGGTTCTCTAGAAATATTCAAATCTTGCAATTCCATCTTGGCATTATTAATATTTTATTTTTCAAGGGGAGATGTACTCTAGGCATTGTTCTAGCAAAGGATTGAATTGCTTTTAATCTGAATGTTGAAACATGAATGAGTAGATTTTGTTTTCCAAATCTTTCTGAAGATTGAAGATCAGAGAGAGAGGGAGAGACAGAGACAGAAAGAAGAGACAGAGATAGGGGCAGCTCTCTGACATTGTTTATTTAATGCCAGACAATGGACTTAATATCCCCAAATGATGGCATTTCAAAGAAGTGATAGTGACTAGAAAGTACTAGTTATGATTTTTTTACTGAATATATGCAAACTAGAAAATTATGAAAACTGTCCAAAAAATGTCGGCACTTCCCCCCCTAGCAAAAATTCAAACCACCACACCCATCTGAAATAGCTAGATAATTGAGGATCAAAACCTTGGCTGAGTAATTAGCTCTTGACAGCTCAGCACTCCTGTGAACACTGGCAAAGGATCCTGGGTAGCTGGTGCTCTATGGACTCTGGAGACAATTAGAAGCACTGTGACATCATCAGTGGACTGCTCTCCCAATGTGCTCTGCTCAGTTTACAAGGCTTCTTTTCCACCATGAATTGTCAAGCACAGAGTAAATCTCAACAAAACCTCTCTGTGAGAGCCAAGGGGAAGTAAAACATGAAGAAAATCTTCCCCTCTGATTCGAGAATGCTCTGATATCTCCGGTTTTTAGAGATAGTGTTGCGATTTAAGAGTAAATTCCATCTATCCATTCTAGAGATCTTTAATGTTAAAATGCTCTGAAGATGAAAAGCAAAAGTTATATAAATGAGCACACTTCAGACATCTGTATTAGTTTGGTTTCATAGTGCAATATTAGTGTTTTAGTGGTTGGAAAAGTGACCCCCAAATGAGTTACAATGCCTGAAGATGAAGGCCAAGGTCATTATTTATTGCCACCTAAAAGCCTAGTGCAGTTTACAAAATAAATCTGGCTGGGACCCAGAACTAAGCCAGGAACATAATGGAGAGTTTAGAAATACAGAAAAACAGTGTCCAAGTGCAGCTGTGTATAATGAATAGAGTTAAATCAGTTATAAAATAACTTGGTGATTTTACAATGCACCATAAAAATGAAGACACACAACTTTCAAATATATAGTAAGCAATTATGCAATGACTTATTTAGGAGACTAGTAAACAATGCTAGTTCCAAAACTTTCCTTCCTTTTAAGACACTCTATGTATTTTCTAACTATTGCAAGCTATTTGATTTGAGAAATTCAAGCTGTCAGAGTCTACTTTGCAAAAGTAAACCAATAAAATTAACAATAGAAATACTATTATTTGAATGGTCTTCATCTATGAGCAGGAAATAGACAGAGGATATGGTACTCTAAAGTGAATGAATGAATTTACTATGACTTTAAGTATTCTTAGATTGCAACCCTCACTCAGTATTTCTTTTTATCTGAAAAATAAAAACTTGCTTTTGACAAAGTGTTCATAAGTATCGATAAAAAATTTGCCTATGGAGTCTGAATTGATTGAATTGATCATTGGTGCCCTTGAAGGAAATCAGAAAATCAGTGATGATATCATAGTCATCGCGTTGTCACTCTATCCGGTCTTAACTGGTCACCACATTTGCATTTATGGCAGCCATACAAGCTATTGCTGTTTTCTTAAGTGTCTTACAAAGGTCTGTGTGCTAAAGTTTGTCCACTACGGCATTGGTAGCGGATGGTAGAACTTTTGGAGGTGTCTGTAGGTCACTGGTCATGTGTCCCTAAAAGAGAGAGAAATGCTATTATCTTTAGCTTTCTCTGGTCCATTTCCTCAGCTTTGGGGAGAGAAGATTCCCTCCTTTGTGCTATATATCATCACCATGAGCTCTACACATAACAAAGGTAATAAGGCAAAGACTGAAATTTCCAAAGCTGTGAGTCCAAACAACCCCTTTCTCTTTAACATTTTACTTTTAAAAGAGCGAGAGAAATCTGATTAACTCATGATTGAGCACTCCTATTTAATGATGGCAGATGAGAAATTAAGAAAAAAATAAGGGTTAAACATCTGGCAGAGTAATAAGGATCTTCACAAACTTTCCAGTTCTGTACACCATATTTTATTCTAAATATACATATTCTTCTATTAAAATCTAAGTATGTCCTGGTACCCAAGGCCTCCGGCTTCTCATTGTTATTTGTCAGTGAAAACAAATTTAATTTTCACTCAGTAGGTGCAGAATATTTTGTGGGACTAACACCTGAAGTGATGTGATTCCTATACTTTGTGAGTCAAATGACGTAAACACAAGAAAGAAGAGAGGAATCCCCCTCTAGAGGAAAAGATGGACACAGTGGGAATTTGTCATATCGAGGCTCAAAGGAAACATGAGCCTCAGTGGGGGGGGGGGGGGGGGGGCAAAGGCTATTGGCTTTGAGAGATGTGTTCTTCAGTGATCAGTGTTTGTAAGTATCCTTAGCAGAAGTGCAGAGACCAATACATGTCAATGGAGGAGCTGGCAGAGGTTAGTGCTAAAGGTGAAAAGACTGTATTCAAGCATTACATGCTCTGCTAATGCTTATTCTCGAGCTTCAAAGAGTAAGATCGTCAAAATATTGGCAAGTCATTGACATATGCCTGGCCCGATGCAATTCGTGTGCCTTTGTCTCTTAAAAGGGTAAAACTATTTTATTGATTTTCAAGTACTAGCATATTTTATTGGGAAGTTCACTGTCTGTAGTTTAATTGTTAAAGGAAGCACAAGTCTTTTCTGCCTGCCATGCTAAGGTAGCAAGGAAGGGCAGAACCACAAACTCCAAAGGAATATCCAAGACTCTCAGCTTAAGGGTCTCTCTTAAAACCAGAATCAAAGGGCTGGAGAGATGGCTCTAAGATTAAGAGTACTGGTTGCTCTTCCAGAGGTCCTGAGTTCAATTCCCAGCAACCATATGTTGGCTACAACCATCTGTAATAAGATCTGGTGTCCGTTTCTGGCCTGCAGTGACACATACAGGGTGATCACTGTATACATAATAAATAAATGAATCTTTAAAAATGTACCAAAATAAAACAATCAATCAATAAATAAAATCTCAAAAACAAATAACCCAATTAGAAAAGGGGATACAGATTTAAACAGAATCCTCAACAGAGGAAATAGCTTGGAAACAGAAATGTTCTAGCAATCAGGGAAATGCTAACTTGTCAAATCTAACTTGAGATTTCATCTTATACTCATTAGAGTGGCTAAGATTAATATAAGTGACAGTTCATGCTGGTGATTATGTGAAGCAAGGGGGACACTCCTTTATTGCTGGTGGGAGGATACACTTGTACAGAGACTATGGAAATCAATGTGATGGTTCCTTAGAAAGATGGGAAGCAGAATCTACCTCAAGATCCATCTGCACTACTCTTTGGCACATACCTAAAGGATGCTTCATTCTGCTAGAGACACTTGCTCAAACATGTTCTCAAAGTATTTGCACAACAGAAAATAAAGAAAATGTGGTATATTTATACAATGGAGTATTCAGTCATTAAAACATAACATGAAATTCACAAGTAAATGCATGGAACCAGAAAAGAAATCATGTGAATGAAGTATCCCAGGTCCCAAAAGACAAATATAGTGTGTATTTGCTTATATTCAAAGATTAGCTGTTAAGTCGGTGATAATTGAGCTACAATCGGCAGAATCCCAGTGGTGAGTACAGTGCTGGGAAGAGGAAGGGGAATAGATAGTTATGGATGGATGTGGGTGTAGAACAGGCGTCACATCAGGAGGAGGATGGAAAGAAGATGAAGAGAATACAAGGAAAGATGGCTAAAATAAAGGGTTATTAGAGGGGTAGTGTGGAAGCTGAGTTATAGTAGATGTTTCCTAAAATATATATGAATGTATGAAAGAGATATAATATAAATCTCCAAATAACATGGCTGACACAGCCCCATCTGGTCATTTCTTGTCGCCAAATGAAGCTTCTAGTCCCAGAACTGGGTTACATCTAATTCAGTTGTTGACCCAAGGGGTCACATGGGAATCTCCAAACAACAGCAGCAACAACAAAAATCTATTTTCAACAAATGAAAAAAGAAAAAAAGAAAAAAAAACTAGGGGAAAACAAATAAAGTATCCAGAATACACTGCAGCAAGAACCTCTTTGTTGCCAAGACTGATTGTTCTCCACAAACCTACTGCAAGGCCCCAATGGCTGAAGACAATACCTGTACAACTCATTGACCATGGAGAAGTTGAACTGGTGCCTACATAGAACCTTCACCCATATGGCTATGGGCTTTTGTACATGAAGGTACTCTTGATGTACCCCAGCCACAAACACTTTCATCAACAATTGTATCTTGTCTACAACATACGCTACTACAATGGTGGTATCTCAGTTGATTTAAGGCTCATTCCACAAGATGGAGCCCATACCCAACACTACTTGGTGATTATGAACCCATGATTGAATAGCTCATGGACTTAGGATAAAACTAAATACTATTGCTAGTTAAAAATTTAATAAAACTTGAAATAAAATGACTCCCAATGACACTATTGTATACACTTACAGATCAATGCCTTGCACAGCCATCATCAGAGAAGCTTCCTCCTGTAGCAGATGGGAACAAACAAAGAGAACCACAGCCAGACATTATGCAGTGCGAGAGACCTTTGAACACTCAGTCCTAAGTGGGATGTCACCATTAAATCCTTGCCATAGTGTTTTGGGGAACTCAGTAAAAGTTGGGGCAGGAAGAACGTGCGAGCCATAGGGGAAGGAAGACATGAGGCTCAACATGATCACATATGAACTCACAGAGACTATGCATAAAGCTTGCACAGGACTGTGCCAGGTCCTCTATGCATACCAGAGTAGTGTTTTTATGGTTCTCCTGACTCTGGAAACAAGTGGCACTTTGTAACTTGTGCCTTCTCTTGGATTCTTTTCCTTCTGTTCTATTTGTTTGCTTTTGGTTTTGGTTTTTATGTCCAATTCCAATGTGTTAGTTTTTGTTTTATTTTATCGTATTTTGCTCTGCTTTATTATTACACCTGAGAAGCATGTTTGTTTTCTAAGAAACAGAAAGTGACTGGATCAGGATGTGAGTGGAGGTGTCGAGGAACTGGGAGGTATAGAGAAAGGGGCAACCATAATTGGGATATATAATGTGAGAAAAAAAAAATCTATTTTCAACAAAAGAAAAAAAAAAAAAAACTTGGGAAAAAACACCCAAAGTATCCAGAATACACTGCAGTAAGACAACTCTTTTTATGCCCTGGAAAGGTGCAGGCCTTTTCCTTAACACATAAGAACTTTCAGTCTGAAGCAAATATTGCCATATACTGTCTTCTTTCTCAGCTGACACTCTGTCACATGTTATTAGCATTATGGGCAGATCTTGACTGAATGTATAATCTTTCTAGTAAGTTATCGTTGGGGGCTGGGGATGTGGCTCACTAGTAGAATACCCACCTAGCTTGTCTGAGA
The DNA here is from genome assembly GCA_033318265.1 of Phyllotis vaccarum. Taxonomy (NCBI): domain Eukaryota; kingdom Metazoa; phylum Chordata; class Mammalia; order Rodentia; family Cricetidae; genus Phyllotis; species Phyllotis vaccarum. The sequence goes on along the minus strand of JARWLC010000002.1, from coordinate 171,159,891 downwards.
CTCTGGTTTTAATCTTTGCTATCAAGAAGAAACTTCAAAAAAGAAGCCCTAAAAATGTGTGTCTAAGAATAAATCAAAACAGAACTCAAAGAGTTGGTGTCATTTTGTGATGGTGACATGTAAAATACTATGACATAAAAGCCATAGTGTTGGGGCTGGAGATGTGGTTCAGCTTTAGCTAAGAGGGCTCACTTGTCTTTCAGAGGACCCTGGCTTCATTCCCAGCACCCACAGAGGAATACCTCAAGTTCCCAGGAATCGGAAGCTCTCCTCTGGCCCTTCTCAGGCACCAGGAATGCACATCATACACAGATATACACGCAAGCACAACACTAAACATATGAAATGAAAATAAATACTTTTTCAAAGTGATAGTTTACAATTTTTAGGAAAGAAAATGTGGAGATTAAATTCCATGGAGATTCAATGAATTTTCTTCTCATGGAAAGGTACTTACCTGAAGTATATAAAATTTTATTCTGAAGAAAAAAAGAATAAAGCATTCGTTTTCTAAAATTTGAAATACCATAAAATTGCCACTGTTGGCTGCGTGTGACTCCCAACTAGGACAGTCTGTCTTTATGGGAACTCAACTCCTTAGCTACGGTCCAGTGGCTTTTAATTCAGATAATACAATGGGGAGGAACCCAAATTTCATTCCATCATAATGTTTGAAAAAAAATTTGTCCATTAAGTTTTTTTTCTAGATATCATGCATTTTTCAGGAATTATATGTTTTGTTTTCATATTTTAAGCAAAATAATTATTTTGTGCTCTATTTTAACAAGACACATGAAGGTAATGTATTGTACATGAATATCATAAATACCAAGTTTTTGACTGACTAGATTATAAAAACAGACACATCTAGTGGCATTCTCTACACAGAATTTAGTTCTTAACTCCTATGATAGCAAAACAAATAAGAGAATTTGCCTCTGTTTTGGGGCTGGGTATTTTTGCAGAAACCACAGTGGTCAAGGGCAGTCAGCAGCTAGATGCCAAGACAAGGTCAGCAAGTTTCCCTGAAGAAATTGATTTCTTCTTTTCATCTTCCTGAAGAGATTGAATTCGGATACTGCACATGTCTATGGCTACACTCAGATTCAGCTTCTCAATCACAGACCCATACTTCCAAATTGATCTTTGTTTCAGGATAAAAAATCTGCCTTCATCTATAAAAATAAATGATGTTTAAACCTAGCTGATTTGTAACAAATAGAGCTATATCTAAGATTTAAAAACCTTAAAACTTGGCAGGTGATTTGGTTGGTAAAAGTATTTCACATGGAAGTCTGAGGACCTGAGTTCAATCCCTAAAACCCACATAAAAAGCTGGATGCTGACATACGTATGAAATTCAACATTCTTGAAGCAGGAAAGGAGGCAGAGATTGGAGAATTTGCAGAACTTTGTGGGCCAGCTAATGTAGCTGCCCAGGAGACAGAGAAAACTCTGTCTCTAAGGTAGAGAGCCAGAACTTAGAAGTCAAGAAATGACTTCTGAAAGCTGTCCTTTTACACACACACACACACACACACACACACACACACACACACACACACACACACACACACACACTTACAGACACACAAAACTCCTGAAAGTTGTTTTCTTACCTACCTTTGCAACACAATAAATGCATAAAAATAAACTAAGGAATGAATAAAAATTTAAAATCCAAAGTTCATCAGAGGATATGAGGCACTCAGGATACTGTGATGTAGACAAACCCTCTCTCTCAGAATTTCAACCATAAACAAACATTTCTATACTAAGATCTGATGCTTTAATATGTTACCCACCAATTCTCTGGATTATAAGTACATTACATTTTTATTTATTATTTTATTTCATTTTTGAAACAAGGTCTTTTTATTGCAGGCTGGCCTTAAACTCCTTATGTAGTTGAGGATGACCTTGAACTCCTGGTCCTCAACTAGGTTTATATTTGCTTTATGTGAAAATGATGATCTGGACCAGGTTATGCTTGCTAAGCAAGTACGCTACCAACTGAATTACATCCCTAGTCCAAATTTATAAAAAATCTTAAACTGAGCAGTGACAGATCTGTGAGGAAGATCTAACAGACATCACTGTCTATTAATAATAAGGCAGATGTCCCCATATGGTACCATTTTCTCTCCCAATAAATGAAGAAATATGATCATTCTTGCCAATGATGTGCACTCTAGGTACAGACTCTAAAAAACCAATATGTGATAAATGTTTCTAGGCATTTAGTGGGTCCTGGGCAGGAAATTCAGACAGAACAGTTCAAAGCAAGGGTCTTCTAAGGAAAATTTGTATTTCTGGTTTTGAGATGTAGGACTAAATAGGATGCACTTTGTTTAGTCCTGCAAGAGTAACACCAGCATTAATTATACAAACAGCTTTTCTGATTGGGTTAAAAAATATTGTGCATGACTCAGCAAGAAATTTCAAAAGCAGTGTCTTTACCTCCTTAATCAAGCTTTTTTTGTTAAACGTGCAGACTGCTGTGTATGACAGTATTAGATGTTTAAGAAAAAAGGCCACCACTGTAGTGAGTGGTCTTTGAGAAACATCAACTTTGCCAAAGGGAAGCAATCACCTCCCTTACCTCTGGATCCTGCTATTCTTATGCTTCAGGTAGAAAATGTTCAAGATTATTTGCTTGTTCTTCTGCAGCAAACACAGAACTAGTCACATCTCCAAACCAAAGGTTGTCTCTCCCTATCTCTCTATCCTAAGGAGTGTGTGTGTGTGTGTGTGTGTGTGTGTGTGTGTGTGTGTGTGTGTGTGTGTGCTTGGCTCTTACTTTTGCCTAAATGCCAACTTGGAACAGGGGACAGGTTTCTCAGATAAAGATGCAGAAGCCACAGAACAGCAAGTCTGCTAAAATGACAGTGAAGGATCTTGTTAGAAAAGGAAAGCTCAGCCTAACAGGCCCCCGGAAGCTTGGGGGTGGGGGAAGTCGTCTCACCTATTTTGGAAACTACTTACAGATGTGGAGAAACCTCGGAATTGCTCACATCAGGGGGTTTTGCAGAGATTTCCTCTGACTTTCTACCCTGCCCCTTCCCCAATTTCCCACAACGTGTGTTTGGAGTCTGCTCGGGTGACTTGTGGTCACCTCTCTGATCCAGCTGCCTAGTCTTCCACCCTGTCCTAGAGAGGAAGTCATACAGTGAAGCCGAAGGGTACTAGGAGGCGCTGGGCATGGGCGCCAGAACTGTCAGAAAATTTGCGTGGAGAGTATTACTTCCAACTTCCCTTCCTGTGCCCACGTGAGTCCACGCGCCAGCCCATCAGCGAGGGCTTAGCGTTTCCTGCTGGTGCGTTTTGGAACTCGATTTATTTATTTATTTATTTATTTTAAATTAATTTTCCCAGTTCTTAGTAAAACTTTGTTAGTTGGGAGACTGACTTTGAACAGAACTCTATTTTCTTACCCAAACAGAAAAGGGTCAGATATTTTCCTTTCCCTCTTGGGGTTAGGAAGGTTAACCGGCAGTAAGGCAAAGAACCACACTACTTATTTATCTGGGGGTGGGGTGGGGGCAGGTTAAGGAGATTTGCAGTGAAGTTGTCACGATCCCTCTCGCCACCCCCGGTCTGGCGCTGTGCGTTGACACGTACCTCATCTATGAATTGTTGTTCATGGAGGGCAGATGAGGAATCCATTCGTTTTTATCTTTAGTAAAATAGAAATGGAAATGTCAGCGCGCTCGTGTGTGTTTGTTTGTATAAGGCTATCAAACGAAGTCAGAGAGGAGAGGCTGTGGCCCGGATCCTGACCCTGATTGTATGAATAAGTAAGCAGGATGCTAGTGATTGGGTTAGATGCTGCGAAGATTTTTTTTTTTTTTTAAGTTAGGAAGAGGGTAAAAAGACAGCTTGGAGGGGAAAAGAGGCACTCCCAACCCTCACACCCCTCTGCTCTTCCCGCAATCGGGAGCTTCCCTGGCTCCTGCGGGCTTTTAAGGTCTGGTGGCGTAGAAATGCCTGCCTCCCACCCCCTTCCTTGGTCTCCCCTTTCAGTTCAGAAGTGCTGATGTGCAGACCGGATTCATCTTCTCCGAGCGGCGGCGGCGGCGGCGGCGGGCGCAGGCGGCTGCAGCTCGCGCTCGGCCGCGGGGTCCTGACAGCGGCGGGGGCGCGGCGCGGGAGCCCGAGCTTGGGTGGCAGCTGAGCCCGCGGTGCGCCTGTCGCCGCGGCCTCGATCGCGGCAAGTTCGGCCGCAGGAAGGACGACCTGCACCGAGCGGGGTTGGCTGCAACTGCCCCGGGCCGAGCTCCTCACCTGCCCTCCGCCCACCCACGGGCCCCCAGCCAAGTCCCCCAGCACCCGGGGAAGCCAGGCAGTGCTTGCCTTCTCTACCGTCCCGAAGTCATCCGCATGTCTCCGGACACCTGAACACTCAGGTCTTTCCGAGGAACCTCCCAGTGGGGAGAAGAGCACTGTCCCTTGAACCCCGCAGATCCACGCGGCCCTCCGGGTCTGGTCCCCTCCTTTTCCTCTAGGGGAGGAGGATGGGTTTGCAAGCGCTCTGCCCGAGGATGCCCCTGTGGTTAGTGGTCTCGGGTATTGTTTTTTCCCGGGAGCTGTGGGTCTGCACTAGCCTCGATTATGATTACACTTTTGATGGGAGCGAAGAGGACAGAACCGAGCCTATAGATTACAAGGACCCGTGCAAAGCCGGTAAGTGACTAAGCTGGGACTGTGCCGCGCCGCTGGGGACCAAAGTGCTGGAATCTCCTGGAAGCAGTGGGAGCTCACCTGTTTCCTTCTCTCCCTCCCCAGCCCCTCCACCGCCTCTCCTCTCTCCCCTTCTTTTTTTCCTTCCCTCTCTTCCCCGCGCGGCCCAAGTTTCCTGGAGTTCTGTGCTGGTTGAATCGGATGCCAAGCACTCCTTTAAGGCAAACGTCCCGTCCCCGGAGTTTCGGATCCCTCCCCCACCCACTGTGAAATTAAACAAGTCATAAACACAGCTGGCTTCTGTGGGTTTTAAATGCCAACACGCAGCGGGTTCAATGCATCAGGAGGGGACAAGACCTCCTCTGTTCCAGGACGGTTCCCCAGCGTCTGTTCAAGACCAAGTGGGCAGAGTTTCCCAAAAGGTGGGTGGGGACTACATCGCTCCCTCCGGACATCCTCACTCTTTTACAGGAAGTTTTAAATATGAGTTTCAAGCCAGAAAGGTGTTCTGACAACCTTAGAAGAACTTACTTCTCGATAAGATTCCAGTTATTTGTTTTTCCAATTGTAGAATAAATATAAAAAACATCCATGCCAAGTTTCTATCCCATCCAAGCTTTCCTCTTCCTTCCTGAAAACACTCTCAAGACAGCTGAACGGGTGCTGTCTGAAGCCCAGGGCTCTCCCCTTAGGGTTTTAGAACCCTTCTCTTCTACTTTTCCAAGTGCCACCGGACTGTCAGGCCTGTGGTGGGAGCCCCATGCGAGCAGCTCTTAAGAACCACATGAGCTCAGTGCTGGGGGTGGGGTGGGGGGCGGCTCTCAACATTGGCTGAAACACCAGTCAAGGTCTGGGGATTCCCTACTCTAGGTTCTGTTGGATTGTGGCTGAAGCAACCTCAGCTCAGCATGAACTCATGACTAACTTTGGGAAGGTTACTGTAACCAGGCCAAAGTAACAGTGTCCCTGGGAAACTGAAGGCAAGGTGTGTCCCAAATTGAGAGGTGTGTCCCCCAATCAAGGACACAGAGAAAGGGTGGGCCAGATAGCAAATAGACCTGAGGATCTAGATTCCATCCATGAAAGGACAGATTGTTTGGTAGGTTTGTGGTTGGATTTTCTTTCTTTCCATAGGTAAGTACACCTGAGTCAACCCTTCTTGGGTTCGAAGGAGACCTGTGTGTGTCCAAGTGAAGGAAATTGCTGGAAATTCCCTAGTTAATTCTTACCTATGATGGGTGACACATTGCCTAGTGATGTTGGAATGTTGTCATATCTTTCACGGAATTTTTTTCCCCCACATTTGGGAGATGGATGTCTTTAACTCAGAATTTTGTTTCTGTTCTGTGTTAATAAATTCGCTCTTGTTGCCATTAACACCTTTCCCCCATGTTCCTGGGACTTGATGGTTTGGTCCAGGAAATTCTTCTGCTGTAGTGGTGACTAGATGCTAAGCAACTTCGCAAATCTAACTTGGCTTGGGGGAGTGTTTGTAGTCATGTCTTTAGGTATGGGCAAGGCCCAAAATTTATAACATTTTAAGAGAATTGTTTATTGTGATGCTCTTTCGTGTGATTCAGCAGCTACTAAAGTGAGGTGTCTGGACAGTGTGTGCCAACACACCTTAAGCATTGATAATTCTTTTTCTTTGCAAATAGGGAAAGAAAGGAAAAGAGATATCTTGGGTAACACTGATGTTTCATTTCTCCTTCACTAAAGCATATTTTTGCATATAAATTTTGAAAGTAAAACAGAAAATGATAACTTAGAGTGCTCCTCCTCCTCTTCCTCCTTCTTCTTTTAACCTGTCTTTGACTCTGTCTGTTAGTGTCCATGTCTGTTTGCATATGTCAAGAAAGAAAGAATGGCCTTGTAGATGGCAAAGGGGTATGAACAGGGTCTGGGGTCTCGTTTAATTGATTACTCTGCCTAGAGAGTGACAAAATTTGTCTTTTATTAGTACTGTATAAGACAAACAAAAGTTAAAATAACCAGAGAAAACACGAACATGACCCAAGCAAAAGTCAAAAGAAAGTTGCTGAACTAAAAAAGATACAAACCAGTTGGGAAAGTTCGCCAGGTAAAGTTCAGAGAGTCTCTTTCCAGGTCCCGACAAACTATGCTCTGTGCTCATGTGGTAGATTTCAGGGCCTGGTACAGGGTTGAGAATCAAGTCCTTTCTGAATGTTGCTAGCACACATACTGATATTCCTTGCATTGCACAGTAACTTGATGGTACAGTGGCAAACAGGTCAAAACATGGTTTTAAAACTTTGCTGAATATGTGATTCTAGCTGGGGTCGCAGCATCCCAAAGTGATGGAGTTTATTGATATTCCTACTACACAGCCAGGAAAACAGAGACTGAATGACATAAAATTCCTTTATTGCATCACCATGGAACTCCATCACAGCTTCATTTTTATCTTTCCTTTCTGAATTTTCTTGGAAACCCAAACAAATAATCAACACAAACCACAGAGATGATCCCAGGCTTTCCTGTAATCATAATTGGTATAGAGGAAAGTATTCCCATATTATATGTGGGTGATGTGACCAAGAGTTTAATTTCAATTATTCTAAATCTAAGTCCTGGAAGTCAGAAATCATAAATAGTTTAAACATTTATTACAAAGACAAATTGACAGATGTACCCTTAGGAATATACAACATTCTCAAGACAGGACTGTTTATTGTCTCATTTGTAAAATTCTATTTCAAATAAGTTGAAAAAATATGGTACTTAAGGAAAAATATCCTCAGGCATATTTTGTTAAAAATCATTCTATCCTTAATACATTCATGAAGTTGAATGCAATTGTTTATCTATGAAAGTTCTGATTTCAAGACTGGAAATACTGTAGGAGAAACAGGAAGCTTCTAATCATTTGGTTGAGTGGACTGGGACATTTCTAGTATAAATTAAAATATATGGCTTAATGTACCATGATTTTAAGTGTGCTCACAGGTGAAATCTGCCAGGATGGAAGGTGGGTACTTCCTTCAGTGAATGTGTTTGCACAGAGCTGCAGATAGAACAAGATGAAGGGATGTCTGGATGACCTCTTCACTGCACTATAATGGTAGGTCATCTGCTCACCTTAATGTGCAGTGTGTTACTCTCACTCTCTGGAGCATAAAAGGGCCTCCAAAAACACTGAGAGCCTGAGGTTGTGGGAGGTTGTCTTAAAGCAGGGGATGACGTGTCTCCATGTCTCCCTTCATAGTACTACGCTAGTAAGTGTTAACCTGAAGACTGACATGTGTGAAGTGTCTGGGAAAGTTAAGTTTACAAGCTTATCTGCCAGAGTTGTGTGGAAATGATGTATAAAAGCAGAGACTGGGCTAAAGCATCTCCCTCCTCCTTCCTTCTCTCTCTACTTCTGCCTTTCTCCATCCAGCTCTTTACCCTTCTGCCCTTTGTCTCTCTTCCCCTTCTTTTCCTTCTGTCCGTTTCTTTATATTTAAAAAGGTATTAAAGATGTCCAGGCAACTGAAAATATGGGGACTGACTAAACTGTGTTTTGAATTATGAATAGAAACTTAGAGGACTGACAGCTGAAATCCAATGTTCATAAGTAACTTTATTTTCTCCTTATTCATGAACAGTTTTCTACCCTTGCGATTCACGACTAGATGGTTCTTTTTCTTTTTCTTAAAGGTCAGGGAAGGGAAAGGTTGAACTTGCCCTTTGAGAAGCAGCTGCAGGCACCTTTATAAAGAAACAAGCTTTTGGCATCCCAAAGAATCCTTTCTGCTTTTCCTCATGACCAGGGCCCTAGTTTCCATGTATGCTAGGTCTTGGGGAAATTTTCATAAGTTTATAATTTCTAATTTCTAGACAAGTTGTTTTTGTTGTGTTTGGTGTTGTATTTTCTGGCTGGACTGGCATCCTCTTAGGTACAGCATTTCAGAACTAGCTCAATTCCACATCTACTTTATTCCATCACAATTTGAAATATCCAAACATTTACCCTGAAATCGGTGCCTGTTTAGACTGCCAAACTCTCATTTGAAAACCCGCTTCCAGGGGCTGCTGCTTTCGCCAGTCTCTTCTCTCTTAGTTTTCATGGCTCAGATCTCGAAAATCCTTTTTTTTTTTCTCTTTTGGCCTCTCATGACAGCCAACGTAGAAATGGCCAAAATGAAGTTTGAGAAATGGCTGGATAAGGCATTATGCTCTGTATACGTGAATTCTATTCTGTGTTTTCTGTGAGCAACTAATTCACTCTTGTATGGAGGTCCAGCGGAGGTTTTGGTTCTCAAGTAGCAGTTATTGATCATAGGAATGTGTAGTATTTAGTTTCTGGCCTAGTCCTGAGTTTGAACCCGCTCTCAGCCCCACTGCCACTTAGGCCCACATAATCACACAAAGATTTACATTAACTTCATGCTGCTTGGCATATGGCTCAGGAATATGACTAGTTCTTTTATCTCCACCCATTTCTACTAATCTAAGTTTTGCCATGTGTCCTGTGGATTAGCTGTACTTTTTACAGGTTGTTCTCTTGGATTCAGAGTCTCTCCTGACCCTCCTTTTATCTGTGCTGGGATTTCCTGCCTGCTTCTAAGATGTCATAGGCCCAAACAGTCCTTTTATTAACCAATGATATTCACAGTATACAGAAAGACATCTCACCTCATGTATGGGAAAAATAAATTATTTTTTTTTCTCGGATGTATTTTCTTAGACCAGGTCATTTTTTCCCTGAAGTCTGATTTCCTCTTTCCATGTTTCTGTCCCTTCTCCTTCCTTTCCTTACCCATCCCTTCACTGTAGGGTGTTCTGAGCTCTGCAGACTTTTGTCTTCATACACTGTGGTCAGAGAACTAAAAATTCAGCTGGATAGTTTTGGCTTTCTGCTGTTGGTTTCATTAAATGTTCCAGACATTAACCACTTGTTAGATAAGGTTTACAAACATTTCTCCATCTCAGTGAGTTGCCTCTTCTCCTGGTTGTTTCTTCTTTATAGCTTTGGATCCTCTTAGCTTCACACAATCTTCCTTGTTTATTTTTTTCTCCGTTGCCTGCATTTTCACATTCTTGACCAAAATAGCCCTTGCTTGGATCAATAGTACCAACTCGCTTCTTTGTTCTTCTGGTAGTTTTACAATTTGAGGATTTTATATTTATGTCTTTAATTCCCTTTCGGTTGATTTTCTAAAATTTTCAGGTGCAGTTCATTCTTCACATAGACATAGCTTTCGTAACAGTTTTGATTTGAACATGTCTTTTGTACCTGTTCAAGGTACATGTCTGATATCTCAGCACCTTCCAGTTGGGATAAGGGGATCAAGAGTTAGCGGCGGTCCTTGGTTACATATATACACAGTAAGTTAGGGTCCAGCTAAGGCTAAATGGGACCTTGTCTCCCATGTGTGTTTTGGGAGCTTCAGTTGAATGTCATTTAGCTCCAAAGGCATGACACTATTTCTGGGTCACGTGTTTTGTTCTATTGCTGTCTATGTTATTTTTATGTGGCTCTCTATGTCTATTTTTTTGCCAGTATCATGCTGGACTAATTATTAGAGCTTTGTGGTATATTCTGGGATGAGGTAGAGTGATGCTTCCAGCTCTTTGCTGAACACTGAGTTGACTGTTCTAGCTCTTTTATGGTTTTCTATAAAACTGAAGAATTATTTATTTATTTCAGTGAAGTAAGACATTAATATTTTGATTTAATATTTTGTTTGGGTGGTGTGTGTATTTTAGTAATATCCTTGCAACTTTCTATTTATTTTCATTCTTTCAGTTTTCCTCATTTGTTTGTTGTTGTTATGTGTGCGCGTGCTGCGTGTGTGTGTGTGTGTGTGTGTGTGTGTGTGTGTGTGTGTGTGTGTGAGAGAGAGAGAGAGAGAGAGAGGGGGGGGGAAGTACATTGCCTATTAGTTGAATGTAAATCTATGCAAATAAAAATGTGTCTGTGTGTTGTCTGAAAAGGCCAGTAGAGGGTGCTAAGATACCCTGGTTGTGAACCTTCATGTAGGTGCTGGGAATTAAGCCCATGTTCTCTAAAGAAGCAGCAAGTGCTCATAGTCAGTAAACCATGTCTCCAGGCCCTTCTCCTTCATCAGTGATTTTATACTTTATTACAGAGTTCTTTTATCTCCCCACCCCTTCCTAGCTATTTCCTGTGATGTTTCATGGACTCTTTATGGTATCTGTTCAAGGAGGGACATTTTTACTCTATTGTTTCTGTTTAAGTTTCCTTTTAAATATAATTCAGAGTGTTTAAGAACTTAGGAAGGACTTCTTGAAAAAATTTATATGTATTAAAACAAATCTTGCCCTCATAATGGCTCACTTTTCTATGACAATCTAATATAAACATAACTGGTTTGTTTTTGTTTTTTTTTTTTCTGTTGAAACTAAGTCTTCCTCTCATATTGTGCAGGTATGAATCCTACTTTTTAGTGTCTCAGCAAACGTGACTCATGTAAATGTGAAGTTCACAACAGTCACAGAAAATGTCTTGTAGGCTTGTGGGTCCCCACGGCTCTGAAGAGGAGACTGGCATTCAGCACTGGTGATTACGTGATATTCCTTTTTAGGATATTATCTAGTGTTTTAATAGTACCTTAGTCCCTCTGCTAAAACATTTGAAAATAGAGCCTTCCATAAGCATTTATTTTTAAAACAAATTTTAGAAAAAGCAGATGGATATTTATTAAAATGAGGCATGGCACACTCCGGTGGAGTCATCTGGTATTGGGTTAGTGGGTCTGTTTCCACCCCCCCCCCCCACTCCTCCACACACCAGGAATCCTGTGTAATGTAGATCTCAGAACAAGGCTAGGCCAGTGCTCAGGTGACCAGAGAGATTCCAGGAGATGCAAGAATTCATTTTCTGGGAGACATGTGAAGTCACATCATTCTTTCTTATTTCAACATTGGGAATGATGAATTATCAAAATTTGATGAGTGGAGAATCTTCTTCTCAGGTTTAGGTATAGAAGAACCATTTAGCAATAGGATTTAAATAGTTTGTTTTCCTTAATTTTCTACTGAATAATATCATCCCGAGAGAAAAATATTTAAAAAATGCTTTCAAGCCTCAATGAGATGAGATGAATTTCACAGAAAGATATGCTTTTCCAGAATGCCAGAGAGGCCTTTTGTTTATTTATTTAGTTCTTGCCATTTTCAGTCCTGAAGTCTTGGTACCGACTGTTGGATTTTGAGGCGTGTTGGCCTAATAGATTGCTTGTTTCACGGGCTCCCAGCAAAACATGCGCTTATCCTATCAGGCCATTCTAAAGAGCTCAGCTATATATTTGTATTAAGAATTATTGTAAATTAGGTGCTAATTGAAATGTGAACCTAGGCAGTGTTTGTTTTTACTTAGTCTTTTCTCTTGCAATTTACATTTATAGTTTTAGCTAAATATTTGCTGTCAATCACACTCAACAAATTCCTTGAATGTGAGTAATGAGGTCAAAAGTACTTCCAAACAAAATCTTATGGCATGTGCTCCCATAAACTATACAAAGCATTTAATTCAGAGTTTTAAAAAGAGTCCAACAATGTTTAATGCCTTGATATTTTACCAATGAAAGGAGTCATCATGGAGCTCAGGATAAAATATATATTCACTATCAGACTTTGACATCTGCTGTTTCTGTTGATTTCATTTAATTGGTGCGATCCAGGAGGCAGAGGTGGAGGACCACAGGGTGTAACGGTTTACTCACTCATTCCTTGCATTTCTCATCCATGTTGAGCTGTCAGCATGTGGATTGTGCACTGCAGAGTCACCTCCGGTGGTTACTGACCTGCTTGTTCCTATCAGTGTTCTTTGAACTTCTTCTTTGGCTTTGACTGAATGTGAAGTGTTTATTGGGATAATTGCTATATCTTGTGCTGTACTGGGGGCCTCTATGGCATCAGGTCAGTTGACTGACTGCCCTGGATAGATGGAACTCTGTTCCTGTGCCTGATCTTTTTTGAGATGGCAAACGTTTAGCAGTTGAAGGTATATATATTTGTATGTGTGTGTGTGTTTTCTAGTAAGTACTGTATTTTAAAAATAGCTATATGTGGTCATATGTACTTACATGAATATAATATTGTATATGCATACTTACAGTATTTATATAAGTAACAGATTTCATATAAAGGTGGTCACATTAAATGAAATTATCTAGTGAGGTTGTTGCCACCTTAATTCTCTACATAACCATACAACAGTACCATTATTTAAAGACACATTGTCAAACTACATCCTCTTGTTAGACAACACATTGTTGCACAAATAAATGAGACTCAGGGATAGATCTCTGAGAAAGTCAGAGATATTAGAGAGAGTAAACACCACAGTCAGATCTTACTCAGCTCTTTTTCAGCTTCCTCAGCCTGGTTTCTCATGGCTTCCTCTAACTTCTGTCTTTCTATGCCTGTCTTAAATACTCTCTTGGTAAGTTAAGGTGTGGACCCACCACTGCCTGCCCGAGAGCCTGGAACTCCTTCTGTAAACCAAGATGACCTCAAACTCAGTTTGGATTAAGGGCGTAGGTCACCATTTCTGGAATACTCCCTGTGCTAGGATTAAAGGTGTGAACCACCACTCTCTGATCCTCCTAGACTGACTGTGGTTAGTTCCCTCTTATATCTCCGAAACTTCTGGAGCTTTTATTAAATCCCCCTATACTCCCTTTTGTGTTAAATTTAAAAAGAGAAGGTGATAGCTAACATAAGAAAAACCATATACAATAAGTATAATAATTATATACAATATATATATAAATGAGTAATGTCCAGTCCATTAACAATTGACAATTCAAAGAAAGTATTTCATTACTTATCCTATTTTGATGAGTCCAAAGGATTATACCTAATTCACTTTCTTTCTAACTTGTATTACTAACTAAAAGCTATTATTTTGATGTCTCTTAAACTTATAAACTTTAACTTCAAGGTTTCTTTCCTAAAACTGTCACTAGAAAACTATAACTATAACTTTAACTATCTCATCTTCAACTACCTCAGAGACACAAGAAGGAAATAATATTTACCCAAGTAACCAGGAAGTGCAAGCAACTTCCAAAAACTAGAAATGACAGAGATGACGTCTATCTGCCTGGACAGTCACCCAAAGTTCCTTTATAAAGTTGGGGCATCCATCTTCAGCCTACAGGCCCAGAGTCTCTTTTCATCTCAGGAAGCAGGAAATCTGCTCTGCCCATTTTGGTATAGTTCAGTCACTTCTCCTTGTGTCCTGAAGATTGAACTCTCTCTTCAAAGTTCTTTTCAACTTTCCCTTACAGTACTTGTTGGCTATTGGTCTCCTGCTGGTATTTAGCCTTAGATGGAGTTTACCACCCATTTTGGGCTGCATTCTCAAGCAACCTGACTCCGGGAAGACCCAGGCCAGGCGCGCCAGGGGCCGCTACCGGTTTCACACCTTCCACGGGCCATATCTGACAGTTTTTATTTCTTAAAATCAGGAAACTGAAGGACCATCTCAGCTTGTTCTGTCAAAGTTTAAAGGTCACTTTCCAAGGGAATCTGCATGTCCAGTTCAAACAGCATACTGTCAAGCAGTCAATACAGGAACAGGTTCTTGTCCAATGGCTAACGGTTGCCACAAAGAAAGTAGATTCCATATGGAATTTCCTCAATGCCCATTTGTCTCTTGACATAGATTGGTGCTGCCAGGAACAGATATGCCTCATTGTCCAGAAAAGTCTAAGTTCTAAAAATATTTTAAATGCCATATTCTATCGATCTCTGAAGTGTTTGAAGAAGACCTGTTCATCTAAAATATATTTGTTTGATCTTGAAAACATATCTAACATGACTATGTCTGAATGTAATGTCTAACTACTAACTTTAATTGCTTTATATTCTAATTAACTGGAAATAAAACTTCCATAGACTAGCAACTTGTATTACTTTGTTAAATGAACTGAATAAATATACTACCTTGAACAAGCATAGAGATATTTGTACAGTAACACAATTAATCTCAATATACACAATTTGTATACAATATACAAAAATCCAATGCAATGTAAAATATTTAAATCTAGTAAATCCTTTTAAAAGAAGAGTCAATAATCTATCCTTATATTATATATATCTGTATCCCCTTTTTCTTTCTATATTGTTTTAATACAAATCTTGAATCTAATCATTCTTGTTTAACTTTTTCTAACAATAACTATTAACAATTTTTAACCAATTAACCTAAACAATGACAATCGTCCATAACCCATTGAACAGTCAAAAACAACCCACCCCACCACGTGGGAATATGGGTGCTGTGTTCTTAAATTTACTTCTGACTGACTGGGAGCGATGGCATCTTTTGGGGATCCTGAAAAGAAAAGTTTTGTTAAATGTCAAGTCCTGAAAAGAATGTTCATTGAGCTCATGATTATGAATCCATAATGGGTATGAAGAATACTCTTTAAAATGCTGCCACTCATGAAAATAATTCATACATATTGTATATACAGATGATATGAGTTTTTTTAAGAAAACGAATAAACTGTGTAAAGATATTAATAAAAAACATCATCTTTTCAACCCCAATAACTGAAAGACCTAAGACTGCATGCTTGGAAACTTTAAGGAATAATAAGGCCAGGCAAACTGCTTGGAATTCTAGTCTAGTGTCTGAGGAATTTGATGTATATCCAATATGTCATGATGATGATAATTTCCTCAATGAAAACATACCTTTACCAAATGATTATGTTTTCCAGGAAGGAGAAGTCCTATTTGTATTTGTTTTAGTAAGTAAGTGGTTTAGGACCAAATATGGAAAAAACAAAACAAAACAAACAATCTTTTCACTGTTGCAATTCCTTTGGAACCCCAAATTGGTAGGGTAGGCACTGTCCTTTACACGTAATCTTTTATCAGTCCATAAGAACCAATGGTCTGTCTCTGGGCCTGAGTGGAGTGTGGCCAACAGGCAGTCTGTTAGTGTGGCTGGAATATGTGGGTATCGTAAACTAGATTGGGAGGTGCTGCTGCTCTAAATGAATGTTTGGAATGGCATTTATGAGCAAGTAATGGGTTGATGTAGTTACCAGTAGTCCATACAGGGAAAATTATTGATTATTGAGAGCATTCATGGAATTCTAGGATTGAAATGTCTCGAGTAGTAGCAAATCTTACTTTTTGCTCTCTATTTTGATTCCTTTATTTTTTAGTATATATATATATATATTATTTATTTAAAAAGTTTTATCTCATGCCCTTTCCTGCTCTCCCTTCTTCCCTTCCTCCCCATTCTCCCTCAACCTCCTTTTGACCCCCTCCCACATCCATTCCCAAAGGAGGGCAAGAAATCCCAAGGTGAGTCAGTTCAGTCTGGCATATACAGTTGAGGCAGATCCAAGTTCCTCCCAGCAGTATCAAGGCTGAGTAGGATGTTCCTCTGTAGGGAATGGGCTCCAAGCAGCCAGTTCATGCACCAGGAATAAACTCTGCTCCTATTTCAAGAGGCTCCATAAACTGCCCTGGCCTTTTGACTGTCATCCACATTCGGAGGGTTTAATTCCTTTCCATGAAGGTTCCTCAGCTGTCATTTCAGAGTTTGTAAACTCCTAATAGTTCGGGTCAATCATTTCCTCCTCAAGTAGTGGTGAATCTTTAGAAGATATTATGAAATTCAGGGCAGAAGAACAGAAACTTCAACTAAAAACAAAACTCTAACTTAAAAACAAACATCGTATTGCATACCGTTTTTAATATCATAGATAGCTTAGCATTTAATTATAACTTACCTACACCACACAGTGATGGACAAGAATTGAATCTAGAGCTCCAGACAACCAATGTCTGATCCCTTTTTATTCTTTCTCTTATCATACAAAAAATTTTGTTTGAATTTTATTTGGTTTCAAAATTATTTCTTTAGTGTCTTGAAGAAGTAGAATAACAATTTATTATTAACTAGGAGGTGGTGAGATGGCTCATGGGTAAAGGCACTTGCTTCTAAGCCTGATGTCTCAGTCAGTGTTCTACTACTCTGAAGAAACACCCTGAACACAGCAACTCTTATAAAGGAAAGCATTTAACTGAGGCTGGATTACAGTCCATTGTCATCATGACAGGAAGTATGACACAAAGGCAGACATGGTGCTGGAGATGTAGTAGTGGAGAGTTCTACTTCAGGATCTGCAGGCAGTAGGAAACCAAAGACCCTGGTCTTGAAATGAGCTTTGTGAAATCTCACTTCCAGCACTGCATGACCCACTTCCTCCAACAAGGCCACACCTCGTATTCTTAAATAGTGACACTGTCTGGTGATCTATCTGCCTATGGGGGCCATTCTTATCCAAACCACCACACCTGATGATTTGAATGTAACTGTCAGAACCCACATGGTGGAAGGAGAAAACTGTCTACTGAGAGTTGTTTTAGACTAGAGATGATCTTTATAAAAACATTACTGAGATAAAGATCTGTTTTTTCTTTCTGTACAGGAAAAATGTATTCATTCCCAAGTATTTTAAACCTTGCTTCTTGAGAAGTTAAACCCCTTTCCCACAAAGATGTTTTGATTTGAAAGCAAAGCAATGCCAACATACATGCTCCCGAATCTCATATACTCAAGATACATTGGCGACATTCAATTAACATTGACTAATGTGTGAATGGGCTATGTAGGCTCCCAGTAGTTTCTGGTTTGGATTTTATTTGCCATCTAGATTTACTTGAGCTTAAATATCCACAAGCCCATGTTTACAAAGAGCCAAGTTTGAGCACATGGATCTCAGCTACAAATGTTCATTAATTCATTCAACATTAATTGAATATTTACTACCACGAATGAAGTGTGGCACAGAGACATGAAATAGAATAGAATCTGGAGGTTCTAACTTTACCTCGTGTGTGTGTGTGTGTGTGTGTGTGTGTGTGTGTGTGTGTGTGTGTGTGAGTGTGTGTGTGTGTGATGTGTGTGTGTGATGTGTGTGTGTGTGTGTGTGTGTGTGATGTGTGTGTGTGTGTGCATATGTGTGTGTGTGTGTGTGTGTGTGTGTACAGGCTAGGGTACAACGTCATCAGATGTTTTTCTCAATCACTTCTCCACCTCTCCACCTTAGTTTTCAGATTTGTCTCTCACTGAACCTGAATTTCAGTGACTGGCTAGATTGGCTATCAAGCCCAAGACATCCATCGGACTCCATATCTCTGGAACTGTATTAGGATTACTGGAACATGCCCAGAGCCGCATGTTTTAACATAGATGGGAAGCACTGAAGTCCGGTCCTCATTCTTTCATGGCCATCTCTCCAACCTCCTCATGCTCTTTTTTGCAAGCAATAATAAAATAGATAATACTTTATTTACTTGGTTATATATACTAATAGCATAATTGCATTCTAAGTTTAGCTTAAGTATACAATATTGGCATAATTGTATACTAAAGTTATCATAATATAGCTTTTAAAAATGGATATTATCATAAATTATGACAACCAGATTTTGTACATTTTGGGAGGATTTTTTCTTTGCTTCCTCAAGATTCATGAAGAATAGAGAGCTCTGACAGGAGTAATTCCTGTAAGTACCCTGTGGACTTTGACTCTTGGCAATAGATTGAGATGGGATGTAACTAATAATTGCTTATAGAATTGAGGATAGCCTTTATCAACCAACCTTGATTTCTATTACTTTATATTAAGCAAGTTGATTATGTGACTTCAGCTTGTTACCCCCCTCTGTACTCTGCCCTTTATTCTTATTATGTCGATTTAAAGGCACGTGGTTCACATTTTCTTTGTTTAAAGATGAGAAAAGCAGAAGTGTGATAAAATAAATGAAAGGCTGTCAGATTTGTAACCGATCTACTGTGTGTGACTTTATGAAGTAAATGTAATCATCAGTTTCTCTATGTAAACTCATCTGGATTGTGATTTAGCTTCTGCTCGTCCAGAAACATGTACACAAGGCCTGGCTGTGCTGCTGTATCCATGTGCCATGCAGGGAACAAATACCTCTTGGTTTTACTGCTCTTGCTCTCCAAGGTATAGAAACGTGTAGGACCACAGGAGCCCTAGAACTTCCTGAATTCCAGTGTCTTGACATTGTGATCAGCTTCTTTACAATGTTAGCAGAAAGTTGCAGGATAGTGGGGCCCTGTCAATTGAACAGAAAATAATGGATGGTACTTCTGATTCACTGTTGGTGGAGCCCCTGGACCAATGTTCCAACCTAACTGTAGTGGCCACCAGGCTGCCAATGCTCTTTGTCAGACAGTAGCCTTGCAAGGCAAGCATCATGGCTCATACCTTTAAACGCAGCACTCAGGAGCAGAGATAGGTAGATATCTATGAGTTTGAGGCTATTCTGGCCTTTGCTGTTAGATCCACGCTGGCCAGAGTGATATGGTAAGACACTGTAGCCTTAATAACTTGTGCTTACATTTCCATTCTCCTTTTCTATTTAAGTCCATCAATAAGCACTACCTAAAGAATAGCATGGAATGTGGGTATAACCACCTATTTGTCTAAAAGAGTTGGCATTGTATAACCATCAGACTGGAAGTTCCTCCTCATGAATTTGTTTGTAGAAAAGATGGTTTGAATATGAAGTTGAGCACAGTGTGGCTAGAAAAAAATAAAAATCAAATGTTCTTAATTTAATGTCAGTTTTCATAACTGAGTGATTAAAAGGTATAAGAAAAACAACTAAGAAAGTTTTCCCACCTTAAAACATTTTCAAACTATGGGACATATTAAAATATGTATTATAATTTTTGTTTTACAGACAAAGTCTCATATAGTCCTGAGCAACCTAATTTACTATGTGACTAAGGCTGGTTTTGATCTTGCCTCACATCTAAGATTACAGGTGTGGACCACAGTACTTGGCTAAAATATATACCCTTTAATTAATTACACACACACACACACACACACACACACACACACACACACACATTCAACTTATCACAAGCATATGTTTTATTTATCTCTACGAAATTAAGCTTTATAAACTTTCATTTATCAGAATTGTCTAGCAAAGAGTTACTTTATGTTGTTACTTATTTTATGCAAAACATGCTTTAAGATGAAGAAAAAAATTCTTAAACTATTGTCAAAGGAAGTTTTATTTTGAGGCTTTTTATTTCAGTAAATAAAGAAGACCAATTGAAATTAGCAACAGGAATGTAGGCAGTGTAATGTTATAGAAAGAGCACTAGATATTGTATAGAAGACAGATGTACAAATCATAGCTCTTGGTGCTAAATTATATTAACTTGATCTACTTACAGTGCTTTTACACTTAAGTCCTTTCAGTTGTAACAGGGGGATAGTAATATCTAGTTCATAAAACAGGTATGGATTAAATAATAAGGTCTATGTAAGATGATAGGCTGTGTGATGTAAATGAACACAAACAATATATTGTACCTGATATGTTTCAAGAATGTGTTTGGTGGATTCAAAACAGTTCCATGCCCTTCCTGCAAGGATTACATTACATACCTGGGGAACGGGACACTAAACTCTTCAACCATAAATATCAAAATGTAATAACCAAAATATTATGTTAGTACTAAAGAAGGAATTCCCTACATCTTGTATAAAGAAGGCTTCTCATGAAGGGTGACATTTGAGCTGGATCTTGATGTTGTGACCTTTTTTTCCTAGTAAAATGGTGGAGCAATAATTTAGGACCAAATAACTAAAATAAAATCTGGAACTGTGAAAGTTCATGACTTTTATGAAAGTACAGGAAGTGGGAATTAGTTCAATGCGAATGGAACAGAGGGCGTGTAAAAGTTTATGCTTTGGCAAGAAGTAATTCTGGATGATACAGTGTCAAGGATCCTTAACACCCAGCCTTTGAACTTGATCCTGTTTGTAATGTGAAGAGGCTTACTGGGGATTTAAGGCAGATTGTTGGCTTGATTGCAGTTGTATCAAGATACATGGGAATGCTCGTGGTCTGGTGAAGTGGTGGAGGACCAATGGGAACAGCTTGACTGTGGACTTTAAGGGGCAGAGATGCACTAATGCAAGTTGGCATTGGGTAGTGTTCAGAGTCACAGCAGAGAAAGCTTCCATTTAAGAGGCCGGAAACATCACAGAGGATGAGAATATGAAGGTCAGCAGGTTCTGGGCCTGACACGGTGGGGAAGGTTCTCACAATCCCTAAGAACTGGGTTCTATTGTGGGTATTCACAAGAAGAGGGTGATGGTACACCCTTCTCATTCCAACGCTGGGCAAGCAGAGACAGGCAGATGCCTGAGGGTCAATGGAAAGTCGGCCAACCCTAATGTCGTTTTCATACACGCATGCACACAAACTCGTACATATAGATTTACATACACATTTGCATAATATATACTCAAAAGAAGGAAAGAATGAAGAAAATAAAAGGACCCGGGGAAGATAAGTAAAGAAAAAAACAATGTAAAAACCAGGTTACATTTTTAAAATAAATGAATTTGGTTTTAAGATTTCTTTGACTTGAATGTAATTCTTCATAGTTGCTCTTGCATGGCCACTTTGTGTTCAGGACTGTTTAGGATATATATGAACTTCTATATCCCATATTAACTTTGAAAGAATCTTTAAATGTCTTTACATTTAACTGGAGTCACATTATTATGGGTTAATTAAAAAAATATTTTTAAGATAATCTTTTAATACACAAATATTGTATATAATTGGCATTTGTTCATGCCTTCTTTAATACTATTTAATAAATTTTAAGGGATGAGGATATGGCTCAGTTGATAAAGTACCTTTTGGACAAGCTAAATTTCAGTGCCCAGCACTCAAATGGAGTTAGCAGAGTGGGACAATCTGGAAGTAGAGACAACTAGGTCCCTGGAGTTAATTGGCTAGCTGGCTTCACCAAGCAGACGAGCTTCAAGTTCAGTAATAAAGAGGTAATCTCTAAAAAGAAAGACAGTTGCCAGAAACCGAAGAAGACATAGAAGACATATGGAGTTGGCTACTGGCCTCCACAACATAGATACATATACATGCTTTGGTACCTTTACATACGTGTTAACAAACGCATGAATATGCCCATATTCCATGCACACATTAAAAAAAGTATCTCACCTATTAAATTTATAAGTTTTGATAGATTTATTAACACAATTTTATTTTATATCTATCTCTTTCTCTTTAAAATATTTATTGATGCTATGTAGAAATACATTTTAAATTATTTTATTTTTAACTGTGTGTATATTTATGTGTCTGTGTGAGTGCATGTACATACAGAGTTCAGAAGAAGGGGTTGTGGATCCCCCAGAGCTGTATTTATAGATGGTTTTGAGCTGCCTCATGTGGATGGGGGAAGCTAAACTTGGTTCTCCTGGAAGAGTAGCAGCTGACCTATCTCTCTCTCTGTAGCCTGAACTGTATTTTTTCTCTTTGCTACTTTAGTCTTCTTTCAAATCTCTAGCAGTTTGTTATTAACTAAATTATTCTTACCTTTTTTCTGACTTTCGGGTTATTTTTCTTTTGCTGTGGTTCTTTGTTTAGTATTTTGGGACAGAGACTTCTTTAGCCCAGGCTGGCCCTGTTCTCTCCATGTATCAGAGAAAGCTCGAATTTAGATTCTATTGTTTCTACTTCCCAAGTAGTACTTGGGTTCAAGGTTGTTTCCACTTCCTCTCATTCGTTTTAATGATTTATCCCTATACATCTCACATATGGAATCAGGATGTTAAAAATAAGCATGTGCTCTTGCTTCTTTCTTTATATACCCCAGTATTTTAGCTTGTGAACTTTTCTTGCTGCGCTGGAATCCTAGTGTTATATGAAAATGATTATAGCTTCTCCTGTTCCCAGTTTTAAAGAGGAACTTTCAATTGTTTATCAGATATTACATATTTCATACCACAGATACTATTTACTAGATTAAGAAATACTGCAAGTTTTAAATTTGCAGTTTTAAATTTCCTGCAATTTTACTTAGTAACATATAACATATGCATTGATAGTCTACACTCCTGTGATGAACCATGTTTGAGTACCCTCTTCCTCACCCTCCTCTCTCTCTTTCTGTTTCTCTCTTTAATTTTTCTTGCACTTAGATACTTATGGAATTTTATTTTTATATCTGTCATTTTTACTGCATATGGAAATTTTCTTTGCTTCAGTTGGGTCTGAGCACACTAGTAATGAGGACCACTTTAAAATAAATCCACATTCCAAGCTCTGAATGTGACCACAAGTGGCATTTGCTTCCATTCCATAAATTTAGTTTCAAGCTTCCAGAAAAATCCCATTTTGTAAGGTACCAGGTAGGTCATGGTATACATTTTAACTTACATCCTTTATTATGCATTTTAGTTTCTAATTTCTGAGAGTTTGCTCTCTCAGACTTTCTATCTGTAGTGTGCTGCGTTCTGTTTTTTTTTTTTTTTTTTTGTCCTTTGAGACCCAGAGGACAATAGGACTCGATAATGTGAACCAAGTGCTACCAAGGTCTTTAGTTTAAAGCTGGCTTTATTCTTTTATTTCCAACTCTCCTATCAGTCATATATTATAAGTACAGTTATATTATATGTGGATAGATAGTAAATATGTACAATAACTCACTTGTCTGTTTTTAAAACTCATGGATTAATCATCCTGGGAGATTCCAAACTAGTATATGAAACATTTGATGGTCAACAAGTGTGGGCACAGGAGAGTCTCTGTGCATGTGGAGGCTTGATGTTATGTCAGAAATTGTCCTTTATTGATCTTTTACCTTATTCTTTGAGCTGGGGCCTCTCAGTCACGTGCAGAGCTTGTTGACATAGATATTCTAGTTGGTAGCTTGCTCCATGGATCCCATCTTTGCCTTCTGGTACTGCAATTGCAGAAAGGCTTGGCTCCTGTGCACTTACATGAGTTCCAGAGATCCAAACTCCTGTTTCATCTTGAATAACAAGTGATTTAGCTGCTAAGCCATCTCATTAGCCACCAGACTGAACTATTGATACTACTGCCTAAATTTAATTTTAGTTTTTGACAATGTCTCTTTCTATAATGTAGGCTCACTTTCAGGGCTTGTGGTATTTTGCCTTAGCCTCCAAAGTTCTGGGCTTACATGCGCCTTCATTCCTGTTGCTAATGTTACCTCAACCTCAACTAAGTTGTGTATTTTGGTCACATTTTTCAACATTGTCTTTTACCTACATTGTCTCAAAGAAAATTTTTTGCCTTTGTTTGTAAAAATGTAGCTGTGAATGTTCAGTTAGGGGATTATAACCCTCACCTCCTCATAGAATAATGCTATTCTGAAGCCTTAAAATAATGCCAGTCATCATATTCAACCTATTTGAAACAGATTATGCAAATAGGTGGAGCTAGTAGTAGTGACTTGTGTACATGAATAGGGGTTGATTAGAAAGGTCACCCACTGACCCACACTCTGCTCTTCCTGCATTCATTATAGTACCCTGTGAATTATGCCTCTGTGGTTTCCTTCAGTTAAGACTATTCTCCCTCTTTCTTTTGAAGCACAAATGTTCTTTTCTGGGTGAACATGGGTCCTGAACATGAAAGATCAGATCTGTTCATCAATGTCCCTAGGAAACAGGATGTTGGGAAAGGAGCCCCAGAGGAAACTAGCTAGCTTTGCTCAGTGTGTCCCAACAATACCCTTGTCCTAAATTCTTACACCTCCTCCATTGTTGCCTGTGTGTAGCATGGAGACAATTTTCATGTGGCCATTGATCTGGAGTTCATTATATATATTTTTTCTCTAGGAACTTTCTTCTCTAGGAATTTTCAGACCTAGAAAATATGAAAGAACCCCTAACAAAACAATAAGCAACAGTAGAAGTTAGGTGAAGTGAGGGAGTTCTAGGATGTTGAAGTTTGAGTGAGGGAGGAGCAAGTTAATGGAAAGTAAATACATAAGAAGAAGACACATAGAAACCTACTATTCAATAAGCAGAATTTAAAGAAATGACACAGAAAAACTGAAGCTACAGAATCCAAAGGACCCAGAGGCTTTCCTGATCAAACTCAAATTATAAGAATGTTTACTCATTCATCTGATGTTCAGCCAGTATTGAAGCATTGTTCTAAAAGGCAAAGCCTGGAAACATTAGCGCTGTTCATCATGAGGGAAGTGGCTGACTAAACCACGTTACAGTTTTAGTAGAGAGCATAGGGAAGATATTTCAAAGATTATTTAGTTTGAATTGGATGACCAATCGGTGTGCTTTCCCCCGGGAAGACTGTCTCCCCCACTCTCAATGTTCCTTAGTTGACTGCAGTTCTTTGTATGGGGTTGAGGCCTCATGGGCATTTCTCCATCTATTTTGGAGTAAAAACTAAAATACAAATAGCATGATACAGACCGAGTGGCTTATATTTAGGAATATTTTAGGTTATTGACTTAATGAAAGAGACAGAAAAGAAATGGACATAGGAAAAGGAATTAAATTGACCTGGATCTTTTGTAACTTAAAAAATAAATCATAGAACTGTAATGTTTTACCTGGAGAACTGAGTATAAATGATTGTAAATATTTTAAATGACTTTTTTTTCTTTCAAGACAGATTTTTTTCTGTGTAGCAACTCTAGAACTCACTTTGTCGACCAGGCTGGCCTCAAACTCATAGTGATTGGCCTGTCCACTGCTGGGATTAAAGGCATGTGCCACCATATTACTATCATCTTAAAATTCTCAAGGGAATAATGATAAAGGATTTATAGAAATTTAATTATTTTACAATGCAAAATTGTATTATGGAATTATTCAATTAAGTAAATGCTTATATTATAGTTGTAAAAGTGAGAAGTATGTATAAACTGATAAAACTACAAAGATTTTTGTAGGTTTTGATATGTGCATGCTTGCTATACACACATACATTTATTCATTTTTATGCAGGTATATACATTATTATGCACACACATATTTAAAGAGCTAGACTAGCAAAAAGTTTATTAGATTTGAGAAAATACTTGGGTGTATAAAGCAAACCAAACATATTGCATTGTAAAGTTTGAAAAGATCACAATGACTAGGGGAAGTAAGAACAGTATACTTCTTTGATTTTAATTTGTTTTGTATTTGAGAAATGAAAGAGAATGGGAAAATGAAGTGATTTTATTAAAATCTCAAAGAATAAAAATAATTTTAAAACAGCATATCAGGTGTATGATAAAATTTTAGTGGGTAATTAAACAATTTAGAATGAAAGCAAAGTAATATTTAAATTATAAGAAAACGTGAAGGTATCTTAAATTACTTTTAAGTTACTTATTGTAACTCCCAATGAGAGGACTATAATAAGTCAATTAATAATTTATTGTACTTAGTACATTCCCACTCGGGTCCAAATTTTAGTATAAGTTGCAGGGCGGTGACTAAGAGTCAGTTTTGTGAGCTTCTCTGCTCTCCTTTCCCCTAGTGAAATCCTGTTTATGGAATGATTCCATCAAAGAGTTAGAATCACTTCCAGAATTTCAGTTTCACAGCTGGGAGTGTGCCTTAATGTTTTCTTCAGAAACTAGCAAGCATTCATTTTGGTAATTGGGAGCAAAAGCACATGAAACAGAAAAGGCTCAGAAATACTGATGGCATGTTTATATTTTTAAGATAATTTTTGTTTTAAACACATATATGAATATGTTTTGTGTGTGGTATTCCTTGTAAATACCTTATAAATAAGAATTATCTGCCTTTGAGTAGTTAGAAATGATTGAACTACAGTGAATACAAAAAATTTCTCTAGTAATTTATATTTGCCAAAGGGCTTTCATGTATCAAGTACAAATTTCAACCTTTTACGACAAATAGTATTCTTGCTTAAAAGAAGATGCTAGTTTTAAAGAAACTAGATGACTTTCATATACCTGTACTTCCAATTTTGAACCACCTCCTTTTTCTTCTGTAGAAAACTTCAAAGGGAAGAGAAGTACCAGATAATATCAGTTGTAGTAAAACCAGTCAAGTCAACTAGACTTGACTGAGTAGAGGCTAGATTCTGAAGCTCTATATTTGTCAATAAATATATGTGAGGTAGGGCAGAGTCAAGGGCAGAGGCAGAGACAGAGGCAAGAAAGGCTATGTGTGAGTAGTCAGCACACGAGCATAGTGCAGAGTAGGGCGTCTGTAACAGAGGCAGGCAGATCATTCAGATCCTGCACATACGGTTTGAAGGCAGAAACATCGGAGCATATCAATGAGTCCCAATGTAGAGTTTTAAAAGGGGGCATCATAAGTGGTAATGCGTTGCCTAGGTAGTTGGACATTTGAATTTGAAGTTTACAGAGAAAACTGGGAATGAGATTTGAACTTAGAATGCAGGTACTCGTAGTGGTGGTACTGGGCTTCTTCAGTGGGAGGATGATTGTCACTAAAGAATAAAAGTGATGTGGGATCTTTGTTCTGAAATATGGCTATGCTTTGAATATTGAAGTTGAGGAGAAAGCAATAAAGAGCCCAATATCATTAAAATTGTTTGAAAATAAATCAAAATGAAGCCAGATGGAATGGGAAAAGCTGTAGAGTTATAAAATATAGTCAACCTTCTCTTGAGACTTCTGCTATAAAAAATTTGACACACATAAGCAAATCTGACCTTCTTTGTGTACTGCAGTTATAAACACTTTTAGTTGTTTCTGAGAAAGTGTTCACTTTTTAAATTTATTTATTTTATTTAAAAATGTAATTTTTATCATTTGGTTGTTATAATAACAATTAGAGATAAATAATGGAAGCCACCTTCTTTATCTTCTTCCTATTCTCCCCCTCTTCCCACTCCTCCCCTCTTTTTCTTCTTTCTTGAAGGACCAGGTTCTCCTGGTCCTCATGTATTGTCTCATTTGAAGATTGCTGGACTCGAAACTCTGACTTCAGCATCTCCTCTCATCACCCTGGGAAGCCCGGCTAGTTCTGCCCCAGGACTTTCTTGATTTACACTTCTCATTCCAAAACTTGATTGGTTTTTACTTCATTAGCCACCCAGTCTATGTAACCTATGTGCGTGGCTTTAAATCTGCCTGGAGGAGCTTCTGAAAGCCACAGGCTCTGAAGTATGGCTGAGAGTGCAGGACTTCCTGTCTGGATTGGAACTGGAGATCAATGTTGCAAGAATGCTGTTGTCCCTAGCTAGTCTTGGAATCTTTGCTTTACCTGAAGTAAGTTCCCATGTAGATATTTTCTTAGTTTGTGGTCTGGGAAGTTGAGAAGGAAGAACAAAGCAAAATATTATTATATATTTTATTATTGCATACTATTTCATTATGGCTTAGAAACTTTAGTATTGAGAATGAATTATAACAAGAATACAGTGTAAATGCCAGAGAGTGTATCTGTTTATACTTAAGTTGTGTAAGGACATCATAGCTAATTAGGTTTAGAATTGTATGTCCCACAGTGATCCTCATCTTACCATATAATAAATAAAGCTTTTTGGGTTGAGTTCCTGCATTTTTCCTTCTCTAATCAATGAACTATTTTAATTACTTCATAGTTCACAAGCAAAACTTTCATTCAAATCATCGTTATGCCACACACAGTGTGAAACAATCACGTCTGTTCCAAACTGTTTCTGAACTAAGAGATTTTAGCCAAAGTTTTGCAATATATATAATCTTATTTGAATAACAAATCCAAATCATTAAAAAATAGTGTTCAATGTTTACAATGATAAAAATCTTTCATGAAACTAATTATATTAACTGACTCAGTGACTATTTGCTAATTGTCCATGTATGCTGAGCATGATTCAGGCGCTAGGGAAACAGTGAGTATCTTCATGTTCCTGCTGCTATTGGTAGTGGGAGAGAGCCTATTCAAAGGGGGTTTACTTGTATGCCTCTTAATATTTTTTTCCACAAGACAGCCTACAGTTTACTTTAGAACTGCTGGCTTAATTACAGAGAACTTTTTAAAGCATATAAAGTGATATATAATTTCTCACCCGAGAAACACACAAGTCAAAGCAGATCTTGCTTAGGCACGAAGGTCTAGTTGAAAATATTTTAATATTGTGTTCCCAAGATATATCCATTTTACTGAGCCCATCTACCCTCCATCTCACCCTTACTTTGCATTTGGAAAATGACAATTGTCTCATGGTAGCCATTTAAAGAGCGGTATTATACAGCAGATTTATATTTCAGTTTATCACATTTGTAGCATCAATGGCTAAATTACCAAATGATAAGAAAGCAAACATGTTACTTCTCCACCATATTTAATAGTTTATTGCAGAAGTAAGAAGTTATATGCAGACTTCAAAATACCTAATACCTCTGTGTTTGCTACATTCATTAGATGTTTTTCTGTCTGTTTATCATCTGTTGGTCATGTGTACAGGGTTTGTAGGTTGGTTTTCTTGCTATTTCAGAAAAACATTCTACTTGCATATACTTGGAAAAGCTCTGAGCTTACTCATTTTTTAAATAGATTTCATTTCTGAGTAAATTACATATACACACTCATACACACCTATGTAAAAACATACTATTAGTAGCTTTGGGGAGAGTTTAGATAATATATAATCAAGAGAATATATTCTCTGGAACAGTTTTACTTTAAAAATATACCCAGAAATGAAAGAATGTATGTCTACTTGCAAAATAGGATTACTGCTTAATAAAATAGTACTCCCATGATTGAAAAGAACTGTGGAGCATCCATGAATGTCTCTGGTACTGTCATCCACATCCACAGAGTACTCTGATCTCAGGAAGGTCACATGAGGACGTGATGATCAAGCCAGCTCAGGCTTACAGAGAGAAATCTAGTGATGAAGGCTTTGTGGATAATAACAGTGTCTGTGCAGAGCTGCAAGAGGTGCTACACTTTACCTTACCCAAAGGCTAGCAAGCTGCTACCATTCAACATGTTCTGGCAGAAATTTTGCTCACTTTTTAGGCACCAAAATCTTTAGTAGGCCCGGAACTGCCAGGGACCTAAGGGCATGAAAGTCACATCTGTAGGAATCACATTTATATTCTACATCCTTTGGGGATGACACAGAGTAGGCCGGGCAGATCCTGAAGATGAAGAGGATTTCCCGTGACCATGAAGGGCACTGAATTTGGGGAATTTTAAAAATATGTTGTAAGGAAACACATCTAAGGTTTGAGAGAGGGGGTAGGGGAATCAGGGAAAGTGTGAACTCTGTCATCTTTGGATGACTGGCCTGTTCTCTGTGAAAAACTTCATGAGAAAAGAACATCAGCTCTTCTTCTGATGAGCAGAATTAGTTCTCCACAAGCCTGAGCAATGAACAGGCCCTTGGCTTAAACTGTCCTGGAATTAAGTACCCAAGTCTGCTACTCCTACATTATTCAGAATTAGCTTGGAATATCCCTGTTACCTCACCTCTATTTTAGGCAATATTGGTGATTAGTAATTTGACTAAAATAACTCAACATGTACAGAGAGCATTTCACAAGATCAGACCCCTCTTCATGCAAATGTGCCTCTCTGTGATTCTCCTTCCTCTTTTTCATTTTGCTTATTTACATGTGGTATATGCATGGTACAAATGCCTTGGAGGTTGAGGTGTGAGATGCCCCGGAGCCAGAATGACAGGCAGTTGTGAGCCTCTCACCTGTTAAAGTAGATGCTGGGAACTCAACTCCAGTCCTCTGTGAAAGTGTTGAGTGTTCTCTGATGAGCCAAATTCCTAGTGATGTCTGTATGTTTCTTTAAGCCTGTTAAATAATAGAAGTTAAGGGTTCTTTATTTAGAATACAGTTTAGGTTTGGGAACTTGTAATTCTTGCATATTTGTAATGAGATAGTTTAAACATGGGACCCTAGCTGAAACACAGAAATCCATTTGTTCAGACACACAATATATAGAAAATCCAATAGTGTCTTATATAACGTGTCCAGCACCTCTGCATTTTGACTGTTGCTTGTCATGTGAAGTTAGATGTGGAAATTTACTGTTATACTTCATTGGTTATCAAAAAGTTTCATTTTGGGAAGCATTAGGAGTTTGCTTTTTTAGGGATGGCTCATCTCTAGTAACTTGAACTGAAATTTTCTCTTAATAAATTCAATTCAAAGCAAAAGAAAGAAGGAAAAAGTGCCAGGGAAACAGGAACCGGATGTTCATAAAGGGTCTGTAAGTTCCCAGAAGCTTTAACTTCTGCCATCTGAGCTGAGTCCTATGGTAGAATGGGAGCTTTAGAAGTTGATGGAGTGCTCTGATGAGCTATGACCTTATGTATTTATTTGCCAGGCATTTAACTGCCTGCAGGGAGATGGTGTTTTTTAGTTAATGCTGTGTTCATTGTCCATATACTTGAGGTTATAAATGCTACTGTCTGTCTCTCCATTCAATATTACCAACAGAATGATTGAGGCTGAGGAAGCTGAGAGACTCTTTAGAAATTATACACCATGAAGCAATATTGCTAATGAGTGTTTTCCTTAAAATGAGACAAAGAGAAAGATTTTTAGCAGGAATGGTAATTCTACTACACATAGACAACCCCAGTGTTAAGTAAATATCTGCCCTGTGCTAATGTCTAATCTCTGAAGGAACTGGTCACAATGTAGGAGTGGTCACTCCAGTTTGTGACTAGAACCTGGCTCTTTGTTGAAGATATGAATTGCTATTCAATATTACTTTAAAAAGACAAGCTTCTGGGTTTCAGATCCATGGTGACCTTAAGGACAGTAAATAAACAATTAAAGTAATTAGCATTTATTAGTGAATCTTCCAGGTTTAGGGCAATGCCTTGTTTCCTGTGTGGTGAGAAACAGAGTGATTCAGCCCCTCTCATCAGACAGATACTTTGGCCATAGAGTCCTAGAAAGCATCAGCCAGGGCTGTGCCCCCCCCCTCCCGCCCACACACACAGTTTAAGGAGTTGCAAGCTCTAGAAACCTTCCCAAGTCAAGGGAACCCTCTGAGAGCCAAGGTCTTCATCTTCCCTGTTTGAAATACATTTGTTTTTCTTAGACTCATGTTCCATCTTGGCTTGTGTTGTTTGGAAGACAACTAAAAGTAAGAAAATGCACATTTAATGCCTGTGTTTTAAATTCTTGAGTTTAGATAATACAGGACAAAGGGATTATAATGAATGACAGACACCATGCTGGAATACTTGGGGGATATGCTGATGCTAGTAGTGATTTTGAAAATGCACCTAAACCAAGGTGGAGTAATACGTGTGAGCCAGATACATGATGAAGCAAATGGAGAAAAATTCCAGGGTAAAACACATATGGAAGGAATATGTGGTTATTGTATAATTCTTTTAACTTCCTACAATTATTTCAATCTCACAATAAAATATTGAGGAAAGCTCAACATGGCGCTTTTTTTTTTTTTTTTTTTGATAGTTAAAGAAAGGGAGGTTCAGGCAGAGTAAGATTAAAGTCATCTGCAGAGTGGGAAGTGGGACCCCCAGACTGTCTTCAAATTGATAACTCTGCTGCACACAGTCATTCATATTTGGGCCTTTATCCAAGCTGCCCTGGAACAAGTGTCCAAACATCTGAGATTAGCCTGCATGTGGTGGCATAAGCCTTTAATTCCAGCACCTGAGGGGCAGAGGCAGGCAGATTTTCATAAACCCAAGGCCAGCCTGGTCTACATAGCAAGTGCAATACCAGACAGGACTCCATGACAGACCTAGGAGAGAGAGAGAGAGAGAGAGAGAGAGAGAGAGAGAGAGAGAGAGAGAGAGAGAGAGAGAGAGAGAGAGAGAGAGAGAGAGAGAGAGAGAGAGAGAGAATTATTTATTAAAGGAAAACAGAAGGCCTCAGGATTATTGATACTTCTTTTTTTGTGAGAATTCTTTTTACTATTTAATTTTCACTCTGGTGATATTAAAGCCTGTGTGTGTGTGTGTGTGTGTGTGTGTGTGTGTGTGTGTGTATGTTTATGTGTGTGTGTATGTGTATGTGTGTTTTTGTGTGGTTTAATGCACTAGAATTGACTGTGAGTTTCTATGCTGTATGGAATGTAGGGGCCAATTGTTTTTTACTTACATATGCATAATGTATTGGCATATCTCAATGAATGTGTTGATTTCATAGTATAGAAATGCAGGAAATGCCTCTAGAAAAGGTCTGACTTTCTGGCCTAACCTCAAGGTCTAGGCCCACAGACCCGCAGACCTGCAGACCCACAGTCCCACAGTCCCACAGAGACACACTGATGCTTTCAATAGTTTTTGGCTGAATTGGCCTCAGGCCCAGGCATATCACTTGCTAGCTCTCTACCCTTCATCTAACCCATGTCTCTTATTCAGCCATGCAGCTCGGTACCTTTCTTTAGAGCAGCATGGTTGTCCTTTGCTTCATCTGGCTTCTCTTTGGTGTTCTCTCTGGCATTCTGCTACTGCTTCCTATTCTCAGAGTTTTTAGTCTGGTAGCCCCGCCCATACTTCCTGCCTGCCTTTGGCCCATCAGTGCTTTTTATTAAATCAGTGGGTGAGACAATTATTTACCATGAAACAACACAATACCCCTACAGTCTATGGAATTCTCCCTTTTTTTTTTTTTTCCTCAAGGAGAGAGAAATTAAGCAGCCTTTCTTCTGAGGTTTGACTAGCAAAGGATCCTGAAAGACTACCAAAATGATTTCTCCTTCACCTCTCCTTCGGCTTTTTTTGAGGCTCAAGGTCAATTGCATTTAGATTTTATAAAAAAGCAATGGAGCATGGAAGCTGTAAATCTCCTAAGTGTGTAAAGGATAGAGGTGGAGAAAGGACGAAAGTCATGTTTTAAGTTAGGGCACTGGAAGGTGGGGAGCTCCAGGAGAGACATTTAGTTAGCTGCATAGCTGCCCTAGGAGGAGTGAGGAAGCCCAGAGATGATGGATGCTCACATAGGCTTTGGCTAATAATCCCTGAAAGAAAAGGCTAGAAGAAGGAAAAGGTAACATTAGCTTTTTCCAAGTCTTACCTTTTTATGATTTTTCAAGCTACCAGATAGTTTTTAATTCTTGCCAAACAAAATTAATTGAGGACGTTAACCAGTTAACAAGGTATGAGTCTACCATGTTTAAGAACCATGTGCCCAGTGAAGCACTGTAGAGAAGGAACAGTATCGTGGCAGATCTTTGTGAAGCCATAGGGTTAAACCTCTGAACTTAGAATCCTGGTCTTTGCTTTGTTTTCCCCAGTTTGTGTTTTGAGCGTGTGCGGCTTCCCAAACAGCTGGGGTTAGCGTATGATGTGGAATCAAGCTTTGTTTTCTGGATAAGCCTCAATGGTATCAAGGCTTTGCATTTCCTGAGGCTGAAGAGATTACTCACAGGTTCAGAGTATTTGCTACTGAGGGTAGCACTTTCGTTCCCAACGTCCACATAAGGGCTCAAAACCATTAACTACTGTAACTCTAGTTTTAGGGGATCCAATGCCTTCTTCTCTGCTCCTTGGGCACCAGTGAAGCACATGGCACACAGGCAAAATGTATTTATAAAGTAATCTAAAACCAAGTAATAATTCACATTTCTTGCAACACTGAGGAGAAAGTATTAAACGTGTGTTTGTCCGGCAACCCAGAACTAGATTAGTCAGACAGTCATAAGTAGAGCTAAGAAGCACGCTCATACTTCTAGGTGCTTACTTCAAGCTTAAAGCAGTAGTTATTAATTCTATCCTATTCTAGTTCATAATAGAATAGCATATTTACATTAACAAGTTTAGCTATCAGCATATATTAGATTTTTAAAGGCATAATAGAATAAACAAAAATCAATATATTCTAATCAGAAGTTTTCCAAATATCTACATTATGATACCATTTCATCTGAGCGTTGTTTATAGGCTATAGAATTCATATTGCATAAACAACTTACTGACTTCCTATACAATCCAGTACTTTGTCTAATGCAGGGATACGTATCATGGCCATAAAGGCTAGCTTCCAAATTGGATGGCAGCACTTTTGACTCATATATTGAAAAAATTGTGACTTATCTTAGGCATCCTTAGCCTCTCTGTCTATGGTGGGATGACGATATGGTCTCTTATGGCATGTGAGCAAACATGGATGCAGAGTCAGTGCCTCTGGAAGGCCTTGTTGAAAACACTCACTCTGGGATACTCCTGTGCTTCTTCTGGGCCGACCACTTCTCTAAGCAGCGTTGAGGCAGTGCCTAGGCTGCCCAACCTCTTGAAGTCCAAGAAGAAATACCTGGACTTCTGATGGGAGGTCGGGGCAACATAAGTCACTTCCTAATTTGGGGGGCTAAATCCCTCAGTTGTGAGGTTCCTACGATGTTATCCACACAGGTGATCAACTCCCTGTATGTTTTAATGTCATCATCCATCCCAGAAAAGTTACCATCAGCCTGAGATTTAGATGTTTCTCTGCCGAAAAGCATGGTCCAAAAGCAGGGCACACTTCACATCTTTATTTCCTTTGTGTTATTCTGAATATTTTCACTTTTATGATGTCCAAAAGGACAAAAGGGATACACCTTTATTTTTTTAGGTTACTTTCAAATTTCACGGCAACTGAAATACCTTTGCTAAGCATCTTTCAGTGCAGTTTTACATATCTGCAATAATGTTAGTCAATGAAGTCAAAATCGCGAAAGGACTTCCCAAAGTTAAAGCAGCCGGGCCTGATGGTACAGGCCGGTGGTGGTCCCAGGTTCTCAGAAGATGAGTTAGGAAGAGTACAGTTTCAAGTTCTGCCTGGGCTTACAGGCTGAGTTCACTATATCCGGGGCAACTTGGTGAGGTTGCAACTCTAAGTGGAAACAGGGCTGGGAATGTACTTTACTAGTAGAGTGTTTGACTAGCATTGTAAAGGCTCTGGATTTCATCCCTAGTACTGTCAAAATGAATAAAGAATTGCTGAGTGGAAATTATGTTTGCTTGCAATAAATTGCATGGGACCAGAATTGAGGTGTTTCCTTTAGAAATACTAATTAAGATGAGATATTTACATTCAATTATACTTTTTGTTAAAAACGGAGCTAGAAGAGGAAATATTAGAATACCATCAGGTTTTATTTTCATCAAGTCTGAAGATTCCAATTTTCTTTGCACATGACTTTGTAACTGTAGGTTATTTGGTAACATGTTCTCTCATGCAGTTCGACTTCAGGATATTGTGTATAATATCAGACATTTTGACTGTATGAAAGGAAAAATCTGCAAGAAAGGTGCACATCGGCTTTATCTCTTCTAATTTCTTGGATCTGACTTTTAAACAGATGTATGATACTAGTGTAAAACAAATGAAGATTTTACTCATGTCTGTTTTTCTTAATGAATCTGTCACGTAATGTCTTAGAGTAAAAAGCACTTGGCATAGTGGGAATCTTCTACAAAAAATGCCCAGGTGACTTGAGGCTCATGTCTCTACACCTCTTAGGCATTATTTTGAAGATGCTCTTTTGTGGATGGTGCTGATTGTTATGGAAGAAAAGGAGAGTACACCTACTGAAGAACTTTTGTTAACTCTAAAATCTTATGATTTTGTTGTTAATCCTTTGAACATGATATTTAGAAAAAAAATTAAAGTTGTGTGTATTTTATCCAATAACTTTAGAGATATACTATCTGCTTTACATGGCTTTATTGAAAAACTCAAGAGAAGAATAGATAACCCACGTATGGTGAGTGGGCTATACAGAATGCATGGAGTAGTATGAATATATGTATGCAAATCAACTTTAGTTACTATGGCATGGCCCATAGCATCGAGCTCTTTATGGTTTCCTCTGTAATTTTCTCTTCCTTCCCTTTATTTGCTGTATTCTTTTGACTTTTTACCATTTCCCTACGTTGACTGAATTTTCCACGTTGTTTCTAAATCTCAAATTTTTACCCTATGAATACTTCTTTATTAGTATCATGTTACTTGTATATCTTCCTGGCAGGTTTTCTTGCAAAGCATTTGACATCTTTCCCTTGATATTTTATAGTGAGACAAGGTGAAGTTCTGAGCTGCTGGACCAGAAAAGGGAGAGCTGTCATTGATTCTCAGTGAGAGATGAAACCTCAGGTAGTACTGACAGGTGTACACGGTCAAGCTTCAGCTAAGGTGGCTCTGTGGTTTACATCTCTGGATGAGTTTGCAATACTTTCAATGAACTTTTTAAAGCCACATTGCCACGTGTTTCACATGGAAATTCTCCGAGAAGAACAGAAGCATAGAGGAAACCAAATATAAAAGAGGGAGTTTTTTTTTTTTTAGGTGCGAAAGGATGTTGCATGAGAAAGACAAAGAAACTCCTTTATTTCTGCTGTGGCTTGTCAGGAATGATTTAAAAAATGCTGACTGCCACTCTGGTCGCCAGGAACAGGTTCACTCTGTTAGATCCACGCCAAGAACACTGGGCTGGGGATAAAAGATAAAAGTGAATATGTAACAGGAGGCAAAGAACATGTTTATCTTTCTGTTAACAGTTTAAACATTATAAATTCAAGAGGAATATGTAATTTAAAATGATTTTTAAAAGCATTTTACTTGCCAGAATTCTTTGTAATTGGCTGGCTCTTTTGGAAACCCACAGTGGAAAGAGAGGTGTAGAAAGCTTTGTGTTTGTGTGAACATTGTTCAGTATTCTCTAATTGCCCAAAAGCTAAAAAACTGGAATTGTGTGTTTCTTCCTTGAATTCTTCTTTTCCATGTAAGAAAATATAAATCACCATTTTTGCTCCCATACTTTTTTTTCTTTCTTTTCTTCCTTGTATTCTCTTCTCTTTTCCACTATTAGCTATGACACGTAGTATCTCAGAAACAGTTTCCCTCAAAAGCACCAATCACACCTCACTCTAAGTTAGGAGGAGGCTCATGAGCCACATTGAATTTTTAAGTTTCCATCAATGCAAAAAGGCATATTTACATCTAGTCAAAAAAAGGAGCATTAATTTGAGAGGTATTTGTGAGCACTATCCCACAATTTTAGAAATTATTTTCTATGTAGAGAATTTCTGAGAATTGAAACTAGGCACATGCTGGACCACTGTGCTACACCCACAGCAGAATTGTAGGGCTTTTACATATGTGAACACTGAAACTTTAGGAACATAGGATGGGATGTGGATAGCAACAGCTTTTTTCTTAGGATTTTGTTTAGAATATGGTTTCCCTGGACAGTATCTGAATGTGCTGGCCTTTGCTCACTTCAGCTGCTTCTTCCACCTTCAAATGCTGACAGAGAGGTTCTGTGTACCCCTCCCTTCAGGCTAGGCCACCTAGGACCAAGAGCTTGCATTTGTTTTTGGATAAATTATCAGTAAGTATCCTTCATGGATACTTTCCCTTCCCACCTTGTCTTGGCTTTGAAATTGTCCTTGTAGTAAACACCTCCATTGCTACCATGAGTTCTGTACATGAAAAATTAGTACAATTGCACGTGGTAGCTCTGGGAAAATGGAAATGATTCCCCCAAAATGGTTATTATTTATAAAATACCAGGTTTCCAGGATACAAGAGCAATATTTTTTACAGTCTTTGATAATACTTTTTGCTTATGTTTGAAACTATCAGTATTTTGTCTGTGAAGTTTTCAGAGTTTCAAATAAAATAAATATTTACTTATGCAATACTAGTCATTAAAAATATGAATCATAAATGTAAGGGTTATTTCAATACTATTTAAAGAGGCCGAGGGAGCATTAAACAATGTTACTTCAATGAAAATTTAAACTTATGGATCATGTCATGGATCAATGAGTTTGTGACTTTAGATGTGGGTTGCTAGTCTTGGTACCATAGAGTCTCAGATTCTCAGACAGATTTTAAATCTATGGGATGGAAGATATCTAACACACCTGTCTGTCTCTTCCTCATTGTCTTTTTCTTTCTTTTTTTTTTTTTTAATTTTGACACATAAGTTCAAGTTTAAGACTGTATTGAAGCATAGTAATTAGAAGGGAAGTATTCCTTGTCAAATCTTCATACTTGACCTTAGAATGTTCTTCTTAAATGAATTTAAAACAATAAGTAACTGTATTCAGATGACTAAGGAGACTAGTATGTGAATGTGACATGATTTGTACTTATTTATGCCCTTGTGGTTAAATGATTTATTTTATTAGAAAGGCAGTTGGGTAGGATGAAAGGATCTGCTCTCTCAGGAAGCTGAAACTCTGGCAGATTTGTTTGTTTATTTTTGCTACCTTATTGTGGTTGTCTTGTTAGGGTTCCGATTGCTGTGGAAAACACCCTGACAAAAGCAAGCTGAGGAGGAAAGGGCAGATTTGGCTTACACACTGTAGTCTGTTATTGAAGGAAGTTAGGGCAGAATCTCAAGCAGGGTAGGAACTTCAAGGCAGAGGCTGCTGCAGGCCATGGAGGGTGCTGTTTACCGAACTGCTTCTCATGGCTTGCTCAGCCTGCCCTTGGGAAGGCATTTTCTCAGTTTAGGTTCCTTTTCTTTAGATAACTGTAGTTTGTCTGAAGTTGACATAAAAATAGCCAGCACAATGATATTACCTAAGATTCGCAGGTCCCCTTCTCATAGATGGCATAATTACAATGTTTTTGTTTGTTTAGTTGGTTTGGTTTTGGGGTGTGTGTGTGTATGTGTGTGTGTGTGTGTGTGTGTGTGTGTGTGTGTGTGTGTGTGTGTGTGTGTGTGTATGATTAGCTCTTAACTGACTATGGACAGCTACCACCTGGGGTGTCATCACAGAAGAGCTAGGACCTGGAAGCCAGATTCTATGAATACCCAGCTCACCAATTTTACTGGGCTGCCCTGTCTTTTCATTAGCACGACAAATAGAGAAAGCAGGGTTTCTGCAGCTTTAGGCTCCACCTACTATGTCACAATAAAGTTGTACTGTACCAAATGATGATGTGTACTAAGATTTTGTTACTTTATATTTTATCAATTTGGGGCTAGAGAGATGGCTCAGTCATTAAGGACTGGGCTCACAAACAAAAATATTTTTTATCAATTTTAACTTCTCTATCAAAAATGGAAAGGAGTAGTTTCAGCCGTTGAATATTCATGCCTGTGATGATAGCTTCGAAAAACAAATTACAGGAATTGAACTGAAAAATAAAGAAAATGAAATCAAACCACCGCTACAAAATAACTATAATATTAACCAAGGCCGAGAAAAGTGGAATACAGTCCCAAACTCCAAAACAAAGAAATGTGTCAAATTTCCCTTTGAAATAAAAATAAATAGGCTGTGTAATTTACAGGCCAAAGACAAGGACAGATATTTGTTTATGCTTTCATTAATTTTTATTTACTTAGACTCACTCTAACACTGAATTTATGATTTCTATGTTTTATATTGTAAAGGGGCTTCCAAGGTAAAACTAAGTAAAAAGTAGTGTTAACCTTATATTTAAAACTTGTAAAGTGTGCTTTATGTCTCTAAAACCAAAAGATGTGGATTTTAACTTTTTCTGTTTCTCCTCTGGCTGGTGTAGCTGTAGCCATAGAGCCAAGTGACAACATCATTGTTTTTAATTAAAAAGATTAATAAAAATGTAAGAGGATTAAGCCTTTCAGGCTTTGGCTTCTATATTTAATAAAAGAATATTGGTTCAGAGCCAGTGTGCTATACATGCTAATTGATTGATGGATTGTTTGAAGTAATGCACAAGATTGCCTAACTTGTAATTGTTCAACAGGAGCTGTAGTTCTTAGAAACAATTTTGTACTCAAAGAACACAGGTCAAAGTCTGAAGACAGTTTTAACTAAAATTACAGAAGATGGAATGTTTGCTACTAGCATCTAGTGAACAGAGGCAAAGGAAAGATGAAGCCATCTCACGATACTCTGGAAAACTCTTCACAACCAACAACCACCTCATCAGAAATATCAGTTGTTTGGGAGCTGAGAAAACTTAATCTAGAAGATTTTACTACTTGATATCTACCTTCATTCCCTTCTCTTTCTCTCCTTTTCAATATTTCTTAAATAATTTGTCTCTCTTGGTTTAGAGGTGAGCAAGGGGCTTTATTTTGTACTTAATGTGATGTTGAGAGTCAGAGTCAGTTTTCAAGGTATGATGTGGCATAGAGTAAAAGCACAGTTAAGGGTTACATTGCAGCTGTATGGCCTTGGTCATATCATTTTGTCCTTCATTTACCATTAGAGTTAGGAAAGATCTAATGTTTCTTTTCATTCAAACAATTGCAATATCATTGATTCTATCCAACTGCAGTTTCTTCTGGGTCAGACCATAGGCTCAGAATGAAAGGATAATGAGATTGTAGTTCTGGTTTCTTGCTGCTGCTGATTTATCTGGGGAGATGATCATGTCAGGAAGGACATGTACTCTGATATGTGTTCCATACAAACAAGACTACAGTTCTCTAGTACACAACAGCCATTGCCATCTTAAGGTGTCTCTGAGAGAACACATATGTGGGTTCGATATTGGAGGAAGGGTGAATTGAAAGACAAAAGGCAAAGTAGTCTTTTCAGATGGGAAAGGGAAGAGAAAGAAAAGCAATACAGCGAACATAGCCATACAGAGAACACAGGCAAGATTAGTAATGTTGAACATGCTTAGTATGTTAGAAACATTCATGTCACTGAACAAAAATACTCCTTTAGCGAGCTGGGGATATAGTTCCGTTGGTGGAATACTTGCCCAATCCTTCAGAGGCAGAGGCAATTCAAGGTCACCCTTAGCTTCCTGGCTTTTTGGAGGACAGTCTGGTCTACTAAGATCTTGGCTCAAAACAATTCTCTTCTTGTATTTCCTTAGAATATCAAAATATCTCACAGGAATCCTAAAGCCATGACATATCAGTTTTGCCATTCACTTCAAGTCCATGCCTCAGGAGTCCCCAGCTTAGTTACCATTGCAGATTACCTAGATCTGTCACTTCGACTTACTTTCCTAAACCTTTGCTTAATGTTCTATGTAGTTGTTAATCCTGGGAGTTACTTTGTAGAAAAGTCAAGTGCAATACATTCAGTTTAGAAACAAAACGAACAAACAAACAAAGCCTGATATTTTCTTATCAAGATTCCTTGAAATAATACTGAATTTTAATAACCCCTTTGAACAGTGGAGTTGAGTCATTAAAAGTTGATGATTGGGACCTACCTCAAATCAATATGTCAGCCTGAACTGGGGCTCCTTGCCCTCTCTGGGGAATAGATAAGAGGATGAGGTGGGAAGAGGCTGGGGGAGGAGAAGAGGAGGGAGTGGGAGCAGTGGTGGGCCTAGGAAAACATTTTTTTTTTTTTGTAAATATTTTTTTTTAAAAAAAGGTTGCTGATTAGTTCACAGTTTAAATGAACCAAGACTATTACCATACTATATATACTTCGTAAATAGAGAACCTGATGGTAGGAACAATATCAAGACCTGTGTGGTACACACTGATGACAGGCAGAACCTACTTTTGTCCAGAATTAGAGACTATGTGGGGTCAGTGTGGCATGGTCACCACAACCTCCAGATTTCTCTTGTAGCCATCAAGTGTGTGCCGCAGAAGGTAAGCAGTCTTCAGAGCAAAATTAGTAGTCTACTGTCTTCACAGGAGTAGATATCTGTTGTATGAATTTTCCTTCAGTCCTGCTGATGCTCCGCAGGAGAAGGGAGTTTATGTGGGACCCCACTTCCTGTGTTTTCATTTGGAAATATCCAGATACAAGGAGCAATTGTATAACACCTATTACAGTATCTTCAGGAAAGTTCAAGAAATCTAGCCTCTATTACCAGCCAAGCAGCTGAGTTCCCATGACACTCCGTTTCTTGATGTCTGAGCTCTTTCTAGAAATAAATCTAAGAATATCTACTGTCCTTTGCTTATGAAGTAATGTCTGCAAGGAAGGTAAGAAGGAAAAGCCTGTGGTAGCACAGAAAAGCATTCTTCTACCCACGAAGGCAGTTTATTCCATTTATGTGATTAAATTCTGAGTGGTTTGACACTTGGCAACCTGAAGTTTTCTCTCAACAGAAAGTAAAATTTCCTCATTAACTGTTCATTATGCGTTTGTCTCAACTTCAGTTATCCTAGTAAATATCCCAGAAAGGAGCGGATTTGGCTGGAGTTGAATCAGCACAGCTTTACTAATTTGGCTATGAAATGAAGCCAACACTATTTTAAGCTGGATTGAGTTGAAGGTGGGGGAGGGAGACATTAGAAATCACAACCTGGATGCATTCTCCCAGAAATCTCTGGAGCTGAGCTACTTATCTCCATTTTGAGTGAGGAAAGGGAGGGTTAATTAGATGGATCCAAGGCCACCATTGTCCCCCGTGCCTGGAAGAGAAGCAGCCCCAGTGGAGCTCTAATGAAGATAATGGATAAACCCATTTTACTCATGATATGTGAGATTAAGAATGAGTTCCTAAAGACAGCTTTTTATGTACTAGGGACAAATTTATTTCTTTTTCTTGTTTATTAGATTTTACTTCAAAGAATAAAAACATTATTCTGTTGAGGGGAAAACTTTTATTAAAATACAGCTGAACGTATTCATTCTATGTAGTTTGTGACTCTATGGCAAAATGACAGTTTATCAATTGTAACAACCTCTGGGGAAGTGTTTTCTATCCTGTGTAGGTCATAGACAAGTTACAGAGTGCCTTTTCTGATTCATGCGTTGAGTGAGCACTTGGCTTAGAAGTGCTGATATGGATTTCTGTCTACCTAGATTTGTGGAGGGTGCTATTTATTCTGAAGGAGGAATGCCAGTGAAGCAGGTCCCCGCCATCGGCTCCTCACCCCCACAGTTCCTAGTGCAACCTGCCCTGTTCTTTATTCCTTCTTTTTCTCTTTGCTACATCTCAACAACTTCCTTGCCCCAAACCATGTCCTCTTTGAACACAGTGGGGAGTCAGATGCTTGACTGTTTCCCGCTCCTTGTATCCTTCATGCTAAATGCATCTTTGATTTTTCCCCTTTATATAATATGGAAATTCTTGTGGGTCACGTACAGCTCCTTCTTATAGTGGTGAAGAGTTCTGGGAAATAATCTTTGTAACAGTACTTTTTTTCTTAAAATATACCGTCATTTTCCCTAAATTATTCTGCTGTCAGTCTTCTGATGTGTGACTTATAGTGACTCCATCCTGGCAAGTAGATAGTGAAGGAAAGATGTTCCATGTCAAGTAGTCATTCTTGTGACTTATCAAATACAGAACATGGTGCTCATAAAGCACACAATGACCTCATATCCAGGGGCAGGAGGACGTCCATGTGGCCTAACGGCAGTGGACAGAGAAGTTCCTTAAACAACAAGTGTCAAAAGTAATAGGGGTTCCCACATTACAGTGTCCTGTGTTTACCTTACTTAGCACCTTGTCGTTTCATTGAATGGATTGTCAGGTCACCACCATCTCATTTCCTAGTGGCCTTTCTGTCAGTGGCCTCGGGGAC
Source organism: Phyllotis vaccarum (assembly GCA_033318265.1). NCBI lineage: Eukaryota > Metazoa > Chordata > Mammalia > Rodentia > Cricetidae > Phyllotis > Phyllotis vaccarum. The sequence continues at coordinate 171,116,020 of JARWLC010000002.1, read as the reverse complement.
CCTGCTACACCTCAGCATGCTTGTCAAAATAGCCCACGTTCTTGCATTGAGAAGATGTGTTTCCATTTTAGTCTCAAGTATGTGTAAACCAACAGAAGACAGGGGAAACGTTAAGAGATGTGCAGTGTCCTCTGCTATAGACTGGCCACCCCTGGAGATAGCCAGTATTTGGAATTTTATTTTGGTGAAGTGAATCTTAGAATTTAAAACTTTATATAATAAAAAAATAGCACGTAATGGTTCCTAGATGCCTAACATGCTCTTAGACACTTAACATAAAATATTTCCTATTGTAAAAAGCAACATTATCCAGTCGTCTTTTCAACTTTTAAGGTCTAGAAACTGAAAATCAGAAAGGCTAGTTTCAAACCTAATATAAGTAGAGTTGGGATTAGAATTTAGGCCTGTCTCCGGTCAACACACACATCTTTCAAGTTAGATTCAGTATGTAAATCACAGTAGAAATGACCTGGTGCCACAAATCCTACAATAAATAATTTTTTTTAATGCTTTGTTACCTTAGGAACAGACTGGGCAAGCCGTGCTAAAAGTAAATGTTACTTGTCTGGCATCACTCTCTGTGCCTGAAGAAGTCTAGAAATTTAATGAGGTATTAAGTGTCCATGATCTATGTTTATTCTGTTAAACTTTAGCCTTAGATGATGAAGCTCAGATGTAGGAAATCAAATAACAAAACAGCTAGTGAACTGAGATGAATACTTGTATAACTACCACCCAAAGCAAGAGTTTACATAGCTCAGGGGCAGAGTGCTTGTCTAGCATATGTGAGGCTCTAGGTTCAATGATCAGCAATAAAAAGGGACATTTATGGTGGTTAAAAAGCTAACCTGTACTCGTCAATGGTTTCCAATCCTCCCACTTGTCTCCACTGTCTTGGTTTTGTAATTGTTTTGTGTTCTAGTATTGTAGATACTACAGGTTAGCGTAGCTCATTTAAAAATTCAGTCTTAAAATCTTTAAGTCGAAGACATCCTCTCCCCTCAACCCTCCATCTACTTCTTTATAAGAGGTCCAAGGGAGAGATTATAATCTGTCTTTAAAGGGTAAAACTCATCATAATCCATGGTTTTCTGTTCTGAGTGCTTGGTACCTGTGGCAGGTTCCTATGCCTTCTGCATCTCCTTCAGTGGTCAATTGGAAATGTGTGTGTGTGTGTGTGTGTGTGTGTGTGTGTGTGTGTGTGTGTGTGTGTGTATGTGTATATGTGCATATGTGTATATATGTATGTATATATACACATATATAGTCAAACTCTAGCAATTCTGTGAAATCTAGACAGGACATAAATAATGTCTGGTATTAGCGTTTAAAAACATTACCAGCTCCTTATACTTAATGCCTGGACCTACTAATGCTATGAACACTGGAAATGATATTCCATCATTTATTTTATATTATAATTATATATAATAATTATTACATAATAATAATTATATATAACATAATTATATATTTATATTATAAATTTAACTGAGGTATCTCCCCTCTTCTACCATTTGGTTCTCTAGAGAAAAACTTCATGTTGTAGAGGCAAGATAAGTAGTTTTTTTTTTTTTTTCATTTCCCATAATTTTACAAGCAACTGTTTTGTTCACTGTCATTGTTAAAGTGACGGATTAGTTTGTTGTTTTTCATTTTCATGTATGTTTTTTTGTTAATGTGTGTGTGTTTGTTGGTGTTCAGGTACTCGGGGAATGCCAGAAAATGGCTTTATATCTCTGCAGCTGGATTTAGGGGCAGTTGAGAGCCACCCAACATGGGTACTGGGAACCATACTCTGTTCTGTTCTCTTAACTGATGAGCCATCTCTCCTGCCTCCAAATTAGTATTTTTAAGTATCATTATGAACTGAGTAATTTTATAATGTTTGATGTGCTTAAATCAATAGTCAAAATCATCAAGAATTTATCCTGCTTTACTTACAGAAATTTTGACGGTGATTGTGTAGATTTCATAGCCTTTGCTTTGCCTCTTAAACCATGTAAATGCAAAATGTGACAGCCAGCCATGTTTCACTGTACTGAGTCAAGTATGGGTCATTCTTCAAATTCCCATACTCGACTTCCACCTAGATATACTTTCCTTCCCCACTTTCAAATATCATAATCTTAAGTGTCAAAGATGATGTTAAAGTTTTATTTCAACCACCAAATATAATCTAGTGCTGTTATAGTCAGCGGTCTGCTGTAGTTTCTTTTCATTCAATGCCCATGGTTTCCTTTCTTCTCTCTTCCTTAAATCTTCTTCTCCTTAGTCCATACTTATCATGCTGGTTTTCATCCACGTTACTGTCACACATGGATGGACTGCAGTTTTTCTCGGTATCTCTCTAAGTGACTTTCTAACCATGCTCATACTAATTTTGACATCCAGCTCTGCCCAGCTGCAGCTTCATGTATCCATCTCCTTGCTAGACCTCCATCTGCTGTTTATGTGTCATTTTCAGATCCCTGTATCACAGATCATAAAAGCAAAGCTATGTTCCTCACAAATCAGCTTCTCTTCCCTTTTGTATATTTCCACGAGCTCAGAATCATCCCATGAAAACTAGATCTTTTATAATTACCATTTGCTACAGAATATATATTTAACTGGTTGTTAGTTCAGACAGCTTGGTTCTTCAGAACTGTATCTGATTTTATTCCTTGAAATCCAGTTGAAACATTTCTATACCAAAACAATTTGAAATTCCTTTAATGTAAATTTGTGTGTATAATTCTATATTTTATCAATATAGCCAATGTATTTGCTACATTATTTTTGTAAAGATATTAGGAATTCTCACTTTGTATATATACAACATAATAATAACATAAATACAAACTTATACCAGGAAGGCATATGCTCCCCAGAGATTTGTATTTTTATGATGTTGGAGGGTTTTTGATATAAAAGAAGTTTGTTTCTTACTTTGTTTCATGAAATAAAGTTATTCATTAATATAAAAATGTCCAAAGTAGATATAGTTCCAAGCAAAATACCATGAGATTTCCCCTTTCTTTCTGAGTTGTTCCTGCCTGTGTTTTGGTTAGGAAAGACACGAGGTGGACATGTGACCTTTTCATTCTCTTATATGCTGTCTATTTCATTAAAGAGCAAAATGCACATGGCCAACCTTTGTTATCTAGTTTCCCGACCAAAAACAGTATTGAGCAAGGGAAAGATTGCTTGTGTTCTATCAGCAATCACCATTTTGGGGTCATCTTCCTGGTGTTCTGTATCCTGCTATTTAGCTGAATATGTCATAATTCGTTCAATCCTGTTTCTTAGGAATGCATGTTTTATTAATTCTGTGCACAAACTAACTTGGAACTTGACACGACTTTGTTATGTGAGTTTATGATCACTTTATAACATTTACATCTGAGAGAACACATATTCAGTATATATATTCTATACCTTTAACTTTTCATAATTATGTCTAAGTTATATAAAACCGAAAATGGGTTTATATAATTGGCACTTTTATTTGATGTATGTAATTGGTTTGCTTATTAAAATTCATGTTCTACTGTCTACTAAAAGACATTTACTCAGTGGAACTTTGCTGTTTGGGAACACTGAGGCAGTGTCTATTATTGTTGATAAAGACATTTCTGTTGCCTTTCAGGATAAACTGGTCTTGTTCTATTAAGGCAAAGGCTTGAACTTAGAAAAGATGGGAGCTAAAATGAAGAGTGAATGCCATTCTGAAGCACAGAGAAATGAACTGTGAAGCTAAAGTACAAATGGCTAGACAAAGGCTTAAAATCCACAAGCAGAAAGCCCAAGATAAGGCTCTTGAATGGATGACAAGTTTTGTTTTCTTAATTCATTGCTGCTATGGTGTCTGAATTTTACCTAACAAACTTTTAGGATGTTTGTAGCTAGTTGTTAACTGAAAAATGTGCTAAAATATATTTAAAATAATCTAAAAATATGAAGTAATTTATCAACCAGCACCCGCATACATTAATCATCAAATATTTTCTAGGATATGATTATGCAGATTACTTCCTTCAGTGTGAGTTTAGATCCTGACCAGAGCACAGCTCTATGATCTACATCTAGCTTTTCCCTCCTCTCTCCCACTAATGAACGTAATACATATGACTGGATATATACTAAGCTAGGCCATTTTCTTTTTAACTTTCAGTGATTGACTCATTTATTCCTCTTAAGGTCTTCTATGCTGTTCATCTATTTTATAGATGGGTATGGTCATTTTCTCAAGAACTTTTAAGTTCTCCTTCTCCACTAGAGACCCATGGATGTCCTTCCATATTTATTTTGTAGCCATATCTCCCCAGGAGTCTCATGACCCTGATAACTTTAGCCCTTGCAGCTGTGGCAGAAATCCAGGCACCTCACAAGTCTGTGTTTTCGCCTTGCATTTTTCTCAGGGCCTCCTTCTAGCTCCTGGCTAACTCCGTACTGTTCAAGGCTTATCTTGAGCACTATTGTCACTGAAACTGCACTTCTTGGAATATTTTATCTACTGTCTTTGAATGATAATTATTGCCTGATTTGCCAATCTCCATGACTGCACTGAGGTTCAAGTTACAACCTATCTCTGTGTCACAGAACCTCATCTAGCTGGGCAACTTTTCATGTGAACTAGGGCCATTACACACACACACACACACACACACACACACACACACACACACATACACACACGCACACGCACACGCACACACACAATGACAAACATAATTTGAAAACTGAATGAGTAAGTACTTTTTCTGTGGTAGAGTTCAGTACAGTGTTATCCCCAGGAATAATTTGTGATAAGCCTTATCATCATCAATTTACTGAGTAAATGAGAGTGATGTTTTGGTGTCATTAGTGGCTTAGACATCTCATCTACTTTCTAATTTTTATCAGGAAATTAAGATGTAAAGCTCATTACTCAATGCTCTCTGACAACAGTAATTTCATATTTTCACTAGCATGTTAGTTTCTTTAAAGCTTGGAAGTAACAGAAAAATAATTGCTCACTTATTAAAAGTGAGAAAGACATTGAAGGGCCCTTTATTATTTATCTCTGTTCCTGAAGTAAAGAGGCATTGCATTGTAGAGACGAGCTGTATTCTTTATTGACTAGACTCAGTATATATATACACAATGATTTGCTAGCTCATGCAGTTGCTTAAAAGCATTATTTTTCAAAATCTATTTAGCACCTTTAAAAACTAATATTCAAAACTAGTATTTGAAGCTTTCTAATGGATAGAGATTGTTAAGTTTCTTAAGAGTTGTCCCATTCATAAGAAAGAAAATCTTATTAGTAGCATATAGACTCTATAGACAATAGCAGTAGCTTTCTTCATGATTCTGAAATCTCCATAGAGTTTGGGAATGCTAAATTTTGAAAGCTTACCAATTATTTTCTCTTGGTGACATTTTGCATTTTTATTGTTTTATTCTTCTGGTGTAGCTTTTCTTAAGAATAAATTAAATTCCTGTAATACCTCTTTAAAATGAAACTGCTTATTGCCTTAAAAATTCAATCTTGTCTAGAAGTATTAAGTCAATCACGGATTTAAGTTCTGGCTGGGGTTACTTGGAAAGTGTTTCTTCTAGTCTTTCTAAGCCACATTTATTCTTTGGAAAAAGTGAAGCAAACTATTTATTACTTACTTCACCATTTAAAGCCATGGGAAAATGCATATGCTATATAAATAAGGAGCAAACAGATTGGAATAACATTTTATTTCTGACCTTTTCAATATAGTATATTTGGAATAGCACCTTTACAGTTAAAATGTTTTATTGCTGTTGAATGTGTCAGCCGATGTTGGCGTCTGCCCATCACCTTATGAAGTTCAGTTAGTTTGCCTCCTGGGATTGACCTCTTTGTACCTGTCCATGCATAGTTTAACAGCTTCAAATAAATATTCGCTTCAGTCTTTATGGGTTCAGCTGCCTTCTGATATCTATCCATCTGTCTATCTCTCTATATATGTAATGAAGATTTTCGTACTCCTTTGGAGGTTCATTTTGTATTTGGAGTTGTTCTTTTTTGTGACCTCAACAGTTGAATTTGGGCTGCATTACAAGGGGAGAGGTTCTAAAGTGTGTTTTATTAAATTTATTAAAATTATTTTTATATGTCAAGTTTTTTCACTCTTGCTTAGAAATTGTAAGTATGCCCAGTTACTTATAATTCTTCCAGTTCCTCATCTGACCTTCAAATACCTGCTTATTTATCCTTATCTTCTCTCTAACGTATCATAGGTCTCTAATCTTATTGTAGGGACTTTACATTTCTTTGTTTAAATGCTGTTGGCTCATTTACTTAGTTTATTCTTAACATTCATGTATTAATTTAAATAATATGTCTTTATGAGCCTTCTAAATTAATCCTAGATAATTCCTTATGGTATGTTTTGATATTATTCATTTACTTGATTGTACAAACCTAACATTTATATGAATGTGTGTATATATATGTATATATATACACACATGCATCTTAGTTACTTTCTGATACTATGACCAAATATTCTGATAAAAAGCAATTTAAGGATCAACTTGGCCCATAGTTTGAGTATAAACCATCATGGTAGGTGAGTCAAGGCAGCTGAAGCTTGAAGCTGCTGGTCACACTGTGTCAGAAGGCGTACATTAGTGATTGTGGTCCAGCTTACTTACTTCTTACACATACACTCTCTGATCTCAGTGTAGGAAGTGTCTTCTCACATCAATTAATCTAATCTAGATGATTCCCACAGGCATGACGTCTCTTAAGATATTCTAGATGTAATCAAATTGAAAACTGAGATTAGCAACCACAGTTCTGCCCTTTGCCAGCTTCACATCCAAATATATCACTTCAAATTTACAACATGTTTAATGCTTATATAGAAAGTTTCATGTTCTTCTCCTAATGCAGAATACAATCCAAGTTCTTATGCTCATTAACTATTTCAAAAGTTTAAACATCCCAAGTGTATATTTTATATGAGACTCAAGAGCCTTTTTTTACCGTGAGTTCCTACTAAAAAAATAAAGCAGCACTAATACTTCAAACATAAAATGACACGAATCAATGTTCCTCTTTGAAAATATAATAAATGTGGCATAGCAAATAATGATTGGAGCAAATCAAGACTAAAATTCAGCAGTTATAATGCAAAATCCTGAAACTCCATATCTGTACCAGTTTCTAAATAGATTATAAGAGAGAATAATAATTTTAAGCAATTGCATGACTAGCAAGCCATTGCATATATGCTGAGCTCATTCAATAAATAATTCAGCTTGTCTTTGCAGTGCAATTCATTTTTATATCAAGTACCAAGATAAATGATAAAAGAACCTTGGATTACATGGAACATTCGCCCACTAATCTCTTCAGGCACTATCACAAAATAGTATAGGCAAAATAGATTGTATATCAAATATCATTTCCAGGGATTTGGGGACGAGGAAGTCCAGTATCACTGTGTAGAAGGAAACATTGACTCTGTGACTTTCTTCTTTTGGTTGGAGGTGGCCATCATCTCTGTGTATTCATTGGACCTCTTTCATGTATGGTTAAAAGATAGAGTCAGGAATCTCTCTGGTCTCCTTTTTCTTTCTAAAATAATATGTGATTCTATACTAATTCTTGAGGATTTCATAATGCAACCTGAAAATATTTATTCTTTAGTCCTTACCTTAACTTCTCTCAGATCTACCCACACCTTCTACTTCCTCTCAACTTTGTATCTGCTTTTAATATTTTAAATCCAATGTATGCTGCCAGTGTACTCATAAGTGCAGAGTCTTCTACTTAAGCATGGTGGGCCAACCAGGGGCCACGCTCATGAAAAAAAACTTACTGTCCCTCATCCCAGGTGTGATAGTATCTTCTTATTTAGAGATGAAGGTTGGTGAGTCTCTTCTCCTTCCATGCAAGAATGTTGGTTGAATTCATCTTGTGCAGGTTTTACATAAGTAAACACAGCTACTGTGAGTTCCCAGGTTTAGTGTTCCTGTCAGGTCCACTGTTTGGCTCCGTTCTTTCCCAACCTCTGGCTTTTACAGTATTTCTCTCTCCTCTTCCAGGATGGTCTCTGGGTCTTGGGAAGGGAGTGAAATAGATGAGCATTTCACTGACTCTTTCCTGTGCACGTTGACCAGTAATAAATGTCTGTGCTAACCAGTCTCTACCACAGAAAGATATTCTTCTGACAAGGTTCGAGAGCCACACTAATATGTGGTTCTCGAGATACACAGTTTAGAAATGTGTCAATTTAATAGAATAGTAGTATTTGGTTCACCCCTGGGGCCTGTGACCTGTGAGCTCCCCAACCCACAAGTTCTTGACTAGATTTTCAGGAGCAGACATGTGTATCTTCCTATGGATCAGGCCTTAATTCAGTCAGAAGGCAACTAGTTGTTCCTATAACACTCGTGCCATTATTGCATCCATGAAAATACTTTGCTGTTATTGTAACTTATAGGATTCATAATGAGGAAGATTTTTGATGGCATTTTTTGCTCTGTACATTCAGTAATTTAACTATAATATACCACAGGAGTTTCATTTATGGTCTCTAATGTTGGTGTTTTAAGTGCTTTTTGTATTCGTGTCACTTTACCTAGATTGGGGAAAATTTCTTCTTTGATGCAATTAAAATATTTCCTGTGCCTTTTGCATGAAATTCTTCTCATTGTATACTTTATAGTATGTAGGTTTTACCCTTTCATGGAGTTTGAGTACCTATACGTTTGGTTCATACATGAAAACATTATCAATGAGTTTGAATGGATTATGTAATTCCTCTATTTTTGATTTCAAAGCCTAATAGTCCGTCTTCACAGGATCCATTACATCAGGAGACTTTCCACTGCACTCTGTATTTGACCTACTGTGCTTTTCATTTTGATAATCATTTTGGTTTGTGTTTTCTTCAATGTTTCTGGCCATTCACTAAATTCTACTTTCATACCATAGAAGACCTCTTTCTTTCACTTAACTGTGTTCTCTTGGAAAAATATCAGGCTTTCTTTAGGCTGTTTCTTTTTTAAAAAAAATATTTATAATCATTTTTTTGAATTATGTATAGAGAATCAATCTACACACTATTCATTAGGGTTACTTGGTATGGATCTGGTAATTGTTGGAGAAGGTAAGTTGTCTTTTCTTATGTTGCTTGTGCTTCTGTTCTGAGATCTATCTGGTCTCAGACTGTTGGTTAAAATGTATTTTCTGTTCTTTCTTTTTTTTTTTTAAGTTCATGCTACCTTTCTTCTTTATTGTATGAATTTTCAGTATTCAGGAGAGTTTAGTCTGTAAGACACTTGTGGTGCTGTTTCCATGCATTCAACTGGTATTCTAGGAATGAGGCTGTATATTCAATCCACCCTGTAGACTATGTGCTGTCTGCAGCAACAGTCACTATCCAGTAGATAAACCATTGCAATGATAGAGTAGCAGGCAACTACAAAGGGACACATGTGACAAACTCTCCTGAGTAGATGAAGGAGGAAAGGGAATCTAGGGATATTGTGTATACCAATATGCTGATGTGCATGGAAAAGAGAGAAGAGGGATGCAACCCCTGTGGGACCAGTAATAAGTAGCAGATTGTTGGATGAAGGAGAGGAGAAGAAGAAACATAGGAGTGAGACAGATCCTGTAAACCAGTCCAGCCTCTGGGGTCCGTGAGCTCTAACAGTGAGCAGGATAGCTATGGGGAAAGAGCTTTTCAGCAGTTTGCCTACACTGAAATGTCAATATGGTGGTTGTATTTGCAGTTCGAGTAGCAAGTTGAGTCTGATGGTAAGTTTTGTTGGTCTAGTGGACGGAAGAGGAAGAGGTTTGTTCAGGTGTTGATCAAGTAAGTTATAATGGGATGGAAGAAGTAGCTGACAATGTGGTAAAATGTTTCTGCTCCCTTTGTGACCAAACTATAACTAACCAGTTCTTCCAACATAGTTTTTAGTCTGTTATTTTACTTAGCCTTTCTTCTTTTAAGAACATTAATCCCATCAGATCTGATCCCATTCTTATGATTTAATTTAACCTTAATATAGTCACAGCGGGGCAGTGGGGCATAGGATTTTAACATATGGATTTTTCTGATGGAGAAATGGGTGTACATGTTTGATACATAATATTTTACTTCTTCTACTATTTATGGTAAAACTTGAGAGGTGTGCTATAAATTATAGGTGAAAATGTTAAGCTAAAAGAAAGAGGGACTGGGGATTTCAGAAGTTCCAAGCTTACTCAGAGGATAAAAGACTATAAAATTAAAGATTCACCATCAGAAAGGATGCTTTGAAAGATGCTAAGTGTGTGACTCTTCTTAGAAAACACAAGACCATTAAAGATGAGGCTATCAGGCATATAAAACATAGTTTGAATGATCAGGGATACTCACAGATTCCAACATTGAATGCATGGTACTTCTGGAAATTTGAGTGATATCATATAGATAATTTCACTCACTGTAACCGAAACCAAATATGAACAAGAGACTGTCAAGGAAGACTCAATAATGAAGCATCTTGTCAAATATAGTACTACCCCATAGCTTAAATGTAAAATTCACACAGTTCATGAGAACTTTATCCCAATAAAAACTACCAGATTGGACAGAAATGGGTAAAACATGAAAAGAAGTAAAGGCTTTTGATATCTAGAATTCTCCTAATAGGCTTAAAAATACTCAGACACAAACAGGGGATAACTATCTACGAACAGGAAGGATAATGTAGCAAGCTTGCTAGAGCGCATGGGAAAGATCTAACAGCCACAGAAAACTTTTATGGGGCCTTGAGATAATGCTTTTTTCCCACTTCAGTATTGCAATGGCTTTGGACCTATGATTTTGTTTTTCTTTTTATTTCCTTGTCCTGATGGCAATGGTTTCCAACCCTCCTGATGCTTTGACCCTTTAATACAGTTCCTCATGTTGTGGTGACCCCTCAACCATAAAATTATTTCACTGTCACTTTATAACTGTAATTTTGACACTTTTAAGAGTTATAATGTAAATGTATGATATGAAAGATATCTGATGTGTGACTTCTAAGGGGGTTGCCACTCAAAGATTGAAAATCATTGTTCTATTTAAACTGATTCTGGACATTTGAACAGATATAGTCCAGATGAAATTCTTATGCTTTGAGTTGATTCTATAATGGGCTTGTGTTACACCTTAGCAAGGAAGATTCAGATGTTAGATTTTCACTATCCCAGATGAATAGTCTTGAAGTAATTTATACACCCTACCTTCTACCAATATTCTAGAAGTGTATGATGTACTTTATATGTGTTAGGTTTTGGTTGTAGTTTGTGCCTTATCCTCTCCTAGATACTACCTTAAAATAATTCCTATTGTATATAGTCTTAGTTTAGAACCTTCTTAGTTAGACAAAAGAGGGAGATGTGGTGGGATTCAGGTGTCAGCTGATAAGGTTGAAGACACTTATCCAGGGTCCTGGGCTCCTGAAGGGGGAGTTGCCAACCCCATTCATAAGGGGCTGCTGGGATCTGGGGGGGGGGCATTTTTGGTTCCTGACTGCTGGAGAGACAGGTTCAGCATCCATTGTCCATCACGTGGATAATCCAGTCTATCAGGCGCCTATATAAGCTGTTGCCTGTATTGTGAGTGTTGCTTTATATTTTAATAAATATTAATCTTGGATTGGTATATTTTAAGAGAGATTTTCGCCTTCAGGCTTGCTTCCTTGGTTAGCTTGCTTTCTTGGTGTAGATGCATTTTGCATTTAGGAAGCAAATTGGGACAAGTGAGTAGACTCTAGCTGATATGATTCTAAGGCTGTCCCTATTCCAGCTTTCTACCTCTCTGCTCTAATTTGCTGTAGCAGTGTTGGAAAATAAACACAACAAAACATGAGATTAGATGCAGAAATAAAAGAACACATTAAATCCAAACATATCAGTAACTATAATAAATATAAATGTTCTAACTATACCACTAAAGCTAAGAGTTTTAAGTTTTATATGAAAGGCCAAACTGCCTGATAGCTACTATAATACACCTGACACAATCCTGTGAGAATATATTGAAGACAGAGAGATCAGGGTCCTGCTGCGAGAGATCTGTGGGGGAATACTTGCAAGGAATATACTAGGCCCTGGTTTTTATTCTTAAAACTGAAAAAAATAAATATAAACTCAAATTAGGTGGGAAGCTAGAGCAGTAATAGTCAAAACCCAGTAAAGCAGACGTACAGGAGATTACCAGTGATAAAAGGTATTGTTATGATAAAAAAGTCAACTCATTATAAAATACAAAGTTTTGTACAGCCTCTTTTTTAGTGTATATTTTGTGTGTGTGTGTGTGTGTGTGTGTGTGTGTGTGTGTGTGTGTGTATGTATGTATGTATGTACTTAGTCAACTCTATGTAGCACACAGTTTAGAAATTTTCCTAACATTGCATAGAAGATGTTTTAAGCATATATACAGAATGTGGATTCTTTATGATAGATCACCTTGGAAACCACAACACAATTTTGTTAAGATAAATACTTTTAAGTATTCTTTAACAAAAAAAAGTAACAAAAGTGGGAATTAATAGAAGGGTAATATGAAAATAGTAAATACTGGGGGAAGTAAATGTTGTAAATAACTGACTAATAAATAATTCACTAGTCACAAAAGAAATATCATAGAGTATAAGGCAATATTTTAAACGTAAAGAAAATATGCTGTATATCTGGGATGAGGGACTTACCTCAACTGGATATGCCAGATTGAACTGACTCATCATAGGACTCCTTACCCTCCTTGGGGAATGGATGGGGGGATGGGGTGAAGGGAGGCTGAGGGGGAACTGGGAAGGGACTGGGAGGAGGGAAGGGAGGGGAAACAGTGGTAGTTATGGAAAAAATATTATTAAATTAAAAAATGGAAAAAAGAAAATATGCTTTATATCAAAATTTTAATAATGTTGTTAAGTAACTTTGAGGATAACTTATAACAAATTATTCTATTGAAAATGTTTCGAGGTTAATAATTTGAGCTTTTTTTCATCAGATCTATAAAAAGATAAAATACAAAGTGACCAAAGGAAGAAAATCATAAAGATCAGTACAAAAGTCATTTAAATTTAAAGGATGCAGACAGAAAAATCAATGGAACTAAAAGCTAGCTCATTGAGGGAAAAATCGATAAAATTTTAGACATAGAGACCAAGGAAAAAAGAAAACACACACAGAACATGAACACCCGAAATGAAAATTGAGGTGTAATTACTGATCTTGGAAGCATTCAATGGGAAATATACAAGAACTCTCTACATATAAAAATGACAGCTTTGATATATTGACCAAGTCCTTAAAAACACAAATTATATGAATTCACTCAAGATGAAATGATAATTTAAATAGTCTACAATCATTAACAAAATAAAGTTATGGCTAAAATCCTTCCAAGAAAGAAAGGTGTGAGAGAGCTCTGACTATTGAAAGGTATTGAGATAGCAACATCTTGGGAAATCCTGACTGGGAATAAAGCATTAATGGTATATGAAGGCTTAAGACATAAGAGGAACTTCAGAGTACGGACAGGAATGAAATATAACTCAAACCAAGACCTGCGTTGGTCTTGATTACCTCATTTATACTTAGTACCGGTTTATATTTCTGACCCATCAGAGTTTTTGTACTTCACCAAGTAAGGAGGCAGTGGCTGTTTTAAGAAAGATTCATTTCCAGAGACTATGAGGGGCGGGGAGGGAGACTGATGGATGGCTCACTTTAGTGAAACAATAGGTTTGTGAGACACTTGACTAAATTGTGATTGACTTTAGGACTTGGTGGTGCATAGCAAAAATACTTTTTATTCTGAGTCACACATACATGTGGTTGCCACACTCAGATCTTATGGACAACACTAGTGGCCAATACAAGCATCTAGCTGGAATCCAGAGTTGGAACCCAATTTGAAAACATCGGTCCATGCCATCAAGTAAATTGATTTCTGTTCATCTGTTTTCTTTCTGTTTATAGTAATGTTATTGATCTAAAAAAAAAAAAAAAAAAAAAAAAACAGATTGAGAAGGAAAGTGATTATTTGGCTTACACAGTCTGTTGAGGAAAGCCAGGGCAGGAACTCAAATTGAGTGGGAACTTGGAAGAAAAAGCTGAGGAAAGGTCATGAAAGAATGCTGCTTACTGGCTTGCTCCCCAGGTCTCGCCCAGCCTATTTCTTCTAGAAACCAGAACCACCTTCCCGGGGAGAAGCCACCCCCAATGGGCTAGGTGCTCCTAAGTCAACCACTAATTAAGAATGCTCTAGAGGTTTCCCTACAGCTCAATCTTACGGAGACATTTTCTCAATTGAGACTTTCTTCTCTTAGATGACTACAGTTTGTGTCACTTGATATAAAACTAGAGAGTATGTGGCTTTTTGGTTAAGAGTAGTTGTTAATCTTTCAGAGACCCAGATTCAGTTCTCAGAATTCATATGTTGGCTTACAACCATCAGAAACTCCAGACACAGGTGAGGTCCTCTTCTTCTTCTGAATCCAGACTGCACAGACAAACATGTAGGCAAAACGTTTATACACATAAAATAAATGTTAGAAAGAAGTCCAGTGTCAGAGTACCGCTTTGTACACACAACTGTTCCCTGCTTTCCTCAGGGACTGGTTTACGAACAACCCTACCACCAACACATGCCATAAAATTTATGATACTCAAGTTCCTTACATAAGAAAGCATTATATTTGCACATAACTTAGGGAATCCTCCTTTGGACTTTAAAGCATTTTCAGATTTCTTAGGTAGATAATACAGTGTGAAAGCTCTATAAATAACTGTTACATTTTTGTTGTTTTAGAGTTGCATATATTGCACCTGTCAGGGAAAAATGTCCTTATAAATTCCATGTACATGCAACTTTCCTCTCAAATTTTTTAAAAATAATTAAATGTAATGTTAAGTTTCTGCCCTGTCCTATCTATAGTCCAGACCCTCAGACCTACAGTCCAACAGAAATACACAGACACTTACATTCATTTTATGATGATCAGCCTAGGTCCCAGGCATATAACTTGCAAACTCTACCCTTAAACTAACTCATGATTCTTATCCTGTTCAGCCATGCAGCTCGGTAACTTTTCTCTCTGCCTGCTGTCATCTCACATGGCTTCTCTGCTCTGCTCTTCCTGTTCCCAGACTTTTCTTAGTCTGGTAACCCCGCCCAGGCTTTGTCTACTTTCAGCCAATCAGTGTTTTTTTTTTTAAAAAAAACAGTAGGTGGGACAAATTTTTACAACATACTAGAACATACTCCCACAGCAATTAAATTTGTTATATTTATTTTTAATTAAATATTTCTTAGCATATGTAAATTGTATAAAATAATGGTAGTGAGTGGTGGATGTGGAATGCCCATATACACACAGTTTTGTGTATGGTTCTCATTTTCACACTTGTACTAGAAGAACTGATTTGTCATATTTTGTGTATACTTCATTTTGAACAGTTAAGGATAAAAGACTAAATTTTTGAAGTTATACATGAAAAGTAATTTTCATATGATTTAAAAGAAAGAATTTCTTGCTTATTAAATTATCCTAATAAACTCTACAATTTTCCCAGGTCAAGGAAAATATGAAATCATCTGGTGCTAGATTAGCCAGTTCTAAATGAATACATTGAGTTTCTGTAATATTTTATAGTTGTTTGTCTATGCTTTGGCCCATTACAGTCAGGAGGTCTTGCCTATCAAGTATACCCAGTGGGAAGTTTTCTTACAAAATCACAAGAAGTTAGCTGGAACATTTAGAGGAACTATTCTAGGTTTGAAACTTGTTTGGGAGTGGAAACTGAGTTAACTGATATATTCTCATTAATGATTTATATACTTGTGACGCCTGTGTCACCTGAATGATTCTCATATCGAGCAAGGGCCTGGAGATTAAGAGACATGGGTCACTCTTGAATGAAGAATGCTGTTCTTTGGAGCCTTATATACTGGGGTTGCCTTATTCACCTTGAGTAACCTTGGCAGCTCACAAGCAACATCTCGTCTGGGTCAACTTCTTTGCTCTCTGCTAACTTCCTGATTCCCTAACTGTAGCACCTGCTTGGGCAATGTTCTGATAATGGAAATGGATCGATTGGTTCTTGTAAACACTGCAGGCCACTAAATAGTGCTAAGCCCTGGGGCTGCCACAATAATTTGAGGAAAAAATGGCAAAGTCTTAAAGCTTGTATTTTTAGATATTATCCTAAATAATATATATGTCATATATCAGTTTATGACTTTGTAGTCATCTGATTTTTTTTTAATGAAGATCCATGAAAATGGGCATATTGAAAAGATTTTTCAATGCAAGTGCATAAAGAAACAAATCAGAAATGTTACTCTAGTTGGGCTTCTTGCTGGACTTTCTTTGGACCACCAGCCCTCAAATAATGACATGGAGCCTTATTGTTAATTGTAAAAGATTGCTCTAGCTTAGGATTCTTTCTAACTAACTCTTATGACTTAAACTAACCCATTTCTATTTATTTATGTATTGCCACTTTTTTTTTTTCCTCTCCTCCATTCTGAATTTCTGACCCCAGCCCCCACCCACACACCATGTGTCTCTGGTATCTCCTGCAAGCCTAAATTCTAATCCCGAGTCCCTCTCTTTTCCCCAGAAGTCCTGCCTATTCTCTCCTGCTTAACTAGTGGCCATTTAGTTCCTTCCTAAGACAATTAGGTGCCGTCAGCTGTCAAGGTAAAATAGGAACACAGTGTGATAAGATATCCCCCAACCTGTTACCGTTAACTTTATTGAGAGAGACTTTCTCTTTTCATGAATAGTGGTAAATATAGAGAAAAATAAAAACAACAATAAAGAAACAGAAATGGATGACTTCTCAAGGTGCTAGGGATGAGTGAAGGTTGAGCATTAGGCCTAAGACAGAGCAATTATACCACCCTACCGCCCAGGGAACATCATGAAAGACTGAATAGAAAGAAAAAGGAAGATCCAGAAGAAGGACTATGAGATTCTGTCTTCTGAGCATGACAGCCAATGCAGTCTGATCGCAGTGCTCCTTTGGCTGTCTTTAGTGTACAGGACAGGACTTGTCGACAGTTAGTCATGGACAGGCAGGGCTCATAAGGTTCTGCCATCCAGGCCAAACTGTTGGCTGCTGATAGGTTCTGGGGGAGCAGCATTCCTTTTATCAGTTGTGTACTTGGGTGGAGCTCACCATGCTCCCATGGGTAGCTCCAAGTCCATGTATACACAGATGGCTCTGTGTAAAATTATGTGATCCCAGAACAAAATAACTCAGAATGGGTGAATGAGGAAAATGGACTTGAAGGGAGGATGTGGATGAATAAAGGAGTTAAGAGAGGTAGGGGACAAGAGTGATCAGAATATATTGTGCTCATTCCTGAAGCTGTTAGAGGAAACATTTGTTAGAGTTAAGAAAGAGATGAAGCAGTATAGTCTCAAGCTGTCAACTGTACTCTAAGAACATACCACCTTCATGATTCTAACATAGTAGGAGGCGGTGAAAGGTACAATAGAGTTGATTCTGCTGATTTTCCTGTTATTTTCTCAAAAACCAACATTATCGAAAAGCCAAAGGAACCTGTAGTTTACAGAAAAAAATAAGAGTATGTTCATCTCTCAGATTATATATAATACACATGCTGTGAATTCCTACAGGATTAGGATGAGCTTTATGTGATAAGTGAGAAGTGGATATTACATAAATATCAACGGTTATGGTTTTGTTTTAATATACAATTTCTCAAATTTAGGATTACTTAATTATAATGTTAGTAGACTTATTAGGGGCATTTTTCAGATCTGAGAAGTCAAAATGAAGGTCAGAATAATGTTTTAAAAGCAATTATTGTCTTGTGATCTATAGCACTAAATGGAGGATCAGTAGGTGAGCCTTGAAATCGTGTTGTTTACTTATGCATTTGGACACTGCACACTGGCTTTGGATGTGAGAAAATCAAGGTGTGAGTGGGTCTTGAGAGTGTACATAGTCCTTTGTTTCTAATTGCCATTGTGCAGAACAGCTTTTCACCCAACATGCAGTTTTTGGGAACCGTCAGGTCTGGCCAGATGGACTCACACACTTGGGTTCCCCCATGTTTCCCCTCTCCATCTGGAGTCTGGTTCACTTTGCCAGGACTGCAGTACCAGAAGCTGGCTTCTACCTGCCTCTCCAGGCTCTCTTCTCTCCATGGAGCATCTATTTATACACCACCTCATGCTGCTCCATCCAGCTGGTTTGTTGTTGTTTTCCATTTGCAGAGACATTGAGTGCAGCATTTGTTCCTCCTCAAAACACTTTTGAGATGGAGGCCTCTGTTTGTTCCTTGTTATAATTTAGACTCAGTAAGGATACAGAATTTCTGTTTTCATAATTTAAATTTTTAGTTGTTTGAGAGTTTTATGCATGAATACTATATTTCTTTCAGTTTAGACAAGGACACAAGACCATTTGAATACCTTAGCACTGGAAAACAATTTCTCCTGATTTCATAATTTTATAACTTTAGTGCAGGAAAAACATTAAGTGAAGTGACTTATAAATACCTGAAGTCAGTTACACTCAATAATCGTAAAGGGCTTTAGGAAATATATAATCCTGCAGCAAAACACTTGAAATAGAGATGATTTTTTTTCCAATTTATACTTTTCTTGAAGAGATCTTTGCTAATAACCCTTAATATTAGGCTAATTTATCTATCTCAAATTTCACTGCAGTGCCTGGGAATTCTAATTTAGACGTTTATTTTGACTTCAAATGTAAGTTCCTTTTTTCTTATCTCTTATTTGAAATCTTCAGATTTCTCATTCAAATAATTGTATTCATGTAAGAAATTTTCAAAGAACCATAGACAGTAGTCAGCTATAATGGGGAGAGGCAACAGATATATGGAGAGGAGAATTGTAAGAATGTTTGTTCAAGATTCTGTGTAACTATTTGTCTGAAATACTCAGAATTTTTGTACATTTGAGA
Organism: Phyllotis vaccarum; assembly: GCA_033318265.1. NCBI lineage: Eukaryota > Metazoa > Chordata > Mammalia > Rodentia > Cricetidae > Phyllotis > Phyllotis vaccarum. Next base: position 171,097,056 of record JARWLC010000002.1, on the reverse strand, counting down.
AGAGCAGAACAATATACGTATGTTGAACAAGTTGACTCCCTCCAATGTTTTCATATTCTGAAAACTATGAATGAGCTTATAAAGAGATAAATGGAAAAATATGACGATGAAATTAATAAAAAAACAGAAGGGAAAACCCAGCTAAGCAGAGTGTGAAAGCTAAAGAAACAAAGGGCTTGATGAACCTTTACATTGAGGAGTTAAGATTCATGATGCTAAACTGGGTGTGGTGATACAAAACCTTATCTCAGTATTTA